>OY987290.1:2405000-3123090 GCA_963920785.1 Sphagnum contortum | reverse complement strand
CAGGGGGGACCGGGCAGGGGAGTGAAGGGAGGTGTTTTTTCTTTTTTTTTTTTTTTCGTTTTTTTTTGGGTCTTCCCTCTTTTTCTTGGGGGTGGCTGGAGTGGGGGGGGGCCAGCAGGGGGACCGGGCAGGGGAGTGAAGGGAGGTGTTTTTTCTTTTTTTTTTTTTTCGTTTTTTTTGGGTCCTCCCTCTTTTTCTTGGGCGTGGCTGGAGTGGCGTAGCCACGGGTTACCAACACTAGTATAAACAATATGTTGTGATTTTGTTTCAAAGTTGGTAATTAATCATTTTTATTAGTTTATAATTAATGTTGTTAACAATATGATGTTGAAAAAAAATGGTTGTATTGATTATTTAATTAATTTTTCTTCTAGTGACCAATTTTTGCCAATTTAAAGGGGGTGAAACATAAACAATAGTTTTCCCCAAAAAAATCAGATTTTATCAAATTTAAAATTAATATTTTTTCAAAGTAATTTTGAAAGATTTAAACAATTTTGCAACTTCGTAACTCTTCTATAGGCAAATATGGGTAAAACTATTTATGGGTGATAACAATTCAAATAACATCACAATTTATTTATTTTTTAATTGTACAAACTCATATTGAAGAAAAAAAACTTACAAATCTTTAAAAATTGAACATATATTTTACAAAATAAAAATATCTTTGCTAAAGATTTGATGAAAGCACTTTTGAATCCCATTTATGAATATTATAGATGAATTTACACCAAAAAGATTTGTCGATTTCTTTTTATTCATAACATGTTATTTTAAGTTTTGTTTGAACCCTTCATATTGCATAACTATAAATTATAAATATTTTCAGGAATAGATTATTGAATAAATTTCAAGATCATGTTTTCATTTGTAGCATTTGAATCAATTTTGAAAACGAAAAATGTATGTTAAAGTTTGAATTTTTAAAATAATTTCATGATGAAGATAATAAAATTGAACTTTCTTTTCATCTTATCAAAGACTTGAAGTGGTTTGGTGGTGAAGACCTTAGTGCATTTCCATGAAGTCTTGAATTCAAACCTTGATGAATGTGTGTGTTAATGTATGTAATGTGTATATGCATTGATGTATCATGCATAAATATGATATATGAAACATGTATGATGGTAGTGAATATTATCAAAATATTTTGTTAAAATAATTCAATTTTTTTTATTAATATTAAATCATGGCATGTATTTTTGTCATAACATGTTGTGAAAAATTTACAATCTATGATCAAAGAAAAGAAAATGTAAAAAAAGTTTTAAATGTGTTACACGATGATGTGACATGTCAATCCACGTCATATTACCTTGGGACCTCATAATATCCATGTCAAATTTTTTTAATTAAAAATTACTTAGTGCAACATGTCATTACCCAAAACAACTAAACAATATTTCACTAAATATGTTCTAATCAACTAATCTTTTTTTTACCAAAACCATATAAGTTGCATATTAGTGAATTGTGTCCCATTTCACTAAAAACATAGTAGATTTGGGTAGTGGAAAAACCCAAGATTTCTTCTTGTGCATGATTTCATTACCAAGTCAAACTTTTGTTGATGATGGGTGCATTTAATCATACTTTTGGCCAAATGGTCCAACCCATTATAGCACATGGTGAACTTACACAAACAAGTAATCTTAGTATGCAAACTTCAAAAACATGTTTATCAACACACAACATTAGAGCCATGTTACAAGGATGTCAAGCTTGAACCCAACTAAAAAATCAAGCAAGGTAAAGTGACCATGATCATGAAAAATAAATGATCGAAATCTTAAAATTGCACCACTAAGACTTCAATGTTCATTGTTCGAAAATGTTAATGAACACACTATAACTTTGCTATAACTTTGCCATGAGAATCAATATGCTATGTGCAACATTGAACAAATGTGAGGTTGGGGAGCACCTTCTTTTTAAAAATTGAATAACTATGTGAATAAAAATATAGGGTCACATATATTGGTTGTTTGACTTATTTATTTTTTGAATTAGTTATATATTAAAATCATGTTTTTTTTTTCAAATTTCAAATTTAAATAATATAGGGTATGCATTAATAATAGGTATAGAAAAGAATTAGTGAAAACATAACATATGTACATAGCTCATAAGGGTGTCATTTATATTGAAACTTTAGAGTAAAGGAGGTAAAAGTGTTGATGTGATATTTATTTAATTATGACAAGGAATTGATGAAGTCCAAATGCAACAACTTGGTAACTCGTTTATTTGAGTTGCAATGCATGCCTGTTGATCGTGGAACCTAAAACCTTTTTTTTAAAAAGAAAATTCCCCTAGAAACAAACCAAATGTCTATTGTCTATAATGATTTTGTGTGTGTAAGAAATAATTTTCAACATTTGAAATTGATCTTGTATTAAAATGTTTGGTGATGTTTTCTACAATTAAATTTGAGCATTCCATGCATGATGTTTCTTTAATCACACATCCTTCCTTTATCATCTTTTCATGCTTTCAATTAAAAAAAAAAAATAAAAAAATGTTTGGTGCCAAAATTTAATGCAAACACAAAATTAAATGCATAACATACATGAAAGAACTTCTATTCAACAATGGCTTTGGTAATAAGGAAAATTTTCAAACAAACATTCATATAACCAAATCAAGTTGGGTTGTCAACATATTCCTTAGCTTGGTTTCCAAAAAGCTAAGCGTACTAAAACAATGTTTGTCTTTCATTGAACCAAGGACAGCACAATTACAATTTTCATTAGTTTGATACATTTTGACATCTTATGAACATCAATCTATGAACTAGTCAATCACCCCTATCACATGGTTACAAGTACTACAAGGTTGAGCCATAACACATTTAGAGTTGGTTTTCATTGTCAAAACAAATAGAGAATGTTGCATATCATAGGTTGTGGGGTCCAACATAGGTCCTTACCTCCATGCAACCACAATAAACATGAGTACACAATATATGACTTTGATCATATTTCAATGCAACTAAAATGTTATTTAATTTCAAAGCGAAGGCCCAACCAATATTGGGGATAAATCACTTCAAGTGCATCCATTAAATTGTGAGGGAAAAATTTTTACCAAGTTCAAAGGTCAAATTTTCATCTCTATATATACATCAAAATTTCACCAAGTTACAATTATCTTGGCATAAATGTTTCAAGTGATATGAGAAATGTCACCAATGGCTTGGTCCTTGAACTTCACCTATACATGTTGCCCCCCATATTCAAAAGGTAGATTTGATTAATCTTCATGTTTAAATTCACTATCCATATCATGTTAATAAATTTTTGAATGCAATCCACTAGCCTATTGAAAAAAATTACAACACTTCCCTTGAACCCACATATGTGACTTGAAAATATGAAACAAATATGCCTTACAAATAGAAATTGCCACAATGAACTCACAAACAAAAACATCTTGTAACTAGGAAATTTTATGAAGGAGTGGACTACACTCAACATAGACATTAGACAAGTCAATCCAAGCCATCATGAAACTGATCCAAGTTAGTTGTTGATTAAATCAAGTTGTTTAATCAATTGCCATTTTCATCAAAAAAATAATACACTTTCCATTGGACTTAACAAACTAATGAATCAAGTCTTAATGTTACAAAATATATATATTAATGATTTGGGCCAATTTGACAATTCTAAGTGATGTTTTGGAGACTTAAAAAAAAGGGTGAAAGATTGGAATGCAAATCTCTTAACAATGCCACTTTAAGCAAACCATACAAAATTTGAACTAGTGTTGTGTAGGTACTAGATTGAAACCCTAGTAAAAATATTGATATTAATGTCAATATTTAAAAAACCAACTAGATTGGTATGACTTAAAACATTACCAACCTAATACCAATACTTGTTTAGTAAGGACTAGAGGTAATACCACTTTCATATTAAGGTTGTGCCAATCTCAATACCAAATGTACATTTGCTCATACTAGCCACAATCAACCTTGGACTTTAATACCAAAACTAGGTGAACATGAATTTTGAAAAAAAATACAAAACCAATACCACATTGATGTGAAACTTATAATTAAAAAATGCCAATAATAGTACCAAGTTAGTATTTAAAAATATATATATATTTCATACCAATACTAGTTAGTATGTTAAAAAATCAATACTTGCCCAACATTGGATTTGGTTGCTAGGTTTGTTGTGTGTGTCATAGAATTGATCCGTATTAATAAAAAGGGCATGAGGTAGTTGATTTTGAAGAGGATTTGTAACCCCATGCCTATTACTTAAAAAGGTATTCACACCATTTGCATTGAAACATAATAGTTAATGCAAACCAAGGACATATTCCTTAGTTCTCACAAAAAAGGGTGCAAAAGATTCAAAATGTGATTAGATCGAACATAATAATTATATGAACTCAAAGTGAAATATATTTTTTGTAAACAAAAGGAATTGATTAATGCAAATTAGAACAAAAATGGTGGGCCATGGGCAACTCATATTCATAAAACACATCACAATAGGAAGGAGTCACCATTTTCCTCCCTAAAATACATTTTATAGATGGTGGTGGGGATCACATTTGAATGGCATAAATTTTCAAGATTCCCACATGGAAGTCCAAAATTCTCTTGTTTCATTATTTTTTGGGTTTGTAACCAATGTTGGGCAATTTTCCTATTTTTTAGAAAACTACCAATTCTAGTCCTTAAAGCAATTTTGTAGAATCAACTTGATTCTAATTCCTCCCCCCCATATTTTAGAGAATTTACTAGGGTTTTAGCTTTTGATTTTTAAAATTTTAAAGTTGATTTTCAAATAGGTGGTTCTTACAAGGTTAATTACATGTGGTTATTCTAAGTAGTTCTTTAAAGTTGGTTATCAAAAATTTAATAAAATAAGATAGAAAAAACCAAAAAATTGAAATAAATGAAAGGATTTAATAAAAATCAATGAAAATGAACAAATTCACCATTTTTTAGAATACCAAAGGCAACCCTTCCAATTCTTTGTCTAGATTAATACATGTTTCAATCAATTCCACCAAGGTAGATGGGGAAATACAACCAACCTTAGTATCACTAGGCTAGTTCTTGTTCACAAGTATCAACTTTTAAAAATGTTTGCCAACAACATATTCTTAGACTTGTAAATATCTTAATTAAAGAAAAAATATTTCAATCTCAATTTGAGGTACATAAGGATAAAACCACTCACTTTTCCTTTTCCTTTCCATCACAATGTAATAAAGTTGTGCAATGGGAATTAAATGTAAAATCATGCAAAACCCATCTAAATATAGAACAGATGTAAATCTTGCACAAAAACAAAACAATAATTAGTATTTGAATCAGTAAATTATATATATATATATCAATAAAAACCCAAAAACCAACAAAAAGAAAACCCCAAAAAATCAGCAAGAAAAAATAACCAAAAAAAGGGAGAAAAAAACACAAAAAAAAGAAAAGGCAAAAAATACCAAAAAAAACAGCGACATAAAATAAAATGTTAAAGTTAACACAAAATCTGAAAACAAAAAACATTTCCCAAAAAATCCAAAAAAACAATTTTTTTTTTTGAAGTTCCAAGCTTGAAGCTTGGAACTAAACTCCAATGTTGAGAGTTGAAGCTCTTACAATCTAACATTTGCACAAGCAAACAAAGGGGTTGAAATACATGTGATAGATCAACAAGTAAAGCTGACAATCAAGAAGGAGATGTTACAATCTCACAATTACACAGGCAAACAAAGCGGGGAGGAAGTAGATGTGATAGATCAATGAGTAAAGCCAACAATTAAAAAGGAAATGTTACAATCTCACACATGCACAAGCAAGCAAGAGGGAGGGGCAAGTACATGTGATAGATCAATGAGTGAAACTAGTAGTCAAGAAGGAAATGTTAGGATCTCACACTTACACAAGCAAACAAGAGGGGGGAAATACATTTGATAGATCAATGAATGAAGCTAAGAACTAAGAAAGAAATGTTACAATCTCATACCTACATAAGCAAACATAGGGGGGAAAAATATGCGTGATAGATCAACTAGTAAAGCTAGGAGCCAAGAAGGAAATGCTATAATCTCACACTTACACAAGCAAACAAAAGGGGGGAAATACATTTGATAAATCAATGAATAGAACCAAAAGCCATGAAGGAAATGTTACAATCTCACACTTGGACAGGCAAACAAAGCAAGGGAAATACATGCAACAAAGTAATGAGTAAAAATAGGATCTCAAAAGGAAAGGCGCAATTAACACAACTAAGAACACATGCATGTACTTGAAGGAGCAACACCAATACTACTAAGAGAGAATTGCACAAGGAGAGTGGGAGCCAAGAAGAAAATGCAAAAGTAGAGTTGTGAATTGAGAAAGAAAAGAAAAATGTTTCCATAACCTAATTCACACAAATCTTCAACAACATAATTTCAAGACATTTGAGTGATGGAAAAAAGTGGGGCCCAAGTTGAAAGTTTGGCCTTCTTATTTATGTGAAAACAAGTTTTTCCTCTTCACTAAAGATGTTTGTTGAATCACAACACCCCTAATTCTCTAAACCTAAAACCTAAAAACATTGGATTCTTTTAGAAGCTTCTAGAAGCCTATTAAAAAACTCCTGCTACCTAGAGTAGATAATCTACTCCTGATAACCTACCATTGGTATCTTCCATTTTTGTGCTTGGGCATCAATATTTGAAAAAATATGAAACACCTAGATTTCAAAGTGTTTATTGTCACTCCAATTAAAATCAATCATTCTGAATCATCACATGTATTGCTCTATATCATATCCACCAATGTTCATTGGGAGAAACAGCTTGAACCCTTAGCTGCTTCTCACAATTAAATTGATACCAACCCAATATTCTTTCATATGGACCCTTACTTAAAAGCTCTGTAAAACATCGTTATAACCCTTGAATATAATATCTTTTAAACATCATATCACATTTATCAATTAAATGTGATTTAACCTCTTTGTCACACATTTTTATTGGTTGTGAGTCGAATTGCCAGTTTTAATTCCCAATCATTCATTTGATAATAACTGATGAAATAACAAGGGATGAAATGTATCATCTTTTGCAATGAAACCATCCAGTAATCATGTCCAGTAAACACACATCCGGTTTCCTCAAACATGCTATCAACTTCTCATACAGCCAACTCCGCCTTGCAAGCCTCATCTCCAACTTCCATCTAAATTCATATTCACATGCATCAGTTAAGAAAAGCACCTATGGCAACTTCAAATGACCTCAAGCTTTCAGAGCAAAAGCAACTGTTGAAACCTGGCTTCCTTCAACTCCTCCAAATCGGAAAGTTGGATAGGTACGGATATGATCTATGTACTTGAATGTCAATCTTGTTGAGAGTGAGCTAAGTCCAGTTATATCCTTGTCATCTTTCGTGCCATGCTGATCAACCTTCAAAGGCTGAGAGACAGCATTCACTTCTGCAACTAGCTCATCCTTGGTGCTGTTACATGACGTTACCACCTGTGTTACAAACCACCCAGCTTAGAGTTGAGAAGCACAAAGTTCTAATATACAGATGTGGCAGGTTTCAGAAACCTTCTCTCCCTTTATCCTCTTATCACATCTATGAGATTGCAGAGAAAACTCTACACCAAGACTTTGAATGTAGCACAACAACAAATGTGGTCATAACCTTATGAGCGTTGCTCACTAAGTTCTCAACCATCACCTCTCTCTCACATCAGAACAAAAAGATCAGTGTGGAAGAGCAGTCCATGCACAGGAAGACTAGTTTACTCCATGGTCTGCTGCATATGAGTAATCCAACCCAGCAACTCATTCTGACCTGGCCATGGGTTATATAGTGCATGAAAGCTGCAGGATTTTAATCTTAAAATCAAATAATGCAAGAAATTTAGAAATGGTGGCAAGCAATAGAGACCATACCACCACACCTCCAGGAGTGACAAGTTTATAGAGAGCTTTCCAATATTGCAACCTGCAGACACTCAGCACAAAAAGACCATGAAATTGAAGATGCAAATCGTCATGTTGAGGCAATTCAGTAAAACATAACTCAATACACAGGCATCTATGATACAACTCTTCTGGCAAAAAAGAAGTATCAGCAATTAGAACCTTCTAACAGGCTACTGCTAGCATATGCTTACACCTGGATGGTTGCCACACATAGCAAAATCAGATTATCTGTATTAGGCAATCTGACCTGGCGCCTGCATAGTTAAGCATATGGAATCATAAATGGCCACTATGGAGCTGATTATTTGCAATCATTGACTGCAACTCCCAATATCCAAGTTTAACTGGATATTCTAAGTTGGAGAATGACTCCAAAACTAGGACTGTGAAATAGTTAAACACATTATATTGCTCAAACTTGAGCCTACTCACATTATCTGCATACTCTAGGGAAAAGAGACAAGAAGACCAGATTTCAAACCTGCGGGGTACACCATCAGGATGGAGACCAATTGCATCAAGTGTCCCCTTGTCAGTGACAAGACGGAACTGTCGGTTTAACTTTGAATCAAGTACATCATCAACCTGTATTTAACAAGCTTCTCTCAGGTGACCACAACTATCTCAGATACTCAAAGCCAAGTTTATCTGGATGCACCAAATGAAATCTGTGTAAGGTCTGCTTGTATTGATGATGTGAGAAAGGCATCCATCAACCTCATGGGATTTTAAATTGTTGATAAACTTGGGAAAATGGACTTACAACTTGGGATAGACAAAATCTTCCATAGAGCACCAAAAAGGAGAAACATATGACAATTTAGAAACTCTGTTTTAGTGCACTTCTGAAAGAAATACTCTTATGCTGACAAAACCTACAATCCTCATGTCTTTAATCAGTCCCATCATCCCTACTCACAGATTACCTCAAGTGTGAAATCTTATATACTGTAGAAAGCAACAGAGAGAGACAACAAGCCATGCACAGGAGATGCACCAGAAAGGTGATGTTGTCCATGTTCCTGCACTCAGCCACAGCTCCTGCTAGCTCCACTGCTCCCTCACTATAATCAGTTCCTGTTAGATTGGTGAACCTACACAACAAATAATGATGTCAGATCCTGACTTCATCCATTGTGCGTAATGATCAATCCAGTGAAAGATACTGGAACCACAAAGTTTGGGAATGGGATGTGCTGAAGCGCATACCCTTGCTTGAACAGAGCATGAAGGAACAGTCCATTGCCAGTGCCAATATCTAGAACATTCCAGTTGGCAAGCTCCAAAGCCATGGATCCACCTGCAGATATATCAGACAAGCCTCTTGGAGGCAGTGCAAAGCCATTGACATGATCACAGGGAAGCCCAGCAGCAACTGCAACACAAATTCTTGCAGTCCAAGATGCTACTGTCTCCATCACCTCTTCACCAAACCTAAACATTGCACCCAAATTTAGGTCTCAAGATAGATGTTGTCATAAAGTCCTCAATCTCTTCAATGTGTTGACACTCTAAATCTTCCCTACAACTACAGTTACAGCTCATACAATATGTCCATGAAGGTACATCACCTTACTGACCACCAATTCTGCACACACCAGCTTCACTGACTGAATTATCTTACTATATCTTCACAAGTACTGAGAACATCTTCCTACTTACAATTTAATTCACTGTGAATAAAATTGAGAGATGATCTGATAACAAGATTATAATGATTTCAGATCTGACAATACATCAGGGACAGGAAAACAAGGAGATCAAACCCAAAAGAACATAGGTGAAAACAAAAACAAAACTGACATCTTGATATGTAATGAGAATTTCACAAAACTTGTGCTTTAAGTCAACCTGGAAAGAAATGAGAGAATACCCAATAATAAGGTTATGAATATTTCAGATTTGACAACATAACAGCAACCAAAAATCAAGCATGAAAAAGACAAACCCCAACTCTAAAGAAAGGAGAAGAACAGACAGCAACACAGAATTTGAAGATTAGTTTTAACAACAATGATGGTCATATACATGTTCACAGACCGTCAACTACAACATTATGGTATTGATCACAATATCACCATTCACTTCATCAGTTTCTGGCAATAGCAGTACATTAATGTCAAACACTAACCAACATTGGATTTCTGTCACAAAACTGAGTGGCTTGAACAACAGCAACAGTCAAACACATGTTCAGAGACCTTCAACAGCAACATGTATTGTGCTGAGTAGCTACCTTAACATTTCCACTGACTTCTCCACCTCCAGGCTCAGTGGAGGTCAATGCCATACATTAATGAACATACTTTCTGTCACAAGACCACAGTAACAGGAAGACTCAGTGATGATGCTGGGTGGCTAAACAAATCTAAAAGAGAAGGAGAAGACGAAAGAAACCAAGAAGAAAAATGAGAGAAAAAAAGAAAAAGAGGAAGAGCAAAGAGAGAAACAAGACTGTAAACTCAAATACAATGTGTGTTTTGAAGCTCCACACTTGTTATTAGAAGCCCTATAAAAAATCAACTGAACCTGAGAACCTTAGAAGATAAGAGTGTCAATACATTTCAAGGCTAGGGTTAATTTCTGCTAACTTGGGGGGTAAAAGCAGAAGCTTGTCCTTAAGACAAATGGGTTGTGAAATGTTGGAATCTGGTGACATTCTCCTGGTCCTCCTACATCATTTAGCATAGGCCTACACAAAGGAAGCTGTTTTTTCAGTCCCAACCAATCCAACAAATGCAGTCATAACCTTGTGTCACTCAAAAAGTATTGGACCTTCATAATGACTGGCAGTGACTGGATGCCATTACTCCCTACTACCTTCATCAACTCCCCCTGGTGGGTGTAGACTGTAGACAAGTACATGACAATCTGCCCTAAATTTCTGGTCAACAGTTATACAAAATCTGCACCTTGACTTTCTGTTGCATTTGAAGGGCAAGACTCAATCACAATGTCTGCAAGAACTCAAGAGATAACTACTCTCCAGAGTATCCTCATTTAAGCTGTAACAAGGTTGTGAGGGTTAGCCTCATTTCCTTTTAGCTTGTTGGTAAGTTTAACCTGTCTGATTTTCTGGCAGTAAGAAAAGCAGAGGCAAGAGCTGAATGTACAACATAGACAAGCCTACCCAAAAATTCTTACTTGCACATCAATTAGTTAGCATTTTAAAGGAAAGTCTCTCACCAGATCTCCCCTGCATCACCATGCTCATGGAAGTTTGCAAGCTCATCCGCATAGGTTGAGTCCCAATGGGATTGAAGGCCTAGGATTGAAGCTTCTGTCTCCAGATCATGTTCATCTTTATCTGAACTGAAAAGCAAAAAAACATCAGCACTGCAAACCTCCCATAGATAACAGAACACAATACCTTACCCTCAATTAGAACACCATAGCCAAATCTACAACATAGGGTTATGCTCACTATGCCATCATGCCAGGACAGATCCACATTGCCCACACGAGAGAAACGCAAGTCAGCAATCAAGATCTTGTGTCTGACCACATAAGGGACTGACATCATCACCCTATAACCTGTAAGTTATGGCACACTGAAGGTCCATATGTGCCTTTGTCAAGCAAACGTAACATAACCATTGCAGTACATGACCCATGGCTTCTCTAAATGCTTTAAATAGATTCCTTCCTCCTCAAGTTCGTGGCAGGAAGCTCACCTCAGGAGCTAGGTATTGTATTTACTACTCCTGATGATCCAGAATCCTCACGATTCATCAAATGCAATTCCTACAGACATATTTCAGCATTTGACCATATGGTGACCATATAACTTGGCTTCCTGATGCAGATGGTGATGAATTCACAAAGAAAACAAGTCTCCAATATTAACCCACTTACCCTATTTCCTGGTGCAGATTCTGAGCTACTGCTGCAATAATGCCAAATCCATCTGCTAAAATTAATAAGTGTGGTGTCTGAAGCTGACAGTCCACATGGGATTTTGCCAAGAAAACTGATTTGCTCCCTGAGCTCCAGCTTCAGAAAATGACACTGAATAGAGATTTGACCGATGCACAAAGCCTGGCATGAGTTCTTACACCACATAAGGAGGAAAAGGGAAAACCTAATCTTTCCTTTCAAAATCACTGGACTTGGCCTCAAGGTTGTCCTTAAGTAGGGCTAGCCGTTCACATCTTCCATTTTTCCGGGATTTGAAAGCTTGCATGCATTCAATAACAAAGTAAACAGCAAATAGATTGATGAAGATAATACAACTCCATCTACTTCTTGGTAGTGACCGGCTGGCCAATCAGTCGATTAGTTTCAGGATTGATGATGAAGGCAAAAGAAGTTCATGACTTAAGACCAAGTGGCTGTAACATTGCATTGGCTTGATTTCTTCTGCAAATTATGATCCTAATTTTGGTGTTCAGGAATGGAAGCATCAGAGAATGTTAGAGCCAAGAAGAGAGGGGCTGAGCAAGAAAACAACATACAGGTAGTCCAACGGCCGAAAAGCTGCTGCATCCACAACATCCACGGTTCTTTGATCTTCACCATCGAGAGTGCTGCCATATTCACTCTTCACTGACCACGAATCCGCCGCCACCGATCTCTCGTCGTCAGAGTAGTGTGTAGTGGCATCGACAACGTCACTACTTTGTCTGTTGCCTTCTCCTCCTCCTCCTCCCGCCACTCGTCCCGAAGAAAGAACTTGAGATTGTTGTTGCTCTCCGTCATCCGGCGGCCATCGAGTGTCCGTCATCCCTCCACCTCCTCCTACGTTCACTGCACCTACCTCTACACCTATTTCGCCAGACACGCAAACACAAATACAAACTCTCTCACAATTTCCAGACCTTTTCTTCTTCTCCTTCTTCTTCTAAAGCTTCCGTTTAGCTCAGCTTCGTTCCTAATAAGAGAACCCGGATTACTTGAGAGATTTTAAAATTTCTTTATATTCCACCCCGCACTGTTCTCCGCACTACTCTCCCGGCCATCGCATACATACCGTGGAAGCTTTTTTGCAAGACTCTCCTTCCTTGATATTACAATTGCATCAAACACAATGTCTGTCAAATCAATCCCTCAATAAAAAATAATTTAAAACTGCTTCACGAAATCATCATTTTTCTTGCTTGCTTGCTTGCTGGTCTCGAACAAAATGGAGAGACTAATGTGCACCTTTTTGATAGCAAGTGCGTGCGCGCGAGCGAGCGCATTTGGCGATGGCAGAAACGAGGAGGCCATATCCGGGGCTTCCTCATCACCTTCGTAACTACCAATTTATACCCTGCGGGTATCGTTCCTTCGCCCTAAACGGGAACCTTCAGGGCAGCTTCTTTTTTGCACAAATGCGAAGACGTACAGAGCAGGGTTTTTTAAAAATAAAATAAAATATATATATATATATATATATATATTAATAATAATATATCATCAATTTTGAGATTAGCTGAAGTGGCGACCATCCATGAGATGATTTAGCCAGATTTGGCTACATACTAACTAAACACCATTAAATGCTTGGACATTATTGCTTTGTTATTTTTAAAGTTCGAAAGAGTTTTGTAGAGTTTCAATTATATAAATAAATAAATAAATAATTGGTGCACTCATAGCTTTTTAGATCACTCAAAACAAATAAGAGACAACGAAAATACAAAATGGGATAACACAAGTCTACCATACCACTATGACCAAAGTGTGATGAAATGCTTTTGGATGGTTTTAAAAAACAATTGGAGTGTTTGATAAGATGGAGGTGTATGACTACAATTAGTTACATAGGGTGATGGATTAAAAATCCATGATTTAAAAAATGATTATAAACATTTTTTTTTCAATATATTATCATATCACTATGTAAAGGTGACAATAATTATTGCATGTGATTATATCATTTTGAAAACATTCCAAGGTTTTTTTTACAATGAAAAAAAAACCAAAGATAATGATTACTATGATAACACAAATCCAAGGACTTTCAAAGAATAAAAATAAAATGTTGGTTTATTCATTCCAAATGTGTGCGTAATAGATGAAATGATAACTTTGGCCAATGTACTTGAAAACACATTCCAAGTGCACATCTGTGAGTCTATTATGCAAAATACTAACACCAAATCTGAATATCAATGTGTTTTACCACATGCAATTACATTTATGAAACAACATCAACAATAGATACATCTGTCCATAAATGACATCAACAATAGATACATCTGTCCATTTCACACAAAAGGCATCAGGTTTTAGGGCTTAACCCACCACTGATTTTCAATGTGGCAATTTGACAATAAATTTATGATGGTCAATGACTTATGCAGCTCCTGATCATGCAGCAATGTTATAAAACTCTCGTCACGTAGGCATGGGATTCTTGGCTGAACTCCAACTACCATCACAAGACTCTTTCAGAAGACAGAAATGGCCTCAGTTGATCTCTACTCATCTCACCTTGTCCGATGGAGTTGCCTTTGCAATGTAGCAGAACCATGACACTGGTTAAGTATTCATAGCTGAACAGAAATACTACCATGCTGCATGCAAATAACTAGTGGCAGCAAAATGCACCAGGTTTAGTGGTAAATGAGTAAACAAACACCCCCTCTAAACGTCTACCATAATCACAGTCAATGTGTTTAAGATCAAATAGGCAACAGAGAGCTCAATCTACAGCCCTGGAATACTATTATTATCTTGTGTTATTGTCTTCCCCGCCATCATGTCTGTGATGCAGAACAAATCCATAACTTCCTCAATTGTTGCAGTCATTCCTTTGAACTAGTGAGAAGGCCCTCCAACAGCAGATCTCACTTCAGAAATCGCAACTCACCTATCTGCACACCTCACAAAGCAAAGACTCCTCATAAGGGTTTTTGGGTCCTCAATTCTAGGCAAAACCAATATTTCACTTGTTATGTCAGGAGCATGGACATGCGCTCCAGCATTCTACCCATGCTTCAGTCAAACAAATACCTTTCATAAGACAGGGATCATCCAGAGTGCACATACACCACAAGAAATGTCAAGGCATGGAGGGAAATTACACCACCATGAATTGTATGCTCAGACTGTTGAATCATATTTCTAACAAGACTGAAAACATAAGTCATTATAGACAAATCTACTTAGACCTTTTCTCTGAATGGGCTGAAACAGGTAGTCATGAGCAAACTCTCACTGCACCAAGCACTCTTTTGCATCCATTGTGCAGCATGGACAAGCATACATTTGGCGAACAAAGCATTTCAAATAATTGAAGATGAAAATCAGGTTCATAACTTTTCCTCAAGAATATGCATGCCAACATACTTCTACATGAAATTGCAGAGAAATCTCAACAAGAAGTTTAAGATAACACATTGATGAGTGCAGTCATAACTTATGAGAGTTACTCACAAAGTGTCAGACCATCACCTTCATCATGAATAGCAGTGACAAGCTGCCATGGCTACCTACTGACTTCATCAGCTCCAAATAGTGGATGTAGATAAGTATAGAAGAATCTGCCCAAAGTTTCAGGCAAACCATTACACAAAATCTGCATCCTGAGTTTCCATCAAAATTCCAGAAACAATGGGAAGACCCGGTCATTAAGTTGGCTAGGCACTCAAGAGACATAGCTAATAGAAAATGTCAATAGTGTCCCTCATTTCAGCTGCAACATCTATGCCCACATACTGAACATCATCATCCTACTGTGATCTTTCAGTTCACAAGAAGGTAGAAGTGCATTACTCTGGTTGTTTCACTGCTCCATTGCAGACTTACAAACTTGCAGCACACTGATACAGCATCATGCAAAGTGTTTATATCTAACAATACCTGCATAGACAGCTTGCTCATGATGTCACTTGCTGTCAGGTCAAGGGCAGAACCTTTCATCCCTCCCTCTTCCCGGTCAAAATAGTCCGCACTTGAAATGGATGAGGAGTTCTACCAACATTATCAACATAAGCCATCAGCGATAAGTAGCAAGGTCCACCTACATTCTAGAAATTACATGAAGAGTTGACCCCTTTGGTCCCTACAGGTAGCTCTTGCTGTTTTCTGGGTTGGGTGAAGTGTGATAATGCCAGCCACCTCATTAAAACAAATCTGACAACTCACTCTACCATATTAGCTGGAGACCACTGGATAGAATGACCAATAAGTTCATAGAAACAATGAAATGACCACACAAGTTGGAACAGAATCTTAACTGCAAACTTCTGTAAACGTGTGGTATTCTCAGTATCACCACTCATATTCTGATCACCAAAATATTGATCAGAGGAGATAGATTTTGCATTGGCAAACTTCCGTTGAGCCTCAGAGCTTTCTTTGGTCTGCAATCAGAAAGCAATTTTCATCTCCATGCAGACAGGGCAGCACATGATCACATCAAGTACCTTTAGATCATAAGTATTGAACAGGCTTCACAAACATCCGAAGAAGATCATACTTGTATTTTTGGGCCAGCAGTACTGCGGGATGACACTCTGCCTGGAGAGACTGCAAATTCAGAAAAGAATTCCCCAGCACTTTTGGGTGCAGCCACATGGCCAGTCGAGCTGTTGTCATTGCTAATATTTGTCGTCATTGAGTCATCATTGTACACAAACCGGGATGTCTGTGGTGCTGAGAGCAAAACACCTCCTGTGACAGATGGTGCTGCTGCTGCTGGCTCCAGTACAGGGTCTGCTGGTTTCTGATCAAACACACCTTCATTTTGCTGCGTATGCCAGGTAACACCATAAGATCTCAACTGGACTACTTGCATACGGCAAACACTTGCATTGAACTCCCCACACATATGTGCCTGGGATCATCAAACTGGCACTCTTACAGGATTTATCTGACACTGCACAGATGTTACATAATATATCTTCATAAGGAGAACATAAGCAGAGAAGAAGGAGAATGTTGGGAGGAATACACTAGAGGACAAAGTCTGTGGTCAACAGACTTTTATGACATAATAACACAGCTTGGAGAATGGTGGACATCAGAAGAACAGATGTGCAAACAGCAAAGAACAGCTTCAGGAGACATCTCATGTGCATGTCTGGCTCAGAGAAGACACCAATGAATGATATGAGTCAGCCCACAATGAAACAAATCAAGATTCCAGAGCCAATTCTCTTCAACAACAGTCATCTGATGTCCACAACCTTTCTGTACTCCAGAGCTTACCTTACTAGTGAGCTTCCTTACACCCAGGCCACCCCCAATTTTGCTTCCAACAAGCCTCTTAGCTCCAAGAGAAGGAGGCTTTCTTGTAATACTGCCCAATCCTGGACGAGTGGGAGAAGCAGGAAGATGTGTAGGTTTAACTGGCTGCTCCACAAAGGAGGAGACATGTTCCTCTTGCACAGACATGACACTATTGACAGTTGGTTCTGGAACAGAGGAAACTGCTGGGGTACTGGGAGCAGCAGCAACACTCTTGGCCACTTCTTTTGCCAAAAGCTGTCGATATAACTCAGCTGCTCTGGAAGTGTACTTTGACTCAGTTCTACCTCCATTGGTCCATCCATGCTGCTTGAAGAACACATGCCCTCGACCATTTCCACCAAAGCTCATTAGCTTCAACTGTTCCTGGTTCCAGCTATCCAGGGTGGTTGACCTAATCCACCAATTGCAAACACTACATCAATATGAGATGGTGTACAACTTCATCACAGATGTGAAGAATGCAGCCAAGAAAATAACTGGATTTCTGACTGTCACACCACCATGTGGCAAACCAGCAAACTCTTGACCAGAGGTGTGTGAACCTTGACATACACATACATTCAAGACAGGACACTTCCTTTCCAAAAACATGTGTTCTGCTTCTTAGAAACAAGGGTACCAAGACAAACAGACTTCACTGCCTTCTGTCTGCTTGTCTGTCTTCATTGACTACGAAATGACTTCATGATCAGTATCTGGGACAAGACTAATGCAAGCAAGATGGTTGAGATGAGACTTAGTGTCAGTGCAACCTAAACAATAGCAGCATCCACTTTTCTCAAGCCCATCTGAATACTAGAGTCAAGCATGAATGACACAAAGCCTCAACACGCAATTTGGAGATCAGGAGGTTGCAGACAAAAATCAATCCTGGTTCTGCAAAACCAAGAGTGAAACAGAATGTGGTACAAACAGTAACTCTACAGACATAGCAGATAATGTATTTGACAGTGCAAACCTTGTGGAAGGAAGTATGAATCAAGGCCACAGTTGTGCACATTCAGGCCATAACAACACAATGACCCTATGCTCCTGATAACCATGCCAGTTACCTGTTTCTACCTCCACAACTATGTGTGACAGTGTTTCAACAGTTTTGTACAAGGACTGTCAATGTTAGCATCATTGAATCATGGATTCTAATGTTATACATGTCACTGTAAAAGTCTACAGCTCAAGAAAATGGAGAACATCCAACCCTAAAAAACATAAATAAAATCAAATACATGTGAGTCCAATGATGCCAAAAGAATCTCATTTCTAACTTGCAGAATTGTCCAGACAGTGTGCACTCCCCTCCATGGACTAGTGACAGAAAATCTCACTGTTTTTCCTACCTGACAAAGCTGATATGCACGCCAAGACTGCGATGAAGGGCAGAGCAGTCAAGGCAGATGAACACTCCATAAGTTACAGATGCCCAGGTTGGATTCTTTGCATTGCAGTCAAAGCACATCTGCAAAATGTGCAAGTCCCATTTGTTAAAAAATTGCCACCCTAAAGAACAGAGACTCTCCATGTTTGATGACTGACTCAGCTCCTTGCTGAAAAAGGAAAAGAAGACCTACTCATCAGTACTGCATACAAATCTGACGGCTGTAGCTGTTCAATCTTCATGGGAAAACCATTGGCAGAAACCAGATGTCCCCTTTCAACTTTCTAGAGTCATGGATTCTTCTTCCTTCCTATAGATCGATCCAACAATTCCACAACATGATCCAAAAGCCATAGAATTCTCTAAGCCCCGTCATCGTCATCACCAGGGCACACTAGTGTTTTACACCCAAGTCACTTCTACTTGCAGCAGAGCATGATTTGCCGATCTCCGATCTAGGGTTTTCTAGAAAACTCACACCCACATTCCATAAAAACTCCAACTCCGATAAATCTTGTGAAAGTGAGCAATCTTACTATGAAGTTTGGGCATGTACAAACACATGTCAGTGGAGCAGCTACAGCAGCAGCTAACCTGATGATGATGATCGTGCTGGCCAGGGGCCAAAAAGAAAAAGAAAAAATCACAAACCATGATCCCAAGTTCAGTACCTTATTTTCCGACTTTGCCCTCAACTTTCTGAACAGCGTGTCTCGCTCCAGCGGCTCCTCGGACGCCATACCTGTCTGCTGCAACTTTTCCCTTGGATCTGGAAAAACAGCGAGCGACTGCAGTTGATGCGCAGGAGGACTGCTTCTCCTTCTTCGACAAAGTGCAAAGGGGTGCATGAACGAGGAGGACAATGACCACGAGGAGAGGGGGCTGTGGATGAACAGAGGAAGGCTGTCGTTCGGTTCCGAGATGAGAAAATAGGATGAAACTAGAAGATAATGTATTGCACTGTACACTAGTTTGTGGATGAACGGAGGAAGACGGTCGGTAGGCGAGATGAGAAAAGAGGATGAACTTAGGGTTTGGAGCTCAACTGAAAGCTGAAACGCGAGCTAGGGTTTGTTTCTTTTTGGCGGAGGTAAGGCGAGACGAGGCTCTGTTGCAAGGGCTTCGGTTGCAGGCAAGCGCAGGCAGGGATCAGGAGCGGCGCACAAGATGGTGCTTAAGACGGAGGTGTGCCGGTTCAGCGGCTCCAAGATCTATCCAGGAAGGGGGATAAGGTTCATCAGGAGCGATTCACAAGTGTTTTTGTTCCTGAATAGTAAGTGCAAACGCTACTTTCACAACAGGTTGAAGCCCTCCAAGCTCACATGGACGGCTTTGTTCCGAAAGCAGCACAAGAAGGACGCGCATGCGGAAACTATCAAGAAGAAACGGAGGACTAGCAACAAGCCTTATTCCCGCTCCATTGTGGGAGCTTCTCTGGAGGTGATCCAGAAGAAGAGGACCGAGAAGACGGAGGTGCGAGCGGCCGCCAGGGAAGCCGCCTTACGTGAGATTAAGGAGAGGATCAAGAAGACTAAAGATGAAAAGAAGGCGAAGAAGGTCGAGGTTGCTTCCAAGCCCAAGCCGGGCAAAACAGCAACTCGTGCCCCCCAGGCTAAGCCCGCCAAGACAGGAGCTGGCGGCAAGCGATGAAGAATTTTCCGCCGGAGGTTTTTTGGTCTTTTTACAGGTTCTTTTATGCTTGGTTAGTAACGGGCCTTGGATTTTGTATTTGAAGAGCAAAAGAATGTCAGTATATGGTTTATGCCTCCTCTTGCTTGCTTGATTGCTTGCTCCTGATAAAAAGCCCATGAAACCAAATTGGCTTTGAGATTCTTGGAGAATACTTATCCTTTTCTTTCCTTGTTTGTTTGCTTAGTGTGTGTGGAGATTTAGAGTATTTAGTATTTACCTTTGCAAGTAGACTAAGGGCAGATTTGATTTGCCATGGCTTCTGTTGAAGCAATTTATGTGCAAGGTTTATACAGAATTCAAGTCTCTTTCTCAAGATGCGTAATCTCTGATTTCTGCGGTCATTTTTGAAACTGCATGTTTGGTGTGTGACCTAAGAGCATCCCCAGTAGTGCTCAGTATGTGACCCAGAAAAAATATTTCTCATGTCCAAGTTTAGATCTTTATTTATTTCCAATGGCACCTTACTAGAACTTGGACTGCAAATGGGTGGGAGACTACTAATAGCAAACCACCTTGACCAATCATTATGATTGGCCAATCAGAAACGGGGAGCAGCAGTGGTCCAATTTTGATGTTTTTGTGTAAGCAGTGGTCCAATTCTGATGTGTAAGGTCACATACTGAGCACTGTAGGGGATGCTCTAAGGTCTTACTCATGACTAGGTTTTGGAAAAATATAATAAAATTTTAGACTCAAAAGGGGAGCCTCCTTTCCTTGAGACCCCATTGAGTTTCAGTAGTGGTCTAGGGTTGTAAATAATTGTTTGCCATTGGGTGTACTGCCTGCTTGCCATAGCCTATTTGTTTAGTACATTTCCTGCATGCGGTATCTGCAGGTCAAATAGACCTTCTGGGTACAAGAAAGGAACATAGAGAGAGAGAGAGAGAGAGAGAGATGCCAGGCCTTAAAGCACCACATAATAAGTAGTAAAGAGCAATCTGCTGCAAAATATTTGTGAACTTGGCAGTAAGTTGTAAATGCAAGAGCCCTGGCTTTAGAATGTTTAAGCCTTTTGGGCAGATTTTTCTTTGTCAAATTGTTTGTGGAACTGATGAATCATAAGAGTGTCTTGCTACCTTTTGGAGGGTTCGTTTTGCTCTCACTTTTTGGTCAGAGGCTCAATTGCAATTGATAGAATGGGTTGGTTGAGGATTGTAAAGGCTTCATCATTTGAGCAGCTTCAGCCTGATTCTTGAACAGGGTAGGTGTCCCACAGCCATAAATGTGAACAAAATGGTACCCATCCCCAAGCCATGTGCTTGTTGAACACTCCAGGGGTTTGGATCATGTGTTTCTGTTGCAGGTGAAGCCTTCTTGGCAGTGTCTTTCACCTACAACAGATGTGTTTCTGTTGAATTCCCAATTTTTCTGTGCAAGAACCACACCTCGCTATGCCAAGGATCCAATGTGATTTTTTTGTTTCTGTTTTGGGAGGTGAGATTGCATATTTCCTTGTGTCACAGGTTTCCAGGATAGTACCAAAATTCTACTGCTGTGAAGGTCAGGATGTGTTGAAGAAGTGTAGGATGTGAGGAGTGGCCTACTTCAATGAGAAGGTGGGTAGTAACTAAGCCTATGGTGTCTGGAAGCAGCTTGCAATTTGCTGACGAATTCAAATTCAAGATGACAAACAACATCTTGTGAATGAATATTTGTTGTTATGTTGGAATTTGATTGTATTGTCAAATCATGTCATCAAATTTTGTTTCATTGTTTTATGGGTGTTATTGCAAAGTCTCAGGTTTAATTTCATGCAAATTTTCTTTCAAGTTTGTAATTCAAAGCATCCGAAGATCCAGTGTAGGTCTATGTAAATTTTAAAAATCTGTTAAAAAAAAGTTTGTTTATGTACCCTAGTCATTGGAACTTACGCCTTCCAAGCCTATCTCACTCCTTTCCCCTACCCACCTATGTGGATATGAAAATGCAAATCAACATTTGACTTTAGAGTTCCAAGCTTCTATCATGATCTAAGATTTTCAAAAAGAATTTTGGGAGTTTTCGAAATCTTGCTATTGACAACATTGGCATGGTTTTTCATATCTATGAAGTTAATTCTACAAGTTTTTTTGGGGTGTTTTTATTGAATGAATTTCAAAGTAACACATACATACTACATTTGTATGATGTCATTGAATTTATTATATTTCAACCCAAGTTCAAATATTTAACTTTTGAAGAGTTTAAATATTGAGTTTCCCCCATGAAAGGTTGCAAGTCCTAGAAAGGTAAAATAAGTTG
Organism: Sphagnum contortum; assembly: GCA_963920785.1. Classification (NCBI taxonomy): domain Eukaryota; kingdom Viridiplantae; phylum Streptophyta; class Sphagnopsida; order Sphagnales; family Sphagnaceae; genus Sphagnum; species Sphagnum contortum. The sequence continues at coordinate 3,100,643 of OY987290.1, read as the reverse complement.
TTGTCCCCCTTAAACCTTAATTGTTGTGGCATTAATAAATTGTATGTGGTTCTTACAATTCATTAAAATGAAAACCACCATAGTGGGATGATAATTACATTGCAAAAATGTTTCTTCATTTTGCATTGTAATTGTTTGTATTTGTATTGACCCCTTTGAAAGCCTTCCAACTGAAAAGAATCTGCTCTTACTTTAGTTTTAGATAACATTATACATAATTTCCTTAACTAAATTCACAAAGCTTTCCATGTTACAGAAGTATGTGTCTACCTTATAAGTACAATTACCAAAGGCAATGGATAAGAGTGACATTTTGGTTTAACTTGAAATAATCTTGAGAACGAAAGTCTTAACAACTTGATGATGCTACTACTTAAGGGAAATAAAAAGAGATCAAAATGTTAAGTTTCCTAAGCTTTTGTCATTAGGCGAAAGAAGAGGTCAAAAAGGAGTTGGGTAGTTATTAGAAATCTCACTAAACCTTTGTTGTGTATTAGGGTGATTCTTAGGGTTTACGACTGTAGTGTTTTTTATTTAAAAAATTGAGTTCTGGTATGTAACCATGGTTATACAAACCCCAATTTTGATATATAACCACAGTTCTCAACTTGTCAAAATTTGAAAAATATACACCCAAGGACCAATTCGTTGAGGTTTTCTAAGTAACTGGGAATCAACAAATTCTTTGATTCTGATTTCTTTCCAATTACCTGAAATCAACAGTTCTTTGATTTTGATTTTTTCAAGTAGCTAGAACTGGTGATTATTAATGAAACCCAACATTGCTCAAAACCATAGTTCAAATATGAATTGGCTTTTTGTTTTGGCAACATAACAACCATAGCTTTGCATAGTAAAGTATATACATGCCTTTGGTACTTTATCATTGGGTGGTGAATCCATGCTTTGTTCTTTGAAAGTACATATATGCAAGTTGTAAATGCATCTTACTCTCAAAGTGAGTAGGTGATTGTTCTTGCATGCAACTTGCTCAGATTTCAGTTTGATTGCTCAAATGCTTGGAAAGGGGTTGGTAAACAAGTTAGTAGTAGTTTGGTTCCTCTTCCTAAACCCTAAACCAAACAAAGTATGAGCCCCTTAATCAAATATCATCAAGAAGACTTGATAAAGTGGGATCTTGATCATCAATTGAATGGCCAACAATTAGAAACTTCAATTTTAGTAGCCCATTGTAGATTTGAATCACGTATGCTTAACTAAGAAGAGCAATTTCACCATACCCTCTATTTGATCCTATAGCAATATTTATCACATCTAACATGGTCTATGCACAGGTTTAGGGTTAAACCCTAAACCCCACCCATAAACATAAAAAAAATGCAGCATTAAATACAAGGTGAGAGGCTATTTCAATTCAAATTCAATCACATGGACCAATTATTATATCCCTCAAATCACAAGCAATCATTTCAATGGGACAACAATAAAAGAGGAGGGATCATTTGAGTTCAATCACTTGGAGCAATCATTTTACATTTTACATTGTGCCTTTTAACAAGCACTAGATCTTGTTGTGCATATTTTGTTGGGCAACTAATAAATAGCATTTACCTTGGTCACTTGGAGGACACACTGTTTGTCAAATAATTAATGTTGAGGGATTCCATTTTGACAATTAATGTATATATTCCTAAATATTTCAATCAGATTCTTTAGTTTCCTTCAGAAAAAAAGTACATATTTGTGAAAAAGAATTTCAAAATAAAATAAAATAAAAATTCAACATTTTCTGAAAATAAAGATAATTAGTGTCAAATTGGCCCCATGGACGACAACAGAACACATGAATGTTGTACTTCATGGTAAAAATTATGTTGTGTTAAGGGCACCAGTGGAAGGAACTCTTCTACGGGTTTCTCTTGATGTGTGTAGTAGTAGGCAAGTGGCCTTCCTTTTAACATGTTAACTCGTACTGTGGGTTTTGGGTATAAAATTGGGTAGAGGATTGGAACGCTAGCTAGTACACTTGTTTGCTTAACAATCAAGCACCTTGAACCCCCACTACCTCCTACCTCTAAGGTTCTCACCCACACAAAAGGAGTGTGTCTGATGAGGATGGACAGATTGAGAGCATTAAGCCCACATTAGAGATAATATCCATGAAGTGTTGTCTCAAATTTGGTGCAAGAACAGCCTATTTTGGCCATCCATGGCATGAATTGATGATGAACACAGGGTATAAACAACACGACTCTTTAAGCCTCTCTCAAAGACTTTGAATAGGACTAAATGGGGGGATTAAGTAGGTAACACATTAGTTGTTGTACTGCAATCGAGCACTGAATCAAGGAGAACTAATGACCTTAGATATCCGGTCATTGAGAAGATTATCCAATGATTATTATAATCAAAGGATATCATTGTGGGTGCTTATTCAATAGTGCAAAATAGAGAGCGAAAAGACATTGCATAACTGAAGCATACAGCTATCCAGTGAGACTCTTTTCAGAACATAAAACACTTGGAGTTTTGTCCATCAATTCAAGGAGTAGAGAGACTGGTGGGATCAAGTATGTCTGATTCCTATAGGGAGGATAAGAACAGACCTAGAAAGAAGAACAGACCCCAGGTGCAGGATGGAAATTCATGTTTGTTGCATCAAAGAATCTTTGAACCTAACCAAAGAATCTACCCATTTAGTAGAATATTGTGGAAAAATGGACCACTTAACCTCCCATTTGAATCTTGAATCCCAATGGAATATGTTCCACCTATAAAAGGGTAGCTTGAAATTTAATAACTTATTTAGAAATCAATGTTCAAACTCATCAGTGTCACCAGTCGAGAGTAAAAGTCACAGCTGCTGTCAGGAGCACAATGATCTTTCCTGCTACGAGTGCTACTTTCTGTAAGGCTGCTGGAATCGTGTGCAATGAGGACATTGAGATACAATCCTATGCAACAAAAGCCAATGCCACCTTAGGTCATGATCATGCATCCCAGGTCATTACAACCATCAACAATTTCCAACTGGATTTCTTTCTTGAAGAAAACTTGTCAAAGGGAGTAATGCAATTGGCAAACAATCTCTTTGACCCAAGCCTTATTTGAGCCTTACTACCTAGCAAACTTGCAAAGCTGTTGCCTGCTCTAACAACAGCCAACTTGCCAGCACTCCTTGCTACTTTCAATATTAGCAAGAACACAAGAATGGCAGCCATCATGGCAACTGCAACTTACCTGTGTGAGATCCCTGGCTTGCCTGGAGAACATAGAGCTTGCCCAACTTCCATGGAAGAGATGGTTGCTTTTGTTGCCACTGAGTTGGGCAACAAAGTGGAAGTCCTATCTACTAGTGGAGCACCCACTTCAGCTCCCATTAGAAAGGGGCCAGTGAAGATCCTCAGCTTCAAAAAGAGAAGCTTGGTGGAGGGAAAGAACATAGTCATCTGTCATAACCTTATGTTCCCCTCTCAGCTCTACTACTGTCATCATGTGACAAGAACCAAGGTTGTACAAGCCTCCTTGATTGGTACAGATAGTTCTGTCATCCATGGAGTGGTAATCTGTCACATCAACACAACACTGTGGGCTTCAGAGCACCCTGCATTTGCACCTTTGGATATCCCTCATGGAGCCAAGGCCTGCCACTGGAATCCCCAGCACAACCTCATTTGGATCAAACAGACAAATGAGGTTCCAAATGTCAAGCAACTCTAAATTCTGCTGTACCTAGAAGTTGAAGAATTTTTGGCCAGCAACAGTCATGGAGACCCACTTGCCTGACCTCTAAACAATTAAGAATTTAAGTTATTACATATGAATGTTTACAATAGGAAATTGTTGCTATGACAGTCTCCAGCCGGAACATAGAATTCAAATCACAAAGATCTATGATATCACTGCTTTTGATGTCCCAGAGACTGTAAAGTAATTTGAATGGCTGATAATTACCAACATTCCAAGATCTCAGATACCCTTATTGAAAGAAACCTGGTTAATTGGCTGCCCAAACCTATCAAGTTGGTTGTGAAATGAAGATTCCAACTTCACTACATCTACAGATGCCTGCTGCTTAAAAATACCAAAACAGAGGGGCACACTGATCTGGATGGATGCACCCAGCATGGCAATAAGAGTCGGCAGTCTCAAATATGGTCTTTTGATGTAAAATTGGGCTCGTTCCAATCTGTCAGGCATTGTAATGCCACAGCATAAATTTAGATGATATCCAAACAACATTCCATTTGTGAGCACTTTAGTTCTCAAAAGAATGCAGAAAGCAGCTTCTCTTCTCATGTTATATACATTGTGCTCTATTAAGTGGTCACCGTGTGATTATTCCTTCCATTTGCCCACAGGAAAATGACAAATTTACTCTTCACTTGGAGAGGACAGACAGTCATAACACTTGGATATACTCATGGAGGACAAGTAGTTGTAGCAATCACAAGATGTACCTGTGCATGACAAGAGGTGGTATAACCAAAATAGGAGCAGCTGCTGCAATCCGTCCGGCAATGCAAGCACTTACTGCCCTAGCACCTGCAAGCCGGCTCTGACCGACCTCATCACCATGGCTATCAAATACTTTGATACCCTCCAAGAACTCATCTCTGCGAGTAATGCCCAAGTTTAGCACATCGGCTGCTGCAACTGCACCAAATGGGACTAATCTCCTAGCAAGGGGGGCCCTGCAATTTTTTATAATAGTGCAGAGGTGATGTGTGAGTGTAAATTGCAACATTCCACTCATTTGCTCTCCGTGCTGCTTAATATGGGTTCTCACAAAACAAAACCTGAGAATAAGTTGTTCAACATGTGAAATTCTTAACTGTCCTCACAGACATGCAAGGTCTTCACGGATCTGGCCTGTAAAACATACAGTCACATCAGCAACAAGTGTGCATCACATAGATCAAGTTGAGATTTTAAAAGCACATACCAACGATTGCCAGAGGGGACTCTATCCAAGAGAGCATGGAGACCAACAACAGCACCTACAGAACTAGCAGTTGCACCCACATAAGCTTCAAGTATTCTACGACCAGCTTCCTCATTTGAAGCGTTTCGATTTGCATAGTAATGCAAGCAGTTGTATGTCTGATTGAGCCACTGGGCACCCACATTTTGTGCATAACCCCTGGCTGATATCATTAGGGTATCCAAAACCAGATTGCAAGGGATAATAAATGAAAGACGCAGAGGGAGGAAAATTTTCTCTCCGGTGTCAGGATGCACAACAGCATCTTTGATTTTGCGGGCTTTCTCTAACTCTTCCAAAGAGACTGAGATGCTTGTATCCTCATGCGACTTCAAGAGCTCCACCGCAGCATCCACTTGGGAATCAGTCACAAATGCTGTTCGAATGTCCATCATGTTGAAAACCCTTTGGACTCTTGCCCAATACGTGGCTTCATCCATGCTTCCTTCTTGTTTTAGTGTGGCCAGGAAATCTCTGTGATGCTACCGTTCTTGCTGACCTAATTCTAGCAGGATTCCAGATCTATTACTCCAAGCACACCCCTTCCTAAGGTGGCAACATGTCATGGAAATTGGTGCCCACTCACATCAATCTACAAATATGTAGACATTACTCTTCCTGCAATTAAATTCATGTGCATCAACATCTGTGGGTACCCCTGTAGAGATTGGTAGAGTATTATACCATCTGCCTCAAAAAAATTCTGTGAGCAAAAAAGAACTCTTCACAGCCAAGACTTGCACATGTGAAAACCAAATTGGAAATTAGCAGAGAAAGAAATGTGAGGGGCTTCACATCAGGCTGACGAAAAAAAACCCAGCAAGCTCCAATTCTCATATAAATTGCAATCAAGCAAGCAAGCTCCTAGAGAGACAGATAATACTGTCTTCTTACACATTTAGAGGCAAGAACAACATGAAGGTATAGATAAAAAGATGTACCCATCAAGTCACGCTGTTCACAAATCCAATCCACAACCAGAAGCCAATTGAACAGCAGCTGTTTGTGTATCCATGGCAAAGAAACTCTGTGTCAGGAAAATGCAGACAGAAAGCAAGAGAAATTTCCAGCAGCTAAATCTGGTCCAACATCAAAACACCAAATCAGAGAGGAAAAACTACAGAAAGATCTCAGAATCAGAGAGAAAAAAACCTATTTTCCTGCAACCAGAAACTGGCAGCAGCAGATCATGTCAAATTGCAAATCTAAATCTAAACCAAACTGATGAAACAGACAAAAGGAAAACAAAAGAGGAACAGGAACCATGCAACACAGAAAGAAGAGGCTAAAAATGGGGAAAACGAGTGTTTGCAGCAGACAAAGGAAGAAAGTCGATGGGAAAAAAAGGAAGACAGAAACAAAAGTAGGAAACAAACCTACAGATAATGTATATGCTTGAAGACGTTTTTTTCGTGCTTGCTTGCATCATTAGTTGCAACTCCCAGCTCGAGCTGTATTTGCGGGGGAAAAAAATTGTAGAGAAAGATCAAAAGAGAGACAGTGAATCACGGCAGCAACAATGATAGCAACACGCCATGGAAAATTTATGTATATAATTCTTTTTTTAATTATTGAAAAGGAAAAGCGAACCTTTGCAGCAGACAGAAGAAGATCAAAAAACCTCGATGAAAAAAGAGGAAGACGGAGGCAATTGTTTCATTAAAATATAAATATATTATTAGAAAGATTATTGTTATTTTAAAAAACTAAAGTAGGAACCAACATACAGGTAGCAACGAGGTCATAGCAGGAAACGAAGAAGCTTTGCACCATACAGAGAGGGAAAGAAACACGAAACTCAAGTGGACAAAAAAACTCAGAGAGAAAAAAGAAAAAAAACCCAAAAAAACCAAAAAAATCTTACAGGCAATAATGCATCTAAAGACGTTTATTTCTGCTTGCTTGCTTGCTTCCTCAATTACAACTCCCGCTCAAGTTGTATTTGCGGAAACGAACAAAAGCGTGGAGAACGATCAAAGGATAGAGATAATCGCGACGTCGACAACGACGAGGACGACAATAGCAACGAGGTCATGGATGAAAACGAAGAACCGTTGGACCAGACAGAAGAGAAAAGACGAGAGAGGAAAACTAAAAAAAACCAAAAAAAACTTACAGGTGACAAAAATGTATCTGAAGACGCTTTTTTTCGCTGCTTGTTGATTTGCCGCCTCCTCCTCCTCCTCCTCCTCAGTTGCAACTCCTGCAAACAAAAAAAACAGAGTAGAGAAAGATCAAAGGGAGAAGAAAAGCAGAAGAGCGAGAGAATCGCGGCAGCAACGGACGGGAACAGCAGCAGCAGCAACAGAACAGTAAAAAGAAAGGGCGTTTCTGCTCGTATGCATGCATGCGGTGAAGGGTATGAATGGATGAATAGAGGATGAAATTTTTTGCAATAATGACAGAATCTCGTCTTTTGGCTTATTAGCTCTCTAGCACATTCATCTCTTGCTGCACATATCATTACCCTCTCCTCCTAATCCACTGCTTTCAAACCAATGGCTTCGTTTTGGATGTAAATAGCCTTTCTAGGGCCTCTCTGTTCACACTACAAAGGTGATTAAGATACCAGAGTGAACCAACAGCCACCAAGTGGCATCATGAGGAATGGATGGATGGATTAGTTAGTGGACAACAAACCAACACTTTTTTCATTGGCTTCTAGTTCCCTACCTAACCATTTGGGTTAGTTAGCTAGGCTGGTGTTTTTTTTGGGGGCTGTCTTCCAACTAACAATCCACTAGCCCTTGTCTCTCTCCACTAAACCCTCAAACCCTAAAACCTCCACTACTCACTTAGCAAGTAGGCAACCAACCTATTATGATACCTACATCACCTAATTCCTATACTATTATCACCTATTGTAATAGGTGCTTACGTATCAAACCTAACCATTACCATGATAGGTTACCATGGTGAAACCTAATGTCAACTTTAGTTGTGAGTTTCATCCACAACTAGGTTATAATAAGCTTCCAATGGATGACTGTGCATGTGTTCACATTGGCCTCACATCTTTTGGATCTTTCGCTTCTTCTTCTTCTTTCTTTGGAAGTAGCAAAGTTGTTCACTTTTGTAAAATCTCAAATGAATGAATAGATGTGGCCTTCTTCATCATGGTTGTGTTTTCATTTGAGAAGTAGCCTCTTGATCTTTCATTCTATCCTACCTTTGAAGTGAGAGATGTCATCTTAGATTTTTTGAGGTTACTTACTTTAGTAACAAGGTTCTTTGGTTAGATTGGACTTTTGCTATGGAGGTTGGCATGGTTTCTTGTGTGTGTTTTGAATAAGCATATATTGTTTGAAGAGGCTGGTAAACAAGTTAAGCTTGAGGACAACTTTAAATCGATTTAATGTCATTCTAACATCTTTGTTCCAATGAAAACTTCATTACTTGGTGTTTTCTATTGTCAATGTATGTCTTGAGTTTTGTTCATTTGTGAAGGAATTGTTTTGCTAAAACGTTGGCCAACTGAAGCCCATTTTGGCTCCTAGCAAGTCCATAGGCAATTCTTGCCCATAGGTGGGGCATGTGGACTTGTTAGGAGTTAAAATCAACTTTCACCAACTCACTTTATCACTTATGGACTTGCTAGTAACCAAAATCAACCTTACTTGGCTTGCTTTTTAACATTAAAATTGGGGAATTGGGGAGTCTTGAAAAGAAAGTGTAAATTTATATGAAATTTTGACCAGGTGTCAAAAGCATTGAGCTCAAATTGAAAATCCTCCATCCATGGAAAGGAGGGGATCTAAATTGGCCTTTGTAATGTTCAATCCACAATGACCACGTTTTGTTCCACTTTTCTTTCGTTCTACATTTTGAGGATTATTTTTCATCTTGGCAATATTTTTCATTTTCTTGTCAAACTCGAAATCATTTTGTTAAGAAGTAGTCTTACAAACTTTTGTCTGAATTTTATGTTTTATACAAAATACAAATGTGCATGCAACAACCAATGTGTACCATGTTGATATGGTGCACTACAATAAGAATAACCATGATGAAATGGTATGAATTTTACAAGCAAAAAATAGTCATATTGATTTTTTCACATGACCTTATTAGCTTGATTGATGGTGCTTGTTTCTTTTGGCACACAACAACAGACCCGATGTTGATGGTGTTTGTTTGCTAACATCATGATTGAATACATCTTCTTCATCGGTTTGAACATTTGTGACAAAAAACCAAACCTTCAAATTCATGAAAATGTTCACAAAATTTCTTTACATGATGCAACATTATCTTTTCATTGAAGAAACCTAGTTGTTCGCTAGCAATATTTGAGGACAATTTTGCCCTTGCTATTGCAAGTGGAATAGCAAGTGGTGTCTTTTAGGAGATGAACCATGTTTGTTTACTTTCAAATAGGTCTATGGGGAGACAACATGCATGTGTGTGACAAACCCAAAATGCATAAAAGGTTATGTAGGGCCTTGCACAATTATGTTGGTGGGAATGGATCCAACCATGTAGCTAATGCCACTTTTGCCCCTCCAAATTGACTCCAGTGTAAAATTCAAATTTATTATCATAACCTTATCCTATGAACACCCTAAACGTTTGTCATTCCCTTAAATACATGTATATGGATTGATATTTTTTCAGATTTTACTTATTTTTCCCGATATTGGAAATTTTTGTAACTTATACATTTTTTTTTCAAAGATTTGTATTTATTATCATCCACCTTATGTGAGTAAATAAAAGTATGAGCACCCAACATTATCACATATATCATTGTTAGTTTTCATTTTCCTTCAAATTTGTGTAGCTATCTTTTATGAATTTCAATGTTGTGTTCAACAACTTTTTTCATGTTTTAAACTAGGAAAAATAAGAATATTTTTCTAATGTAAATTGGAATAGTTTTTCTTTTCGAAAAGATTCCAAAAATTATTTGATCACAAAATTGAAAAAAAAGAAAAAAAAATTGTTCTAATACATTCTACATGATAACACATTGTGTTAACGTGACCATTAATAAACCAATGAACAAATAATTGTGAGGAGAATATGTACACATATTCTAAATGTTTAAAATCTTATGTTTGATCGAGTTTGATATATTGTTGGGTGAGTTTTCAAAATTATGGAATTACGTGCCAAAAATTGTCAAATTTGTTATGTAGGAAATTATTTTAATCCAAAATAATTGTGATGTCATTTACCATATGGGGAGGGGGTGGAATAAAAAAATATTTTTCCATTCTTATATATGTATATTCATGGCCACATTTGTGTCCCTTAAACAACTTGATTTGAAAATGTATAAATGTTGATTCATTTATTAAAAATAAAAAATGAATAAGAATCATACATGTTAATTTCACACATAGGTTCAACAAATGATGATGTTTCAAAAAACAAGCCATATTAGTCATCCAACGTATGCTTGTTTTTTAGGGATTGATTTGCCATGTTTTTTTTCAAAAAGTCCTATTTTAATGAATTCAAGATTTTCCTCGTTTATGTCAATGGGTTGAAGGGATATTGTTGCATGAATGAAAAATGAGAATAATTATTAATAGTTGTGAACATTCTTCTTTTATAAAATTGTAATTTCTCTTTATAATTAACTCACAAATAAGTTTTAAGTTTAAACCACATGGACAAATATTTAACCAAATGTGAATCCTTTCCTAATTATTTCTTGTGCATGTCATCTAGTTTTCAATCTAACAATATTTCTTTCATATAGGTTAGTACGACTATTATTTGCACCAAATTTACCCATGTTTTCTTCATTCTCAAACACTTAATCACCCCTCCCCCTCCACCCCATTGAACATTACTATTTTCTAACTTTGATTACCTATTTAATAAAAGTTTTACATAAATATAACCTGAAATCAAACCCTTGGGAAACATTTAGAACTACTTCAATATTCAAATGCTTGATTCAAGCCTTATTTTTACTAATGAATTAAACATGGTTTTTTTTTTGTTGTTAGAAAATAATTTGAATTAATAAGTATAAGAACTTTGCCAATGTTTCATGAGCAAATTATATTATATTTGAAGAAATCTTATAATTATCATTATCATACTACAACACATGGTGTTTCACAAGAATGCTCATTCCTTTCATGCATTGGTGATACCTTGTTTTTTCCTTTCATGTTTGCTTTGGCATTGCACACAAGTTTCATTGCTAACTTTTTTTTTATGCAACGTTGTCTTTCTTCTATTGAATGTCACATTCAAAATCTAACCTCTTCAACAACATGAATTAAAACTTCATTATCAATTGGTTAAATTTTACTTGATATATTAATTGTGATGTTTTAACATTATTAAGAGTTGTTAATGATTCCCTACACCCATTGCTTCAATTTGTAAGGAATCACATGTAGCACTAGTTGTTGGAACCACTATACTTGATGTTGGTGCCATGTGTTGAGGAATGTTGTGTTCTTTGTCAAATTATTGCAAATTGACAATTGTTCACATTACTTGTTGGAAACTCTTGATGACCATGTGATCTAGTAGTGACACAAAAACTAGAGATAAAAAGGAGGGAGGAACAAGAAAAAGAATGTGACATTTTTAAACATTGAAATATTTGTTTTGATTTTGAGACTTCATGTAACAATAGAAAATGAATTCAATTTTTTAATTTCTTTTAGATTTAGTCTTTATTAACATTGGTTTTTTAACACTAGCTTAACATTAGGTGCCATGTCACATGCAACCTCATATTCAATGTTAAGTAGTAGCACATGCTTGAATTATTGTAATTATTTGTTGCACTAAACATTAAAATACCATTGGGACTAGACCACCAAGTGTAGCATGGATTTAAGGGATATAATTGTTTAAAAATATCAACAAGGTTTTAAAAGACATGACTTAAAACAAAAACTCAATTGGAAAAAATAAATCTTTTCTAACCAATTATGAATTAAAGTGTCATTAGCCACAAGTGTTGAGGTTTGAAATGTGAAAAGGGTGCTAATGTTTGCAATGTGAAAGGGAAAACAAAGGGGCCATATGTTGAAGAAACATCAACTAATTGATTTTTTATAATTTTAATTAATTTCTAATTATTTTTTAATAAAAAATTCAATAAATTATGTTCCATTGGTAAAAACTTTGTGAAGTGACCATTGTCCAACGTTTTAAAATTTTGAATAAAAGGTGTCCACTAAAATAATTTAAAAAATGAAGTTGAAATTTATTTAAATAAATAAATTAAATTAATTATTACAATGGAAGTTTAGTCATTTTTTATCTTGATTACCAACTAGTGCTAAATTGAAAATACTAAAATACTATTAGGATTTTTTAAATTATTATTATTATTATTTGAATTTTCAACATGACAGTCATTAGGTTTCATGTTAATCTATATACATTTAATTACAATTTTTCTTTGGATCCATCACATGGAAAACATGGGTCCCCTATTAATCCCCACAACTTTGGTGAGTATTCACAAAAATGATGACAATGTGAAAGATGTTATTGTTGTGCTTTTGATATACATATGTCCCTTCCATGATGTGCATTGCATGCCACCAATGTCTACCTTTTGGAACAAAATTACTCAATTTGTAGGTATTACAATTTACAATTACCCATGGTTATAAATTAAATGTTTCATGTTTATCCTTTTCTCTTGTTCATCATCATGCAAAATGCTTGTTTTGTTAAAAATTATCATGAAGGTTCACCATTTAATGATAAATTATTTTTCCAAATAACATACTTCAAAACTCCAATGTAGCATGTTTGTTCCTTCAATTGCATATAACATTAGGAATCTAGTAGCACAAGTGACCATGGGATTGATTGAAAGAAGTAAAAACTACCTAACTAGTATTGTTGCAATTAGGAGCATATGGTTAAGTAAATGAAACAATAGTTAACAAGATTGGATGCAAACTTACAAAATTGATAGATTAAAAGTTACAATGTGGTTGATTCAATGAAAAAATGTATGACAAGATTGGATGGAAGATTACAAAATTAGCAAGTCAAGTGACAATGTGATTGATTGTATGAGAAACAACACATATGATAATGTGTTTAATTGAATGAAAGAATATATAACAAAATAATAATGTGATTGTTTGAATGAAATAATATATGATTGAATTAGATGAAAGCTTACAAAATTTATAACTCAATTGACAATGTGATTAATTGAATCAAACAATACATGACAAAGTGAGGGAATCATTGCTTGAATAAAGGAACACATGATATGATTTGCATTGTGATTATATTTAAATGAGACACTATATATCAAGAATGTGGATTATCACATAAACATGATATTGTTTTTGTTTTTGGTATTTGCACCAAATATGCACAAACTAATTTTAATTTTTCCCACATTATGGGTTAGGTTAACTTTAATCCCAATAAATTACAAATATCCAACTTTTCACATGATACGTCAAAATAAAATCTTTCCAACTTTGGGCAATCACAGTGTCATTTGATTAACATGGGAACATTTTGGGCAATGTTCAAAAACATTAAATCATTTTTTTATCTTGCCAAACCAAGTTATTTTGTTTCAATGATGAATTTGATTTAAACATCCTTGCTAAAATTCACCTCAAACAACATCAACAAACCTATACATTATGAAATGGCCAAACCAAAATGATTTCAAATTCCAATGCTGAACACCAACCTCAAAATGTTTAATGCACAAATTTTCAAATTACAAAGCCAACTAAACTTATAAAAGAAAATTGAAACAAAAAAATTTCCATTTTTTTGGTTTAATTGTAATTTCTAATCAATAATTAAATATATATATTATAGATTATTTTTAAATTCAACTTTGGGTTTTTAAACATTCATTTTCAACTTGAAAGGGACATTGGAAAAAAACATGAACATATATGAACAAATGGTTGAAAATTGTGAAAAGAAGGAAACAAATAGCTTGACCACTGCATATTGAGGTTACATGTACAACAATGACATTTGAACAAAAATCAATGTTGTGGTAACATGGGCCATTTTTTGTGTCACAATGGTAACTTTGGTGATGTGTGAGTGATTGCAATTATTATACTTGAGATCTACATTGTTATGCATTACTAGTGACAATGAAATGATTTAAAAAAATTGAAATTAAGTCCCATTTGAATGTAAATATTGAATGACATTGCATGCAATTTGAATTATTTTAGATTTAACTAAATTGAATTTAGATTCCTAAATTGACTTAAAAAATATTAAATTGAATTAAGATATAATGAATGGAATTCAAATAGACATTAGAATTGAATTCAAATTCAATTGAATACATCTTAGATGCAAATTGGTGCAAAATGTATTAAAATTTGATTTGTCATTTCCATCATTTTTTAATAGAGTGCCAAATTTATTTGATAACATAAAGTCAAAAGGATGCCTTTCTAATCTATTAAAAAAAAATTCCAAATTTTTTAAAAAATTGGTAGGAGGAAATATCATGGGACCCTATAATCTTTCCCCCAAACTAGTTTGATATGACCATTGTCACTCATATAATATAATATAATATAATATAATATAATAATAATTATTAGGATTTATTAATATGTATTCATTTTCAAGTTATAAAATTTTAATATGTATATATTGCAATTATTTGTTATGCATTATTAATAAGGATACAAAGCTATATGGACCTTTTTGTATATGCATTTTTTTTTTTTTTTTTTTTTCAAAAGTCCATATATATATGATATTGAAATATAAGGTCATTTGTGTTTGAATTTTGAACACATATAAAATAGTTAAATCTAGGTCTAGTTAGTCATAAGTGGAAGAAAATTGCTTGGAATTAAATAAATTGTACCCTAATAGACTACTTTAAACTTACAATTGTGATAGAATATAACTATGAAATATTTTTCTTCTTTGGCTCGCAAACCAACATTGAATTCTTCCTTTGTGGTTTTTCAAATTTTAAATTTTTAAAATTTTTGCATTCAAAATAACTCAAACTTCTTTTATTCAAAATTTATCAAGCTCCTAACACTAAAAGGATTGACCTAATTGTGTTTGTAAGGGGTCGAATTGTTTGTATATAAAGGTAGGTTTGAAGGGGCATTTGGAAGTTTTATAATTGGGTATGTATGATTTATACACACACCATTTTTTTGCGTATAAATTATGAATATTAGGTGTTCAAACTAAATAAATTAAGGTGTTTTAAATGGTTGCATGTATGATCATAACATGGTTGATGAAGAGTTTTCATATGAAGGATTATGGACCTACCCATCAAGGTTGATAAAAAGGCCTAGGTGCAATTAATTGTTCTGGATTATGTCAGACCTAATAGAAGTGAGCACAAGACATGATGCGGAGAAAATGCATGGTTATTCAAATGCATTAGCTAAAATAAATGAAATTAAATTTCACATAAATTTGCCTACATGTCGTCATGTAAGATTTGAAAACTAATGGTCTTAATGAGACTGAAAGCATATTAAGACCCCAAAAAATTGTAGTCATAAGTATAATCTTTTTGTATTTTTATATTTTTTGGGTAACGTATGAACATCACAAATTGTCACAAAGTGGGATCCCACCATAAGCATAGAAAGCACCATTATGATAACATACATTAGATGAAAAAAAAAGAAAAAAACTAAATTGGATCCAAATAGACTATAAAATTGATTTAATGTACGTGCCAAACGTGAGCTTAAAAAAAAACCATAGTTCAAAGAAGTGAAAGGGAGAGAAAAGAAAATGTAAATACTAGTTCAATTTTTTCAAATGTCAATTCTTTCATAATGAAGGTAGATAAGAGAGGCCAAAATTCAACTTCCAATAGATAATTGGAGCAACAAATCAAAAGTGACAATGGGAAGTGGATTGATCACAAGTGGAAGTCAAAAGGTGATATGTGTCATAGCTACCACTCTACTTAGAATGAAAAAAATGTTTACATCTTTTGAGATGTGATTAAGATTCATTGTGGAAGGAAATTGATCAAGATGAAGAAGGAATTTTACACACTTTTGTATCCCAAGCTTTGTTGGGACAATCATGTAAAAAAGAGAGTGACGTTGCAAGCAATTGGTAAACATTGGTTGGACTTGCAAGAGAATTGTAGAATACAACTTTCAACACCCAAAAACAGCATGACATATGAATGCAAAAAATCAATGCTACATTTGTCGTTTGGCGTCATGAGATATGCAACTTAGCACCCACCTTGCAAGTCATCCACGTTCATTGTTCAACTACATCACAGCTCTATGATTTCAACTACATTGTGATTAGTTGTGATTATATACAACACAGTGATAAGCATTCTTCTATATTGTTTGTTGGCTACCTAACCTAATACCTATAGTTATCTATTCAAATGCTTCAAATTCTTGGCTATTTATACAATCCTCGAAACTCACTTTTTTTTCACATTAAAAAAATCCTGTGCTGGGTATTTGCCATTTGGAAACTTGGAGAGAGAGTCCCAAGCAGAGAAACCCAGTTTGTAAAATTGCACATCTGCTGTTCAGAGGCTGAGTCACAACAAGTAGAGGAAGGTCATGCTGAGATCAGAAGCTCAAGCATATGATAAGAACATAATAGAAGGGCAACTGGCAAAACCCAACTCTATTTTGAAACTTGTAATGACCTTGTGGCGGTGGGCATGGAAAGTTTCTTGATCTGCTACTAGAGTTATCCATAAAGTCAGGAAAAGACATCACCAATATACCCTGAGTTTGGTGATAAAAAAAAGGTGAGATTTTAAACAAAAAAACTGCAAAAAAGTACATTAGAAAGATTTTGATGGTTTTGAACAAACAAAAAAACACACATAATCAACATGTCATTTTGATATCTATTAATAACAAATTTCTGAGTGCTCTTCAGAATTAGTGCTACTTGGTTATTATGGTTGAAGGTAGAAACACAGATTCTGCCCTGCCATTGATTCCTGCTTTTGCACTAACCACAAAAATCTTGAAATTGTTGCCAAGCGCACACACATTTGTTCTACACAAGAGTGGAAGAAGGTGATGCACTTATGAAGAAGAAGAAGAAAGTTTTCTGCTGACTGATGTTGGATTGAAAATCAAGCATTTTTTTTTTTTTGGTTGGTGTATTTTGTGTGGAGTAGTTAGTTATTAATTTATTCATGATTTACAAAGAAAGGTTCATATTTTTACATGGCTATTAGCAAAGTACATACTTTTGTCAGATTTAGAAAAATGGGCCGAGAGAGAGAGAGAGAGAGAGAGCCTTGTCTATGCTTGCTGGTCTGAAAATAAGTTAAGTTGAAGCAGAGAAAATCTCAAACCAGCATTATCTTGCCAACCATTGGCATTTCCACCTTCAAGTTCCCATTCTGAGATTTGATCTGATGACCTTTGCGAGCACCATGAGTTGGAAATGCAGGAATGCGAGGAATTATATTGCTGCTGGGTTTTATCTTCCATGCCCATTGTCAATTCTGCCATCGCATCTGTTTTGGCTTGAAGCTTGAATATCATCAAACCCATGATGATTTTGTTATGTGCACTAAACATGAACTTAGTAGAGATGGGTATATTACTACTACGCTCCATCACGAAATTCAAACTGGAGCCAAATCCAATAACACAGCAACAACTATAGCCTCCTCCTCCTCCTCCTCCATTCATTTTTGTTGCCGCTCCATTGAGGAGGACAAGGAGAGAGGATCATAACATCCATACTTCTGAGACTAAGCACAACACTTCAGGATTTGTATTGAAATGCCCAATTTCTCATTTCAAATTCTCTCAAATTTCTTTGCGTTCCTCCCAATTTTCAAAAACTACCCAAGAAAAAGATGAAAAATGTCGCAACAACCAAAGAAAAGAAGAGGATGATCAATTAGAAGACTTGGAGAAACCAATCTTTTTTGGGGTCACCACAAGTGTTGTCCTGAAGCCAGCTTTCTGAGTATCATGAGGAAAATCACCAATGCTAACACTAGGAGCATTTCTATCCATGCCATTTCTTGAGGTATTTTTGGGTGTCTAATTTCAGCAAGATCCAAAGTACCAAAAAAAAAAAAAAAAAACAAAACAAAATCCCTTTAGCTACTATATACTCTATAATGAATATCTAAACACAATATCCTTAAGGGCCTTGGTAGTAGTAGTAGTAGTAGTAGTAGTAGGCAAGGCCAACCAAGAAAAGGATGCAAAAGTGAGTCAAGGATGCTGGGCAAATCTCTCTCATCTGGTGTCAAGGGAAGGGGAAAGAAACCCTCCTCTAGTGAATGAATCAGGTAGATTTCAAGAGGTGTATGCTTTTGCCTATCCAAGTCCTCTTCCTCCTCATTGAGACATCAAAATGAGATCCTTTTCTAAAGGCATCAAAGCACTCATAGAGAGAATCCCTAAGTGTATTTGGAGAGTCCATCAATATCCCTCTTACAAAAGAAGAGGAGGGATTGATCTTACATACATCCACAAGATCCCCTTGCACTACTTCTAAAGAAGAGCAGGGATTGATCTTACATACACCCAAAAGATCCCCTTCCACTACTCCTAAAGAAGAGTAGAGTAGGTGTAAGAACTCTTCCCTATAATACCTTTGTGATCTACATATGTTTTTATTGGCCTACCAAGGCAAGCATACCATTGTGTTTTTAGATTCATTATATAGAGTATAGTAGCTTAAGGGATTTTTATAGGCCCCTAGGTACCTACCTAATAGGTCTATTTTTTTATATATTTTTGAAAGATGATGATATTTTGGCTTGTGTTGGAGACTTGAGATTAGTTATTATAGAGAGTTATAATATCTTGAAGGATTTTGGTTTCGTTATTTAGAGGGTTTTTTGAAGATTATGTCTTTTGCATGGTGAAATATTCGAGTTTCCATAATTTTTCTTCTATTGCTTTAAAGATACTTTTTTAATGTAAATGGCAAGGCCACAATGTGACACACACCCCTTGTCCAGTTCCCAATAATGTTCACCTCATGCTTTTATTATGCACAAAGTGGGAATGTGCAAAGTGGACAATACTAACCCTAATTCTATCACCACCGGAAAGCCCGGATTGGAGATGGTGTGTGAACATTGCAAATGAGTGAGGTGAGGTGAGGTGAGGAAGTTTTGAGATTAAAATTCGATAATTTTGATTATGATGATTATTATTCAATTAGTCATAATAATAATAATAATAATTTGATCATAAAATCATGTCCATTTTTTTTCCCCTGAAAAAATTTACCATTTTTTCAAGAATTTTTTTTGGGGAAAATTCACCAAAATTTCAATAACACAAATTTTTATTTACAAAGCTTGAATCCGATATGTTCAAATATTTTTGAGGAATACCTAGTCTCCTATTATTGGACATCACTAGCTCGCATACTTCATCCTTAAAGGCATAATAGCATCCTTGGTTCTCACTCTTGAGTAGGCGTACTATTATCCTTACTCTTTTTGAGACGGGATATCCATGCATATAAGGTGCCCTCCAAATACACTAGGATATTTCTTCAAGTGCTTTATGCTTTGTTACCACCTTGAATTTGTTTTGTTTTTAGTTCATGGAACCACACCTCTAGGATGGAGTGGTGTTCATTTGGAAGCATGTCTTTATTGTTAGAGAAAACCAATGGAGAAAACAACAAAACACGAGGTTTTGATTGAGAAATTATCACCTTATCATCACAATCCATTACATGGAACTTGTATACAATCAAAGCATTATGTGCTTGAGGAGGAGGGGGGTAGAGGGGGGATAGTGTTTAATTATTTTGATTTGATTGTGAAGTAAATTGTGGACTTCAAACCCAATTGAAATGCAAAGCTTGTTGCCATATTAGTGTTTCATTAAGATTGGCCAAACTTGCAATGCCAAATCTTGTGTGATTGGTACCAACTTATTTGATTAAGATTAATCAAAATTGATGTGGTTTTGTTTTGTAAATACTTCATGGGCAATTGTTTTAATTCATTGCAATTTGTTATGTGATTATTTGAATGTATAAAGAGAGACTAGTTCCCATGTCAAGTTCCAATTCTTTGAAAAAGAAATCATCAACGACTCACCGACCCTTCTTATTTTCAAACTTTAAAAAATGAGTAGTTGTCATCAAAGAATCAACAATAAACTAGCAATTTTAGGGTTGGTTATATTGATTTAATTTTATTTTTTTGAGAGCCATGATTACACATCAAAATTAAGACTTTGAGTTTTCGAGACCCAAGCTTATGAATTTTTAAGAATTTGTCAGATTTCTATACATGGTTCAAGTAGGTAGCCAAAAAAATTAGAAATATGTTTTAAAAAAATTTCACTTTCATATTTTTAGCGTACTAGCCAATTTTGGCTAAATATTCCTATGGATGATTAGCACTTTGAGTACATCACAAAATTGACCATAAAAACATTGGTTAGGCTTTATTGATTTATTAAAATAACATTAGAAAACTTTTAAAAGGAAAATTTTAAAGAAAGAAAAAAGAGTTGGTATGTGTTACATATTAATGTTGGTTTGGAGGGTTAGAAACACCAATTATTATGGTTTCAATTAGTAAAAATCAAATTGGAATTGGGTTTGATTTTTGAAATAGGAATTGCAACTAGAATTGAGTTCTTGATTTTTCAAAAGAATTTAGCCAAATTTGACAATGTTCTAAATATGGAAGTAGAAAAATCTTAAGCACCCTTTCATAATTTTAGGCAGTTGTGGCAATTTTTGTGAAATTTTAGGGTTTTCTTAATAGAAAAAATAATGGAATTTGTGACAAATACTGGGCATGGGTTGGACCTCCTGAGGTTTCCACAACATAGTTTGGAGAAGCACCCCTCTCTAATCTAATCTAATCTAATCAAGGGTTATAACTTAATAGGCAGCTTTCATTCTGCTTGCTTTTCATCCTGGCCTTAGGCTAGCATAGTTTACTTCTTTTGCCACTTTACAAATCATAGCCCCAATGTCTTCAAGCTTTAACCCTAAAAATACATACATACACTAAAGGTGCATTCACACTTGGTGTTATGGACCCTAGGGTTGAGTCCAGTAACACCATACTAGCCATTTAGGACTTAAACCTAATTGCCATGAAAGTTTTATATTAAGCTAGCATTCACTTAACATTGAGCTAGGATGATGCCACCTAGATTTTCATTTAACACTTGACTTAACATCAAGTGTGAATGCACCATAAGTATATATTTTGTGCCCAAAACATCCATAGTCATGGAGCATCAAGCCTATCTCCCTCTTTTGCCATGCTTTTGGTTTTTTTCCTTCAGGTGTGTCACACTTTGGCCTTGCCATCTATCTATGAAGCGAAGCAAGGTAGTTTGTTTGTTTTGTTTTGTAGTTATGAGATCCACCAAACTGGGATGCTTGAAATCGTGTTCTTGGTGTCTTTGGAAAGCTCTTGATGATGAGGGGTGCATCGGGCTTGGTTCTTGCAGTTTGGACTTGCATTGCAAAAGTTCTTGAATATTGAATGATTTCTTCACTGAAAATTAAAATTAAATTCCATTGTAGCTCAAAGTTGCAGAGGAATTGGAATGTGCCTTTGGTGTTGTTGGAAAAAAATTCTTTTCATATTTGGCTGTTCAAAAAGTCAATACATACATTGCAAAACAATGTTCTTCACATGTTGAGTTTCCCTATTTTGTAATGGGTTCACACTTGGGAATTTAATGGCCTCATAGTTTACATTACGAGGTATCTTAAGGCAAAAGAAGAATTATGAAAACTCAAATATTTCCCCATGCAAAAATTATTATAACTTGATATCTAATCTCAAGTTTCAACACAACCTAAAATATCATCTTTCAAAAATTCTCATATAAAAATAGAGCTATTATTATTATTATTATTATTACCTAGGGGCCTATAAAAATCCCTTAAGCTACTGTACTCTATATAAATGAATCTAAACACAACGATATCGTTGCCTTCGCATGCAAAGCCAACAAAAAAATGACGAAGAATATAATACATTGAGAACATGAACAAATTTCTTTGACAAATTGTATATTATAAAGTTCATGCATGGTACACAAAGGTGGGACACTGAAATCCCCCCCCCTCCCCCCCACCACCTCCCTCCCCATTCAATATCATTAGGGAAGGAAGGAAGGAAGGAAGGAAGAAGAAGAAGCCTGTCTAACTAACAAACCAAACAACTAACAAAACACCAATCCAAACAATAAATAACACAAAAAATAAATAAATAAATAAACATTTTCAAAATGGTGAAATTGTTTCTAAAAAATGTAAAATAACATGAGTTCAAATCACATTTAATTTAATAAGGATATATAATAATATTATAACCCACCTCCCATGATAAAAAACCCACATACAAATGGGTTTGGTTATGTATGTACAAAAAAGCATTACATAAGGGAAAGAAGGGGGGAGCAATCCTCTTCTTCCACATACATGGATTATGTAAATTAGCACACTTACTGGGTCCACTTAGAGATGAGAATGTAAAACCCCATATCTCAGCCCTCTTAAAGCCCACATAAAGCAAGCAAGCAACCAGACTTCTGTTGCCAGAGTGAGAGAGAGAGAGAGAGAGAGTGAGTGAGTGAGTGTGTTTTAGACAGCAGCAGCAGCAGTTCCTTTGGTTGGAGCAGCAACATGTGTGGTGTTGGTGTTGTAAGTTGGGCCATACTCCTCACCAAGGAAGGTACCCGAGTGCAAGCTCAGGAAATACAGAAGCTCGAAGAGGCCTAAGATGATGATGAAAGCTTCCAGTGTTTTCTGCAGCAGAATTATATATATATATATTTGTCAGCAATTAATTGATGAATCAATCACCATGATGAGCAGATTCATATTACAGAAATGAATTCATCATGAAGCCATTCATTCTGCACGATGCAGATGCATGATGAGAGTATGTATTATTTTGTTATCTTGGAGAGTAATTTTTATTCAAAGGCTAAAGAAGAGAGTCCTTTAGGGTGAAACAAAAAACGATTAGTGAAATTATTAAGAATTGAATGAATTTCTCAAAAAACTACCTACAAAATTCTGTTTTTCTTGAGAAAGTCAGAAAGTTCAGAACAAATGTTATAATCATTTTGAAATTATTGTTATCTATAAAGCTTTTTTGATCACCCAATGTGTTTTCTTGGCTTGCAAAAAGTTTGCTTAGGACTGTATTTTTTAGTCGATCTTAAAAGGACTCAAAACACCCTCAAGCTCCAAAGAACGATGAGCAGCAGCAGCAGCAGCAGCAGCAGCAGAAGATTAGAGAGGAAAAAAACCAAAAAAAATTCCTGTCAGATGCAGTAATCTACATGTCAAGCTCTGTAGAGGAAACAAATTTGATTACCAAGCGTTTTGGGCGGTAGCCACCAATATGAATCTCCTTGCTTGCAAGCCTGCATAAATAAGCCAAGTCCCCCATCATGATGATCATCAGCACCTCGATCTTTCAGCTCTAGAGTTCAGCTCATGATATGATATACTTTCAGCTCAAGAGTTCACTCATGATATGGTCTACTCGGGATTTCCCACCCCCCCGCCCCCATATTGATCGAGTTGCTGCAGAGAATTTCATGGGGGCCGGAAGAAAATTTTTAAAATTTTATTTTAAGAAGATTTCTTACCCCAAGGCGAGAAGTGTAAGGAGCCAAGCGATCAAGGAAGTGGCAGCGGCGGCGGCTAAGCTATCAGTGCGCCATACTCGCAAGTGATGAACTCCTGCCAAAGTCGACGCCAAGCCCACAACGCTCGCAACCAGTGCAATGGGTATAAACCAAGTGGTGGCCGCGTTTCCTGCGCCACCACCACCACCACCACCACCACCACCGAGCCCAAACAAAAAAAAAATGGATTTAGCTTAATTCTTTCTTACTGGAAGCTCTTCTGCAATTAAACTGCAGAAATTAGCCGGACGACACAAAATTAGAGTAGATGAGCAACAGCAAGAAAGCAAGCAAGCAAGGAGGCGAGCAAGTTTGGGGATCATCAGCTTCTTACTTACCGATAAAAACACCGGACCCGCCCGTTGAGTCGTAATCGATGCTCTTATTGAGTACCCATCCTGCAAGAGCTGCCGAGATGAGGTACAAGATGAAGTTGATGACTAAGAGAGGAGCGGACAAGCCCAATCCGATTGCCGCCATTTTTTATTTTTCTTTCTTCTCTCAACTGATCTCTCCAAACACTACTGGACGCCGACAGTATGTTGTTACGAGCTGCTGCTGCTGCTGCAGCAGCTTCTTCTTCTTCAAAATAAAGGTTTGTTGCTACAAAAATCCACAGCAAGCAAGCAGCAAGAGAAAGCCGACGAGACCAAATACACACACACACACAAGAGAGCTGGAGAGAGAAGGCAACAACAAGAGTTCACAGCACACAGGAGGAGGAGAGCCTGGCAGGAGAGATGGAAAGGAGCTGATTCCGTCAGTACTGTAGCGGCAGGGAGAGTGACAGAATTGTGCAGGAGGGAAAGGCAGCGAGGGAGAGAGGGAGCAGGCAGGGGAGATTATAAACACACACACACAGACAGTTCCGCGGGTACGGAATCTTCTCCGGGAATAGTGGGTGTTTTCCCACCTTCTTTCTTCTTCTAGACTCTTCTCTTCTATCCTCTTTTAGAGCCTGGCCTGGCTGGCTGATGAGCATGGCACCCAGGCTGACTAGACTCTACTAGTAGGGCCCTATAGTTTTTAAAAATAAAAAACTAAAAATTTAAAATAAAATTTATTTTATTTTTTTATTATTATTTAAATTTAAAAATATTTTTGAAATTTTGAATATTTTTGAAAAAGTGAACCCTAAACATTAAACTAAACCCTAATTTCGAAAGGAAGGTTCTTCGGAACCCTTGATGTATATGGTGTGGTTGAACCTCCCATGCCAGGTGCATGCACCTGGGACGGGTATCTGGCCATGCATCCAAATCTAACACCAAAATTTCCAAACTTTCCATTCTAATCAAATTCACAATGGGTCACAATTCCATCCAAGAAGTGCGGATGGATGATGATGATGATGATGTCCATCCAACAACCCTCTAGCAATCTCCTTCCACCGCCCTCATCTCCCCTAAAACCCAAACACCAAAATACTAATTTTTATTTATTTTTTTGTTTTGAAAATTTCTCTTTCTTTTGTGCTTTTTGCACAATCATGCCTTGTTTTTTTGATAGGGTGGTCGGAGCTAAAACCTTAATAAAAAAAACCACCATATGTTATCTTTTACATATGTCATTCATGAAATCCAAGCTAAAACCCTAATCGAGTATCTTTTACATATGTCATTCAAGAAATCCAAGCTAAAACCCTAATCGAAAGAAACATTGTCTATATTGTTTACATATGTCACTAGAGAAATTCAAAACCCATTAGAAAATTTCCATGCTAGGACAAGTTCAATCCACGGGAGTGTGGATGACATCCATTTTAAAGAAAGAAGTCTTGTGATGCCAAGTTTTACTAATAAAGAAACTCACTGAATCACATCCATCCATGCTGACTGTGATAAGTCATCCTGGCCAAGGATGATGATTGGATGGTGCTTTCCAACAGCTGGAATTGGGCCGGACAAATGAGCCCCCTTTTTTTTTTCAGTGTGCCATGGAATATAAACCCTAAACCCTAAAACCTAAAACCTAAGAGGAGACATTATTGAAAAATAATAATTCTTAAAAATTAAAAAATTAAAAATCTTTATTGCAAGTGATTATAGGGTTCATTGCTACCTACCCAATTAGTTGGCAAATGATACTTACTAAATTTGGGTGAAATATATAATTTACATGAGCCATTATGGGATATTTGGAAAATTCAAAAAAATTCCAAATTTTTGTTCCTTTGGCTAGTTATTGAAGACTAGTGATAAACCAATTAAATTCTCTATTCAAAATGGCCCTCTATATGGTTTAGGCTAAGAACAAGTCCACTAGTTATAATATAATGGCCTTTCATTCAACAATAATTTGGATGAATTTCAAGCTTCACCTAGATAGCATTAAATTGAGCGTTTCAACCTTTCAAAATGCACATGATAAAAATGTTCTTTTTATAAAGGGGCAATAAACAAATACCTATGATTGGTCTTGATTGGTGTGATAACATTTAATTAATCCTCACTTAACCCTTTTCACAATTTCTAGTTTATGTGTGGGGATGAGGAAATAACTTGCACATTATTTATATAAAATATGGTAAAATTCTCACAAACAATGTGACCTAACACATACATACTTGTTCAATACCCTAAACACATAACATAACACTATTAGGCCTATTCATAACATATTAAATAATAATAATAATAATAATAAATGTGGCCCTACTAGCATAGGGTGCTAGAATTTGTTGAACATCCCATCCTTTGTAGGCACAACAACTAAAAGTAGTGGAAGCTTTTCCTAAACCTTTTTATAAAAAACCTTTTTCTTAAAAGCATAACTTTTTGCCTAAGTTTTGGGTTCCACATGGAGCACCGCATATACCCACATCTTCAATGGAATCCAAACAAAGCTTAGTAGTATTAGTATCGATTGCGTATTAAAAGTGGACATCATCTTTGAGAGCGAATACACTTAGGATCATCCCATACTTACACACACTCTCAACATACCTTGTGGGAGCTTCTTGCTTAAAGCCACACGGTACCCATTTTTAAGTGTGACATTGTGATGTTTTCTAATGTTTCCATCCCTTGCATTTGAAAGAGCCCATTGACTCTAAAAGAAGCTTAGGTTAGTGGATGTCAAAGTGGTGGAATCATCTTGAGAGAGAGAGAGAGAGAGAGAGAGAGAGACAATTACGTGAAACATCGACCAAAGCTCTCTTTTCACTTTTTTTTGGAGAAGAGGGGTGTAGGGTTTAGGGTTGAACGGTACCGGGGGACCCATCTTCAAGCCAAGCTTCCGGCCAATGGTGGAGGGTGAAAGGAGGGTTTATGGTTGTCATTACCCTCCTTGACAACTTGAACTTATCTACAAGTATGAATAACTATTTGTCTTGGACTAACAAAGTGTATGAAAAGCTAGTTTGGGGGGGGGTCAAGTCTGAGCAAGCAAGAGGAGAAACAAGCCAAAAGAAGGGGTTTATTTAATAAGCACAAATGGCACCAGATGATTGAGCAAGGTTCACTAAAATGCCCTCACATGGGCCAATCATTATGACTTAGTAATTAAAAATTATTTTTTTAATTTTAAAAAATGGCCCTTTTGGGAGACCATTCTATCTTTTGCAGCCTTCTTCTTACTGACAATTTTTTCTGTCAAAAAGTGAAAATCAAAAAATTAAAAAAAGAATTGAAAATTGAAGTGATTGTGAAGGGTTTCAATAGCCAAAAGTGGGAATTTAAAAAATAAAACAAAATAGTAATACAAATTTGAAAGGAACATTTATAAACTGTTGTCACATTGGAAAGAAAGGATGGATGGATGGATGGTAAGCAATTGGGAAACAATTTTCTGTTGTGCTTACAGCAAATGTTATCTTTAGGCAAAAAATGAAAAATTATGGAAACTCAAATATTTCCCCAAGCAAAAATGCAATCTTTGACAAATCCTCTAAAAAAAACCAAAATCCTTCAAGGTATCATAACTCTATACAAGCCAAAATATCATCTTTCAAAAATCCTCATAAAAAAATAGACCTATTATTACCTAGGAGCCAAAATCCCTTAAGCTACTATACTCTATAATGAATCTAAACACAATATCCTCACCCTTGGAATGCAAGGCCAACAAGGAAGGGGTGTTGTCACACAATGTGGCATCGCAATTTACATTAAAAAAGTATCTTAAGGCAAAAGAAGAATTATGGAAGCTCAAATATTTCACCATACAAGTAATCCTCAAAAAAATCCTCTGCAAAAAAAACCAAATTTTCTAAAGGTTACGTTGTTTTTTAAATATATATATATTTTTTACAAAGGATAATAATTTGATGTGTCCGAGTATTGTAAGTGGTTTATCCAAGGCGATGATGATTCCTGTATTCCCTGGACTTGGGCGATAAGCGACGACGAAACGCTTTGCTGACGGGTGACGGGCAAACCAGCATGACGAGGTCGTCGGCCCAAGGGATTCTGCCAGCTGCTAAATTCCGCACATGGGTGAAGCCAGTTGTACCAGGTATCTTCTTGGGTGATTTCTTCTCTTGGGGGAGGGGAGGGGAGGGGAGGGGGGGTGGGGGTGGGGATGGGGGGTTTCCTTTTCCATATTTAAGAAATTGGGTGGGCACTTACTTAACAATAAAATAAGAGTTTTATGTGCTTTCTTTCTCAATTTCCGACGCTCTTCCGATCGATGTCATAGTGCCAAATTTCTTTTTTTTCCGGAAAATTGGGTAGGATGTCATCATCTCCACAATGAATGAATGAATGAATGAATTAATTAATTAATGAATTTGAGGAGGTCCGCCAACACATCAAGGAGTCCGAAACTCCAACCGAGTGTCATTTCGTGTGATGTGTACCACCCATGTGGCTTCATGTCGGCTTAAGACTCACTTTCCTTGCCTCTCTCTTCAGTTAGGTGCTTTAAAAACAAATTTAAATAGCTTTTTTTGGGGGTGCTTTTTCAATATCCGGAAGAGGGGTGGGCCTTCCCTTTTGGGTCATAACCCGAGGAAAAAAAATTATTAAAAAAAAATTAATAGTTCCAAGGGCTTTTTACCTGACCTAAAAGATTGAATGAAGCAATACATGACAAACAATACACACCAGACACATCTTTGATCGGGTAATTGGGCAGTCAGGGAAAAAAAAGTATTAAAAATTATAACCAAGACTAACAATTTTGCCATCATTTGCCATCTCAAAAATCCAATGCAACAAGTGTTATTTTAAGGCTTTGCCTACAAAAATACACCAAATGTATTTTTCAATATACAATAATGACCTCCTTTTCACACAAAAAACAACCTTGTGGTGAACAAATGATCAAAAAAAAAAAACATGAAAATAAATAAATAATAAATTACATATATATATATATATATATATATATATATCTCTCTCTCAAGTTAGGTATGCCCTAATTTCAACATGATGTTAAAGATGACTTGTTCAATTCATAATCATGCTTCCAATTCTCTTGGGAAAAACATGTGGTGAAGAACATAGACCATGTTCATGGGTGACAATGGAGCAAGAAGAAACACAAGAAGACGTATGGTGAGTGATCAAATTGTTGGTGGCTTGGGTTGAGTCTCGCAATACTCGACTTGCTTCTATCAAGAAATCCTCTTGTGCTTGCAAACACAATGATGCCTATTGCACCTCAAGAGACCACATAATAAACCTTGCATTTTGTTATCATTGAATTCATTTACCCCAACAAAATACAACACTTAGTAGCATAGGACTCCATGATTACATTGAAGTATTTTTAAAAAATTTCCCCCAAAAAAATCTCTTTTTGTTTCAAAGAAATGCATTGGAGTTTGTGATCATCAAACACAAATTTTGCCCAAGAAAATGTAATATTTAACATACAACTCCAATAATTACATTGTAAAGAAAAACATTCCAAAAACTCTTTCTTCTTTTTTTTACATATTTTTGCAAGATTTTAGCACACATCACATGTTGAAATTTTAGTGCAATATTGATAAATTAGGATTATTTTTTCATTTTGTGGGTATTACAAAAGAAAGGAAGGGGAAGGGGAAGGGAAGGGAGGAAGAATGACCTCAATATTTTCCACAACATAATTGCCAAATGCATGATTATGAAGCCGTGTTTTATTGGTGGGTATTGATGAATAAATCTTGACCATTTGTTGTCGCACCTTATTTTGTTCAAACAAATCATAACTGTGCAAAAATCAAAGTTATTGCACACTTGAGTTATGTGAAACATATGCAATTGTAGACATTGTTTTCAAAGGGTTCACCATATGATAAAAACCATCATCATCCCACTACCACATAAACAAAGGTGATTCTAGAGGCATAAAATAAATCTTAATTAATTGACTAATCATTTGTATGAATGATCTACTTGTAATGACATCTTAGCATTCATATGATTATATATGGCAATACTCTATATATATATATATATATATGATGATGATGATGATGATGAAATTGAAGGAATAATCTCAACTTATATGAAGTGTTGATTATAGCCATGTCGTTCTTATTGGCGGAATGTTGTTGTCTTTGAAACGCCAATTTTAATCTTTCTCCATCATGTTTTTTTTTCAATTCCATCAATTCCCTTTGTGTTGATTGCATCTAATATAAAAATTCCACAAGCCCTCCCCATAAAAGGTTAAACCTAAAGAGACTCTTGCTTGCTTGCTCAAATCCAAATTGTTACAAATCCAATCAATCAAGTCATTGTATAGTACCACCCTATAGTAACACCAAGGTAAATCACAAGTTTGGTCTCCATGAATACTAATGTGTGTTGTGATACCACATCTTATGCACAACCCCACTTACATGGGTATCAACCGGTGTTGGGTGGTTCTTTGATTTTAGTAAGAACATCCGGATATGGGTTTAGGGTTTCTGACCCTAAACCCTATAGTTCTCATGAAAAGAATCGACGGTTAAGGGAAGGTTCTTTTGACCCTGGTTAAGGGTCAGAACTGGTTCTATGGTCTTTTTACAACCTCTGGTCAAGGATATACATGTACCTTACCCCTTACCTTACCTCAACCCTAGGTCGCCAAAAGTGAGAACCTCGCCCACAAGGGTGGTGACCTAAGTAGGGTGAGGTTGAAGTAGGAGGGTTTATAGGATAGAGTTATTTGGTCATGGTTTCATCCACAAGTGAGTCGTCATAAGAGTTTTCCAATGGATGTGTTCTGGTGGGTGTTGGGTCACATAAGTTGGGATGGTGTGAAATGGGTTGTGTTAGGGTTGATTTCACTTGTAAAGTTTGATTGTATGTACCAATAAATGGATAGATCTTATCAATAAAATATTTTAAAATATTTTGAATGTTATTTCATTTTAAATTGGAATAATAAATAAATCATAATTTGTTTGAATTCACAATGAGAAATCATGTTTGTTGTAACTTGTTGGTTGTAGTTTAAAAACTATTTGATGCAATTAGAAATTAGTTGCATCAAACACATTCTTAATTTGCATCAAACAATTTTTAGTTGTATTGAACAAGTTATAATTCACATGAATTTTTCAAAGTTATATTCAACATTTTTGAACTGCATTAAACAATTTACAACTCACACGATTTTTCATAATGATTTTATCACTAACTTGTTAGTTAAACACACTTAAAAAGGAAAAAGGAAACATACATGAGCACGTTGAGTTTCTATATCAATAGATTGTTGTGTTGTTGCTTGGTGCAAGGCTTCAGCCTCCATCTTCATTTGAGTTGCTTCATTCCTCATTTTCATTGCCCCTTCAACCTTTTGTTGTGCCTTTGTCAAAAACAAAATTGACAAAATGAAATTCATGCATTCATGATCCTTGTTTGGATATGGTTATTTTGTGTGTGATGTAATCAAATAAAAGAAGAATCTCAAAACCAATTCCATAACATTGTAATGACCTCATGGGTAGGCATTCCCCTTTGCAATATGTCTAAATAATTTGTGAATTAATCTTTAAGGGTCGAGATATTGTATATTCCAAAAATAACTTAACCTATTTTTTCCTTTGTAAATGTAAGGTATGTATGAGAAGGGCAGGTCACATGGATAGTTGTGTTGTTTACATAATAAACATCAAAATATTCCACATTTTGTGGTAGTGCAAATGGAGGCACCTACTATGTGATAATGTTTCATCAAGAGTGAATGAGCATTTCAAAAAACAAAATGGCTATAGAAGAGACAACCATTTCATTTTTTGAAATGCTTATGTTACCTTTTTTTTTAAAATTATGATGATACCCAATGGGTACCCATCTATTACCTTTTGGGTATCATGATTTTTAAAAAAACCAAAAAAAAGGCGTCATGTTTTACACCGTGCAATGGCCCAGCCGTTGGGTGTTACCCTACACTTGATCCATGGACAATTAGCAAAAGTCTATATGGATATATTGTCCATGAGCCAATTTGCCCCTAAAGTCATAGCACAATTTTTTTTAAATAATAATTTAGAAAAAAACCTATAAAATCCAAGCCCAATTGGTTAAATTATGTTTTCCTTATTTTTTCAAATTTCTTTCCATGAATTTGGTCCCTATCCCAAGAATATTGTTTTTGGAAATGATTTTCTTCATATTACCTGAATACCAAAAGCATGAATATTTTTCATATCATGGTCGAAAGCATTGCGTTGAAGCTCAAGTTCATGCTTGCCATCTTCTACCTCTTGGGCTATCTCGGCCGCTATTTCTTTGGCACGTTCAAGTTCATTACGTTGCTTTGCCATGTCTTGAGCCTCTAAATATACACCCAAAAAAATCTCATAATAATGAGCAAGCATTACATGATCAAACTATAAGTGCAAAGAAATGTGGATGATTTCACATATGTGTATTTTTAATCAACCTAACGTATCATCATCTAATGAGTTTTTTCCCAAATTTTAAACCATAATTCAAATAAACATGTTGTAAATTAGGAGTTGGGCACATGCTTTATTTATCATGTTCTAAGTACAATTTTCCCATTATCAATACATCAAACCAATGCATGAAAAAAGAATGTAATTCAATGGAGGCCTTGATGGTTTTGTTAAGGATCTCATTTTGCAAATTTAGGTGTTGCAATTGGAAACAACACATGATGTTGCAAATTGTGACCAAGTAAATTCATCCTTGACCATCCATCTAAATAATTTGAAAACATATCAAAAACTTCAAATAAATTAATGTGTGTGTAAGGTGTTGAAAGATGGTATTAGATATATGAAACTACACCAAATTGGATGCGAGTTGCATGTTCGAGTAATTGTTTTTCAAAAGTTGAACTTGAAAGAATTGCTTGTTCTTTCATTTGCAATAATAAATCTCGTTGCTTCACCATCTCATTTCTTTCCTATTGGAGTTAAGAAATAGTAAACATTTGATGTTTCAAATGTTGTGAAGTTAAGTTTTAATCCACAAAGAAAATATATTATTGTTAATTATTTTAACAAATTTGTACCTAATTTTCAATCACATTTGACATTTTATTGTGTGATTTTAACAAAATTGAACCGAAGCAAATTGACATAAACCAATATTTTTAAAATTATTATAAAATTTTGGGATATAAAGTTCATTAATATAGACTAGTATGAAGAAAAAACATTTTACAATTTATTGGTAATTTTGTATTATGACACTTCATTTTGATATTAGTGGACACCATCCAAAAGGGATATTAAATCAAAATCAATTATGTTTTATACATATTTCATAGACCATCATTGAAAATATTATTTTCAATATTATTGTAGTTCAATATAGATGACCATCAAATGGAAAACATATTTACATCCATGCATTTAGTGAAGAAAGCTTCTTTATCAAGGAAACTCATTTCCCTCATTTCTTCCATTTGTTGTCGTGCAATAGCAAGGTCACCCAAAGATTGTATACGCTCGGCTTGTAATGAATCCTATCATAACATGAATATTATAAATTTGTCATATATATATATATATATATTCATTTACATGTATTGTGAAGCTTCATTTCAAATGACCCATGCTATTATCGTATCACACAACACATGTTTAGTGGTTCATTTAAAAATCCAATTTGAACAAATGTTGATTTAAAAATCATTTAAATTAAATACTTCATTATGTAAATACATGGCCCATGCACTTTTAACCTTTAATTCTACTTTTCATTATCAAAAACAAAAAATTTGAACACCTGTAATGATTGAAGATGGACATGACCTTCATGGAGGTGTTTTCTTTCCTCATTTTGTATTACTTTCATCTCCTTGACATTTGATTCTAACAAGTCCACAAATCTTTCGAGCTAAATGCCCCCAATACAACATACAATAACAAACGAGCATAATTACTTGATTTTTTCATTGCGTATTTAAAAGGGATAACATCAAGATATGTGCCAAAAAATCGTAATGAAACATCAAGCTTTATTAATATTATTTTGGATTTTTAACAACTTGTTTTAACCTCTAGGTAAATCGTTGAAAACTTGATTTGAATTCGGTAGGTTTCAATTGTAAGCTATCAAATTGAATTGTAAAAAAAAATCATTTTCATACATTTCAAGCTTGTCATTTAAAAATATTTAATGTGCAATTGCATGGATATAAGATTATACATAACTTTCTAGGTACAATACATGGAGACTTGCAATTGGATAGATATGATATTAGTGGGCACTTTTGGAATCCATATAAATATTGAAGTAACCCAACAACAACCTATCCAATTAACCTCATCAAGATTTAATACCATGATAACAAACCTTGACATGTTTTTATTATTATGGACCTTAAAGTCCATGGTGACCGAATCATTAGTTTGTAATCTATATGTTGAAAAATATTGTTTGTGAGATTGTGTCAAAATTCATTCAACAAATGGTATTTTAAAAACATTATAATGTGACATTCTTGCAATATAAAACGTTGGTGTCAACTTCAATTTTGAAAAGTTATTTATATTTATGTTATAAGTATTTAGCTCCCTAATATTGAAACATATTTCCCAAAAATAAAAGGAAATTTAGGTTTTTGTTTTGTTTTCCACATGTTTTGGCCAATTCCAATAGGAGTTGCATTGATAGTTTTAATGATGTCAACAAAATGCAAAATTTTGACAAATGTAAAGCACATGTGATCACATCCCATGATCCCACTAGCCTTCATCTTAATTATATACAAATCCATCTTCCATAAGTGCATGAGGATTACTTGTTTTTGTATAGAAGCAAATTTGATATCCCAACTTTGGATTGTGGCTTGTTGCTCAACAATGGAATTATTCAACATATCCACCCACACGACCTTTTCTTTATTGAAAAGTTCTCTTTCAACCACCATGGTGTCTTGCACCACTTTCATTTCGGCTAACCAATCATCCACTTTGGCAACCATTCGTGTTGTTATGTCGTTAGTGAGTTTTTGGTCCCCCAACATTTGTTGCTGCAAAATATGTGACAATTTCAAGGTCAAATATATTGAACAATGAATTTCCACATTATAATATTCATTTGGAATTTCACTTATCATGTGAAACAATGATAATATGGGCAACATTTGGTTCACAATTTAGTATGGTCAAGACAAGCATCTTGATCAATTGAAGTAATGTTAGTTTCAATCATTATTCAAATTCATATCACTTGTTACATAATTACAATGTGTATTGATTGATCCTCACATCAATACTAAATTGGTTGTCTCTCTTTCCATTTTGACATGCATACATATCTTTCACCATTTCCATCTACCATCATATCAATAATCAATTCAATCTAGAAAATATCAATGCTAAAAAAACTTTTATTTGAATTTTATAATTTCTCATAAAACCTCTAGCTATTATTCATTTACGGTTTTAACTATCAATTTTGAGTGCATTACAACTTTCAATGTTTCAAACAACAATAGCATTATTATAAATCCAAAAGGGTTAATTTTTCTATCACCATCAAAATGTTGAGCCTCTCAATTATACACCTATGTATTTACATGCATACTTATGTATTTTTATAGCAATTTGACTTGTACAACAATTTAACTACACTAATGCAAATTACCTAATAGAAACCAAGATATTACCTCTTTGTTGTGGTTTCTTTCAAAGACTTTGAACTTTTCTTCAAACAAATTGGAACTTTTTTTGAGCAAATGCACATCTGATGCAAGTTGAATAGCCAAGTGTTGTGTAGTTGATCTCTGAAGAAATTCAAAAAATTGGATGATTTTTGGAAAGTTTCATCCATTTGTATGAATTTTTGAAAATAAAATAATTTTCCCTCTTGAATTGTAAGATTTCAAAACTATTCACAAAGGAAATAAAGATAGTTTGGAAAATGTTTGAGGAAATTAGCAAGTAAATTAATTTCTCTTCAATTTGACATAGATGGACTTGTTATTTAGAGAAATCCCTAATTTACCAATTAGTTCACTAAATAAGTTGACTTCCATTCACAAAATATGTAAACTTATAAGTAAGTAGATCACATATAAAACCTATGTAGTAAACTTTCAACTTAACATTGCAATGGGTTTAGATGCGATACTTGTTCTATCAAGGATGGGTCATCATTGCTTAATTTGTGCATCTCATTAGAAAGATCAAGTTGTTCATGCTTTTGTATCTCATTGGCAAGGAATTGGGGTTGGCATTCTTCCACAAAGGTTCCATCTTTTGATGGATTGGTTTTGCTTCCTATGTGTTTTGTTGAATCTCCCATGTCTTTTATTTCATCTCCAATTCCATCAAGTTCACGCTTCACCTAATGTGAATGGACGTTCATCTTTAATCATTGATACACTTCACATGTTTTCATGATAAGAACCTATGATACATGTGATCGTAGAGCAACATCCAAAGACAATTTCCAATCATGGCTATATAGCTAGACATTGCATTGTTTGCAACATGTTTCCAAGAGTTTAGAGTATTTTTTCTCCTTAAACCTAACAACATCAACTTTCATTTATTTTTTGGATGATTAATAAACCAATGTTCTTCGTGATGCAAATTTTATAGAAATTATACTTGCAAGTTATGTCTTGGATTCACCTTCATTTCCTTTGCAAGATCGTCCTTTTTTTCCACTATTGTATTGTCAATTTTAGGTTTAAATATGATGTCCTCTGCAACATACACCTACACATGAAAATTTTGTCAATACCAACTAAACTAGAGTCTAATAACGATCTCAAAAACATTTATAAATAATACTAAAATTTACAAGTTTGGCAACTTGAGTTGATAGTATGGATTGTAGTTTGACCCCAACTTGTTAACAACCATCTTAAATGAGATATACCTCTTTTCAACCCTACCAATTTGGGTTGTTTGCCTCTTTTTCAAAGATGGGAGCTTTTCTCTCCATAGTAGTTTGAAAATGATTTCGTGATTGCATATTCATGTTTCATTTTTCAATTCCCAACATTTTGGCATTGACTATAATGCATGATTTATTATTTTGATAATCACTACTAATATTCATGCACTAACCCAAATTTGACCCATAGTCACTTGCAATCTTTTGGTCACTTTGACAAGAACCCCCATGAATCCATAAGCATTCATATGTGATTAGTACAAGTTGTCACCACACTATTTCAAATATTTGAATTTAGTAGAAAATTCATATAAGTGATTATCTATGCTTATATATATATATACCTTCCTTGAAATTAAATTGTAATACATGTTAAGTTTAAAATTACATAATTGACCAATTTGGATTATTATTTCCAAGTTCTTGAAACATGTTTGGTAAATTGGGATAGTGTGAAAATTTACCAATCAAGGCCTTCACGGTTGGCACTTTTGGTCCTTTTGGGTCGTTTATATTTGTCGTAGGTGTGAAAGGATTTTTATAGGTTGGGCCGATCATGCCGCTAAAACTCTTCTCTTTCATGTTTTCATGGATGCCTTCTTTGTCTTTCAAAGGCAAATATTCACATAAATGATTGAGATTATTATTATTATTATTATTTGATGTCATGTTTTCATGCATTGTTCCTCCATTGGCTTTTGGCACTAAAGAGGATTCACCCATGTTTAAATTTAAATTCGACCTCCGACCCGCAATGGGAGATCGACGCATTCCGGTGTGGGAAAGGATCGATGGTTGATAATTTCCAAAATCACACGACTTTACAAAGTCGATGCCTTTGGAATTTGATCTTCCAGGGCATAATAATGTAGTGGAATTAACCCCTTCACTAGTCTTCCCTTTTGGGTCTTGTTCTAAAGACTTGCTCCCATCATGTAACATTGATAAGATATCAGATGAGGTTCCCCATTCATCATCCTACAAATACAAGAAGAAGAAGATGGTAGTAATGAAACCTAAAATCTTAAAAAAATACACACCAAATTTGTCAAATGTTATGGTGAAGCTAATGAAAATATCACAACCCATTTTAAAGTTGGCATTATACAACAACAACAACAACAACAAATACTCTCTTGAGTCAAAGAATCATTGAGTTTTGACATAAGGAAAGTTCTATCAAAAAATGGCATTCAGAAATTCAAATTTCAATAAACCCTTTGGATACACTAATACCAAGTAAAATCCTTTGAAAATGAAAGTTTAATTAGATGATAATTGATCATCAATAAGTAGATCTTGGGTTCCAATATATGGTGATATATATATAGTTGTTACATCTATGAGAATTATGAGGATATTAATAGTTAAATGTGATTTTTTGGGGGTGTAAAATCAATAAAATAAAATTTGTTCTTACACTTAGTGGGCATTGAAGGTTCATGAATATTAAAGAACATGGGCCTAATAGCCACCAAATATATATATATGATAAAAAAATTCAAACCCACAACCACATTGGTGTGGATCATATAT
Source organism: Sphagnum contortum (assembly GCA_963920785.1). Taxonomy (NCBI): domain Eukaryota; kingdom Viridiplantae; phylum Streptophyta; class Sphagnopsida; order Sphagnales; family Sphagnaceae; genus Sphagnum; species Sphagnum contortum. Next base: position 3,062,319 of record OY987290.1, on the reverse strand, counting down.
AACTTTAAATTATAAGTTATTTCCATAAATCCAAACATAAGCATTCAACATTTGCAAGAATTACAATAAAAGGGGGTAGGGGAAGGTTTGGTTACACGTACAGATTCAAGGCAAATAGTTGGTGATGGTGCATGATCTTTGGACATCAATGGCATTGCATTGATGGTATTATCTTGTGGGCATGGTTCTACAACAATAAAAATATATAATTTAAAAAAAAAAAATGAATTTATATATAACATATGGGGACAATATAAAATACATTTTTATATATTTTAATAATATCTTTAAAATGTCAATGTTTGAGTACTTGTGTAAACTATGTATGGAAATATAATACCTTTGTTTTTTTTTTCTTTGACATCTTGTATCCTTTTTTCAACACCCTTGGCCAATACAATTGAGCCTTGATGTTCAATTTGATTCCAAGATGCAATTTCTTGGGCCTCCGGCATTCTAGTGGGTAGTGGAGAGGTTGGCTTTTGTGTAAGTGCATCTCTAGTGTTCAACCAAGAAAGAGTGTAAGGAAATAAACTTGGAAATAATTTTTTAAATTTTTATTTATTGATATACATATAAATGAATAATGGTGAGTTTGCTTCACCGAGTTGTATTTTTGAACTTGATATATTAAGTATGTGAAGGAAGGAATGAATCCACATGAAATAATTACAAAACTTGTATGGAAAGAGGTTCAAAGCATATTGGGTCTTGGATACTTACAAACTATCATGACTTTTGAGCTTTTTTGCATTCATGTTTGTAGTTGCTTCAGAAGGTGTGTTATCATGTGAATTATCCATTTGGGTGTCAAGTGCTTTCTTCTCCAAATTGATGATGCAATTGTCAAATGTTTTCTTCTCCAAATCGACGATGCAATTGTCAAATGTTTTCTTCTCCAAATCAATTATGTGATTGTCGACTCTTGTTTGCGTTTGGTTGTGCAAGGTTGTTTGAAGCTCAACCCTTGGTGCACTCGAGGGAGTCATGAATTTTCCATTTGCAAGTTGATCAATTTTTGCAATGTCTCCTACATTTGCATTATATTTGAAAACTTTGTTTTATAAGGACAAAGCCCAAGTTAGAATTTGGGCACCCAACCCCATCTCAACTCCAAGACAAAATGTGGATTGATAATGCCAAAAAGATCCAAGACTTGTATATGGGAAAGTGAGATTGACAATCAAATTCAATGTAATAAGTCGCTCAAGAGTAGAACTAATATACCTTCTTCAAAGAGAGCATCTATTGCAGCTTGGCTTTTAGAACTCATTCGACCACCCTGTAGCATAACTGGTGTGTTTAATTGTCCTTTTTTTGCATTCTTCCCTGTCAATTGGGACATCCTCTAATTATGATCGATGTTTGTTTTTTCATCAAATTTTGTCTTTATTTTCATAGAAAAATTGAGATGTTTTTTTGGAGAAATGTCCTATTCTAATGAAAATTCAACTAAATTTGTTATTTTTTTGGAATTTTTTGCTAACTTTTTAATATCACAATACCGAAACAAAACCTTGGTTATAATTTTGAATATGCTCTTACATGTGATAAGAGAATTGGTGTATGAATTCTTTGGGCATTAAGTTCTACAAGGCTTAAGACCAAAGATCACAATCCTAAATTTCCAATTCTTTCAACTTATGGTGTAAAATCCCATCCCAATTTTAGATTTACCCTCATTAAAGCTATCCATCAAGTCACCCTCTCTTTCACCCCCTAACCTCTCTTTCAGAGGTATATGCAAACTAAGGAAATTTTATTCAATCTCACATTGAAATGTTTAAAACTCAGCATTTAACGGATAAGGTTTGAGACTACTTATAGTAGTTATACAGGTAGGAGCAGTGAAAATATATGTAGCAACAGTGGAGGCGCTCTGGAAAAAAGGAAAGAGGGGATGAAACTCAGTCTAACACCAAAATTGGTGGAAAAACTAGTTTGGGTCCAAGTTATTTCACTTTGAAAAATTTCATTCCCTGTCACTACGCATCGATGCTCGATCATGCTGAAATTGACCATTGCCTAACTTTACGGATAACATTATTAACTAATGAGTTTAAATCCAATATTGTTCTTAGATAATTCGTCACATGCTTAAGATCATTTTGCATTTGAAAAGGTCCATGGCTCAATTTTATGTCATAAAAGACAAATACATGAATGCAAGATAAACTCACCATGAAGACATGTGTATAGTATCAAGAGTTGCAAGCTATCAAGATTTGTCTTCTTTTATACATGTTCATTTGAAGTAGAAGCAATCTTTTATGGGTGGTTGAGACCTACCTTTATTGAAGGAGGGTGAAGCAACACGGGATGGAGCGAGTGGGGGTGCATTTGCTAGTGATGATAGTGCAGGCATTATTGGTATTCTTTTGGTTCTCTTTCTTCTTTGTTGTTGAAACCTACACTTCAATTTCAAACATATTCACATGAGAAATAAAATAAAGATCATACATTGGTGTTAAAATATAAAAAGACATGATTATCGAACTTGGATAAAAATTTGATCCCTTGCACCATGTGTGTGCAATTATAACACTTTATTTTGGTGTAATAAAGCTAACCCTAATTTATTGGAAATGATTAATCTATTACCGATTTGTTCAAAATCACAATTGTTTATAACAAATCAAACTTCTTGTTGAAATTTTTAGCATGTCACAAGGTATATAACCTTTGATGATTAGCACAAAATTTAATGATTCATGTCTTGCAATTGAGCAATGTCATAGCACATGATGGATGTCTCAAAAACGTTAGGTTTTGGAAGTTTCAAGAATTTGCTGAAAAAAACCTACCAAATTCAACATGCATTATTAGTCCTCAAATTAAAATTAAAGAGAATATAAATTTGAGGTAATTAAGATTGAAGTTATGTCATTCTCAATTCTTTCTTGACAATGCACACTTCATAATTAGATAATGTTTATCAAAAAATGAATGAATAAAGTGTAATTACCAAGCGTTTTTTTTATGATTCACTAATGTGTTTCCATGTTATATTTGATTTGCTTGTTAAATAGAGTACCAAAATGTTAAAAACAATAAAGCCCTTTCTCTTGCAACCTTGATACAAGCAAACATTTTTTGCAATTCCAACTTTAGAAAAACAAAAATAAAATAAAAACCAAGTTACATTTTCTCCCTCAACACAACAACAATGTATCAATTTTCAAAGCACATTTGTAGTAGAACCCACACCAAGAGCAACACCTTCCCATATACATAACCCACCAATTGATTGCTTTGCCACACAACACACCAAGGTTTTCTTTGTTCCAATTTTGTTATGTCAGAAACTTGCAAAAAAATTCAGCAATTGAAGCAAAATTAAACTAATTTACACTGAAAAATCAGAATTTCCCCAATTTTATTTTGAAAAAAAGAATTGACAAAAAAAATAATAATCACTACCCATCAATCAAATTATATATATATATATATATATATATATATATAAATATCTCTTTTTATGTTTGGCTATCCACTCTATTGGGCAATGGGTTCCTAGTTCCTACCTCCTTTGTGCATCATCACAACTAGAGTCCTTGGAAGCAAGCAAGTGCCTAGCCTAGCCTAACAGTTTTGATAACTGTTAATGTGCTGAAGAACCTAAATTCCCATTTCCTTAAGTGATAGCCCATACATGATACATCATCTTTCCATTCATCCAAAGGGTACCAAATTGATTTGTTTGTTTGTTTGTTTGTTGACCTTGCTTGCATACCAAGGCCCTTAAGGATATTGTGTTTAGATTCATTTATATAGAGTATAGTAGCTTAAGGGCTTTTTATAGGCCCCTAGGTAATAATAGTAGGTCTTATTTTTTTTAATACATGAGGATTTTTGAAAGATGATATTTTGGCTTGTGTTGAAACTTGAGATTAGTTATTATAGAGTTATTATAATAATATCTTGAAGGATTTTGGTTTCTTTTGAAGGACTTTTTTCTTTCGAAGATTATATTTTTGCATGGTGAAATATTTGAATTTCCATAATTCTTCTTTGGCCTTAAGATACTTTTTAATGTAAATGGCAAGGCTACATTGTGACACACTCCTTGGTTTTATTTATTTATTTTTATTTTTATTTGGGTATTTTTGTTTTTGTGGGCTAGATGTGTTATACACCTTGATTAGGTTTTCAAAACTTGCCTATGCTTCATAGCCATGGAGGGCAATTGTGTCTATCTATTGGCTCATCTGAGTCCCTTATTTTTTGGGAATATGTCACCCACCCTACGCATTGTAAAAGGATGAGGTGAATGTTATCATGAGAGTAATGGTCAAAAATTGTCAATAGGTGACACAATTTTTTGAAAATGGAATATTTTTTCATGATATTTATTTTATTTTATTTTTTTGGGGGGAAATTTTACCTAAAAGCAACATTTTATTTTTATTTTTGTGAGCATGTGATCACATTTATGTCTACCGATTACAATTTTAAGAGTTTCTTGAAATAATGTTGCCAATTAAGTTGAGATTTTGCCTAAAGATGCTTGCCACCTAGCTCCACCAAAAAATATTGGAGAAAAAAAAAACTCTAATGTTTACTCCTTAAGAATCAAAGGGATTGTCTTAGGCCCAAGATAAAATACATGTAAAATCAATCCCATAGATTTAAAAACCCATCGGATTTTTTTTAGTTTATGTGGAAGGTGTCTTACCATTAGTAAAATTTCATTTAAAAAAAAAATGAAAACATTCAACTTGAAGTCCTCTAAAAATGTCTATTTATTCTTTACACTAGGTTAAAAACCTCGAAGGTGGTTTGGTTTGGTTGTTCTAGCAATGTGAGTCCCATATTCAACTCTCACCTTGCATGGGTCTCTCATTCCCAAAACACCATGTTCTCAATCCCTACTATATAGACTTAAGGACTTATTTGTAAGACTCTTTGCACTTTTTAAGACCTCTCCTCTTTTTTTCTTTTTTTTTGAGGAAGGATCTAACTTCATAGATTTAATGTGCCCTCCAAATGCATTGAGAAAAAAGTAACATAAAATTATTGATCTCTCACACCACATAACACCACACCCTTTGTATTAGATTTTAGCTATTGATTCAAAGTTGTGTTGCTTTTTGGCAACAATTGATCAACCAAGTTTGTCACATCTACAAAATGTTGTGAAGATATTCCCCCAAAAATTTGCAATTAAAAAGAGAGAAGAAGTAATAAATTGCAATTGAATGTGTAGTCCCCATTAATATCTAAGGATATATTATTATAGCAAGGGACTTATAGACCTATATATATATATATATAATTTATTATTATTTTTATTATTTTCACAAAAATGGCAACTTTTTCACATGGATGGATGCCTTTGGGATGTCTCTCAAATTTCAAAACCTTGTGGTCTCAAGTTGTAATGGAAGAATTTTCCCGAGAACCATCCATGTTTAATTCTGAATCCCATAATATTGAGATGGAAATTCCTTTAGACTAGTGAATTTTTGTGGTGATTTTTTCGCCATTTTGTGAAAGTAATTTTTTAAAAAGGAATATTCTTTCAAATTTTCCCTGTTAATTTTTTTTAAAACGAAAATTTTATTAAAAAATCCCTATTTAAATCAAAAGCACCGGGCGCTACGTACATAAAAATGGATTAATCCCCATAAGCTTTTAAATTATGTAAATTAATACAATGTATTAAGTGTTTTGGGGCAAGGTGGGTACATTTTCTTCAAGAATTCTTCTGTTGGAAATAGGGGGCTTCTTCTTTTTTTTCTTTTTTTTTTTCCCAATTTTTCAATAACAAAAATTTGCCAAATTAGTTGAATTTACACTAGAAACCCAAAATTTTCTTATAAATATACCCAATTTCTTATCCCCAGAAAACACTAAGCAGTGAACCAAACTTGTTTCCATGACTAACAAGGAAGGTTTTTCTTTTCTTTTCTTTCTTTTATAAATGTTTTTTTTCCATGAATTTATTTTTTGATATAAAAATTTAGTAATTTTCCCCCCCAAAGAAATTAACAAAAATAGTCCAATTTACACTTGCAAAAAAATTTCACAAAAATTTCCTAAATGTTTTTTGTTAGAAGAACAACACAATTTGTCCCAAAAAGAAAAAGAACAATGCTATCAACTATTTTTGTGATGAAATTTTACTAAAAGACACAAATGAATAAAACCATTCTTGTGACAACAAGACCAAGGTTCTTTTAAAAATAATTGTGTTGAAAATTTGGTGAATTTATCCCAAATTTTGCCAAAAATAAGACAAATTTACACTAGGAATAACACATTTCTCCAAAAACTTCCCAATTTTCCCAACACAATAATGACATTGCAATTTTTTTTTAAATGATAAATTGTGAGAGTCACAATCCAATACATTGACATTCAAATAATCGATTAACATTTGGTTAATAACATGAGGCAAATTAGAAATGGCAACATTTGCAAATGTGCAGACCCATCTTTGGAAAAGATGTTGTCACCATGACATGTGAATGAATATATAGAATGTGGAAGAAGAAAGAACATACATTGAAACCAAACCTCATTTTGGAATAGATGCAAAAAAAACATCACAAATGACATTGTGTGTGTTATTATTATGCATTTGTTACCATGGACATGTAGTAACGGATGGATTTTCAATGGGTCAATGGATTGAGTACATACACAATCATGAAACCTATTAGTAATGGATATATTTTCAATGGGTCAATGGATTGAGTACATAAACAATGAGGAAAACACCTATTATGGAAGGATGGGGGCAATTCTTCAACCAATAATCATTAACAATCTTTGTGGTTGCACTATGAAAATATGGCTTGGTTGTTACCTATGTACTAACCATCTACATGCATCTAAACCTACATACAAGCCACCAAGCACCTTACCTACTTACATAGGAACCACTTATGTTCCTTGCTTTACTTCCTTAGTATGATACTTTACCACTTACATACCTAGACAACCTTGGTAAGGGATCTTAGGGAAGTAAGTGGGTTTTACAAGATACCTTGGTAACTAGGGTTGAAACCTCACCTTGGGGGGGGGGGTGTAAACTCAATTATGGATGAATGAACCCACAACACAACCGAGTAATAATGGGTTTCCAATGGATAGTGCACCCCATGGGTGCTAGGGTACCATGGAAATGCCCAATTGTTTAGTGAGAGAATTAATGAAGCCAGGCTTTTGGGGGATTCACCCAGAGAGGCATATCTTGGCCCAATTGAGAGAGAGAGAGAGAGAGAGCATTGAGTTTACTTCTTTTGGCCTCATGCAAACAAACCTAGGGTTGCATCATAGACAATGATTACATTGCATACATCCATCTTCCAGAACACTCCTGGCCAAAGAAGTAAAAAAAAATTGCTGTCTTTGGTTTTTAGAATCCTTCTCTTCTCTCTCTCTTCTTTTAAGAAAGGGAGAAAGCATACAGATTGCCTTAGAGCATCTCCAGCAGTGCTGTGCTGTGCTGTGCTGTTCAGTTATGTGGTGGGCCTTTGCAAAAAAATTCTCACATCCAAGTTTTAGTTATTTTACTTTTTTTCCCAATCCCACCACCCATAACAACTAAAACTGGGACTTTCAACTAGGTAAGTAGGTGGGAGACTAGGTACCACAAACCTGCACATGGACCCATCATTATGATTGACCAATCGGAAAACAATAAGTTGTTGGATCATTATTTATTACACTGTTTGTCTTTGGCAGGTGGTGTCAGGGTTGTTTTTTTTTTGCTCTGCCGCCACTTACCAGTCTTGGCAAACTATGCAAAAATGTTAGGCCAAAACCATTTTGCTGAGCCCAAACCAACACGTTTTGACTTTTCTTCATCCAATTTTAATGTGCAAGGCGGGGGGGGGGGGGGGGTGTTTCACACATACTGAACTGGTACCACTAGGGATGGTCTTAGTCAACATTCATCAATAGAAGCCTTTTCACCATACATTATGCTATTGTCACTGACATTTCCTTGAATAAAAGAACAATTGACATAAGATTGTGCATGAAGAGTTCAAAAGATAGTGTACAAAATACATGGAACTTCCTTTGAATGTGATGAGATATGTAATGTGATAAAGCCTATTTGTTAGGCAAAAGTGGGTCTTGAATTAACCAATGTTGGCCAATTATTGAGTGTTGACCCGATTATCAATTTGGTTAATTAATAACTTACCAATTAGTTATTGATTTTTTTGATAATTAGTTAATAACCTAATTGTTTAGTATTGAAATTTCAAAAATCTAATAACTTACCCGGATGACTTGGTTATCATTGAATGATAACTAACCCAAGTTATCAATCCTTAAATACTAAAAAAATAATAATGATCCAAAACCAAAAAAAAAAGAAAAAACAGAATTTTTTAAATTTAAATTTTAGTTTTAAAAAAATCTATGACCAATGCATAACCTATCAAATTAATTGACAAATTATCAAATGGGTATTTGAAAACATTGCCTTATCTCTATTTAATTATATAAAGCAAGGTTCAAACAAGTGGTGGGCAGGTATTTGAAAAAAATAAAACCAGAATCAAAGAACCACCAATTTCAGTCAGGTATTTGAAAAAAAAATTGGAATTGAAGCTGGGTATGAAAATTTTGCAATCTTCCTAATATTTCCTAATAACTCTTCAAAATTAAGATTAATTAATTTTAATACCAAAATAAATAAATAAATAAATATTGAGAATTAAAACTAAAGAGAAAAAAAGAGAGACAATGAAACCATGTCTGCATTAAAATCAAGTAAATCTATCTTTCATGTTATGTTTTTCTAAGTTCTTAACTAACCCTTTTCCATAAATTAGATGTTCTCAATAATGTTTTTCTATCTGTTCTAAATGGATGAGATTCATCAATAAACATTCACTTGTCATTCACTCACGATGAATTTAATTCATCTATTACCTTCCACTTTTCATTAGTAAGATAGAGCTGTATGTGAGAGAGAGAAAAGATGCTCAACAAAGATCATCCAAAGATGGATAAATCATTTTATTTATTCTATTTTATTTTTGAATTTTTCATCTGTTTGTTGCCATTGTGATGCTGAATGTTGTTTTGGTCTTTTAGTGTCTTCTATGTTATTTTTTTTTCATTCATTATAACATAATCCCAAAGCTTTTCATCAAGCCTCCCTTGTCATGTTCCTAGCCTTCAATCTTCATTGACACCAAAGTAAGTTAAGCCCAAAAAACAAGCTCTTCACTTCTTTGTTGCCTTAGCCAACAACGGCTCCTAATAGAAGATCTTGTAATTTGTGGCAACGGGTGTGTGGGCATGAAAATCTCTAGTGATTCCTTTGAAAATAAGCCTCTTCTTCTCTCTTTGTTGTTGCCTAGTCAATAACGGCTCTTACTAGAAAATCTTTGTAATTTGTGGCATGGGTGTGGGCATGAAATTCTCAAGTGATTTGTTTTGAAAACAACAAGCTCTTCTTTTTGTTGCCTAGTCAAACAACGGCTCCTTCCTACTAGGAAATCTTGTAATTTGTGCAATGGGTGTGTGTGTGGCGGCCATTAAAATTGGCTTGTGATTTCTTTGAAAACAAACTCTTTGTTATGGACTCAAACTCAACGTTGTTATGGACTCAAAACTCAACGGTTCCTACTAAAAAGTCTTGTAGTTTATGACATCGGCCTGGGTAGATATCCTTGACAATTTTTTCAAAGTGACAAAACTTTGTTGAAGAAGTTTGTCACTTTTACATATGAAAAATTGCCCTCACAACTTCTTTGGAAACAAAGCTCATATTGTTACCTACTCAACTCAATGGTTTCTACTTACAAAATCTTCTAATTTAGGACATTGGGATTTGATGTTTCTTGGAATTGGGCACCCGACCCAAAACAAAAAAAATTATTGGAGTACCTAAAAACGTGGTGGGGTCCAAGCATTTGATGTGATGAAAAACATTTGTGGTGTGGGTCCCTTTAATAAACGTATACCCCTTTAGGCATTTAGAGTACTTTTGCATTCAAAATTTTAAAACTTAAAAAATTTGTGGAATGTCTGAAATTGAATCTTCAAAGTGAAAAAAATGTTGATTCCAACTAGCCCTAAACCCTAAACCCAACATCCCTGGTGTTTAAATCTTTCAATGGGTTCCATTCAATTTATTCCATTTTTGCATGAACTTAAACATCCATCAAATACAAACTTTTCTGTTGTTATACTTTTTCACACACTTCTCCCGTTTGTTTGATGCATTCAAAGTTCCCCATGATATCTAGAAAAATAGTAACAATTTAACCATTGATGGTCTCACCCTAATAATGATTCGTGTTTTTGAATTGTAAGGATTGGGTGCAACATGCACCCAAAATATGATTTCAATGTCTTCTTCTCATAATAATGGTTTCCATTGATGTCTACATGATCTCCAAAGAGAAAAAATGGAGGATGTTTTCAAATTGTAGGATTGGGTGCAACATGCACCAAAAATATGATTTCAATGTCTTCTTCTTCTTCTTCTCATAATAATGGTTTCCATTGATGTCTACATGATCTCCAAAGAGAAAAAATGGAGGATATCTTCAAATTGTAGGATTGGGTGCAACATGCAACAAAATAAGATTTAAATGTCTTCTTCTTCTTCTTCTTCTTCTTCTTCTTCATCCTCTCGCAATATTGGTTTCCATTGATATCTACATGACTCCAAGAGTGAATAAATGGAGTCCTTGGAAAAGATCTCCAAAACCATAAACACCCTTCTATTGCAAATATGCTTGTAAATGAAAAGAAACTCACATCCAATTTGGTCATAAAGCAACATGACATTGAAAAATGTTGCAAAAGTTTTCCCAATGAAACCTCTCCTCCCTTCTCCCCCGTCAATACATGTTGCAATAAACTCATAGATTAGGAGATCAAACCAAATTTGTTAAGTAAGTCTTTGAATAGAGATAAAATCCTTGTAGAGTGGGTTTTATAGCTCTATTAGGTCAAAAAGTATTGTTGTGAATAATAAGGTCATATTGGTTGTTGGGTTGCACCCATCTATTATTATTTTGTTTATTTTTTATTTTTTCTTTAAAAATTAATTTTAAAAAATTAATCTTTTTAATTTATAATATTTATAATATTTTAATATTTTTGGGATGGGGTGGCTAAACACAGTGGCAATCATCCACAAGAGGATTTGGCTACAGGCTAGAGAGGAAAGTAGAAAACTATAAGAATACTCCTATTATATTCCGGCCACCTGCTAAAAACCCATTGCCTAAATATGGCGAGTTTCAAAAAAAATTGCTCAAAATCTGGCAATTTCTAATAAATATGGCAAATTGAGAGGTTTTTTACCTTGAAATATGGCAAATTTGGTGAATTTTCTTGAAAAGTCCTTTGGGTCTCCAAGTTCAAATAACTGGTTCCAGTTGGTAACCAAAATATAAAAAGCATTTTATTTTATTTTTTAAAGAAATTTACTTTCATGTTAGCCCAAGTTTGGATACAATTCCTTGTTCATGATTGCCAGTTTTGGCTACATCACATTATTGAAAAATTAAATTAAATAGTATAATGGTTCGTGAATTATATAATTGCCTTTTAAAAATTAAAAAAAAACTACACCCTCTTATGGAAGATCATTCACTTTGGCTAGATCACAAAATTCTTAAATAAATAAAAATCACACACCCCCCACTCCCCCAAAAGGTTTTTTTTTTCATAAAAATGTGATAGAAAAGATTTGTTAAAATTTTCCCAGAATTTTTTTTTAAAAAAATGGTCAAATTTACACAAGAAGGAAAATACAAGTTCTCCACAATTTTCCCAATTATTTTCAAAGAAAATAGGACAAAATTTGTCCCCATCCTTCTATATATTCTCCTAGAGCATCTTCAGAGGCGTTCATTATGTATGTAACTGTGGAAAAAAAATAAAAATTCTCACATCAAAATTTAGTTCGCCCAAAAAAACTAAAACTGGGACTGCAAATAGGCAGGTAGGTGGGGGAGATTACTAATAGCAAAGCACTTGGACAAATCATTATGATTGGCCAGTCAGAAACACAGAGCAGCAGTAGTAGTAGTCGGTCAGATCATATTTATTACACTCTTCTCTCTCGCAGGAGAAGTGTTTAGGATTTGCTGTGCCTTTTTACTAGCCAGCAATGAGTGTCAGTCAGATCATATTTATTACACTCTTCTCTCTCTTATCGCAGGTGTTAGGACTTGGTGTGCCTTTCACCAGCCTCAGCAGCTGTGGCAAAAAAACTATGCAAAAATGCTGGGCCAAAACCATTTTGCTCATCCAAAACCCACCTTATGATGAAAAATCTGGTGACTTGGATTTTTCTTTTTCTTCGAAATGTGGTGAATTTGGGCCAGTCCTTTTTCTCTTTCTTTTTTCCTTTGCTGGCTATATATAGCCAAAAAAATATACATATGAAAAAAAATTAAAAGTGCTAAAATCAAGTGCTGTTTTAAAGTTTGAATAGCCAAATTTTAAGAAAAATCGCCAGAATTCTATACATGGTTCAAGTAGGTAGTAGCCAAAAGTAGAATTTTTTTATAAAAAAAATTCGCTTTCACATTTAGCTGGTAGCCAAATCTGGCTAAACCTTTCTTTCCTTGTGGACCATCATCGCCAATTTGGCTAAATGATAAGAACGACCCCAAAAAATTTGATTTGGGCTTCTTTTTTTTCTTCTTCTTCCATGAGAAATTATCTTTCTTTGTAGGTATAGCCTAGTTGGAAATCCAATCATATTTTTTCAGGTGGGAAATCATTTGGCGAAAATGGACTCAAAATGTGGCGAAAACCAGTCTCAACTGTCAGAGAGAGAGAGTCCTTCCACTAAAGGCCAGTAACAAAAAGACAAAAGCAAAACCCCTTCTCCCCCTCCCCCCCCAAACCCTAATTTGTCTCTGTCTTGTGCAGAGGCAGCAGCAGGAGCAGCGTGGTTGCTGTCTGACTGCACTGACACTTGCGCGTACGCACCTCGCTGCCTTCCTGCACTTGCTGAGCTGCGCAAGAACCTCCTGCTGCTACCTCCTACTGCTGCTAACAACAGCAACAACTACACGCAATGACCCACCAAAGAAGACGCGCCCACCCACACAACAGAAAAGGGGAAAAACCCAAACAAACAAACAAACAAACAAACAATCAAAATATATTAATGAAAATCTCTTCTTCTTCCTTTTTGTTTTTGTTTTTGTCTTTTTTTTTTGGCCCAGCAGCTGCAGAAGAGACTCTCAATTGCACTGCCAGCAATTTCCAGTAAGTAGTGTGGATGAAGAAGCAAGCTTGCTTTGCAGGCAAACAGACACAGGGAGAGATACAGAGAGAGAGAGAGAGAGAGATATAGATTGTGGAAGAAGAAGGATGCTTGCTTGCTTGCTCGATTGCTTGTTTGCAGGGAAGTTTAGAGATTTTATAGTATCTATCGTAGAGTCTTGTATGTTTGTAATGTGGTGTGAGGAGCATTGCTGCTTGCTGTCAGTATGTGCTGTGAAGGATCTGTAAAGCTGGGGAAAGAATTAGTTGTGGTAACTGGAGAAGGAGAAGGAGGCACAGGATTAGGAGGATTAGGAGGATTGGGAGGAGGAGAGGAGGAGAGGAAGGGTAGTTGGTTTTTGGTACATGTAATGCCTGCTGGCAATTCAATGCGCGGGATTTTGGATCGGATACCCACTTACTTCTTCTTGTTGTTGCGACGGATATTTATTGCCCCGGAGTTGTGGATCTTGAGCTCCAAAAGCTTGAGACCTTGAGATCTTTGGTTGGCTTTAGTCCAGCGATAGAAAGAAGCTGCTGGCGAAGAAGAACAAGAACAAGAACAAGAAGAGGAGGAGGGAGAAGCATCGCATCGATGGAAGGGCAGCAAATGGAAAGAGGAAGAAGAAGCAGCAGCAGCAGTTAGGACCCATTTCCCCCTCCCGGGACATGGAACAGAAGAAGAAAACCTCGGAAGAAGGTTCATCAAGCTTGCTTGCATGTTCTTCGTCAAGCTTCTCATTGTTGTTGTTGTTGTTGTTTTTCTTTTGTTGGGTAGGACTTTTTTGTGGGAATTTCTTGTACCATCTATCTGTAAAAGAAATCCTCCTTTCCTCCCTGCCTCCCTCCCTGATCATCATGATGAGAGCCACATTGGCAAAAGGGTTTTCCGGGGAGAGACAGGAGAGGACGAGAGGAACCTACAAAAAGGAAAATAATTTCTTCCTTGCAAAATCCAAATGCTGCAACAAAAGCAAATGATGTCTTGCAGCAAGGCTTTCTGGGTCATCTGCAAGTCCGGTCCAGTAGGGACACACACGCACAGATACACTAGTGTGATGCTACTCTTGTCAGGAAGAAAGTTCTCATTGTCAAACTCCAGAATGTTTGTTCCTCAGAAGTCCATCCTCCAGATAGCTAATGGTCTTCCAATTGAATGAATATTCAATCAATGGTGATGATGTGCTTCATGATGGTATCTTCTTCTTCATGATTGTCTCTGAACCTACATTGTTTGTTTTCTCATGCCCGATGTGTGTGTCTTGAATAAATCCAGATTTTCTGGGGAGAATCAAACACAAGTTTATGCGCTCATTGAGTGAATCAGAGCAACAAGGAGGAGATCTGATGGAGGAGTCAGCTACAGGTACAGGAGATAGATATGAGTTCAGTATGGATCGCGCAAGCTCATGCCTGAGTATGGATGGTTTGAATTTAGATCTGTTAGGGGATGAAGCTTCAAGTTTCCGTCTTGTACATAGAGGAAGAGAAGAAGATGGCGGTGGTGGCACTAATAGTTCAGGAGGTTCTTCTCCTCTTGGCTGGCCTTTGGGCAAGAGGGAGAGATTTAGTGCAGATCCTTCACCCTCTTCATCCAACTTAGCAAGTGGAAGGCACATGTACATGCAGGAACAGAAAATGGAGAAGAGAGTTACACAACTCACAGGTTTGCGCCTTTCACCACCCACTGCTTCTTCTTCTCCTTCTACCTTTGGAAACTTGAATTTCTCAATATCTGTGAATTCCATCCAAGTCGCTTGATTATCTGCTGGATGTTCTAACACCTGTCGGGAATTGGGTTTGCGTGTTATTATAAAAGAGGTGGAGATGATGAAAGAGAAGTTTGCAAAGCTGTTGTTGGGAGAAGATATGTCTGGTGGTGCTAAAGGCGTCTGCACAGCTATGGCCATTTCAAATGCCATCACTAACCTCTCAGGTTAGACTTCTTTTTGTCTGTGGTAAAAAAAATACTCCATATATCTGTGCAGCTTCTGTTGATTGAATCATGGCATATGTGAATAAATATATCTGCAATTTTCTTTCTGTACACTCATATGTCTACAACACCCACCCTTAATGCACCCTTTTTTTGTTTATCTGTCAATTGTGTGATAGATAGCCTTTGATGATGGTCAGCAGTTAAGAGTGTTCTTTGATTTGGATGCAGCTTCTGTCTTTGGGCAGCTCTGGAGATTAGAACCCTTCACTCCAGAGCAACGTGCAATGTGGCAGAGGGAAATGAAATGGCTTCTCTCCGTCAGTGATCATATCATGGAGCTCGTCCCTTCATGGCAAACTTTTCCAGATGGTAGTACTTTGGAGGTTAGGATGACTCACAGTTTTGGGTTCTTTTTGGGCGTCTTGCTCTAGTATCTCATGCTTGTCTAAGCAGCAAAGTTCACAATCTGTAAAGAGAGTGCAAAAATGCATGGTGGTCAGGTCCCAGTTATACACAAGGTACAAATTCTTACAGTGAGACTCTGATGGGTGATGGGATGCAGGTGATGATCAACAGGCCACGTTCAGATGTTCACTTGAACTTGCCAGTTTTGCGGAAGCTGGACAACATGCTGCTTGTATGTCCACATAACTCTCAAAACTGGCAGCTTTTTCTAGTAAAGCCTTTAATCCATTGAGTATGTTTTCAGTGATCCTCTATATTTCACCCCTGCCATGACAGATTTTTTTTTCCCCTGACAAATTTTGTTGACAAAAAACTTGGGAGATTTTTGTTTTCCTACTGTAAATTTGACTAATTTTTTGCTATGTTTTTTTGAAAAGGTTCACCAAGTTTTTAACATTGCCATTTTTAAAAATAGAAATCCTGGCTGTGATTTTAGTTAATGAAGCTGACGACGAATAAAAACAAGTTTTAAAAGCTTGGAAATTTTTCATTCCTTGACATGGACTCCTTTTAAGTGGCCCATTAAGTCACAAAGGGATTGACTTGTCTACACCTTTTGCAATGTGTCTCCTGCTGCCAGGACACTTTGGACAGCTTCCATGAAACAGAGTTTTGGTACGTTGATCATGGGATTGCTGTGGCTGAGAAACACAACTGCCAGGGTTCAAGGGATTCTTGTCAAAGACAGCAGGAGAAATGGTGGTTGCCAACTCCCCAGGTACCAGTCAATGGCCTGAGCGAAGAGTCACGGAAGAGATTGCATCATCAAAGGGATGCCACCAGTCGAATCCTCAAAGCAGCCATGGCAATTAATACCCGTGTTTTGTCTCAAATGGAGGTTCCACAAATCTACTTGAATTCTCTTCCCAAGGTCTGTATCTATCATTAGTCAGTACATCTCTCTCTCTCCGTACATCAGAGACCAATGTGGTTTGTGACAAGGTCTCATAACATTTGATCAGTATTCTTTTTATTATTCTACATTCCCTTAAAACTTTCTGTTCAGGTTGACTCGAATCCAATGAATGATAATCCTGATACTATGAAGCTATGGAAGATGCATTCATAGTGTCTGATCCTGTTACTTGATTTGTGCAGAATGGGAGGTCAAGCCTTGGAGATGTACTATACCGAAGCCTATGTTCTGACAACTTCTCCACTGAAGTATTCCTATCCAAACTTGATACTTCAGATGAGCACAATATACTAGATGTAGCAAACCGATTAGAGACAGCAATCCTTGTATGGGGTCAGCAGACTCGCTTGAGAAATGCAAAGTTGTGGGCCAAAGAAAAGAAATTCAATGCAAAGTCATCATGGGGAAAGATGAGGGAGTTTGTGGGTGACGTCGACAGAAGGCTGCTCCTAGCACATAGAGTGGAACGTGTGCTAGTTGGCTTGAAACAACAGGTCCCAGGACTGCCACAGACTTCCTTGGACACCAACAAAATCCTATTCAACAGGGTACACATCTCTAAGAACTTCTGCAAGTATACCAATAGCCTGTGTTCGTGGGATTCATAGCTATATATATTTGTTAATTTTTCTTCTGCTGCAAAAAATGCTGAATGATATCTAGCGGATCATAAACCATGACAAAAACTCTTTGCTGGACTCGGTGCAGGATGTTGGGCAATCAATATTGGAGAGCTATTCACGGGTGCTTGAAAGTTTGGCTTTCAACATCATTGCGCGCATTGATGATGTTTTGTATGCTGATGACCTTGTCATACGCTTCCTAGCTGTGGAAGGAAGAGATTGCATTACAAAAACCTCACATCTCTGTCCTGATAGATCAGATGATTCTTGTACCATGCAGTTAACTGCTGTCAGCACTCCTTATGACACTCCTTTAGTTTCTCATAGTGCATCTCCGACTAGTCCCCACATGACCCCAAGCCCACCTCGTGAGAACATACGAGAGACTACTGGATCAGTATTATTATTCCCTTCATTTGACAAAGCCTCATCAGATTACAGACAGTAGAAGAGAATTGCCAGAGGGAAAGAGGAAACAACTAGAATCTGAAAGGGTGGTGGTGGTGAAGCTTCTTCCTTCAGAGACCAAATGCTGGACTTATGCAGGCAATCTTGAGAACCAAAATCCTCTTCACAGCCCACCAGGGCGCGATTAGATGATATTTCAACCAGGTCTCTCATATTTCCCACACTGTAATTTAACAATCCTGTGCCCACCCCACCCTCACCCCACCCAAGGTTACTTCACATTTAAGTTAAAGCCGGCAGTGGCTTCAAGCATGCAATTTTAATGAGATAGGAAATCATAATACATATATTATGCTATTATTCTTTCCTTCTGGTCATTTCCTATTCAGACATGTTCATTGTTCAAATTATATCTGCTGCAGAACTGATGTTTCTCTTAAAAGATCCACAATGGGGATTCTTGATCCAAGAAATCTATTTTTTCCTGACATGGTTTTGCCTATCTGGTTATAGGAGAGGTCTCATTAGACTTCTCTATATGACAGCTAGATGCAATTCTGCATTCAGCGAAAAGATACTTGTATAGTATACAATATACTGATTTTGTCCATGATCTTTGGAAGGAGGAATGCACAAACAACCATGAACCCCAATCATGAGACTCATGGGACTCTTGAGCAGTCCCATCAATGAAAAGGGCTCCCTCTTGTGCATAGCCACCAAGTATAAACTGAACTTCATGTTGTAATTGGAAAACAGGTTTATCATGGACTTCAACTGCTCCAACAAATACTGCCTCAACACCAAGGAAACAGCTGCACTGGAACCAATGTAATATGATAATCCATTGCAATATAGTTCCTATGTGTCTAGTTTGGAAATGTAAGCAACTATTAACCACATAGTAATACTCCTCCCAGAGTGGCTCCAAAACCATTGTGTCAGGCAGGGTGCAACGAGTCTCCACAAGACTGGTGTGCACATGCCCTTGGGGCCTTGACCTCACATCCACTCTAACCACATGCATATCATAAGGAAGCAGAAGAGCATGCATTACATGATAAAAGAAGCATCAATTCCCATTGAAACAGAAACCTGGTGTCAACTGTTACACCCTGTCTGTACATAAAACCATTGTCAGCAACAATATGTTTGTAATTTGTCACTGCATCCCTACAATGCTCATCCGTGATATCATGTTACTCCTCTTCACCAATGAATGCATCTGATTTGCAATCTGAATGATGAACTAAGCATACTTTACAATTCAATTTTTGTTACAGTATATGGACTAGAAAGTAGAGTCAAAAGTTTGCTCAAGATTTGACGCTTTCTTTGTTGGAGGCAAATAACAAATCAGGAACTCAAATTGAATAGGACTTGTCGCTTATACCAATTTGTAGTCATGTAATTGAATAGAACTAATCATTGGTCCATGTCTTTGGCATAGTATAGATCATGGGTGTCTGAAGTTCAAATGGTACCTAATTTGCACAATACAATTCTTCTTGTCAGACACCATCACAATTGGCACTTACATAAGACTTGTTGATTGTGTAATTATGTAATTAAATAGAACTCCTCACTTTGTTGATGCCAATTCATAGTTGTGTAGTCAAATAGGACTAAGTTATAGATCCATGGTTTTGGCATTGTGTACATACATACATGTCTGTAGTTCAAATGGTACCTATTTTGTGCAATACATTTCTTCTCTTTGTTAGACATCACCACAATCATCAACTACATCAAGTGAATTGGAGAAGGATACAATCCAAGTGGGAAGGATGCAATCCAAGTTTGGTGATCAGTGCAGTGGAAAAGACAACCTGGAAGCTTTGACTAGATTTGCATAATACAGTCAATCAAAATGGTGTGAAGACATCAAATCTGCAATAGAGAAGAGCATTTGAGAAGCTTGAAAGGGGCAACATCAATTGGCTATGAGCTCATGAAATTGAGCATCTTCTTTCTTTCCACCTAAACACACTATGTTCCCATCTCTTCTGGACTGTTGGGTCCATGGATCTCACCTCTCCAAACAATTTGTGACAAAGTGGAGAATTCCATCTGCATATCTGTCCATAGCCTGAATTCATTTCAAGCTCGATGCAACACAAAAAAACAGATAGAAACAAAAACACTGCTCAGTGCATGTGCATTGCCTACTCTCCATTCACCTATCTCCATTCCATGCATCCGAACTTCCTGTTCTTTGATCATATGCATCCACAATGTTGAGGAAAGGCTGGTTGGAGGAGGTTGGTTGTTCACATGGAATCTGCAAAAAGGAGCTGATCTCTTGGACAAGCCACTCCTTTTCATTTGTTTTGAGGTCCATTCCAAACTTGTGCGTTTTTACACCCTCCACCAGCATGCATGCTGTCACCAACTGCCCATCTTGCTTCTTCTGTCCAGCAGTCCCCATAAACCAGATCAAGTAGAGCAAAGTGTGTTTTGGTGAACATGAGAAAAGGAGGAGCTTGTTGCATGCATGAAACCAATATCAGTCAAAGTCCAATTGGGTGAACATTCAAAAACAAGCCACAGATTCTATTCAATGCTGGCATGAAACAAATGTGATAATATAATCTCGACAATGGGACTTATCACTCCACCCCAACTGCAATCAAAAGAAAGCAGGTATAGCAGTCTGCATGAGAACGCACCCCCTCTACAACAATACCAACAGAGCGGA
This sequence comes from Sphagnum contortum, assembly GCA_963920785.1. Classification (NCBI taxonomy): domain Eukaryota; kingdom Viridiplantae; phylum Streptophyta; class Sphagnopsida; order Sphagnales; family Sphagnaceae; genus Sphagnum; species Sphagnum contortum. Next base: position 3,042,061 of record OY987290.1, on the reverse strand, counting down.
TGTCATCTAATTGTCCAACAACTTGATGCTTCCAGAAACTGCCACCCACCGTCCACTCAATGGAAAACTCAGATTCCTTGAATTGTAATTTGGCTGCCACAGTGAGACTGGATAGGGTGGTCTTCGCAAGTCTGCAGTGCACAAAAAACACTATTTTCACTGAGTTGAATGTAGGAGACATGAGAGAACACCGAGCTGTGACAAACGTTTGGCTGACATGACTTGAAGCAACCTGATTGTGCCAATCCCACAACTCGTCTTTTGTTGCTTAGAATAACAAGACATGGATTGGGGATAATTGCTGGAACTCTGAGGGAGGTCCTCTTTGGAATGCAATAACAGCTACAACAGCCATTCACACTAAATCCTCACCTACAACAACACATTTTCACTTATGAACAGGAAAGGAACATACCTAATGCCCACGAACCAGAATGGGAGAGAGAACAAGGTGAACAGCAATGGGGCCCCTCCTACTATTGCTGTCCTTGTCCAAAAGGTGAGAAACACATTCCATGCCTGGCACAAGTGGTAATCTCCTTAGGCTAGACATAGATATCAGCAGTCTAATGGTAGGAGACTGCAGTAAGTCCCAGCATGGCACCATATCAAGAAAACAATGCTTCAAAAGAGAAAAGTACCAACCAGCCTACACAATCTAATTATTTTTATCTTGAAGCAAATATTGCAGATGCTGCACCTAATAAAAGTCCCTGAGGTCATTTGGTTTCCAACACTAGGACTTACGCTCAAACTCCTTGTCACAGAAGAAAGTAACAGATATAGACAGCATGAAACATTTCAATTTCCAGGGGTAGCACATACCACAGCAAAGGAACCAGTTCCAGCAGTTTCAGCAGTGAGCCCTGCAGGTGGGATGACAATTACTAGCTTGGAATCTGTTTTCTTAAGCTCCTGCCAACCAAGGACAACAGATCCACTTCAACTCTTATGAAGCACCATCTGCTATGATCACCACAGCCCGATGCAAATGGATATAACCTAATAGCAGATGGGTAAATCTGATCAAATTGCTCCCAAGTAGATTCCCTAGATGACATCTGGAAATAAGAAACCCTGCAATCAACCTTCCACAAAGATCCCAGCTCTTTTCCATGTCATATCTTTCTTCATCCAGACTTGTCTTGAGTTCTATGAATACAAATCTTCCACATTCTAAATCTCATATTCCAGATCCTTCTTGCACACACTGTGACTGCTCATGCAAAATGGTATGCTGTATTGTCTTCACAGTTATTGTGTGGCAGCTGGAATTAGCCATATGATCCCATCCATTTCAAACTAGTACTCTATACATTTACTGAGTTTGGCACCAGATGTGTCATGCCACAGAAGAAAATGAGGCCAAAGTTCGTAACCCTGATTTCAACTCTATTTCTGCTTATTCATAAGCAGAGTTGATATTACTAGCTACTCACCACTTTTGTCCCTGCAGGCTGTTGAGCTGTTTTCAGTTGCCAAGCATTGCCAGGAGATTTTTGTGATACACTGGACTGCATCCATGTATTTCCTTCTCCTTTGAGAGCATTTATTGCCTCTTCTGCTGACTGTATAGGCAAAACATAACAACACAGTATGACCAGTTGAGCAGCATATAACCCCAGTACCTACTGTGCTGAAAAAAGGACCTGGGTTACCTGAAACCGATCTTCTGGTGCAGGCTCCAGAAGCTGTTCTATAATATTGCCAAGATGAGGGGTCACGTTCACCAAATCTCGAAACATTACCTTCAAGCGCTTCTGTCACAAGAAACTACAGCATCATAAACTTGCAAAACTTGGAAGAGAACATGTGGGGGAAAATGGAGAAATTTGTGATGGGAAACAGTTGGAAAGAACCTGCCTGTGGGAAAGATGAAGGGGAGCATCCAGACACAACATAAAGCAATGTGGCACCAAGTCCATACAGATCAGTTTGCGGCCCTGCTCGATTTTGGAACTGCTCTGGAGCCATATAACCATACTGTCTGTCCAGAAAACAACCAAGAGAATTCAGCAAGGTCCCCTTATCAACCCGGCAGCCATGTAAATAGACTACTTCTGTTACAGAGTAAGCATATTGTATTTATAGGATTAGCACACTATTCACAGATCCGTGGTGCTAGCAGCTCCCAATACTGGTGATGAGCAAAGGCCTTGAAATGATATTTGATCAGCAGGCTTACCAACCAATTCACATCAGAGGACCCATACATGATTCCGATTGAGCATGTGGGAGACATGCCAAGACAATTACCTTCTAGAACATATTCAAGTTTGAGGAAAAGAAGGGAAGAATGGGGTGTGGAGCAGAGGACAATATCGTCATCAGTCCAATGAGTATTTGGGGAAGGAAGTGCTTAATCCAATAGTGCAGCTTACATTGAAACAAATGGTTCATTGTCCTTAACAGATTTCCTCTGGAAAACTCATCATAAGTGTCAAGTTTTGTATATTGCCCAGACATTACGCCCCAGTAATGCTAGAGCATTAGGGTTCAACCTCACAACTGGCAGGTGAAGACTCTGGACACAATACCACTTTGGAGGACAAACTAAATCATGGAACCCTTGCTTGGTTTCTGAAGGTAGGGTTTAGGGTGTAATGCATAATGTTGTCGGAATTGATAGAGAGAGAATACAGCACCGTGCCAACAACAGTGCTGCCTATCTGCATTGTAGATGCTGCATCTTGCACTGCTCCAAAATCCACCAACTTCACCTTCCCAGATGCTTCATCCAAAATTATGTTCTCTGGCTGTCACATGGTAAAGGCAGCCATTAGTAAGTTGAAGCTGCAGTAGACAAACACTTGCTTCTCATTAGATTGTCCTCAAGTTCATTTGTATAGCATCTCATTTCTTTATTTCTCTGAATCTAGTACTTCCTGTGTCTTTGCATTGGTTCATAGATTAAGCTTAAAAATCCCTCACTCAAATGCATCTGCCCTCAGAAACAAACCCTTCACCAATTGAAAAAGCCTACATGCAGTAGTTAACATAAACTAGCTGTTTCCAAATTAGCAGTGACAGTAATATCTTCACAATTTTCTGGGAAGGCACCAACAGAGACTATCCCCTCCAATGTGGACATCTTAATTTGGGTAAAGAATGGGATGGTTAGAATGCCTGCAACACATGGAAAGGAGTGAAGCACTTGTTAAGCTGCTTCCCAAGGCAATCAATGGCCCTGGATTACATTCACCTCCAATTGCAAAGGTGGAGATGGGAGTGTGTCCATTGTCAAGTTATGCGGGATACATGATGGGCTGATGAGACTAATGGGCATGGAGATGATGGAGGTCACCCATGGAGGGTTTAAGAGCACAAAGGACTATCTAATGAAGCTCCAAACTTTGCAAGTCCACAAGAAAATTCAGGACTTCACTAAACAACAGAAAGAAAAACATCAGAGAGGAGGACATCTACAAACTCACACACTATGTCAAAACCAGTTGGAGGCTGCCAATTACTTTGATATCTCTGTGATAAACAGGGGGGCGCAAGCTCCCAAGGTATTGCAACACATCCAGGACCTGTGATAACAACTAGTCCATTGGATCAACAAATTCTTCCAAGACATATTTTTTTTAAGAGGTATGATTCACCCTCAGCAATGCAAAAAAATTGGATAACTGTAGCATGTGCATTGGAGATGCATCATAATTAGATCAAGGAAAATGAGGAACAAAAAATCAACATTTCAACTAAGGTGGATGAAAACCTCAATTGCAATACGCTTGACTTCCTCTTCTGGCACACGCCAGCCACTCTCCACCAGGTCTTTCAAGGACCGACCTTTGGCTACCCTTTGCACTATGTAAAAACCACAGTCTGAGGGACTGTCAACCTATGATGGGCAAAACAAAGTGGGAACAGTTTCTTTCAGTATAACTCAAAAGCACTCTCCATAGAAAATAAAGTTCCAGAACAAGCTCCCACAGTTTCTGTCAGTATAAGTCAACAGCACCTCCCCATAGAATACAAAGTTCCAGAACAAACTGTCCAAGGATAAACCTGAAAGTAGTCGATGTACTCTGGTATGCTGGGATACTTCAAGGACTTGAGCACCTTTGCCTCTCTCTCAAACAGTTCCAGATCCTGCAAAAGAAAGTCTCACAAACTAGTCAAAGTGCACAGCAAAACCCATTCTCCTTTGTAGCGTCCCCTTTTGTGGTCTGGAACCCATGAAGAATCACAACTACCACATTTCACTATCAAGCAGGTAACAAACACCCAGGAAACATATCTATGAGATTGCAGAGAAAACTCAGCAACTTCAAAGGTAAAATGACAAGATGAGTGGGGTCATAGCATCATGAAAGTATCCATCACAAAGTGTCAGACCATCAGCTCCATTACAAATAGCCATGACAAGCTGCCTCATGACTCCCCACTGACTTCATCAGATCACAACAGGGGCTATAGATAAAGCATATACCAATCTGCCCAAAATCTCAGATAAACTGCTACATAAACATCTGTGTCCTAAGTTTGTCTTGGATTCCTGGAAGCCTAATCATGTTTGAGGCCAGTCAAAAGAACAAGCACCCAGGAAGTGCAGCACAGCATTCACAAACCATAAACCCTGAACCACATGATTGCAAGCCCAGTTTGTTTCAGACAAGAACGTACCTTCCAACCTCTCATGTTGCGCAGTGACAGTGCTTTCAAAGCAACCACCTCTCCATCTGGTGTTTTGGCCTCATAGGTGGTGCCTGCACCACCTTGTCCCAGCACCCCAACTATAATATACTTGCCAGCAACAATATCACCTTCATGGTGGAACACGCTAAAGTGAGAGTTCTTGTTGAGCCCTGCTTCTTTATCCTCAAAAGCTTCATCTCTGCAACGTCCATGGAGATTTTATATGCATTCCAACAAAGGCTAAAAATTAGGGTTCTGCCTCTTCTGAAGACAACATCTGGTGTGGCATCATCCTATTGAAGAATTCCACTTTCTTTTTCCTGGTGCACAACACGAACCATCAATTTTCAAAGAATCTAACCATGTCTTTGCTTCTTTCATACTAAAGCTCAAGTGGCAACTAGGAGTGATGGATGCCATACCCTGACTTTCTTGCATAAACTGGCATGGTGAGGACATCTAAAACAGCAGAGCCAGTCTTGGTGTTGATACATGAAGTCTTGCAGTCGAGCTGCAAAAACTTCATCTTTGCAGAACGGAGTTGCTGTAGAAGACATGATGAGCGGATACACCATACAGGCGGACACACCACCATACCACTGGAGCCCATACTAGAATACAGATTGCAAAAAATGGATACATCTGCTTGGGATATACGAGGGATAACAAAAGAACTAACAAAGATCTGGAGGCTCCAAAAGATGATGCAATTTCAAAACTCTTCGATTTCAGCAGCTGATTTGATGCAAATAAGGGTTTAGGGTTTAGGCTACAAAATTGACAAAATGAGGGCGCGATTTTATTTTGTGGAAAAAGCAAAACGGACGGAGGTAGTGTAAGTAATATGGCACCAGAGCTAAGGAGCTAGCGTGTGTGAAGAACTCACCAAGCGTTCGGCAACATGAAACACGCCATTGAGACAAATTGCAAAGCAACAAATGAGAACAATGGCTCCTGGCAGCAAGAGGGTTTGTTGGTCCTGCCTACCAAGGCAAGGGGATATTGTGTTTAGATTGACTATAGAGTATAGAAGCTTAAGGGAATAGATCTATTTTTATATGAGGATTTTTGACACATGATATTTTGGCTTGTGTTGAAACTTGAGATTAGTTAATACAGAGTTACAACATGGGAGCAATCTATAGTCTGTTTTTTTGTTAATTTGTTTAGTCATTTGTGATTGGCTTTGTGATTTTGGATTTCCTTATATTAGAATGTAGTGTTTAGAAAGTGAGCATGTGCTTCTAATAGGCCTCCCACTTTTCTCATAGGCATCAAACATCTCATGTCCCCTAGTTCATCAAATCTCATAATTTTCATTGTTTTATTGTTTTAACTTGCGTCACCATTAACTTATTTTTCACCCCAACTCCCATGTAAATTTCGAACCACTCATTAATTCTCCTTCCCATTCTAACAAACCGCACACCATCTACTAGTTCCCCTTATCAATCTTCAACTCTTCATGTGAATGTGAGGCCCCAACCTTACACTTTCTCAAAGCCCCCTTGACCATGCACAAGAAAGACATTTTCCCCCTTCCACTCTATAGGCCCTTATAATTGCCTATGATTAAACCCCCCAATTTACTTTTATCTTTTCAACACATTCACAACTTCCACCTAAAGTTTTTTGCCTCACTTGTGGGTGTCAAATTACTAATCAAAGGTTAGCTCGTCATCAATGTTATTGTCAAACATCCAATTCATCTAATCCAAACCCATGTGACCATGTTGATTTAATACCCTCCCTTGCCCCACCTCGCCTACATCAATTTAGACTTGGGTTTCATCATTGGATGTGTTTAGTTCCTTTCATTTAAGTTTTCATCATCTTTGATTGTACAACCACATCCTTACTTTTTACAACGTGATGTACAAGTGGTGTTTCATTTTCCATTAAATAAATTGGCATAAAACCAATATGATGTGGTAACCTAGCACTTATTTCTTTTGTTACCCCAATGGTGTTTTGTTTGCCCCCTTGTCATGAGGCAACAAGGGATAGGGAAACACAGATTCAACTCAAGCACTTTCTAACAAGTGCCTAAGAAAATTTACATGAAACATTTTTTTTGTAGTTCAAGTTTTGGTAACAAATTCGAGTTCAATGCCTCTTCCCCAACATGATCTTTGAGTTCATAAACGTATTTTTCGAAAATTTACTTGTAGACATGCAAAGGAATATTCTCGAATAACTCGTGTTTTGCACCATTTACCCTTGCACCCACATCCTTTGACACCACCTCAGGTTTCACCGCTTTACACCTCGAATCAAATGGTCATTTCCCGCTTTTCTTTAAAAATTATGAATTAGACCAAGATTTCAAGTTTTTTTAAAATTCTTTGTTAGCAAATAATCCTTCTAAGATGGTTTTTGAACACCTTCAAGATTATTTTCACCCAAATGGATTTTTTCAGTTATTTTAGTTTTGCTTTCATATAACACAAGGTCACATTCCACTTCAAATTGCATGTGTCCTTGAAAAAGCTCACCTCTTAGCCATGACCAAACCTTATTTGAAATTCGCCCCATAGTAGTGAGAAAAACATTATATCAATTCATAAGTCACATTTTATGTTTTTAATTCAATGATGCCTTTGCAACACATTTTTGCATGCATTAATATGAAATTGTAACTAAAGGTGGTTATTGAAGCAATAATCCATGACATCAGGTGCACCTTAAACTTTCACCCTAATTGGGTTGTTCCTTAATTGGACATGACAAATGCTTTCAATTCAATGTCAAAAAAGGTCATATTTCAAAAACTTCGTGTAGTAGGTGGAAACATCATACAATTCATCCCTTGTCAAAGACATGAAAAACCATAAAAATAAAGGTTAAAAAAAAGGTCTAAGTTCAACTTTCAAATAAAGAACAAGACAAGATTATGTGATTCAAAAATGAAACACAAAAACACGAAATGTGCAAAATAATTGTAAAAACAAATATTTATTATGCTAACATATACACACATGAACATGAAATAAAACATGACAAGGCTTTGGTGCAAGATTGTGACTAAAACTACTATTGAACATACTAAAGGAAATGAAAGGTCCTACTTTTATTTATACCTTTTTGAGGACCTAGCTTAAAGAAATTTTTAAGAAGGTTTCCATGTGTGCATCGAGTAACAAGCTTCTTAAGAACCTTCCTAATTGAGAGTCAACCATGATTTAACTAAAACTTGACTAAAAGTTAATGGGGACGTAAGTAGGAATCTATTGGGAATTAATTAGGGTTAAATAAAATTTAACTAAAAATTAACTAAAACTTAACTAAAATTTAATTGGGATTCAACTTGAAGTTGACTCAAACTTAACTAACTTTTAATTAAAATTTAACTAAAACTTAACTAAAATTTAATTGGGATTCAACTTGAAGTTGACTCGAACTTAACTAACTTTTAATTAAAATTTAACTAAAAATTAATTAGAAATTAACTAATATTTAATTCAAAGTTAATTCAAAATGAATTGAAACTAAACTAAAAGTTAGGTACAAGTTAAATACAAGTCATGGATGAACATTAAAAAAAAATGAACTTCATGGCATTGACATCCATGATTTCCCCTGTGTTCATGTATTCTATGCTTTTAAATTTCCCTCATTTTACAATCATCGTAATTTTAAGGGTGATGTCACAATCATCCCATTAGCCATGGGAACTCATTAAGGCGATCCCTTAAGTGGGGCACTTTTCATCTTAGCCCATTTAAAAACCTTATGTTTTACAACTTGTTGTTTCCCTTCTTGTTTATTTCCATCCATTGTAGATGACACTCACATCATGTATCCCCCTTCAATTGTATCGTTTGCTTATGAACATTTCCAATATGAACTCTATGTAATAGGTTTTTCTATGCAACTTCATAAATGTGTAGCATGGTCACCTTTTGGCTTGCCGTTTCATTTCAACACCCCATCCCAATTTACCACCCCATTGGAGGGAATTAAAGTTTGGGGAGTTTTATTGGGCACTACATCATTCACATCAACTTTCATCAAAAATTCGACATGTGAACCTTCTCTTTAGAATGGATGATGTTCATGTAACCTTTAGAATTTTCATTCATTATTTTGTGTAATGACCATCATATTTTTTACAGTGCACACCTCCTTCCTTTACCTCCATAAAATCCATTATTTCTTTTGATTTTTCCTTCCTTCAAGTGTTCATGCACCTTTAGGTCTAAAATCCTTTGATAACTTAAAAAAACCTCTAGCCCATAAACAATTATTTTTCCCAATAACTTTTGGTTGCATTGAGCTCATACCAACAACCACCATTGCTTCAACAACCTATTTTGGGAATTAGGCCCTTGTAGCTTCAATCATAGTTAGGTTTATGGTTGATCAACGTCCTTTCCTTCTTGAAGCCTTATCATGAGTTGACAACAATACTCACCCTCCCTTTCTAACAACACTTTAAAATGACATGTGATTTTCTATAATCCACTAGTAGAATTCATGTCATTTGCAACCATTCCCTATATGACTATGTGCAACTAAATGTCACCTATAACTATGAATGGTTGCCTATGTCACTATTTTTCAAATTTGGATGGATTTTGGTCTTCCTTTCAACTAGGTGCAACTATGACCTATTTCATCATTCAAATAGGTTGATTTTTCATAATGTCTTTGTATTTTTTACAACATTGTATATATCTTTAGTTGCACATGCAACCAAAGTAGTCATATTATAGTTGCATAAGGTACATATGCTACTTAGTAACTACATGTATAGACTATTTAATAATAGATACGTACATATATGTATATACCTACCTACCTACTAACTACCTATTTAATTATTAGGCACCTACCTACATACATACCATATTCTACCTACCTATTATGTACTTATGTACATACAACCACCTATTATATACTTACGTACGTATCACCTACATACCTACCTACATAATTAATTACTATGTACCTACCTACTATGTACATAGCTACCTATTTAATTATTAAGTACCTACCCACCTACCTACCTATTACGTACATACCTAAGATCAAGGTATGGAAGATAATGCGTTATTTTAATCGACATTGCAAGAGCAGCAAGTATGGATTTGGGAAGCAGCAACAATAATAAGCAACAACTTGAAAGGCCTAATGTGTTATTGGAAAGCAGGAAAAACTCAAAGGTCAATCAGAAACACTAAGTAGGTCAAAACTTCTACGTGGATGTTGTAATTACTTTCATGAAACCCCATAACAATAACTTGCAAGTACTGGTTCGTTTCACCATTCTAGTACAACAAAAAATGATAAACATTTGTATAACAATAGCAGCAACAAATTTTTGACTTATGATCTTTCACCTATAAGGAAACAAATGAAAAAGTAAACACATAAAGATGGAAAGAATTCTAGATAGGAGATGAAAATACAACAAAAAAATCATGATGGTGTTAGGTTTTAGCATGATGGCATCAAGTTCCAATGTGACGACGCAACACAATGGTACAACACAATGGCATTGAACTTGAATGTGGTGGTGTGGCATGATGGTACATCGTGATGGTGTTGGGTTCCAATGTGATGGTGTTGTTTGCATTAGAGCTTCAAGCTTTGGAGCATGGCGTTGCCTACATTAGAACTCATTGTTCAAGGATGTGGCTATGTGCATCAAAGCTCCAAGTTCTGGAGTTTGGTTATTTGCATTAGAGCTCGAATGTTTAAAGTCAAACTCTAGGAGCCAAGCTCTAGAGGATGAGCCAAGGAATTGTGTGAGTTGAGGTGCTAGGAACATTGAGAGCTGGGTCATGATGGCGCACACCTTCTTGTAACAATGATGACAAATGGAAAGGGAAAGAAAAAGACAAGGGAGATTGATAGATAAGATTGTGGCGGCCATTGCCACAATGTTCTTCTATCACATTTGAGGAGAGAAGGGTAGATTGGCCCATGTGGCCTCACAAGGATCGTCAATTTTAAAGTATTAGGCTACTAAAAAAACTATCTATTTCAAAAACCTTAATGCCTCGTGACTATTAAGCTTGTGTTGCAAATTTTTGGCCTTATTATAATTTTTGAAAAATATGAACAATAGTAAAAATAGTCCAAACTTAAATAGAACTATTTTCCATTATTTATAGGATGTAAAGTGTCTTTTAATTAGTTTTTAAGTGTTTGTTCATAGAGCCTAAAATGCATGAAAATAAGAGCCTTATACATTCTATTCAAGTTTTCTCAAACAACAAGACCCCCCTTAACTTTGGGGGGTCATAACTTTCTCATTCTAGCTCAGAATCAACTTCTGTAAAGGCCTACTAATGCTCTGGCTCAAGGGGCAACTAAACCATTTGAAGAGCAACCAGTCTACCCTACTGGGTCTGAATTCTTCAAGGGGAACTTCAGCAAAAGGGGACAAATTGAAATTGCTGAAGTAACTAAGAAGTTAATGGCTACTAGATGCCTATCAAGTATCTTAAGGCAAAAAAGAAGAATTATGGAAACTCAAATATTTCAACCAAAAAATCCTCTACAAGAAACCAAAATCCTTCAAGATATTATTATAACTTGATATCTAATCTCAAGTTTCAACACAAGCCAAAATATCATCTTAAAAAAATCCTCATATAAAAATAGAGCTATTATTATTATTATTACCTAGGGGCCTATAAAAAGCCCTTAAGCTACTATACTCTTATATAAATGAATCTAAACAAAATATCCTTCTTGCCTTTGGTTTGGTAGGGAAGGCCAACAAACATGAACACTCAAGGGTTCCTTTATTTTAGTGCAGCCTTGGTCCTAAGACCTTTTACCCTACAGGTACTAACCTCCACCCTTTGTTGTTGCCAATGAAGGAACCCTGTTTAGGCTCTCCCTGGATTTGAGGGCCTGGCCAAGGGCCAATAGCCCCAGGCTGGGACCAGCCCTCGGCATGAATTGGGGCTCATGGACAGAAGTGGAGACGCAAATGGACAGAGGCAGTGGATGGATGAAAAGCTACTAGGGTTAGTACGTACGTACTTCTTACACGTACGTGGGTACTTTGCTTTTGGCCACGTGTCCGGAACTGTAGTCCAGATTTTCTTTTTGGGTTTGACTAGGTCCACCTTAATTTATTAATTAATTTAATTTTCCAAAATAACCTACCCTATTTTATGTGATGATTTCGGTGGGGGGTGGGGTGGGGGGTAAAGTTGACCCTTTGTCACCTTTTCATTGGTTGTGAGGGATATTTGGATTAGGTAGGTAGGTAGGTAGGTATTTTTTGATTGTACTCAATGACCCCATATGGAGTACCTTGTTGGAGAGAATTGTGAGGTTATGTGGTGCAATTTCAAGCTTGTTTGGTATTTGGAAAAGGTTTTTTAGTTGTATTCTTATATTTGTGAGGTTTGGGGTTTATCAAATTTTTGTAAAACAATTGTAAACATATAAATATTAAATTTGTGATTAATTAGTATTTATAAAATTTTAAATTTTCTAATTATATACGTGATATATATAAGTCGAATCTATAGCCAGATCTGTGGTTAATTTAACACAAATTATAAAATTATGAACTTCTATAAAATTATGATGATTGATAGATATATGTGATTATAAGGCAAGATTTGGGAAGTGATGTTGTTGGGATGATTTAGTATGCATGATGAAGTATTTATTATTATTATTATAGGTTATCGTATGGATTATTTTTTGTGTAATTTTTTAAAATTTTCAATGTATTTGGTTCTTCAAATTCTCATTTCTTTTTATTTATTTAAAAAAAAACATTGCCCACAAAGCCACCACATGTTCATGCTCATCCAATTGATGGATGTTGTTGTAATGGTGAAAGGGTCAAACACATCCAACTGTGAAGGAAAGTAGTTTGTTTATTTGGTTTGTTTCTTTTGTGAGTTATATTGAGATTTCCCAAACCATGGTGCCTTGTTGCTGTATTCTTCATACACTCTTGGAAAGCCCTTGATGAATTGGGATGAACCGAGTTGGTTTGACAACTCAGGTGGAAAAGTTATTGAAAATTAAACAAAAGTTTTCATGAAAAATTCATTAAAATCGAAACAAATGTTTATAAGGAATTTGAGCATGCTCTTGATATTGTTGGAAAGCTCTTTGGTGAGTAAAGATTTAAGGAACCTGAGTTGAAATTTTTTTAGACCTAAGTAAGGTGCTAAAAGATGTTGAATGTTTAGTAGCATTTTGTGACTTGAGAAATTAATTAATTACAAAAAATGGTTTTTTTTGGAAAAGTTTTTTTTTTTTTTTTTTCCGGGTAACCCCGATTCACACTTGGGGCCAAATGGAACATGCTACACGAGTCTTTGAATAAGTTATTATTATCATTCCATCTTTTTATTTGAGTGGGGGTTGTCAAAAGAATACATATAGTAATAAAACATCAAGTCAATGGACCACATGGCTCAAAATCATGCCTACCTTCCCAGTGGTTGTAACTTCAGTTCACCATTAAGCAATGTTAGTCATTGGGTACCTTAGGAAACCGCTAGCTTGTTTTGCTCATTGAAATTAAGCCACCACCCAAGCGCATTGGGTGGCCAGTTACTTCCAGAACTCCCCACTGCAAAGGGTGTTGTTACCCTACACATAACCCTACATAAACCCCATACGAGAGAGAGTATAATACTGAACATGTGCGATACATTGTATATCGTATATGAGCGTATATAACAAAATAAATGTACACTTTCATACGTGGCAGGCTGAGTCAGAGCAGAGGGTCTTGGCCCGTGGGCCATAGACCATGGCCACGATCCATTCAGACGCAGCAGCCGCGCGTCCGATCTTCTCTCGCTGTCGCGCCCGCGCTCGCTCCTCCTCGTGTTTTTTCCGACAATCGCTGCTGCGTTCCTTGGTTGCTGCGTGAATTTGGATTTCTTTTCTGGAGTTTGCGGGTGAATTTCCTCTTCGATTTCGAAAGCATTCGTAATCTGTCGGCGTTTTTTTTTTCCTCTTTCACAATTCCTTTTTTCTGCGTTCTTCTGTCTGCGAGGTTTGAGGTTTTGATCTTTGTGCTGTTGGAGTGTGGATCTCTCTTTGTTTCTTCTCTCTCTCTCTCTCTCTCTCTCTCGTTTCTCATTCCTTTTGGAGGCGATGCTGCGTGAGCCTCTCAATTCTCGTCGTCGCACTTGGTTGATCTTAGTAGAAGGAGTGGAAGATTTGTTTCGGTGACAACGCCGTTGTAAAGAGCAGTAGGGGGAAACAGAGACATCGTCGTGCTACAAACTCTGTAGCGGGAGGAGGTGCTTCATCTTCTTTCTCAAGACGATAAGGGACCAAGAAGGGAAGGCAACAATCCACGTCCGGAAGCCGCCGCTGTCTGTCTGTCTGTCTGTTCCAAGGGAAAGAAGTGAAGAATTTTTGCAGAAGAAAATGGTGGCATATGAAGCGCCTGCAACAACGCAGACGAAGTACAGGTCTGCTGCAAGGAAGGTGAGAGATGATCCTCCTCAGGGCTCTGCTGCTGCTGCAGTCGTGAGCGCTGCTGTCTCTGTTGTACAGGACTGTCGAAACAATCCGTTGTTGTTTCCTGGCCGACTTCGTCGTAGCATGCAGGTACTCCATGCAACGCCAAAACCAGAGCCGCATCCGCTCGGAAAAGAAGGAGGAGGCGAGGATGCAGAAGAGTTCGACTATTATCCACATGCTCCTCGCAAGCGCTACAAGATGTATGATTCTTCTCTTCCTGATTCACAACCATCACTTACGAGGAAGAATAAGAAGATGAGTAGTCGGATGCTTCCATCGATGATGCCGTCAGTGTCTGTCGTCCCTTCTTCTGTCCCTTTTAATCCTTTGGAGGAGCCAAGTCCTCTGGGCTTGACTCTGAGGAAGACTCCTTCCTTATTGAATCTTATCACCTTGCAATTGGCACAAAGCACATCTTCTGCACCAGCATCTGATGCTCCGAGCTGTGAAAGCTTAGACCAAGAAGGACTGTGGAAAAGTGGTGGCAGAGTTGAGAAGTGTTTGTTGGTCCCAGCAGCTGGATCTGTGGCAGCACATGACAAGCTGAAAGCATCCAATTTTCCAGCATCCACACTGAAGATTGGGACATGGGAGGTAAGAAAGACTTCTGAATCAGGTTTATGAATTTGTCACTATGTGAGGATCATGCACAACATAGACTACCATCTTGCAATCTGATGTTACAGGTCAATGATGGATCTTTTTATGCTTGATAGCAGAGATCTGTTTGTTGATTCATATGTCTAGTGCATGTGATGAACATTTGAATATCAGGTTGAGATTTTGCCCATGATGTTGGGGTTCAGCGCATCTCGAGGTACGAGGGAGATCTTGTTGCCAAATGCTATTATGCAAAGCACAAGCTTGTGTGGGAAGTGCTGGACAATGGGTTGAAAAGCAAGATGGAAATACAGTGGTCTGACATCTCAGCGATGAAGGCAACCTTCCCAGAGAGCCTTCCTGGATCTCTTGAGATTGAAGTATGCAACTCTTTATCTCAGTTGTGGATCTGTATAGATTAATCAAACTTATGCAAGGAGCATATTAGAGTTGTTGAGGTGGTGGTCCTGGTTGCTGTTTTGTTGCCTGATGAATGTTTGATCAGATATTAAGTTGGTTTTTTTTGTTGTTCTCAGGTATCTCAACCTCCTCTGTTTTTCAAGGAGACTAACCCACAACCAAGAAAGCATACCCTGTGGCAGGCTACTTCTGACTTCACAGGGGGGCAAGCAACTACTTGCAAGTCAGTAAATCTTTTGGAGCTTTTAATTGATGGGATCTTTGTGTTTGCTCAACATCTGGGTGAAAGGTTCTGTGATATTGCTATTTGTCCTTAGATTTAGTCTGTATGCAGTCCTTTGTATTTTGCCTCACAGCTAATACCATGCTCATGACTCAGAGGAAAACACCATTTGTGGGGGAATGGGCTACTGCGATTAGTGTACTTTCACAATTCTCTCATCATTTTGAATCAGTTTTTGCAATTGCAACTAGATAGGTGGACAGACCTTATCAAATTGTTG
The DNA here is from genome assembly GCA_963920785.1 of Sphagnum contortum. Classification (NCBI taxonomy): domain Eukaryota; kingdom Viridiplantae; phylum Streptophyta; class Sphagnopsida; order Sphagnales; family Sphagnaceae; genus Sphagnum; species Sphagnum contortum. Next base: position 3,026,426 of record OY987290.1, on the reverse strand, counting down.
CCACATGTTTCAATTTGTACTTGGTTCCTGGACAGTTAAAATTATGTTGGTTTGTTTCAATTTCAGACGACATTCACTGCAGTTTCCAGAGGGTGTACTGAACAAACACTATGAGAAGCTGGTCCAGTGTGACCCTCGCCTCAAGGCCCTGGTGGAGGGAACTCTTGTCGTTGGGCCAAGCCTTCCTTGTGACCAGACTGATTCCATGTTTGCAGGATGGTCTGCTTTGCGTCTTTCAAAGACTTTGAGCCCTTTGGCACATGCCTTTGAAGGATTAAGTTACCAGCCACAAATGCTATCGTCCCATTACTCATCTCTTCAACACAGGCATAAGATGACAGGGCTTATTCCTGAACCACAAGCAGATTCAAGCTCAGTGGATGTGCAGATGAGCAACATGTCTTCCCCAAGTTCTGGTACTGTATCTGATCTTATCACGGTTGCTTGTAGGATATCCTTTTGGCTTTTTGGACAAAAGTTGCTCTTCTGCTTTTGGTTTTTCATGATATTTGTGCTGTATGGTGGCTGGCTTTAGATTGAAACTGTGCTGCACATGTTTGTTGATGACATTTCATGTGTAACTTGAGTTCATGGAATTGATTGTGAATTTTGTCCCTTTGGCAGTGGTGGGGATCCGGGGTAGTGAGGAAGGTGGTAATAGTGACTGTGAGGAGTACTGCATAAAAGAGGAGTTCCCAACAACTACTCCCATTTGCAATGTGAATCCTACCTACTCATTGCCCATGTATTATTTTAACCATGAACAAAAGCCATCCTTGAATAATTTTTCTGGCAGCAGTGACATGTCTGCTTCAAACAGAAAGATTCTGGATAAGATTGCTCGGGTGCTCCTTGGAGATTCTTATGCTACATTTTCTAATGAACAGGCTATCCTACTTGCTGCTAGGGTGCAGTCTATGCAGGCTGTCTTAACCAAAGATTTTCAAACAGGGCCAGTCAGCCATCCTCAAACCGAGGGCTTTGTTTCTGATGTACACTATAATTACTTGGACACAGACTCTGGCCAGGACAGTGGTCTAGATTATGACCAATCTGACATTGGAATTGAGAGTTTCATAGGTCTGACAAAAGGAGCAGCATTCTAGTCTGAGGCTGCACAAGTACAATGCCACGTTGGACCCCTCGTTCAACTCAGTATTGCAGTGCTGTATAGCAGGAACAGCTCTACAAGTGATTTGGTTATGAACCTCCCAAGGGTGGCATCTCTCCTCGAGCTGTTTGAGTCTGTTTCACAAGTGCCAGTATCAAAATATGAGCCGTTTGTGAAATTGTCATACATGAGCATCGAATGAAACAGAGCAATTTGAAGTTGATAGAGGGTGCAGCTGAAGTTTTAGGGAGCTTCTGAGCCATCAACTAGAGTTTTCAAGAGAATTGTACATAGAATTGAAAAATTTAGTAGGTTTGGTAATTGTATCATAGATACAGAATCAAAATTTGTTTAGGTTTTCTTGTGGCATTGTCCTGCAATGCCATATGTGCCCATTTCCCTTCATCAATGACAGAGTCTCTGGTGTGCAGCACAGAGTTTTACAGCTCATGAACTTACCCAGAAAATAGGACAGCTGACACACTAGAGTTCTGGTGGGGACAGATATGATCAAAAACCTTCAAAAGTTTGATACGTATTCAATTGAGAAACATGTGGACAGCAAAGTTTACTTTCAAAAGTTTACATTTTCAATGTTTGTCATTTGTGAGGGATATATGTTGTGGGCCATTTCTGCAAGTTCCCTCTTACATGTGTGTATCTTTTCTTTTTAGTCTCTGAGGATGTGTCTCTTTTTGAGAAGCTGTTTGGGACCCTCTCTAACGGTGCTTGTAAGGGCTCTATATGTTTTCATGTTTGTCCAGACTTGCAGAGCTTGTGTGAAATATTGGAATTTGAGACCATGTGAGTCTCTGTGGTTCCAGAAAGTAGTTAAGTATGTATACAGTCAGAAAAGTTGATAGCTCATCTAAGAATTACCTTGTGCTGTGCCCAAACTCATGAAAGGAAGAACCCATTTTTCCTCTTCCACTAACAAGTTGTGAATTTGCTGACTTCCACCTTTTATGGATCTTTTTGAGTGTTTGCTAAAAGGGTGGGGGGGCTGCATGGGTGGGTAGTTTCAAGCAGTGGAGTCAAAGAGCATTTCTTCCCAGGATGCCCAAGTTCCGGTGCTAACTTGTGTAAAATATGATAATCCTCCACTGCAAAACTGGTAAAGGACTTCAGACCATCATGTGCTACTTAAATCCTTACCAACACACCTTTAACATGGGAATGTAATGTTTTCCTCCACATCAGAGAAAACAAGAGTCTAGAATTCCAAGGCGCACATATGCATACTTGCCAAAAGTGTAGCTTTGTTGTAGCATGCACAAACAAAATTTTGCTATAGAAGATCTGATGCCACATGTCTTGGTTGGGTATGCTTCTCTCAGAGAAATTTGTCCAAGGGATTCCAGATGAGGGTTCCTACAGTATGGAGCTCTTGACTCCACTGCTTGAACCATACACACACATGTTCTTGGCCTGTGCTGTGCCTTGATTGTCACCTCTAGGCTTTTGCCTTCACAAGTACAGCAACTCTAGCACAGTAGAATGGCTATGAGGTTTCCAGTCATGCTGATAATTTGGCTTGCATAGTAGTCCCTTCCAGATAGTGGATTGCATTGACTATTTTGCAATTCCTTGGGCAATGCAATGTAACTGGCAACCATTTGAGCAAGTGCTTAGGGGAATGGTAAAAACCATTCAATGCCCTTGGCATACTCTTTTCCATGCACTCCATCAGTGCATGGAAAACGCTGTATCTTTAGCATGCTGGCCTGCATAATATATAGTAAACAAAGCCATTGTCAGTTTCAGGGTGGTGAGGTGGTGGCCCAGTGGAAGGAAAGGGAGGCTCTAATTCATGTGCAGAGACGACTAGAGAAGGATCGCACTTTTCACCCATGATTCTGTCTGGAATGTGTTTGTCAAGCATCGGTGGTATTGGAGCAGATTGCTAAAACTATCAGGGGTGTGGATCTCACCTCTTTATGAGGGGGCTGCACTTCTTCATCTTTTGCATCCACCAAATTGGCCAGAACCTACATGTTACAGCCACAATCATCTTTTCCTCTTTCATGTGCAGATCAAGACACATGCCCTAATTTGAGCCAATTTGGCTCCTTGAGACTTGAAATTACTGGAGTACCTGTGAAAAGAAGCATTTCTTGCGCGGATCAAGTCTAGCCACTTTTAGAAAATAGTTCTGACATGACTTTCAGGGGGTGCATGACTTTCGGGTGCATGTTTCATGCACTTGAAAGCCTTACAAATATCCACATGCTATGTGTCAATTCCAACATCATCCATAATGTGCAAGATCTGTTGTTGCTGAGACAGACTCGTCAATCACACCAGTTGTCAATTCGAACTGAGGACCTCAACAAACAAAACGGAATCTGAGAAGGAAAAGATCTTACTATTTTGCCAAGTTCCTGCAACACAATTTGAGGCAAATTCTGCCTGACTTGATGGTCAATTCCTGTCAACTGAGGCCCGGGTGTACCTGATGTACCAAAGGTGACAATCTGCATGGTGCACCTCCATCACCAACCAGTCAAATATCAGTATCAGAGGCAAGGGACAATCTTCAAGGACTGCTGTCCAGTATTCTACAGTTTTGGACTGAGAAGTCCAAGTTCTCAGTGCAATCTCCCTTGACTATCAGCATGCTTGCTAACTTGGAACTCAAAACAAACAACGTCTTGTTGTAGAAATCAATCTCACTTGATTGGAATTTTTGCCTGTGAATAAGAATATACCTTGGAGGGTGCCCCTACCGGGGTCCTGATCTTGAAGTGAGTAAACTCGACTGATGTGTTTCCTTGAAGCTGGCTTGCTGAAGGATCTGTGGTACATTGCTTCTCGTGGGCTGATCTCATCTTCCCACAGTTATCTGTTGTTTTCTGACATGCCACCAGAGAATAAAGCCCCAGGTGAGTTTGTTCCTCCTGCCCTGTTTTGTGGGACACAGACTCTTTGGGATATTACTAATCAAAGGCTACCTACCTGCATGCTAAACTCAGCAAAGTCCAAGTCGTGCTGTTTCCTATCAATGTCGGTCTCCAAATCTTGGAGGTCTCTAGGACAACACTTCTTCTTCTGCTTCTTATCAGGTGTAGTATACATCTGCATTGTCTCTGTTGAAAATGGCAATGACCCACAATCTCATATCAGGAAACTCACAAAATGTTTTACTCAGAGTTGTAGTTGTCACTCCTGTGTGTTACATCTTTGTAAAGAATCAAATTGATATTAGAATTCAAACCTTGGCTCAGCAGCCTGTAATCTTCATGGACTTGTTGCAAAGCTGATTCCAGCTGCTCTTGTATTCTGCTCAACATTTCATCATCTCTAATATCATTGGATTTCATACATGCAAATGCTGCTACTTTTTCCCTTACTCTTTCGGATTCCAGCTTATGAACTCGTTCCTTCAAGTTTGCAAGCCTCTCACTATTGTAGCTAGACCTTATATTCAAAGGTAGTCCCTCATCACTAAGCTCCAAAGGCTCTATTTCCAAGAGCCCAGGCATCCCCATGGAATCCATATCAGAAGAGGACCCTGCACTGTTGCTTGCTAGAAGATTGTTTCTCATTGCACTCTCCTCCCTCATTTGACCTTTGATTACTTCTAGATTCTTCTGCAGCTCATGATGGGGCATCAGTGCAGTTCCCCTCACAATGGAGCTTCTTCTTGAAGTGCCAAGTGCAGGCTCTTCAGCCACAGGCATGTGGGGTTTTGAAGATGACAATCTTTTGATCGGGAATTCAACTTTCTGCGGTTGATCTGTATTTACTGCTATAGAGGGTCTTCTTGACTTCATGACAATAGAGCTTCTCCTAGACAACCTAGATGTAAGCCCAGTTCCAACAGCAGGAACCATTCTTGAGGACCCACCTACAGAAACAATACCTGCAGTGATACCTGGTCCCAATGCAGAAACCTGCCTTGGAGGAGGTCCATTTCCCAACCCTTGTTCAGGCAGTATTGTGGATGTTCTCATCTTGGCTACTAAAACAGTGCTTCTCTTTGATGCCCTGCCCTCCACAGGAATGGATTCCGGTTTAATGGAGGAGATCCTTCTGACAAGAACTTCATTGTTTGTTCCATCAAGACCCAGTGCATCAGGGATTACTTTGGAGCTTCTACTTGATGCCCCGACCTCAACAGGAACACCGAGTTTAGTGGAGGAATACTTCCTGAGAGGCACCTCAGGTTTGATCTCCTCAAAACCAAATGGGTTTGTGGTCTCAGGGATCACCTTGGAGCTTCTTCTTGAAGCTGCAAGGGGGTTAGTAACAGGCTCAGATTGTGCCATAGCCATGGCTGCAGGCATAGTAGCTGCTGAGTAACTCTTGGAGGTAAGTTTGTTTGCAGTGTACCTTAGGAGGTTGTGAACAACCCATGCCTCCTGGAGCTCATTTTCCAGCATCTCCTTTTCTGCTGCCATCTGATCAGCACAAACATAAAGGGCAGGTGCTGTCAAAGGTGGGTTCATGTAATATGGATGCAAGTAGCAGCAACAAGATCAGTGTTGCATGTTTTCCGAAGAATCAATTCAAACCACATTTTGGGTACAGGTCCCACCTTTGAAAAAGCATCCTTGAGTTGCACCATGTTGTCAGAACCTGTTGTAGCAGCCAGAAGTTCATCTCTCTCCTGAGAAATTTGCTCCTGCTCTTCTGTTTCCTCCTGGAGCTTCTGCAATAGCTCATCTCTCTCTGCAATCAAGTTCTGGATATCAGTGGCATCTTCTTCAGCACCATCACTCATATGTACTTATGTGTGTTGCAACTATTGCCTCTGCTCCTGTAACCTGACATCAATTCAACACACGCATTAGTTTATGTGCTCATGTTATGAAAAATACTTGCATATGCATTGGCTTTAGGCAAGGACCTAATGGAGAAGATCCCCTGTAGTTGTAAGTAGCTAGGTCTGGTTGAAACTGGGATCAGCATGGATTCAGAGCTCAGCATCTAATGATCAGCTGCAGTGATCTCCCTTGCATCAGCAGTGAAATTACTGGTGGCTTCAGCTTGTTGTCTACATTTGTGCAGTTGCCTAAGCCCACTCTGCAGCTGCTCCCTATGAATCTACTTGCAGCTTCAGCTTGATTTCTTCTACCTGCATCTTCCCTTCTAGCAGCTTCCAGCTTGTTAGCCACTTCCACATACTCTCTGCCAGGACAATCCCAGTTTTATCCTTCCCATGTTGGGTTGCCAAATCTCCAGAGTCTTTTTCTGCAGCTCCCAAAATGCTAGGTCAAATCTTCAGCCTTACACACTACTAGGGAGTGCAGGAGCTTAATCTTTTCTCCAGTTCCATTCCAAAACATCAGCTTCTTCTTTTTTTGCAGCTTCCAATTGCTTAAGCCAATACTAATCAGATTACTGGCTGCAAAGGTTCAATTCTTAGCACCTTCCAATTGTTGAGCCCAAATCACAACACCTGTTATATAGTCTTTGCTAACTTACCAGCAGTGTCAGCTTCCTTTCTAGCATATCCTCTAGTTGCTGGGACCCAACTCCTCAATTTGCTTGGCAAGCTGCTCTATTAGTCAGCTAGCAGCAGCATCAGCAAATCTGCTGATGCTCTTATTCAGCATTCAAAAGTCTCTCTAAGCATCTTTCAATGCCTCTCCTCCCAACTCACTGGTCTGTCAAAACTACCCATCATGCATGGATCCCATTCTCCCCAACTTTCTTCCTCCATTGTGTGGCAAAATGGCATTGTCTTTTTGCTTCTGTAGCTCCAGCATTTTGCCAGATCTGTCAGGCCAACCCAAAAAAATACAAAGATTGCAGGAGCACAGGAGCACCCACTGCAAGATTACAATCTTTCAAGGACCTTACAGTTGAAATTGCTGCTCTGAGACTACTGAGGAACTCTTCAATCCTCTAACTCTGATATATAAAAATTGTTGTTGTATAGCATACTTTTAAAGCATTATTAAGCTTGTGAACTGACAAAAAAGAGATCCAAAACATGGTCAGAAGAAATCCAAAGTTTCTCATCAAATATGTTGTCTGAAAACCTACTAAGGAATGCATTTCGGAAGTGAAGCTTTTATGCTAAGAGATGTACCCATTCATGCGAAAAGCTCTGGCAGTGCACCTGTTGAAGATATTCTGCCTTCTGCTTTTAAGGCATGAAGTGGAGATCATAGAGTGGAGGGTTATACTTCAGGAGCAACCCATCACTCTTCTGCTGCCTTTTGAGCTTGCTCCAGGCAGGAAACCTGCAGAAACCCATCACTCTTCTGCTGCCATTTGAACTTGCTCCAGGAGAGAGACGTATGCATAACCCAACAAAAACTACAGAAACCCATCACTTTTCTGCTTCCTTTTGAGCTTTCTCCAAGAGTCTCTTGTTGGTGTGGCGCTACCGAGTGAGGAGTTTTGGTTTTGGTATGATGAAGAAGAAGGTGCTGCTGTCGTTGCTGCTGCCATGGCTACTCGCCCCGGCCATGTTCGCCCTCGTTGTGGCAGCAGTTCGTGCTTGGAACACCGATTCCCTCATCACGGCTCTTGTGTTTGTGGGTACGTTCGCTCCCTCTTCGCTTACATTCAATGGAGTTTTCTTGTCAACGTGCTGGTCCTTCTCTCCGAGGCGGAATCTGAGACCGATCTTTTGTGTCCTGATTGCTCCGTTGTTATCTTTGTGCAGTTCTGCCTTTGGCTGCTTGGATCGCAGCTCAACGAAGCTGCTGCAAGGATGCGATTCAGGAGCCTGTGTTTGCTCCATCTTTCGTTGCTGCAGTTATTGCCACGACTTGCGGGACTTATGTCGCCATTTTGCGTCCTGGTAGTCACAACAAACTGCTGCTCCTCCTTCTCCAAGTGGCTGCAGATCAACAGCAGTTTAGGAAACTACAATTTTGTAACATTTTGGCAGTAAAATACATCTCTTTCTTTGATTGTCATGCATGTATGCTTGCTGAGAATAGCAAGAAGCTCCAGAAAAAAAGAAAACCTTTGCTGGATCGGAGGAAGAAGCTTTGCTTGCAATTCTCTCTCTCCATGCCATGTTTAGACAGAAGAATGAGATGGCATGTGTTCTGTCTCCATTGCAGCAGTTTGTGAGGAAGAAGAAGAAGGAGTCTGACATCCAATTTTTTGTTGCTTGCCTGCTTGATCATCATCATCATCAGCCATCAGTGCAGGATTGGAAGTGGCTTTCGGTTTTGCAGCTCTTACTTTGATTCTTACATTCTGGAGGTCAGCAAATCTCTTGAATGTGCAATTGGCATCTACAATTATGAATTGAAAGACAGAGAGACACAGACACAGACAGAGAAATACAAAATGGATTTGAATGTGGTCTCATTGAACTTTGCTCTGCTCTGATGTGAAGCATCTGTCTGTCTCTTGGAGCTTTTTCAGAGATCAGAGACATCATGGCAATTTCCAAGAATTTGCTTTTTAAAGATGTTGTTGCAGCAACAGACACAGATCTGAATGCATCTTCTTCTTCATTGCTATAGCATCTGTTCTTGGAGCTTTTTCAGAGATCAGAGACATCATGGCAATTTCCAAGAATTTGCTTTTCAAAGATGTTGTTGCAGCAACAGACACAGATCTGAATGCATCTTCTTCTTCATTGCTATAGCATCTGTTCTTGGAGCTTTTTCAGAGATCAAAGACATCATGGCAATTTCTAAGAATGTGTTTTTCAAAGACGTTGCTGCTGCAACAGACACAGATCTGAATGGATCTTCTTCTTCTTCTTCTTCTTTAGTGCTATAACTAACTCTCTCTGTGTGTTGTTGCAAATGCAGGATGATAGTGAGTGATCCTGGCCAACTCCAGGTGACACATTCAAAGCTGAAGCAAGCACAGATTGGGGATCCAGATTGGGGTACCAAGCCCTCCTCCTACATAACCAGCAGTGGTCATGTGACTGTGGCAAGGACCATTCCGGGTCAAACAGGCAAGTGGTTCCTTTGTGAGCAAACTTTTCATTTGTCACACTGGTTTTTTTCTGTGCAAGAATGTGGAACATTCTAGTGTTGATTATCTCTGAAAGAAACCGGATGACAACAGCACTCTTGTGTCATGTATGTGCTCTGTTGTTTTCAGCTTTAGAGCAAGAGAATTGAGAAGAGCTTTTTGCATCTTTAGACGCTCTCTCTCCTAGTAGGTGTGGTAATGTTCTTTGTTTGGGAGGAGTCATTGTGTTTGGCGGCTGTTTCTTGAACTCAAGTAGGAGCTTAACAGGGGTCAGGGATGTGGAGATCAGTGATGGGGGGTGTCTACCAACAAGCATTCAACCTCAGTTTCCAGACAGGGACAATGAAGGATTCCACAACAATGATAGCAGCATTGGGGATGAAACATTGCCAGTATGTCACCCCCCCTGATCTTAATCTGAATGCCATTCTTCAAGAAGTTCATAGTGATGATCTTGACAGTTCTGCAATGAACAATTTGGGTTAGTTTTTGGGAGGTGAAAACAGAAACCTGGATTGCTTTCTTGGTTTGGATTGAAAAAAGGTTCTGTGGTGTTGATGTTCTACCCTCTCTCATCAATGTATTAATGCTTGTCTTGAGGTTGAAGAGTTCAGTGTACTCCAGATTTTGCTTCAGTTTTGTTGAATTTCCGTCTTGCAATGTGAGCATGTATGCAACGCTTTGATTTTCTTTGATTTGAAAGCGGGCTTTTGTTGTATGTGCAGCCACAACGGTCACAGTTTTGTAGACAGTGCAATGCATGGATTGACCACTTTGATCATCACTGCCCTGCAGTAATGAACTGTGTGGGTAAGATCCACATGACTTCTCTAGCTCAAAGCAGGTCTCTAAGAGGGCGGGGCAAATCCAGTGCTTTTGGTTTCTGTCTACAAGTTTTCTTGGGTGCTGGAAAAGAGCTAGAATGATGAACAGTCAACCAGCAGCTGCCATCTCTTAGTTCAGTCTTTTTGGCCTTCCCATTCTTCTTGTAGATGCCACTTTGTCCTTCAAAACAAACATTTGTGTCCATTGAAGTCTGGAGAGGTCTAGCACTGACATCAGGACCTGTGGAAGTTGCCGTCTATCTGCTGAATATGAGCAACCTGAAAAGACCTTTCCTGTGTGGATGCTAACTGAATTGAGGGTGCTTTTGGGTTAGGCCAGGGCGTAAGAACCATGTTCTCTTTCTGGGCATGCTATTAGCATTCATTGTTGCTGAATTTCTTTTTGTACGGTGCTGCTACATGTGTAAGTTTCATCTCCCTTGATTGTTGTGTGACCCAGTCATATGGTATGCTAGGGAGACTTCTGTGATCAGCTTGCTACTACATTCTTACAAGTTCCAATAGCACTTCAAGTAATTCTGAACTCTGATGTAACCTTGCCAAGTAGTTTTGAGCTTCTTTTCCTATAAGTTGTCATTTAGTGGTGCCCATCTCTTCTGTGAGATATTTTTACTTGTGATGGATGGTTGTTGACCCTGGGCACATTCTGCAGATCTGGCTGCAGAAAAATTATTCTCCCTTCCAGACTATACTATACCAATTATTGGTGAGTTTCAGGAGCAGGTGTGCTAGATTGATTCAGCTACTCTTGTGAAAGAGAAAGGGACAGAGTGTGCTTATTTGCAGAATTTTGCTTGTTCCATTATCAAGCACAAATCCAGTGAAAACAATATTGGCATGATTGAAGAGAGTGTAAAGTTGACAGGACATAATCATTATGCCTCATCACTAATAGCAGAAGAGGAGTATTATGATGTGTTTGTGGATTGTGCAATGTGTGGATTAAAATAGCACTTTGCAACTGAATCTATGTCTCTATGGAGCAGGTCTCCAAGAGCTGGACCAGGCCTGGCATGTTGCCTGCCAGGTAAAGGAAACACATTTGTCACAACTGGTTGGAATGTTTTTTGAAATCTTAGATGCATAAACTCAAACCATGCTTTTCACTGGAGCTCTGCACTGGAATTAAAGGAATTACATCTCACAAGAGTGAATCATGGACCCCGACTCTTATACTGTGAGCCTTGCTAGCTTTTTTCATAAAAATTATGCTCAAATGCCAGGTTAAATGTTCAAATTCATTGACCAAAAGCCACTGCTAGTTCAGTAAGGAGGCGAAACTTTTGTGAAGAAATTGGCACAGAGAGATTGTATTGTCTTTTACAGTCAGATGTGCTCAAGGGGACAAGATGGTGTCTGTAGCAGGTGTTTGGCCAAGAACCTTGGGTGGCAAGCACAATGACTTTCGCTGGTTTACAAGTGTTTTGGCAGGTAATCTCATTGAGATTGGCTGGAAAAAGTCCCAAAAAAAGTATCAGCAATAAATGTGTGCATTGATATCTGGTCGATGCCCTGAGGACAGCAGAGAAAAATGTGCAGTTGATTTCAGGCTGAAACATGTGAAATGGAGAGCCAATGAATCTGGCAGTATTGTAGCAGAAATTCTTAGAGAAACCCAGAACCATTGTTTTGTGAATGTAGACCTTAGCCTCACATCCATAGACTTTATCCCAAGACCCTGAGACTGAAATTAATTTTCACCTGTTCATGCAGATTCTGTTGCTGGCTTTTCACATTTATTGTGCAGCTATCAATCTCACCACAAATGAGTGGGTAAGTTGATTCCTTGGAGGCTTCCAGTTGTGTGAGCTTATTGATACCTCATCCTTCAGACCCTGCATGAGGAAGACATGACACTGCAGGTGTGGATATGCAACGAGTGTGGCATTTCACAAGCTCAAGCAGAAGATATGGAAGATACTGAGGATGGCATTCTGGTCCTGCTTAGCATCCAAGTCTTTTATGTTGTGTTTACCAAGGCATATATTGAAGCTGTTTCTTGATTGGAAGGCTGAAGAATGCTTGTGCACTGGGTTGGTTTGCAGATCAAGTGGGAGAAGTATTCTGCTCTATACATTGAGATTCCTCCAAAACCCAGTGAGTCTACCAACCCCTTGAAGAGACAAACCAGAGGAAAATGTTGACTGTGGTCATTTGGCTATGTTGATAATCAATGACAGCACTGACAGAGCTTAAGGAAGGGTTCAGTGTTCCTTGTATTATACTCTTGTATAGTCTGCTTGGTTATGCTCAAATGGTTCACCAATAAGACCTGTCCAAAACCAATCAGAATGCATGTTGCTGCCCTCTCATTGCCTATCCTGAATGCTGCTTAGTGGTTTGTATGTACATCTTGCTTGGATCCTGAACTGACAAAGGACAGCATCACCGTGTTTCAGGTCGACCATTAGGAGGAAAGAAGTTTGTGAACCCTTATGACCAAGGCATCATATGGAACCTTCTTCATTTTTTTCGATCACGTGTTTAGTCAAGCTTTCTTCTGTGTTTGGACAAGCTTGTAGTATGAGGATCTCCTGCAATCTCAAAACCATTTTAGTTCATTATTGGAATCACGCAGGACTATTTGGAATGAAAATCAAGAGGGTCCCTGTCATTGCTTGGGGTGCAATCATGTTCACTCCTACAAGTTCAAGTCCTCACATTTGTACATGTGGTACTATCACACTCCTTGTATGTGAACATCTCAGCGCTTATTTTTCTTACCAGTCAAGTTTTACTGTAGATTCTGACAAGAATTCTGAGTACAGCTCATTGAAACTGGCACTGACCAATTCAGGAATCAGGTTTGCAATTCAACATAAGTTGTATCCAATAGTTGCAGTTGTCTCATGTGTCTCTCGTGCTTGTGCAAGCCTGCCATAACATGATATCCAAACACACGAATTTGTATGGAAGCCTGGTCCATTAACTCTGCAGCAACCCTTGACCACACTGGACTAAGCATCAGCCCATATATCCCTGTGCCATTCTCCCATGAAATGAGCAACATGCCCATGTTTCCATAACCTGCACCATGGAATGAGTTGTAGATCTTAAGAACATGTTTTGTTCCCTAAAATTCTGTAGCTTGTTTCATTTTTTATCCTCACTGTATCCCACAAGTGGGACATTCATCATCCATTTCATGGGAAGGCCTGAAAAGTGCAACTACATCCCAGAAGAACCAAGAGTAAGCAGCTTGTGTGTTGTATTTTTTGGAAGAGAGGACGGTTTGTACATATGGCTGGAGAAGAACATGGGAATCATCAATCCCTGGAGATGGAACTCAAAACATGGCAAGTTGAGTGCCCACTGCCCACATCCTTTGCCTTTGAACTGTACATTCTATAGTGCCATGGTTTTTCTGTTCTGTCATGTACCATTTGCTGAATACAACCAATGTGTTGTGTAGAATGTCAATGAGACCATCAACTTCACACAACTGCCTGGCAGTAAATAGCTGCTTCCATCACTCCTGACTGACTTTTTCTACAAAACCCCAGGTTCCTAATAACAATTTTGATCCTTGATTTCACGTCTGTCTATCAAAATCAGTTTTCCACGCACAAGTTGGAACCTTGCTGGCAGTGCAGGTGAAGGTGCACTGGAGTTATTATGGTACCAATGATGATAAGAATGAGGGCTTGAGCATTCCAAAGAATGGCCATCATGTCTGAAACACAAAGCTCTCCATCAAGTAATGTTTCAAATACTACCAGAGATGTTACCAAACTGCTTCACTCTGGTAAACTGTACACTATTCTGTCCTCTTTCAATTTGCTGAACTTCATAGTGGGTTATATGTTTATATCTACGTTCCTAATTGTGGCCAACCTAAAAGGAAGGAATCCAAAGGCAACCCTGTTACTATTGAACACTGTAGTACACACCCACCAAGTCTACGTCTCCAGAAATTTAGATCTGTCAGTTAAGCTTAGACATCACAGGGTTCATTGGTCCTCTCTTTCCCAAGGGGTCTCAATCTCTGATCTCCAAAGAGATTGCTCTCGTGTTCATGAGGTTGCAGCCTAATATATGTGTGAAGGCTGTATCAACACCTGAATCCATTTCTCCAATCCTAAGATGTGTTTTCAGCCTCTTTTCACTACAGGCAAACCTCGGTGGAGAATGAGAACAATGGGTGGTTGTTTCTTCACACCTGAATTCCTCAAACAAATCTTTAGTGCCATGAACCAGTAAAATTCCTGATAATGGCATTTCCTATAGCCCCCTTGCTGCACTGAAAATTCCACAAAAAACTTGCTCTTCTTTAAACACTCATGCCTACCACCAATGACTGTGATCACAGCCTTTTGGATTCAGTTCAACACTGGAAGAAACTACCACTACTAGATCTATCTATAAAGCATGCTGCCTTGTTACTGTCAGCACTACTTGCGAACAGCAGCTTGATAAATAGCAAGGGCACAGATCATCCCTGCAAGGTGAATAAATTGAAGGCCTTTGCTGGAAAGACCGATTGGGATATTTGTTTCCAAAGAGATTCAAAGTATAGTGCATCCACATGTACTAGTTTTGGAAGGATCAGAGCATGATTGTGGGCGAAGAAATGCCAGAATTTTTCAAATTCTTTAAAGAATGTTTTGAAAATAGGATGCTTATGAATCTGAAAGGTCCTGTTGACAATCGATTGGGATCTTACATGGGTTGTAAGATCCCATGTGGAGCTTACGAGAATGTGCCCCTAGGGTGCATTTCTGCCACCTAGTTCATTCCCTAGGGAGCAGCCATGTCTCACCAGGAGGCAGGCTGGGCCCTAGAGGTGCCTTCTCTTGCACATGAAGGACTAATGGAATTGAAGGCACATATCAGTACATGGGTCTGAATGTAAAGCCTAGAAACCTGTCCAATCTTCTCTAGTGCATCCAAAAGGCCCTTGCATATGTAGAACAGCCATAGCGAACTACCACCCGCCAGTGCACCATCCATTGGATATGCGTTATTACTCAGTTGCGGATGAACCTCAACTTAGTTCATCTTGGTAACCAATTATGTAAGAAATAGGTCTCATATGTAGGTAGATAGGTAGGAAAAATAGGTAACTACTAGGTAAGTAGATGGTTTATAAGTAGGTAAGGGCTGTTTTTATGACCTACCTATTAACAATCTGCTTGTGGGTTGTTTGTAGGTAGGTAGGAGAAAAAGCAATGAGCTAACCACCATGGTTAGCTAGGGAACTGGAACCCAACAGAAAACTGTTTCTTGACCACTTATCATTCATCCTTCATGATGCATTGGTGGGTGCTGGTTCATTGTGGCCTATGTAGAGCATGGTGGGCTGGCCGGAGTGAACCAACAGCCACCAATGCACCATGAGGGATGGTGGATGGATGATGGGTCCTTAATGTTACACTACAACAAAATGTGTCCATGTATCCCAAATGATTTCATTGAATTTTGAATGAATTCATTGGTTGTCATGAACAAGGATGAATGAAGAAATAGTGAATTCACTAGTGTAGTGAATGGGGACTAGTGAACTGCACCCACATTTTGTAGTAGTGTTACATATGCCCATAATTGTTAATGTAGAGTAGTACAAGAATGCTATTGTAATTCTTTTTTGTTGTTTGCCCTATTTTCTTCCACCTTGGCATTTCTAGACATGTTTTGGGTCCATGTCATACATGTTTTGGGCATGTTATGGGTGCTAAGGGGGTATGTAACTTGTTACAGGACCTTTGGCACATGCTATCTGGCATGTTATGTGCCCCTTGGTTCTTGCAACATGGGAGGTTATGTGTAGGGTAATGCCCAAGGGTGGAGAAGGGTGTTCTTGAAATAACAAAAGTGCTTTTTCATTGGGTTTTAGTTCCCTAGGTAACTAGGTTGGTTATCTCAATTTCTGCTTTTAGTAGTTTTTGACCATCAACCTAGACCCATTATCCCTTACCTACGTACAAAAACCATCAACATGCATCTCATTACCTAATAACTACCTATTATTCACCTACTTCCAATTGATGTGAAATCTTAATTTAATTGGAGCTGATATTATTTTCATGAGTGTGTATTGGTTTTTCATATACCAATTGATAAGAGTAATTATATCTCACAAACATATACACATCACATACAAATGTGTAATATTAGATGTGTAAGGCAATTTCATTTCATGTAATCTAGATAAATGTGAATGTAAAACACACCATAAAAACACATAAACTTGCCATAGCCTTACACATGAAATCAAAATAAGAATCATGGATTTTTCTTTCACATCCATCATTTTCAAATATACCATTTGTAAATTGAAATCAAACTCTCATAAGTGTCGAGGAAAAAGAGTACACAAATACATAGAATGTGCATGTGCAAAAGGTATTGTCGTTCCTCCATAAAGAATTAAAGTTACAACAAAATGGAAATATTGTACCTTTCATTGCCATGAAAAACATAGTTTCTAAGAATGAGGTATTGCAATTCCCACTATCATTGAACTTTATGGTTTATAAAAATATGAAGGTATTACATGTCCCACTATCATTGATGATTATAAATTTCAAAACAATAGGGGCATTGTTATGCATCATCACAACAAAAGCATGTGTAAAATGACAAGAGTTGGAATTCACTTAAAACAAGTTGCTAATAGATCTTGCATCAATGCTAAGAGTAATAAGATGATCATAACACCACCACCTACACTTGCAAAAAATATAAATGAAAAGGATTAACATGGGGGAGTTCACCTTAACAATATAAGGATCACAATGAAAAGAAGTTGCAAAAGAAGCACAAGAAAGGGGAGAACGAAATGGCAAAACATGAAAGAGTTAACTTGAAACAAGTTGTTGTAAAAGCTTGCAATAACACTAATAAGTGCATTTGTAAAAATTATACACAAATGGGGAGCTCACAAGACTTATCACAATGAAAGGGATTTTACAAGATATCATTTGTTCTGCATTCCTATGTTGATGCTTACAACCTTTGGTATCAACACACATAAACCAAACAACACAATATCATCCTAACATAATGCTTACCATTCAAACAAAAAAAGTTGAAAAATATAAGGTCACATGCAATTGTGTAGGAATTCACGCTCAAAACACAAGATAGAAATCAAACCACAAAAATCATGTGCAAATGAAACAATTGCAAAGCAAACAAAAGACATTGTATTTTGAAATTTCAAAATCATCAAAAGTGATTTGAGATCACGAAACTTGAAATTATACCCAAACACAACAATTGAAATCATATTCACATTGGAATTAATTCATAAATAACTTACCCTAATTTACTTATAATAAGTAAGACGTAACCACATAGTTAAAATAAAATTCCTAAGGCATTTTTCCATACTTACTTTCCTTTTTTTCTTACCTAGCTCCCTCTTGTACCTTCTTGGCTATCTTGCACATTTATTTTGGCTTTTTCTTCTTTCTATGTTAAACTAGCTCCTTTCCATAGTTGTCATCTTGAATCCTATGAAAAATATTAAATTAAATTTAAATGCAATGTGCATATGTAACTTGAATATTGTATATTGTGCTAATTCATCCATTCTCAAACCAAAAATCAAGGTTTGCAATATTGCAATATAGAGAAAGTGTTCCACGTCCCAATGTCATTGAATACAATGGTCATTTATAAAAAAAGAGGTTATTGTAATGTAATTTACACTTGCATGGCTTTACATTACGAAACAAAGTACATGGGAAATTTTGCATAAATATTTGTAAAACATACACATGCATGTCATGCAAATGTAAGTGTAAAACCTAAAAAATGTTCAATAAAAAAAGTAAGTATAAAAACTTGCAAAGGTAAAATATGAATGTTTTACAATTACAATTACATGATTTTCCATAACATGTTAGACAACCATTTACCTTTACTCGCAAAACACCAATTCATACACAAACAAGACTTAACATCACTTCAATTAGGGTTCATACACATTTAAGGCATAACCTACTTCCAATGGATGGTGCATTGGTGACTATTGGTTCATTCCAATTCTTTTACTATTATGTCCAAGGAGGTTTTGTGCCATCTTGAAGGGGGTTAATTTCAAACTGTTGATGTTTGTGTTAAAGGTCCCTTGCACCTCAAGGTGGAAGGAAACTTCATCTTGTGAAGGGCATTCCCAAAATTAAACCCATGTTATTTACATGGGTGGGGGTAATGCCCTCCACAATAAAACTTGTAAACATATTAAACAATTAATGTAATATTAAAACTTGTAAACACATTGAACCTCATGTGTGTGAGCAACCAAATGTAAATATAAGTAAATTTGAACTCACCTAGCATTTTCATAAAATACTAGATTCTTATTGATGAACAATCATGACATCTTTGCTATTGTATAACCACATATTGTGTTTAGATTCATTATAGAGTATAGTAGCTCTCTCTCTCGCTCTATATATATATATAATTATTTATTTATTTTTAAAAATTTTTGAAATAAGATATTTTGGCTTGTGTTGAAACTTGAGAAATTTAGTTACCGAGTTATAATAATATCTTTTTAGGATTTTGGTTTCTTTTTGAGGATGTTTTGAAGATAATATTTTCGCATGGTAAAATATTTGAGTTTTCATCATAATTCTTCTTTTGCCTTAAGATACTTTAAAATGTAAAATGGCAAGGCCATAGTGTGACACACCCCTTGTTTAACCTTACTTTTGTTCAAACTAGTTTCACATAATCCAAGAGACATATTATGTAACATTAATTATATATGTACAACCCAATTGAAATTTAATTATTTGCATGGAAAATAAGGTTATGTTTTGTTTTTTTTTGTTTTTTGTTTTGGGGGGGGGGGTTTAGTAAAAGACTTGTACTTAAACATGCTAAACAACAAGGGATAGTGCCTCCGGTTCAAGTTTTAATTCAATTATTTTAAATGGTCGATTAATTACCCAATCCAATGGTAATGACAAATTCCATTAAAATGTGCTATCCCATTCAAATGTGAAACCCATGGGGTTCAAGAGGCCCCTAAAACTTGACCTTATTAGTTAGTGTGGCCGGGAACCTACATAGGTAATAATAAAATCAAAGAAATTGCTAACATCCACGGGGTACCTTTTTCCCTTGATGGCTCTTTTGGAGCAAGTGCTTTTTACATTGTGACATAGCAAAATGCAAAGTAGACATTACGATATCCCGGCGACCGCACTTGTTGTGGAATCATTAATTTGGCTTGATGGGGAAGCATTGAGTGGGGTCCTTTGGCAATGCATAAAACACTACCAAATACAATAATATTTTCTTTGCAATTTATTTTTGAATGATGGCATTCGGTCGGGGGCAACCAAGTGGCTTTAACAATGAGAAAATTTGAAAAGAAAAAAGAAAAAATGCAATCGTAAATTTTTTCTCACTTTGCTCACTAGAAAAAACGCCTAACAAATCGTCAAACCTTTCACATTCACACTTGATATTAAATTATTATGAGATGAAAACCTAGGTGACATCCAAGGTTGGCACCCAATGTTAAATGGATGATAATTTAATATTAAGTAAAATGTTAACTTAAACATTATTTTTTAAAAGTGGACTTCAACTAATTAAAATTTTAAATCTTAACTTTGGCACTTGGTTTTTTTAATTCTCACAAATGCCTTTCGATTCATTGTGCTCTTGGTAATAGCTGAAAGCCCTCAACGAACGATGTATTACGTAGCCTAGTGGTTTTGCCTATGTGGTTTCATAATGTTTTCACATTTAGACTTACGGTGCAAGAGTTAAATTGAATATTGAACAATTATTTTTTTAGCATTGAAAATTCAATAAAATATCAAAATGAATGTTTTTTAAAAGGGGAAAATTGGGACATGCTTTTGGTATTGTTGGAAAGTGCCGGACGAATAGGATTTTATGGAGGTGCAAATTTCATAAATGTTTTTAAAGACTTGACCTAGGGTGCAAAAGAAGAAATTGATTTTTGGGTAATCTTGGTCATTAAGTTTTTTTAAATAAAAAAATTAAATTAAAAGTAATTTTTTTTTGGGAGGTTCACACTTGGGCTAACAACATAGGCCACACTAATCTAAGCTCAAAAGCAAAGGGCAAGTGGGTGTATTGTGGGACATTTTCAAGATTGCACTCAATCCAATTCTCCAGTCTAGAAACAAAAAAACCAAATCCAAGTGACTCATCATGTAATGGCTCTAGTATCCTCTTACACACTTCAACAAGAGTTAAAATAAGGAAATGTTCTGGTGAAGTGTTGTGAAAGCTAAATTGCTCTATTCCATTTCCAACAACTTCAAAGTTCAAAACAAGCAAACAGTTAAAATAGAAAACATCCAGTGTTGTGCGGTTATTTGTACAGGCCCTTTTCCTACGTAAAGCAGAGCTGGGATTTTTTCACTTTTTAGAAGTAGTAACAGGTTGGCTAGTACCTTCTGCACTGGTCAGAAGATCCCAGTACAGCCTGGCTGGTACCTTCCACCACAGAAGAAGATCCCAAGCTTGCTGAAAATAGGTTTCTTCAGGCAGGTAAAGGAGCTGAAAATACAAAGGGAAAATCCAGGCAGTGCTTTAGGCATTTTTATAAAGAACTCATGGTTCTTTGGAAAAACATTAAAAATCCAAAAGTGAAACCAACCAGGGTTTAGGGTTTTGTTGGTCCTAATGAGAAGAACTAGTACTTAATTAGCAAAAGAATAAACCCCAAGGCTCACATATGCTTAGTAAGTAGTTGCAAGAAGATGCTTCTTCTAGGATAACTTCAGTTTTACTACTAGTACCCATGTTGTTGCATGCACTTTTCTTCTCACCAAAATTACCTCTAACCCAGGTCCCCATATCCAGGTCCTAAACCACATTCTCAAGATGTGAACTTAAAACCAAACCAGATCCCAGACCACATACACAAATTTGAACTGGTGTTATAGCCAATTATGAGATGCCACATCAGGTTATTAGGGCCTGAAACCACCCCATCCCAGGTCCTAGTGCCTACCTGGCTTGGCCGGGTGCAATGCCCCCAACAAATAAACAAATGTTCAAGCCATTGTGCCCTTTTCAGACATGGTGAAATTTGAATGTACAAAAGAAGGAAAAGGAAAAAAAATCCAATGTGGCAAGTTGAGAAGCCAATTGCTTTTGGACAAGTGTGTTTTTTTTTTTTTCTCTTCACCCCACAAATTTTGTTGATTTTTCCACACAAAAGGTGTGAAACTTTTGGAATTTTTTTGTTTTTTTTCTAAAGTGTAAACTCAACTACCTACCTAAAGGTTGGTTCACATCTATGTATTTCAGCAATAGTCCTAATGTTTAGAATATCCTTTCCTTTAGACCATGTTCACATTGTTCACACTGACTTTATTAATTTAACATTGTTAACCTAATGTATGTAGCTATCTTTGCTCACAAATAAGGTTAATTAAGGTTGATAGATTGTTGTTAACATCCACTCACAACCTTTGTTCATGATGAACTCTTTTGTTGGTAATGATTGTGTCTTCTTTCAATGTTAAAGTTTAGTGGCCACATTTTTCCATCATTTTTGTTTGAGATTCTTTTACAAGCTTTCCCCATTTATTGCAATATTGCATTTTTGTTGTTGTAATGTTTGAAATCTTTTTTCACAACATTAACATTGTTTGCTTGTTTCATCATCTTTTGATTATAACAACCAACAGTGACGCGCTCCTTGGTCCCGAGGTGAATCCACTTGAGGGTTCACCAAAGTAAAGTTGCGGAAAGTTGGGACCGAAGGGCACGCTCCCGACTTCCAACTCTAGAAAGGGGTAGAGGGTTGAGTTGGAAGCCCCGGGATTAGACTAGGAAGAGGGACTAGAAGATCAAGCTTGAATCTGCATCCAAAAACCAACCACGGGAGGTTAGTTTAGCATTCGGGACACCCTTTTGGTGTTGGGACTTGCCACGAGCACTTGGACACACAAGACTCACCACGACCCGGACTTCGGGAGTAAGCCACCACCTTACTCCCTATAGTATTCTTTGTAGCTCGCGGCAGAGGCTACATCCAAATGGCACAAATTCCCGGGACTCTCGAAATGGAGTCCCGAAATTGTCCCGACGAGACTCCCGGAACTTTGAACGGCCATAACTCCCAACTTCAGAGTCCAATCGCGACGAGGTCTGAACCAAAGTTGTAGCCCTCGTCGAGATCTTTCCAACGCCATGTCGCACACTCAAATCGGATGTCGAGAAAAGGTCGATTCCCGACTTTTTGTGGTCGGGAGTCAAACTGCCAGTTTGACTCCCGGCCCTTCTTTTGCCCATAACTTGGGCTGCAGATGTCCAAATGCCCAATGAGAGGCCATTTTCGATATCTACGTTTCAAGACCTTTTCAATGACACCAAGAACACCCCAATGTGAGGTGTTTTGCCCCTTGCTGTCGAGCTCTAAACATTCGGGAGTCCCGAAGGACTCCAACTCCCAACTTTTCCAAGTGTTGGGCTTCACCCCCACACTTGGCCAAAGTGGGGTTGCGACAAACAGTGGAAATGTTTTATTTTCAACATTTTGTTATTTTTTTTTTCATTTTTTCGTTATTGCATCTAACATTGACGGTGTTTTTGTTCTCATTGACATCTTTGCTCATCACATTTTTAGTGCCAAGTTGCAAGGGGTTTTTTTTTTGGTCCAATTGTTTTCATTTTATATAACATCCTTGCACATCTTGTTTGAATGTTTTATTATGACTTGGCTTTATTTTTTTATCACCTTATTTTCAAGTGTAGCTTGATTTGATTTGATTTTGTCATTGTACATTTATTGTCATTTATGTGATCTTTTCATTTGTTGCAACATTTCATGAATTTGTTTTATTGTGATGTTTTTGTTTGTTTCATTATCAATGTTTGTTGCAATGTTTTCATTTGCACCATTGTGTTGATTTGAACAATGCATTTGTTATTTCATTTATTTTGTTGTCGTTTGTGATGTATTTTTGTTCTTTGTAGGTTGTCATTGTGTTCAACTCCATGTCGTTAATAAAAATCTTGCTTAACTTTTTTTTAGCTCCTAATTCAACTGTGTGAAATTTTGGTCTTTGGTAATTTCCATATAGAATCTTCATTTAATTTTGTTGAAGTCGTAAGTCAATTGCAAAACTTTTTCATTTTTGAAAACACAAAGTACATTTTTTGTTTGAAATTATGACAAATGCATTAGTTATCCATAGTTTTATATTGTTTTACCTTTATGATTTACTTTTGAGTCAAGAATTAAAAGATTGGGTTAAGGTTAAATGTTACGAACATCACTTTCATATGATGAATGGAATTCATTCATATGAATGTTCATCCATGATTCATAATTAGCATTTAATCCATTCTTAATTAACTTTTAGTTCATTTCTAGTTACTTATAATTCATTTTTAGTTAAGTCATAACTCATTTATAATTCACTTGTAGTTCACTTGCAGTTATTTTTAATTGATTCACAATTAATTTTTAATCCACCTTTAATTAAATTCTAATTAATTTGTAATTCACTTGTAGTTAGGAAACTTCCTTGGTTAATGGGCACATTAAAACCATCATGAAAGTTTTTTGAGCTAGGTCCCCAAAAGGGTATTAAA
This sequence comes from Sphagnum contortum, assembly GCA_963920785.1. Lineage (NCBI taxonomy): Eukaryota > Viridiplantae > Streptophyta > Sphagnopsida > Sphagnales > Sphagnaceae > Sphagnum > Sphagnum contortum. The sequence goes on along the minus strand of OY987290.1, from coordinate 3,003,020 downwards.
AAACATAAGATCGCCATTACATTTAGTTTGTTGGGCCTTGCCCCATAGGAACAATAACTATTGCATTGGATCCAAATTTTGGAAGTTTTATTGTATTAAAACCAATTTCACATTAAGTGAACTAGTTTCTTTGGTGAAAGAGTTTAGACTATTTAAATTGAAACAACTTTTTGGGGTGTTCAAAGTGTGGACATAATAGGTAGATGTACAATGTCTTATCTATTGGCAGGGCCAACTTATGTGTTTGTGATGCCTTGTTTAACACCAATTTAAAGTACAATCTTACAACACAACCTTGTTTTATTTTTTGTGTGTCTATGTTTGCTTACTTCATTGCAATAAATATTTGTTTGTATTTTGATCTTACACATTTTGTGTTTTTGGTTTTCACCTTTGTTTTCTTGTTTTGGTTTTTTTGGGGGTGTTTTGGAGTTAAATTTAGACCTATCCTTTTTGTCATTTGTCTTTGTAATTTTCATACCCATGACACTAGGTCAACAACTTAATATTCTCAAATTTTCATGCTTCAATATGATGACAAAAGATGGATTGAACACATTTAAATTAATAGGTCTTTTGTGAAGTAGTTGACAAAATGATTAAAACATGAAGAAAAATAAAAAAACAAGGTATAAACGTGTAGGGTTAATGAACATTAAAATAACATGTTCATTATATAAGTTAGCACATGCTTATGAATACTTGGAGTGCAATGATTTTTTTGTTATAAAAAAATCCACTTTTAATCTTGCATGAATTTGAAACATGCAATGAATGACATCTTTAAATGCCAAATTTAATGGCGTCAAAAAGATAATTTGTCACATGTGATGGAACAATTTAAGGAGTTGTTAGGTTTGCAAGATATCCAAGGGGCCATTGATGTGGTTCAAATCCATGCCTATAGGTATAATATATAGTTGCAACCCATTGTTAACCACATGAAAATATTTCTTGATGTTTTTGTGAGACAACCACAATTTATGAATGATGCACAACTATTGTAGTTGTGTTTTATCTACTATAAAACTATATGGGTAAATATATACAAGTAATTCTCACAAGGGCATCAAGTTGTATATAATTAGTGACAAGGGGCATTTTTTTGTTTCCATGGCTCATTGTGCTTCATAAACAAACTGGAGTTTGACATTCCATTTTAGATGCATTGTATGATTGACAACTTAGTTGTACTAAAGTTATAATAGAAAACATTTTGGCATACTAAAAGAATCTTTTTGGGAATTGGTGTTCAAGTCCAATTTGGATGTGTATTTTCTTTTATTTTAATGTAGTCATTTGTTGTTGTATGTTGCACAATATGACACTAACATCAATTTTTGGAAAATACATTAACATCAATGAAATGATCTAACAATTGTAGTTCAAGAATGCAATAAAAGCTATATGTGGGGTGCCAATAGCTAGGGATGGTGATCAAGTAAATGAATTCAAGTTGAATATACCTTGTAAGGGGGGGAAATTTTAGGGGTCAATTCACATACAACAATATTTTTGGAATCATAGAGTTCAAAACCATATGCATTGAACAAATCTTGTAGCTTCAATGTTTCATAATCTTTTTAGCACTTCACATGATATTCAATGCATCAAAAATAAAATAAAATTGAATTGTAATATGAAATTTACTATTTGAATTGAAACCAACTAAAACCCAATTGTTTGAATTAGAAAGCAAATGTTTGGAGCATTGTGTTAGTTCTCATATAGTATGTATCATTTCACTATTTTTATTTTGGAGCATTTTCTTGCTCTTCATCACTAACTATATTTAAATTTTACATTAACAAATCCTTTAAATCATTTGAAGAATCAAGTAAGTTGATTGTGAAACGCATGAATGTTTTATCCTTGATGAAGGCATGAGACATAGATGTATTCAAATGTGTAGGCATTATCACCATTGTCGCAACCCTAGCTTTGGGCTCGCGACCAAGGTAAGGGGTTGCAAGGTTGCGGGCCAAGAGGAAGGAAGCCCGGGAGTCAAAGCAAAGGCAAATGCATTGGAAGGGTGCAGGCCAAGAGGAAGCCCGGGAGTCATCACATACTCCTGGGAGTCTAAGGAAGTGCGAGGGAGTGTGAGGGAATGAGCACTCACACTCCCAAGGCAACTCCCATTTTGGGAGAGGGAGTCCCGGTGGACTCCCGAAACTTCACAGGTCGAGTTGAAGGGTCAAATCTCAATGGATTGTTGCGCTCTTTATATCGTTGGAAAGCTCTTGGAACCTAGATGTCTAAAATGGGCTCGTGTTGTTCATTTGGACATCTAAAACGCAAGTTATGGCCAAAAGAAGGGCCGGGAGTCAAAGTGGCAATTTGACTCCCGACCATTAAAAATCGGGAATCAACCTCTTCCTGACATCCGATTTGAGAGTGCGACATGGCTTGGAAAGCTCTCGACGAGGGATACAACTTTGCTTCAGATCACGTTGCGATCGGACTGTGCAGTCGGGAGATATGGGCGTCCAAAGTCCCGGGACTTTAACCCGGGACAGTTTCGGGACTCCCAAGCGGGAGTCCCGAGAAAAATAGCCATTTGGATGTAGTCTCCACCACAAGCTGCAGAGTATACTATAAGGGGGAAGGTGGTGGCTCCCCCCAAGTTCGGGCCGTGGTGAGTCTTGTGTGTCCGTGTTGCCCGTGGCTCGTCCTAGCACCAAAAGTGCTCCAACTATGCACTAACCACTTTGTGTGGGTTGTGTGCAGGCCCGTGTGAGTGAGTAAAGCTTGTCACTTCTTCCTAGTCCCATCCCGGAGCTCCAACACGCCCCTTTACCCCTCCAAGTGTTGTGAGCTAGGGAGCGTGCCCTAACTCCTCCTTCTTCCGCTATCTCATTTGGACTCACATTTGGGTCCTTTGAAGAGTTGGGAGTGCGTCAACCATGTTGTTACTCATTTTTTGGGTCTTCTTGACCTTGGATTTGAGGTAGTAAAGATTTTCCTTGGAGGCAAGCTACCACATCAGCCTAGAGCTTAGAGTTGGGAACTTGGGATGGTAAAATGTTTTTCCCCCTATATGCATGCAAGTGAAACCTAAGAATTTAATTATAAAATGAATGTTGTATTAATAAACCTAGAAACAAACATGGGAATGAATGTAAACATTCATTTTCATTATGGATGAATGTTTCATTTTATCATTACATTTTGATGGATAAATTTTTTCTCATAATTTTAATTAATTAGAGTTTCATGAAACCCAATCTAATTATATATGATATTATAACATTTATTGAATAATGTAATGTAAATTCCATTATAAATGTATTTCATGGCTACGGTTAAAATGCCACTATTTTAAAATGTTTTAACTATATTACCATTACTATGCTAACACCCATTCCATGGTCATTGTTGATATATATATATAATTTTTGGGGGCAAATTGACCTAATGTTTTTTATGACAATGGATTTTTTCTTCCCCTCCTCTAAAAGTGCCACAACTTTTTTCAAACCTATTTATAATTGTTGTTGGCAACAATGGGGGTTTGTTTTTCAGTCTTCATCAAAGGTGCCATGACTTTTTTCAAATTTAACCAATGTTGTTGACAACAATGAATTTTGAATGTTTTAAATAATTTTAAACTACATAATGTGACCAACGATAATGGATTTTTGAAATAAATTAAAATGTAATTTTAGGCACCTTAATTATCTTTATTTAAACAACCTACTATCATAGATGACAATGGGGTTTTTTTAATAATTATTTATTTTCAAAGCACCCCAATTTTTCATGAAGTAAATATATAATGTTGTTGACAACAATATTTCAAGTGGGGGAGGGGATTCGTTTCATGACAATATTTTTAGAATTGCTTAACATTGTCCATTATGAAATCATTCATCTATAAACATAATAGTGGGTACCCACGACCTTAGGTCACTGTGAGGCGCCCTTGCATTGTTTTAACCCTGGGCAGCTCGCCAAAAAAGGGCGGAAAAAAAAAAAAAAAAAAAAAACCTTGGTCCCGATCTGGGTTTCAGGACCTCGACTTTAAAAAAAAACCCTGGTATTAACCTTGGGCAGCACGCCGGAAAAGGGCGGAAAAAAAAAACCCTGGTCCCGATCTGGGTTTCAAGACTTCGACTTTCAGGACCTAAAACCCAGATCGGGACCTCGACGGACGCACGGACAGACAAGTGAATTAATAAAGTAGATTCATCCATGTAGGTGGATTAAAATCACATTAAACTTTAAATTCCAAGTTCAGGCCTCATGTTCATGCATAAGCCATTGGAGATACAATATGAACCTCTACATGATGTTGTTCAATCTCTAATTAAATAACATTGATTTTATCCATTCATCCATTAGGGCCTTATTATTTTTGTTTGAAGATTCAATGATAGGATAAAAATGATTGGTACATTTTCATTTAATTCTAATGTTGCCATATACATGTGTATTGGTCTAGGTTTATTAGTGATATTGATGACATGAGTGGAGTGATTGTTATTTGGGAGTGATATCATATTTCTAAATAAATTTATGAACATTGGAACTCCATCGTGACTATTTGCATATGCATTTTGAGATTTATTCAACATCTCCTATGATTGCATCTCTTCATTTTCATCATGTGTTTCTTATGTTGGTGGTTTGTATAGTTTGTCTCCTTCAACATTGACATTTGTGGTGTGTAGAGGAACACTCACAACCTTCTTCCCTTGCAAGGCCTTGATCATTTCATAATATTTTTTACCAAATTAACATGACAAATGAATTCCTTCTTTTTCTTTAAACGTCAATTTCCATAGGCATGTGGGGTTATTGGTCCCCTTGTGATAATTTGAAAGCTTCTTGTAATTAAAATTGAAATTCTAGTTATTTTTGCACGTGGTGCCATTCCTTGGAAATTAGTTCTTCATTTTCTTCTATAACTCCACAACAATCTTGTTTTAGCATCACACATAAAAACCATGTTCCAATCTTGGATTGATGAGCTCCTTTTATATGTTGTGTTTTGAATGTTTACAATTGATGAATGCTAACACTTCACTATGCTCCCAATTATTGTGTTTATGTCGTGGAGTTGTAAGTACATTGCTTGGTGTTCTACTACCACATCTTCATCATCATCCAATTGTCAAACTATTTGTTGAAATTGTATTAGGTTGCAAGTTTATTTTGAATTGTCAAATGTAAGGGAACTTGTGTTCATCTACAAATTTGTACTTGTGTGTAAACTTGTGCCTATGTGAGGATTCACACCTACTTGTGAACTTGCATCAAAGTTTGAAGCCATGGTTGATTCACAAATTCTTGGAACACTTGTTTGCATTGAGGCTTCTTGGTGATGCAAGTTTGGAGGCGCTCCTATGCATTGAAACTTCTTGCAATGGAAGCTAGAGCCTAGGAGCTATCTTTGTTTTTTCGCTCACACAATTGTTTCTTCTTTACACTTGAGCTTCGTTGCAAGGGTGATCAAGAAGCTTTTGCCTACATTGAAGATTCTTTGCAATGGAGATCAAAGACGTGCCATTGCATTGGTTACCATAGTAATAACCTACCATACTAATTTTCAAAATGTTTGTTTTACCAACATTCTTAGGCTCGGGAATCTTGGATTTTGAATAGAAATTACCATTGACACTCTTTCATAAACTTGTGCTATCACATTTTGATAAACATTTCATTAATCTGACAAATAGGCATTTACACACAAGGTATCCATAGGTGTGCACTAACCACAATTTTGCTAATTTTTGAAAAAAAGAAAAGACCAAATTTTGTCTATCACAATTTATAAATTTCATATATTTATATTTAATATTTTAATAATGAATAATTAATTAATTAATTAAAATTTATTAAAATAAATAATTAAAATTTTGATTTTGTATTATTATCATTCATTATTTTCTTAAATATATAATCAAAATTAAATAATGAATATTTTGAATTAAAAAAACCCCCTGGCTCTGGACTAAGGCGAGTCCACACAGCACTGCCACAACAGCCATTTGGACATCAAGTTGTGGGCCAAGTTGCCCTTTTTGCTTGCGTGGCAGAAGCTTATTGGTTGGTTTCCCAAAAGTGGTTGTTAAAGCGTTACGCTTAAGAAAGTTGGGCCTTTCGTCTTATCTTGTGTGTCGTCGCTGCGGCGGCGTGTTCGTCGTCGTCGTCGTCGTCGTCGTCAACAAAGGAAACGTGAAGGAGATGGGAAGCCGAGATCGACGGAGTTAGGACTCAATTTCGGGAGAAAAGATCGCGTGAGAGTCGAAAAAAAGAGTCAATAATGAATCGGAATCAAACAAGAATAAATAAATAAAATCAAAGGGAATTTTTTTTTTCCAATACGCGCTTCTAGATTTTGATAAAAGAGCTTTGCGAGGTTTCCATCAGATCCCCGCGGGCAATGAGCAGCCGGAGAAGAAGAGCAAGTCATGGTGTTGTTGCAGCTGCCACGTGATAATTTGAAGAGGAATCCCATCTTCTCAGAGAGATATTAATTCCATGTCTGAGATCATGAATTGCAATTTGAGGAAGAATTGCAGTTGTAAGGGAGGAAGGAAGGATCTCAGTATGTTTTGAGGAAGAATTGATCCAGTTTCTGTTGTTTTTGTTGTTGTTGGTGGTGGTGGTGGTGGTGGGTTGTGGAGTGATGAGGGAAGAGAACAACGCCGTGGCGGCCGCGTCGTCGTCGCGGAAGAGTAGTAACAAGGGGAAGAACAGAGTTCCAATCAGTGCGCTCATTCAAGTAGCGAGCGTTGCAGCAGGAGTGCAATTCGGATGGGCATTGCAGTTGTCTTTGCTCACGCCATATGTGCAAGAGCTCGGCATTCCGCATGCATGGGCCAGTCTCATCTGGCTGTGTGGACCCATCTCTGGTTTGTTCGTGCAGCCGGTAGTCGGGCATTACAGTGATGGCTGCACAAGCAAGTACGGGAGGAGACGACCCTTCATCGTCGCAGGAGCGACTGCCATCGTTCTCGGCATTCTCGTCATCGGATTCTCTGCCGACTTGGGTTTCCTTCTTGGGGATGACAGTAGTAGTTCGCAGCAGATGCACGAGGAGGGGGTAGCACCAGTTCCTCGTCGTCGTCCTCGTGCTATCGTGGTTTTCGTTCTTGGGTTCTGGATCCTGGATCTTGCCAACAATGTGCTCCAAGGTCCTTGCCGAGCTTTGCTTGCCGATTTCAGCGGGAAGGACCAGAAGAGAACGCGACGAGCTAACGCCTTCTACTCTCTCTTCATGGCGCTCGGCAACATACTCGGTTATGCGACTGGTGCATACGCTGGCTGGTGGAGAGTCTTCCCATTCACTGTCACCACTGCCTGCGACGTCGCTTGCGCCAACCTCAAGTCTGCTTTTTTTCTCGGCATCCTGGTGCTGGCGTTCACCACATTCTTGAGCGTCACTGCTGCCTCCGAGATCCCCTACGTTCCTGTACAGAGGAGATACAGCAGCGGGAAGCTACCGGCCTTCACCCCGTTGCTTGCAGATCGCCAACCGGACCCTGAAGCCGCCGGGAAGAAGAGCAAAGGCAGCCTTTCCGCCACTGAAGAGGACGGGAAAGAAGAAGAAGAAGAAGAAGAGTTAGAGGTGGAGAGGGAAGCGATGCTCTCGGAGCTTTTGGGGGCGTTACGGGATCTTCCGCGCTCGATGTGGTGCATTTTGCTTGTCACGGCGCTCACATGGGTGGCTTGGTTTCCGTTCCTACTCTTCGACACGGACTGGATGGGAAGAGAAGTTTACATGGGTGAGCCGTCGTCATCGTCTTCCGATCCTGTTTCCAGCAAACGCTACTACGACGGAGTGCACATGGGATCTCTGGGTCTAATGCTCAACTCCCTTGTGCTCGGCCTCTTTTCTCTCTGCATAGATTATGTTTGCAGAAAGCTCGGGTCTAAATTCGTCTGGGGATCGGGAAACTTGATCATGGTTGCTTGCTTAGTAGCGACTGCGCTCATCACAGCAGCAGCAAAGCGAACAGCAGCAGAAACAGAAGACCCCCCACACTCTTTGGTAACATTCGCGGCTCTGGGGATCTTCGCACTTCTGGGAGTTCCTCTTGCGGTGACCTACTCTGTTCCCTATTCTCTGACTGCAACTTTCACAGAGAAAGTCGGAGGCGGACAAGGGTTGTCCATGGGTGTCTTGAATCTTTCCGTTGTTCTTCCGCAAATTCTTGTGTCCTTGGGTGCTGGATCCTGGGATGAGTTGTTCGGCGGTGGCAACTTGCCTGCGTTCTTGCTTGGCGCTGTAGCTGCTCTCTGTGGAGGCGTTGCTGCCCTAGTCATTCTACCAAGACCACCACCAGACCCGAGCACATCGTCGAACAGGCCTGTGCTTCTCCTCGGCCACAACACCTCTCCCATCCCTTAAACCCTTTTCATCATCATCATCACCACCACCACCACCACCACCACCACCATCTCATTCAATCTCTCACCCCCAAGCTCTTCTTTCCTCTGGTTGAAGCAAAGGAAGTTTTCATGAAAGCTCAGTTGAGCCCGTCTTCTTTTCTTGTCTGAAGAGTGATTTGCATATTGCGCATGCATCCTAGTCAATTTTGACGGAAGCAAAAGGTGGGTCATGATCCATCATCTTCTTCACCATCTTTCTTCTTGGGGAGTATTTCTTGCATCTTGATAGATCTATCTAATCTTTGATGGAACAACTCTTTTCTGCTCAACCATGCTCCCACTCGAGAGGGATTTTTACCTTCATCCTGATTCATGACAACCTGCCATTCATCTTCTCAGAGGTTTGCAGCAGTGGTTCCCAACAGCCCGCCAATCATCTTCTCAGACGTTTACAGCATGTGATTCATGACAACCGCCACCAATCATCTATGCAGAGGTTTTGCATCATGATTTGTGATAACCTGCTGGTAATCTTCTCCAAGGTTCCATCAGGATTCATGACAACCCACATCATCTTTCCACTCAATTTGAGAGAGAGACTCTTATTTACATTATTCTTTTAGGTAGAATTAGCAGGGCACTAATTCTAGAAAGTAAGTTTCTGTCTTGCTTCTTGTTTTGTGTCTTTCTTCTAGATCCTGCAATTTGGATTTTGTGAAACCTGAATTTGGGGCGGGACTGTACAATGTATACTTGTTTCATAAATGGAAAAATTAAGTGGGTTTTGTTGTATGAAACAACATTGCATTATCCACATGAATTCTTCGAAACACTTGTAAGGTTTGCAAATGCAACCCCAAAACCCTGATGATGGGTGCATGCTCTATCCACAGAGATTAGTTCTTTCAGTCCCTGGAATTTGCAAATGTCTTTTTGTTGTGCAAGTGAAACTGGATTGCTGAAGAGATTAATGGTGTAATGAGATTGAAATTATGTAAAGCATCAGCAGAAAAAAAATCAGTCTATCTGGAGGAATCGTTACCAAGAAGAACTTTTCCTTCACCAAGGGTAGCACTTTTTGAAAAGTGCAATGCCTGCTCTGGTCGAAGAAAACTTTAAAAAAGAGGGTTATGAGGAAAAATGTCTTCAGATGTTATAAATGATGCAAGATGGAAGTTTTAACAAAATTGAAAAGGAATTGACATGTCATGTTACTATGGTGTGGGTTTTATTTGGTCTAAAGGCTATGAAGCCAGAGCTCAGCGAGCCCTATTTGAGCAAAGTGTACCAACATCTTTCAAATCTCATTTGTATTGCTCCTGTGTGCCCCATTTGCTAGGAGATGTGGAACCCTAAACCCTCAACTCGTTGTGGAAGAGAAACCTTAAACCCTAAACCTTAAACTCTTTAACAACTCACACATGAAGTACAAGAGAAGTCTCTCATCTGCATTGTTAACTGCAATTGCAGGACTGCTGAGATGGGCTTCCCTCTACTTTGACAGAACCAAAAAGATTAGATTCTTTATCATTTCACAATTGGTTGATGAAGAGAGGAGAAAATAACATCTTTCTGTATGACACCTGCGCCTCACTTTCAGACTAAGTCCTCATGATAACATTTGAGAGAAGTTCCATCCTCATGTGGCCCTATCCTTGCCAGTTCCAACGATTCCCATCTTCTTCTCCAACAAGAGTTTGGACCCTTTGCTTACTATCAACTGCTACATAAAAACATCCCAAAAGCAACAACCCCCCCCAAATTTGTTGATCAAAGAACCCACAAACCATCCTTCAAGGTGTCTGTCTGGGACACGATATATTATGCAAGGTCCATAAGCTAATATGGGCCGTCATTGTTGTGCAAGGAAAGTTTGTGTATGTATATTTGGGCCTTTGGCCATTATGCAAGGGAAGGGAATGTTGTTACTACCTTCCACCTTGTACCTCAAGCTCTGCCCTTGTTACAAGCTAGCGGGCACTTTCATTAGTGCCTTCTCTTATGCTTATGACATCCATTTAAGAAGGTCCAATGCCAATAATCATTGTTGAGTGTGCATGCAATTTGGACAACACTAGATGTTGGCAAATGGTGCAATCAATGATGGACCTTCCTCTTCCCAAGCTGCAATTCTACATGGCCCAAAGGTAAGGTGTCTGATTCCCATGGCCAGGATCTTCCTATTGGCTTTTCTTCAAGCGTTTTAACTTTTCAACCAACTTTTGAGTTTCTTGTTGTCTAGTGTTCTTTGTAAGATTTTTATTTTTTTATTGTAGCAAAAGTGGTGATCATCCATAGGAAGATGTAGAAAAAAAAGTGGCAATTTTCCTTAGGAAGATCTAACTAAATATGGCTATAAGGTAGGAATGAAGTCCAAATCTTTAATCGTCTTTTCATATTTTTGTCTACACACTTTAAACCAAATATAAAAAATCTGGTATTTTCAGTTATTTTACCCTTCATTTTTGGCAATTAAAAACCTTCAAAATCACTTCATTCTCAAAATTTTAATTTTTGATTTCACTTTCATCGCCAATTTAAGAAAATAAAAATTGTTCTCATGTTTTTTTTTTTTTCTTGGGCATAATTTCATCATCAATTTTTTTTTTGGGTTCTATTGAGGGACCTAGTTGACCTTACCTAACAAGTCATGGACCATATTCAAGTTCAAAGGACCACAAGAAGGATGTCACATGTAAGAAACTCATGGACCCATGTAATTTTCAAGTTCCATTAGGACTCCCCAAAACAAATCATTTGTAACAATTTTAAAGTTTTTTTTTTTGAAAGAGACAACCAAATCAAATGAATGGTATAAACCGATCACTTCTTTGAAAAGGAGATAATATTAGGACACCAAGTAGTCAAGAGTTTCAAGGACATTTGGTCACTTGGTATAGGATTATTGAATTTCATCATTTTATGGTTATTTAGGGCACAAATTGCATGGCATCATTAAAGCTATTGCCCATAATAAAAATCACAAAAAAATATTTAATTTGTTTTTTTTTTTTTTAAAAACTTTCTCCCAAACAAAAAAGGACTTTTAGGATACTTTAGACCAAAATGTAAGTCCTAAAAATTGTTCTTGATAAGTATCCTTGATCTTGAATATGGCCCATTGGCAACCCCCAAATCAAGCTCATTGGTAGAAACTTGACACAAGTTTCACTTGTGCACCATTAGGTTTGAACCCACAACTTTTCATGGTCCCAAGATCCCAAAAAGGGTTGTACCAATGAGGCATCACCCTTGGATTTCTTGTTGTTAGTTTTCATTGTTCTAATTAGTTTCAACCAAAACCCAAAGTTTTACTCCCAAGATTTTATGGATGGAAATTATTTTACATTAAGAATATGGTCAAAAGTGTTTAGCAATTTCCTCAATTTTTCATTTTTGTAAGTAGAACTTAAAATGGGGTTAAATTTTTGGTGAAAATTGAACCTCAAGAATTGATACTCCCCAATAATTCCAACCTTCATAGGTTTATAGATTTGCAATTTTGAGGTTATGGATTATAAGCAAAGAGTATAGTAGTTTAAAATATTTGATTCAATTTATAAAGTGAATGTTATGTTATTTGTTTCTTCACCTTTAAAGATGTGATGTATTATTTATTTTGGGTGTGTCAATGTGTTTGGGGGTAGGATTTGATTTCATCATTTGTACCTATAAACTTGCAAAGGAATTTTTCATTGCTTCTTTCCCATTTCACAAATCTTCAATATGATCTCTTTGAATTACTACAATTTCCTTTTGATTATACAAGCTCAATTGTCCAATGGTTACATGAAGTGGCCACAACATATCAAATTTTTGAAATGGTTTTGGAGGAGGTTTTTACATTATTGTGTTCAATGTTTGAATTGAATTTGTTTCCCTAGTAACAATATAAGGGTTTTCCACCATTTCTATGATTGCTACATCATCCACCATCATTTTAGTATCTTAGCTTGCCATTCCATGAATTATTTTAAGCTGAAGAAAGTTGCAATATCTACTATTTTTGCCCAAAATGAAAGGGATATGGAAATTTCAATGAAAAAAATAACTTCGATGAAATTTTGGACTAAAACTTGGAATTCACATTAAATTCAAAAAACAAGGATTTGATACAAAAGAATAAAATTTTCATTAAGTTTTAATCATAAAAGCAAGGTCCTTAAATTTTTAACCCTTATGTTCGATTATCTATTTTAAGAAAAATGAAACAAAAGTTTTGAGGAAAAAATTTAATGAAATTAGAGGTTGGAAATGGGATTCACACTATATTCAAAAAGTGAGGATTTGTGAATTAATTTATTATGTGGACATGTGGCAAAAACTTGAATTGAATTTAATGAATATGAAATACCCAAATACATTTTAAAAACAATGTGACCAATGCTTTCACTCCTTAAAAGGATTATGGAAAAAAAACTAAATGATTTGAAAATGACATTTTTTTGAAAAAGGAATTCACATAAACCTTTACATTATAATATAATGCAACCTTTTTTTTGATGTCATAAGAATTTTTTAAAATTTAAAAGTCAAATCTATAATTTATAATTTAAAGCATATTTTACACAATATTATGTTTTTAAAGATTTGTAAGTAAGTATCGAAACATTTGAATCATCATATTGTACAAAAATATATGGAAAAAAGAATTAGATCATTGAAAGAAGCATGACACTATCTCAACAGTTTTTAACCTTTGAAACTACATTATTCAAGCTTGTGTTCCTATTCAACTTGTTATGTATTATGATTGGACATGCCCTACTACCCCTTCCACCTAGAAACACATTGTACCTGGTAGTGTGAGACATGATTTCATCAAATGATAATAAGTCTTAACAAGGTCTTGAGTAAAACATAAGATGCATGTTCCACACCTTTGATTGTGATTCTCACTTTTGAATTGCTTCTAACAAGAACTAGTAAACCAAAAGTGGAAACAACAAATGATCACTTGTCCCACCTAGGAAAAAACTTTTCAAAATACCTCAATTAAGACACCATAACCGATTTCATCTTGTTTCAAGGTGTTTCATTAATAAGGACAATTTTTTATTAAGGACATGATGTGACACTTACCTCATACTGTAAAGCACTGCCTGGATTTTTCATTTGTATTTTCAGCTCCAGTACCTCCCTGAAGAAACATGTAGCTGTTCATTGTCGACTGAATCATAACAGGTTTCCAATGGATGGTTCACTAGTGAGTGCTGTATCCCATAATCCCTGGTCTCATTAGCATGAACCCAAACAACAGGGAAGGCATTGTGTATAAGTTGCCCTCAAAAGACCCCTAGGAAATCAATCCCCGTGCTTTACAGGTTTGCTAAGCACAAGCATGTGAAGGAAGTAGCTCTTGTACATATTGGACATGATGTGTACATGATCATATGCACACCCATCATGTGAACTTCAGACAAGGCTACTTGGTCATTTACATGGCTAGCTCAAGAACAGACTTCCAAGAGAGGATTCCAAGTGTTCAGATAATTAGGAAGGCCAGAAAGACAAAGCTGGTCTCATTCAAGATAACCTTGCGCAGGTTTAATTTCATATTCCCATGGCTTGGTTATAGCCTGGGTGGCTTGGTTATATTCAAAACTCCTGAATCTCTTGGGTTATGGGTTTCAGACACAGCTGTCCCTTGCAGGTTGGTCCTGCTATACTGATCCTCATGATCATCTAAGAAAAAGAGTTCACCCATCTACTTAGACCAGTGATGGATGAAGACTGCTGGTGACATAAAAACAAAACTGAAAAAACAATTGACATCACAGGTCAAAGTCATAAGCAGTCATCAGACAGTACCAGAGAACATGGTCCAGATGTGAAACACAGAAAGTCCAACTAAGTTGACAACAAGCACCATCATTACTGGATTAAAGATATAATCCCCCATCAAAACAAGGAAAACAGGAATGGCCAATCAATATCTTGGAACACAATCCAACGCACCGATGCACATATGTGAAGTTCAGAACTGCAAAGTCTGCATCACCCCATGTTGCAAGGAGTCTACTTAATCTTCTTCTTGGGCCTCAACTGTCATTTACAACACACACCAAGCCATAATCAGCAAGTTTAGCCCCATCAGACTGATCAAAGTGCACAAATCTGCTTTTCAGAATGCAGGGGAACCTCTTATCAAGAGCACAGCAACTGAAGCATATGATGTTTTATGTGCCATTGTAGCAAACCTGGTTACTGTGACCACACTTCTTCTTCCTACAATTCACTGCACGTGGGTGAAGACGGGCATAGCATCTGCTCACACAAGAATCCAGAACAAAATATTGTTACCCCAACATTGCAGCCATGGACATCAGATTCTGATCAGAAGGAATTTGATCTCAGATTTTTGCAGCACAATGAGAGTGTAGAGCTCATGTAAGCAAATACAAGTGTACTGTGATCTTAGTCGTACCAACTTGCTGTTCACACAGATGAAAGCACACAAAGAGTACTGACCAAAATTTTCAACCTAAACCAAGAACTTCTCATACATATTTTCTCTTATTATTCTTGAACTCGAATCTAGCAAGGATTTACATGGAGATCACAGGAATAAATTAAAACTAACATCCTCGAAAGAGAAAGAAGAGAAGTAAACCTACTTGCGGCAAATCATTTTCTCCTGGTTGTACTTCCTTGCCAAAGCCATTAAGGAGGGCTCAATAATCCCCCCTCGCAGTCGAAGAACCAAATGCAAGGTTGACTCTACAGGAATTCCAACTCAGAATCAGAACAAGCTGTAATCGGAAAAGCATCAAATTCAACCTTCATTCCATTCTCTTTTTATCTTCTTATCCTAGACATCTCCCTGTGCAGATTCACAAGTGGTCACACACTACATAGCGAAACATAACGGCTGACTAACCTTTCTGGATATTGTAATCAGCCAAAGTGCGTCCATCTTCGAGCTGCTTGCCGGCAAAAATGAGACGCTGCTGGTCAGGAGGAATTCCTGCAAGCAACTGAGTAAACTGAATCAGCTGCTGAAAATCTAAAAGACAACAACATGGACAATGAAAACCAAGCACAGACACACATACACAAACCATTGTTTTCCGCAGTCTTGCGGATGCAGAAACCGAGCTACAGAGATTCCAGGAAGCGAACCACGAGAACGAGAGTTTCCTCGCACAGGACAAGCACTTGATTCCCATTGATCTATGCACGGCGTCTATAGAGAGACCGAGAGAAGAAAGAATTACAGGAAGGTATAAGAAAGACCGAAAAAAAAACAACAGAGAGCGAGTAAAGCAATTGCAAGAGAGACCAAAAACAAAAAACCACACCAGAGACCGACCTTCCTTGTCCTGGATTTTGGTCTTCACATTGTCGACGGTATCACTGCTCTCCACCTCGAGGGTAATGGTCTTGCCCGTCAGGGTTTTCACAAAGATCTGCATCTTGAAAAAAATTCAGAAGCTCCTCCAACTCTTCCAGCGATAGAAGAAGCAACAAACGGAAAACTAGAAGCTGGGGGCCTTAGAGCAAAAACAAGAAGGTCCTAGCTTCGGCCCAGACCTAACTTCCTAACCTAAATATGTCAGGCTTGGTCATAGCTTCGGCCGAAACCTAAATTCCAAACACGTGAATGCCAGATCAGGTGTGAATATGGCTTAGCCAATTGGGTTTAACAGGCCAGTAAACTTGGAGTTACGTCAGGTAACTGTTTTTAAGGTAAGATTTTCAGGGTATTTGAAAAAAATTCAGATAATTTTTTTTTACTTGGGCTTAACGGTATTTCATGGTACCAGTAAAAAAATCAATTGAGAAAGGTCAAAATCATATATATTAATTCAGTAAAATTGAAAGGTCAAAATCATATATATTAATTCAGTAAAATTGTCTGTGCGTTTGTTGAGGTCTTGAAATCCAGATCTCGTCTGTCCGTTTGTCGAGCTCCTAAAACTCAGATTTCGTCTATCCATCTGTTGAGCTCCTACAACCCAGATCTCGTCTATCTGTTTGTCGAGCTCCTAAAACCCAGATCCCGTATGTCCGTCTGTCGAGCTCCTAAAACCTAGATCTCGTCTGTCCGTCTGTCGAGCTCCTAAAATCGAGATCCCGTCTGTTCGTCTATCGAGCTCCTAAAACCCAAATCTCATCTGTTCGTCTGTCGAGCTCCTAAAACCCGGATCTCGTATGTCCGTCTATTAAGCTCCTAAAACCCAGATCCCGTTTGTTCGTCTGTCCGTCTATCGAGCGAGCTCCTAAAACCCAGATCCTGTCTGTCCGTCTATCGAGCTCCTAAAACCCAGATCCTGTCTGTCCGTCTATCGAGCTCCTAAAACTCAGATCCCGTCTGTCCGTCTGTCGAGCTCCTAAAACCCAGATCCCGTCTATCCGTCTCTTGACATCTTGAAACCCATGTCCGTCTATCGAGGTCCTGAAACTTATAGTCTCGTTTGTCCGTCTATCGAGGTTCTGAAACCCAGATCCTGTCAATCCACCTGTCGAAATCTTGAAACCCAAATCCCAAATTGAAATACCCAATAGATTCCAGAACCGCCAAGGTTTGAAAAAGTGTCCCCCCGAACTCGAAGGCCCAAAAACTATTTAGGACCTCAATCACACACTTTTACTTCTTTACTTATTGAATCCCGACTCCCAAGTCCCAACACCCAGGCTTCAAATTACTTACTGGGGTGTTTACGGTCAAATAACCAAACGATAAAAAAAAAAACATGATGTGGGCCGGACGACGGCCAAGTGTGTGGAACCGCGGGAGTAAATATTAAACCGAAACTTGTGATTCTTTGACTCTGAGTTTTAATTCTTTTAATTCCCATTTTACAAAAACCCAGACGTGCATGTTATTCAACATATAAATACCAGCCCAACACTGCTTATATAATTTTGCTTATATAATAGAAATATTCATCAAAATGATCCCTTGAGGGGGGGGCTTGTTTAGACCCCAACCTCTTTTTCGATCTCTAAAAACATCATTAATTTGCAAAGCAATGAGATTTTATTAAATATTAAAAATATAACATGTTGGAAGGCAAAATATTGAATGCACCAAGAGATTCTAAAATATTTTATAGCTAGAGTACACAGATAGAACAACAACAAAAGTTATTAATTGGTTGAAACAATTAACGAGTACCCACTAGTATTAATATATTTAAAATTTATTATTTGGTTTCCTAACTGCTTCACACTACCAGCTACAATGATTAAATTATTTTGTGTGGACACAATAATTTTGTTGTAATTGATTCAAAAAATAAAATTTTGTAAATTTCATTGTATGTCATTTTTTTATCATTAATATCTTTTAATATTCTTGATTTTCCTAAGCAAAATGCTAATGAAAATTTGATTCATTAGAAAAGTTCACAACAAAATACAAATAAATAAAAGAAGAAAAAAAGTTCCAAAATGGAATTTGATCTATGACGAATCACAATCCGGAATGATTCTGAAATTATCATAGTCCAAACCTAAATCATAGTCTAAACCCTAAACCCATCAAAATACCCATCCTACATAAATTAGTTCCAATGAAACATTCTCATTGAAATTTAAGTAAATTATTTAGAAAATATTAAAATTACTAAACATTAGTAATCAAGCATCATCTAAATTGTCCATGAAATCATTTTCAATTTTATTAATTCTAAACCATGAAATTTGATTTTCACCTATTGAAACATTAAAAAATTTAACACCCATGATGTCTTTTTTGGTGCCCTTCATTGTGGTAAGTATAATTTTTTTTAAACCTTTTCATGGGTGTCCAATGTTTTTCATTTTTTTTCATCATTGGAATTGTTTAAATCTGTTTTCATTGTTAATCAAATGTAGTTCGTCTTCAAACCAAAACATCCCATTAATTTGAATTTTTAGTAAAAATGTTCTAGACTTGAGAACATTTGTTATGTCAATATCTCATTTTGGGATATGCTTTTATTTTTATGTTGTTGTTTTAAATATCTTATGTTATTTTATGATACACCACATATTATTTTAGGTTATCTTAATTATTTTAACTTATATGCTAAATTATTATAAGTTATTTAAAGATATTTTAACTACCTTATTATAGGTTTTTTATTTTATGTTATTTTTAATTAAATTATTCAATTAACCTTAGGTTTTACTTTGGATTATTTTTTTTTAAGTTAATATATGTTATTCAAGTTATATTTTAGGTTATAATAAGTGATTTTATCCTAAATATAACAATTTAAAATAATATATAATATAATATAATGACCGAAAATAAAATAACATATAATTGCCAATAATAGCCTATGAAAAATAATTTACAATAATCTACAATAAAATAACTATCATTAACCTATGATAATATAGCTTAGAATATTCAGTAATAATTTATAATAAAATAATCACCAATAGTCGTATTATAACTTATGATAACCATCAATAACCAATAATAAAATAGACACCAATAACCATTAATAAAATAGTCATTAATATTTTTTAATAATCACCCATAAAATAACCAACAATAACCTCACATAGCCAAAAATAAAAGAACTTAAAATAATCAAAAGTAATTTATAATAGTCGCAAATAACCTATAAAAAAAGCGTACAATAGTAAAAATGACATAAAATAGCCAAAAATGATTTATAATAGTCAGAAATAGTTTAAAGTAAGATAAAATTAACAAAATTAACTTTAAATAATTGAAAGTAACAAAAGGTGAAATAATTTTAATAATTTTTTAAAAATAATAATAGCTATAAATTGCTATGAATAATGTAAGGTGAAATAATTTAAAACAATGAAAAGTAACCCTATAACAATTGAAAGTAGCCTAACATAGGTAATATTACAATATTAACAAAAATCTTATCCATTTATTTTAACTTATTTTTCAAAAAAATGGTCATTGAAATGTTATTGAATAATGATATTCAAAAAAAAAATTGTTCAAATGATTTTACACTTTTAAAAGGAAATAAATGTAATTATGTACATTATTAGGAAAAAAAATTAATCATTTCATTTGGAAAAAAATTCAATAAGATATGAATTTTCAAAGTTTGTGTGAAAATTGATGTGAAAATTGAGGTAGCCTTTTTAACTTTATTTACATAATGCACTATAATGGGTTAATGATTTTCTTGACATTTCTTCAACTATCAACATTGTACATGAATTGAACCAACCACTTTTAACATGTTGAAACCAGTATTCATGGGTTGCATTTATATTTATCATAATTTATCAAAACTCATGTAACAACTTTAAATTGCACATTTATATTAAAATGGGTTAATAATTTGTTTCAAATCTCATCACTTTTCAACATGAGTACATGAGTTGAATCATTCATTTTCAATATGTTAAAATTATTATTCATAAGTTACATCTTGCATTGCATTTATTAAAGTATATTGAAACACATGCAACTTGATATTTTCCAATTGCATTTGAATGGTTTAGTGAATTTTTTCACATCTTTTGAACTATCAAAATGTATACATGAATTAAATCATTCACTTTGAATTTATTGAGCCTATTATTCAAATGTTGCATATTGCACTTATTAATATATATTGAAACACACACAACAATTTAATGTTTCACATTTATACTTAAACATGTTAATGATTTTTTTCACATTTCTTGAACTACCAACATTTGCACAAGAATTGAATCATTCACTTTAAATGTGTTAGATGCATTATTTATGAACTACATTCTGAATTCATCAATGCTTTTTAATATGGATGTGTAAAACTTGCTAGGTTTCAGATTTATATTTGAATGGGTTAATGATTAGATCAAAATATTCATGCATACAAACTCCAAGGTGCATGTAAACATTTAAATTATAAATATTTAATATATTAATTTTTTTTACATTTAAATAATTAAAAATGTATGTGTTTCCCCTAATTTGTTGTAGGCATCATGAACAAGTTTTTTTAATTATGATTATTCATGATGTCACACCAAAAAACCCTAAAAATAATTCTTAATTTTTTATAATAATTGGTATGTGTCTGTGTGTGGTCTTTTAATAATATTATTTATGTTTTTTTAATCAATATTTCTAATGTTTACCATGATTTACATTTTTTATTTTTGTTTTGTTACAAGTTCATGTTTAAATGTTTAGAAATGAATTGTTAAAAATCAAACAATACAATGAATTAAAAATGATGATCATAATAGTCACATCAAAAAGTTTTTATAATATATATATATTTTTCAGTTTCTGTGTTGTCGTTCAAAATCACCCACAAGACAATTTAACCATGTTTTGGCTATAGACCATGTATGGAGTTATAGAATCTTTAAAATCATTCTTTTTTAAAACTACAAGTCCTGAACCTATTGTAGGATTTTAGTTTTTTTTCAATGACAAATTTTGGTGTTTGTAAGAAAAAAAATCATCTATTGATGTTGGTGGCCAATTTTTACATTTATAATATGGAATTTCACCACACAAAAAATCCAATTATATCATTATTTATTTTAAATCTTTCAATTTTTTGGGATAAGGTTTATAATAATTTTAAAGATTTTTTAAATTAAAAAAAATAAGTTTGGTGTTGGAATTATTTATGGATTTTAGGTTGGATTTTTAAATTTATTTTCAAAAAATTATTCAATAGGAGTAACTTCCTTGTCTTTCAAATTTGTGATGTCAAATTTTTGGCAATTTTTATTTTTTTTGCAGTTATTGTTGAGTTTGCAATTTTCTTCCCATAAAAGGATCACCAAGTTGTGCAAAAGCAACACCAAAAAATAAAATAATATAATTTTGGTTAAGAGAGGGTTTTAATCCAACTATTTAATGCCAAAATTTCACCAAATTATTGTTTTGTACTTTTACAAAAGATCAAAGGTAAAATATTTTTACATCATTATAAAATATAATATTATACATATGTTGTGATGTTTTTTCCAAATTTGTGTAATTAATAATTTATATTAATGTATGATTAGTGTTGTTCAACAAATACAATCTTGAAAATTAAATGACTATATTGATTACATAATTAATGTTTTTTCTTTTGGTAAATTCTTGTCAATTTAAAGCAACAACATCAAAAAAGGAATTTTTTGAAAAAAAAAATCAAAATTCATCAAATTAAAATATATCTATCATCAGATCTTTACAATAGGTTATAATAGGTTGCCATACTATTGAAGGATTTAAATGCATGGACATATATTTCATTCCATTTGAGGAATGGACATATATTTTACATAACAAAAATAATTGTTAAAGACTTAATGAAGGCATTTTTGGATTTGCATTGCATTGAATCACATTTACAAAAATTGTATGCCAACTTAAACGAAAACAAATTTGTAATTTGTTTTATTCATAACGTTTTATTTCAGGTTTTTTTAAAAACCTTTTAAATTGACTATTTTATAAATTATATGTTCTTCTTCTAAATACATTATTACATAAGCTTCAAGATATTGTTTTCATCTATAAATTTTGAATAAATTTTGAAAAAGAAAAACATATATTAAAATTTGAATTTCCTAAATATTTTGTGTTGATATAATAAACTTAAACTTTTTCCTTCATGTTGTTGCAGTATCAAAATAATTTGATAGTTAAAACATTGGTGCACTTCCATGATGTCTTGGGTTCAAACTTTGATGGATGTGTGCAATTACATAGATATGTAGCATATACATTGATGTCATCATGTACAAATGTAATATACAAACATGTGCATATGGTGGTGGTGAATGCTGCCAAACCTTTTTTGCTAACAAAACCCGAATGAAATAAATTAAAATAATTTTAGTTTTTAAATACAGCTTGTGACTCAATGATTTGGAGGAGAAGAAAAAGAAACTGATGCTATGACGTTTTAATCCACATCATATTAATTTGAGATCTCATAATATCCATGTCCAAATTTCAAAATTAAAATTTAGTTAATGCAATATTATACTATTCAAAATAATTTTAAAAAATTTCACTAAAAATATCCTAATCAATTAGTCCTTTTTTATCAAAGCCATCAATTAGTTTCCACCATAGCTGAGAACATTTGAGCTCGGAGGACTCATTGCTCTTTCTCCCTCTCTTGAAGGCCTTCTCATTAAAGAAAAGAAATATATATATATATATAGGAGAAGGGCCTGAGTACAGCCCTTCCATAATTTGAGATCTGTGCCCAAGACTAGTAAAGCCGAGGGAACAGGTTAAAAATCATGGAAGGGCCTGTACTCAGGTCCTTTTCCTAGGTAAAGCAGAGCTGGGATTTTTTCACTTTTTTAGCCCGCAGAAGATCCCGCTTGCTGAAAACAGGTTTCTTCAGGCAGGTAATGGAGCTAAAAATACAAAGGAAAAATCTAGGCAGTGCTTTACGAACTAGTAGTAAGTAGTACGGCACCCAGAAAACTCATAGGGTTGATGAGAACGGAATTTGAGAACTTCGGGAACATGGAAGCTGGTTTTTGGGAGAAATTGAAGCGGGAGAATATCGGCCATGAGATTGTGACCGTTATCCGATCCGACGGTTGCAATTCCCTAGAAGTACAAGGAAACATGGTGAGGATATTGAAAAATATGTGCGAACTTTATTTGGACGGCCGGATTTCACGATACGTTAGCAAAGCGTAAAATCGGACGTTGACGATTGAAGCTAGGTCGTTCGTTGCCTTTGTCGAGTTGTTTCTTCAGTTTTTAATCTCCCTGGTCCCTCGCGTGTGTGAGGTTCTGTGGATCGGTTTCTCGATTTCGTGGCTCTCGACGTCGTAATCGGAAAATGTGAGTAGCCAATCCGTGTTGCATTTTTCTTTTTCTTTTTTTTTTGCGTTTTTGTAATACAATTGCGACCGTTTTTGGTCAAGTTTTGGTCCTTATTTGGCATTTCTTGATGCAGAATTGGTCGATTGTCCAGTGTAAAATTGGACTTGGATGCAGAAGTTTTGCCAGCCTCTTGTGTCGCATTCACGCACATTTTGTCGATCCGTGTTTACAGTTAAGTTTTTTTGCGTTTTTTAATGTAATTGCGACCGTTTTTGGTCAAGTTTTGGTCCTTATTTGGCACTGGCTGATGGAGAATTGGTCGATTGTCCTAGTGTAGAACTGGACTTGATTGCAGCATTTCTGCCAGCCTTTTTTTTCTGTGTAATTAGCGTACAATCTTGTCGAGTTTTCGGTTTCGCATTTCGAGTGATTTTGGTGTAGGTGCGGCGGCGGCACGTTCTGTTTTTTTGCCTTTTTTTGCCCCCCGCGGGATATAATTGCGACCGTTTTTGGTCAAGCTTTTGTCCTTATTTTGGCACATGCTGGTGCAAAATAGGTGTCGCTTGCCACAGTGTAGAACTCGACTTGGATGCAGAATTTGTGCCAGCCTTTTTTTTCGGTGTAACTAGAGCACAATCTTGTCGAGTTTTCTGTTCCGCATTTGGAGTGATTTTGGTGTGGAAGCAGCGTTCTCCGTCTTGTTTCTGTCTGGACGTGATCATAGCAATGCAATGATGTGATGCCGTGAGCGTCTCTATTTTGTTCTTTGGTGTCGGGTCTGAGCTTGCGGTTCGAGAGAGACGATTTTGTTATTTTCTTGTGTTTTTTTTCCCATATTGCCTTTGCAAATTGTCTAGTCTCCTTGTGGATCGGCTCCACCAGACCTGATCGTTGCAATGCTATCGTTGCTGCTGAAATGCCCATGATGTATTGCATTCCTGCTGTCGTTACAATCTTTTCCTCGCGTCTTTCTGGTAGAATCTTGGTATAACTCTCGGCAGAAAAATCACTGTTGTACTTCTCGTGCTAAGTGATCTGCTGTGGTAACTTCTTTCGGGTTGTCTGGTGCAGATTTGAATTAGGTCAGCGACTCAGCTGCCTTTTTCTTGTAGCAATGGCAGTCATTGCTGAAGATCAACAGGCTGGTGAGCATGAGGCTGGTGCGCAGCAATCTGGAGATGTCGAGACATTTGCCTTCCAGGCGGAGATTAACCAGCTGCTTAGTCTCATTATCAACACTTTCTATAGTAACAAGGAGATCTTTCTGCGGGAGCTGATTTCCAATGCTTCTGATGTAAGGTTTCTTTTGTTCCACCACTCGACGACGTGTAATTCTGCTTCTAAACTGATCCATCTTTGTACTTTGAATGTCTTGTACCCACGAAGCAAAGAATGACCCATGGCCCCATTACTCACTTTTGCTAATCAATTTTGTGACCCAGGCATTGGACAAGATCCGTTTTGAGGGACTTACTGATAAGAGCAAGCTGGATACCCAGCCTGAGCTCTTCATCCATGTTGTCCCAGACAAGACCAATAAGTCACTCACTATCATTGACTCTGGCATTGGAATGACAAAAGCTGGTAAGATTTTAGTGTTTGTGCTGCCATATGCTATGAAAGGCAGTCATTTTCTTTTCTGACCAGCATTTCTTATTTGTCTACATTTTCATTCTTCAGGTCTCAATCTTTGCCATCTTGCTTGAATCAGATCTGGTGAACAACCTAGGAACCATTGCTCGGTCTGGAACAAAGTCTTTCATGGAGGCTCTCTCAGCTGGAGCTGATATTAGCATGATCGGTCAGTTTGGAGTGGGATTCTACTCTGCATATCTTGTTGCGGAGAAAGTTATTGTGCACAGTCACAACAATGATGATGAGCAATATATTTGGGAGTCACAGGCAGGTGGCTCCTTCACTGTACAGAGAGACACTGGTAAGAGTGACCTCAACCTGTCTCTGCATGTGTCAGAAGTCTACACATGAACTCTGTTGCTAACTTGCTACTCTGCTGTAATTGTGATGTGCAAGATTGGAGTCTAACAGCTTGCTACATTTGCAGGTGAGGAACTTGGTCGAGGTACTAAGATTGTTTTGTACCTCAAGGAAGACCAACTTGAGTACCTTGAGGAGAGGAAGTTGAAAGACCTAGTGAAGAAGCATTCTGAGTTCATCAGCTACCCAATCTCCTTGTGGACAGAAAAGACAACTGAGAAGGAGGTGTCAGATGATGAGGATGAGGAAGCTGTGAAAGAAGAGAAGGATGGAGAAGAAGGAAAGATTGAAGAGATCACTGATGAAGAGGAGAAAAAGGACAAAGCCAAAAAGACTAAGAAGGTTCACTTTGTAGAGCTTAGGCTGCAATCTAAGTTTGGGTCATGTTCAGCTGTGCATCTTCTCAATGCTTGTGTGAATAGTTTGGAAGAAGACAAAATTTGCTGAATTGCACCAAAAAGGTTTAGGGTATCCCAACAGCAGGATTTGGTTTCAGGTGAAGGAGGTGTCACATGAGTGGGCTGTCATGAACAAGCAGAAGCCCATCTGGATGCGGCCACCAGACCAGATAACAAAGGAAGAGTATGCTGCTTTCTACAAGAGCTTGAACAATGACTGGGAGGAGCACTTGGCAGTCAAACACTTTTCTGTTGAAGGGCAGGTAAAGATGCTCAGCTAAGCTCTGAACAAGAATCCATAGTTGCAAGAGCCTAATTGCAAATCTCCCTAGTCTGATACTAGTTCCAGACCACCAGTTCTGGATCACTATCCATGGTTTTCAATTTTTGAGTTTTTACCATGGCTGGAAAGTGCAGCTGGAGTTCAAGTCCGTATTGTTTGTGCCCAAGAGAGCCCCTTTTGATATGTTTGATGGGCGCAAGAAGCTAAACAACATCAAGCTCTATGTCCGCCGTGTTTTCATAATGGACAACTGTGAGGAGCTGATCCCTGAATATCTTGGTTTTGTGAAAGGCGTCGTGGACTCTGAAGACCTCCCATTGAACATTTCCCGAGAAATGCTCCAACAAAACAAGATTTTGAAGGTATCTTTCTACAATTTTGAAGTAACCAATGGAGATTTGATTCAAATTCTAGTACCACAGGTAAGACTCGAACTCTGCAGAGCAGCAATTCATCTGGAATGTCACTCGTGATAGTAGTTCTGGTATGGGTAGATTCTTTCTGTTAGAAATTTGGCTGTTGTGTGAAAGAATTCATTTAAAGGTGTTATAACAAACAATGACACGTTTCTTTATTCCACTTTAGTAGTCTGTGTGTGAATGTGTGAACAATTGGGTCTTGCAAGTGATGTGAAGAAGAATAGGGACATCTCACACCCTGTGTGGAATGATGAGATATTCTTGGGAATCTCTCTGATGCACTTTAGCCTGTAAGGACTATCAGATGATACAGAGGTTTGTTTGTGTGGAAAGGAAGGGGATATCTTCTCCAGTCAGTCTAGGAGGATGGCATGTCCTTGGGATCCACTTCAATTGAAGGATCAATGGGCAATGTGTTGGTTGCAATCTTACAGTTGATTTTAGATGCCTACAAAGATTTGAAAAGCGAAGGGTGATATTCATGGCTGCACCAGCATCTTATGGGTGCTCCTAGATATTTGTCTCCTTCAGTCCATGACTAGGATGATGGCATCAATTTTCACTGGGAGGATAGTTCTTGCTGGCTGTGATATAATTCCATTAATTTTTGAAAATCAATGCAGTGTTTCATTGTAACTGTGGTAGATATAATACTAGCCTGGAAAAATGCTAGACTTGGACCTTTGATGTGAGAGTTTGAGGTAAGAAGTAATATGTTGATCAGAATAAGAGTGTTAAATGCATTTGCCAAGTGGTTGTACACTCTTGGATATTGACCAGATATGAGCCAGCCTGAATTATTCCCTTGTTGGGGATGATCTACTTGCTCTTGTAAGGCCTGAGACCAATTGGGAATGGTCTTGAGGGTTCTAGTGTGGCAAATTGTTGTATATGTGTATAATGATAAGGGCCATCTTACACAATGTTTGATGTTACTTTTTTGGATGGGCTTTGATTGAGTTTTTGCAACTTTAGCTTTGATATTTCTATAATGTGTGCGTGCTGCACAAATTTCTAACAGAGGGACCATTCCATGGTTGAAAGGTTATTCGGAAAAACATTGTGAAGAAGTGTTTAGAGATGTTTAATGAGATTACAGAGAACAAGGAGGAGTATACCAAGTTTTATGAGGCCTTTGGAAAGAATGTGAAGCTTGGCATTCATGAAGATTCTCAGAATCGGGCTAAACTAGCTGGTAAGATTTCAGGTTCTTCATATTTCATGATTTCTGTAATAGAGCTTTTGTTGTGGATAGTGCTGATCTTTGTGTGCTATTGGTGATTCTTATGTTGCCAAGATTTGGTCAAGAAATCTACAGGGAACCTAACATGCTGTTTGTGTTCAACCTTATTCAGAATTGTTGAGGTACCAATCTACAAAGTCTGGGGAAGACCATACTTCTCTGAAGGACTATGTGACACGGATGAAGGAGGGGCAAAAGGATATATACTATATCACTGGCGAGTCTCGCAAGGCAGTTGAGAATTCCCCATTTTTGGAGAAGCTTAAGAAGCGTGGCCTGGAAGTCCTTTTTATGGTTGACCCTATTGATGAGTATGCAGGTATGAAGGTCATCATGACAAGCTGGTGTCCCAAAGACTTCTTAAATCTATGAAATATCTGATGTAAATTCCTGCTGTAGCTGTGTGATAGCAAATTGTGTTTGTGAGTAGGTTCTGAACACTATGGCCATGGATTTTGAGGTATTGTCATTTCGCTTATCAAGACATGCGATCAGTCAACTTCACATAACTGTCATGAATGGATTGATATATGATGCACTGGCTCAACTGTTTTGGGAGAGAGGAAGAGATAATGTTTTTATTTCCATATTTTTTTCATATCATCTTTTTAGGTCTGTATTCTACATGTAAATGGCCACTGCTGCTTCTGCAGTGCAACAACTGAAGGAGTATGATGGTAAAAAATTGGTGTCGTCCACAAAGGAGGTATGTCTTCTTTCCTCCCTGACCATTTGTGAGTCTGCTGAGTTGCCACTGGATGGAGTGAAAGTCTATTCTTTTGTATCAGCATGTGCCATGTATAGTAAGTCTCAAATTAAATTATAAAGCTTGAAAGTCAGCTAAATTTGCAAACAGATTGGGAAGAAGTCAATTGTTTTATATCATCATCAACACTTCCAGGTGCTGTAAGCCAACTGTTTGCCAGGCAGAACAATGACTGATTGTGATATTTGGATTGGCCATAGGGTCTAAAATTGGATGAGACGGATGATGAGAAGAAGAGAAAAGAAGAAATTAAGGCTCAATTTGAAGGGCTGTGCAAGCTGATGAAGGTATGTAATTGTCTGTTACTTTTTTCTACATCTCTTGTTATATGCCCAGATGAATGTTTAAGCATTGATTTCTTTGCAGCATTTATCATGGTCTGTTTTGACATGGGTTTTCTATGAGTTAGTGCTCAGATCTGGACAGTGTGTGGTAGTTGTGTGGAATGACATCCCTGATTGGTGGGTACGGTGGTATGTTGTTAACCTAAACAACCTTTAACATTTGGGCAGGACATTCTTGGAGACAAGGTTGAGAAAGTTCTAGTGTCTGACAGAATTGTTGACTCCCCTTGCTGCCTTGTCACTGGAGAGTAAGCTCTTCAATTCTTCAATCTCATTCATTGGACATGCCATCTATGTACTGTCGTCCCTTGTTCTGCCACAAACTGCCACCCCAGTGTTTTAGAATGATCTCAGTTTGAACCACTGCCAATGTAGGTATGGGTGGAGTGCTAACATGGAGCGCATAATGAAGGCTCAAGCACTCCGGGACAGCAGCACTAGCAGCTATATGAGTAGCAAGAAGACTCTAGAGATCAACCCTGAGAATGCTGTTATGAGAGAGTTACAAAAACGTGCTGATGTAGACAAGTCTGACAAGACTGTGAAGGACCTGGTTCTCTTGCTTTTCGAGACTGGTATGTATCAGTTGTGCTCACCTGAAACACCACACAAGATATGCAATCTGGAAATGTACGTGCTTCTTGAACTGCTTCTTACAAGGACTCTTGGTTCTGGATTCAGCTCTGTTGACATCAGGATTCAGTCTGGATGACCCCAATACTTTTGGAACTCGCATTCACCGCATGATTAAGCTTGGGCTAAGTATAGACGAGGATGGAACCACTGGTGATGAGGATGAGGCTGATATGCCTGCCTTGGAAGAAGATGCTGATGAAGGCAGCCGTATGGAGGAGGTAGACTAAAGGTAAGATCCAAGGCCATGGAGGTTGAATCTGACTAAAAGTTTTGCTTGAAGACACCTCCAGCAGACAGACTTCCCCATGAGAGTAAGTACTCTGAAGCAGAGCTCTTTGTCAATGGTAAGGAAACTTTTGAGTGCTAGTAGAAGAGAGTTCTAAGAGCTCAATTTATTTTCCTTTGGAGTTTCCTTTCAGTGCCTGCTTGTTCTTGAAAATCTTCTTGTGACAAATGTTTTAGTTAGCATTCCAATTTCCTTTTCTGAGTTTCCTGTTGGCTCTGGCAGTGTTCTTGTGCTTACATCAGACTGACTTCAACATTGTGTAATGCTTGACTAACATAAAATGAGATTGTGATGTCAATGGTCCATTTGCACGATTTGACTGTGGGTACCAAATCTCTTGGTGTTTTTTTCAAAATACCTGTTACAATCAGACTAATAAGAAGAGCATGTTGAGTTTGCGACAAGAGATTGGAGTTTAAACTAAACTAAAGCTAGACCCTATCTTAAGTAGGCATAAGGTCCCCCCCACACCTAAAGAATAGGTGTAAGAACCCTCTTTCATAGGAAGGTTACATGCAGATAGATATACCATGCCCTAAACATTAGGAAAAATTAGGAAATATCTCAGAGTGCTTTCGGTAATGAGCTGCTTGTATACATGTAAAGGTAATGGCCACTACTTAGAGGAGAAGAAGATTGTGCTCCTTGTGATTCAAGCTAGCAGTACAATTAAAAGAAACAGATGCACAAAATAGGGGCAATAATGAAATGCCTTTGGCACACACGTAGATTCGCACTTCCACAGTGATCTTTACATGTAAAGAAGCATGATGGATGTAGGTGTGTGGATGGGTATATAAGTAAATAGGTAGGTGCAATTAGTGCCAATCCACTTCAAAGCCCTCCCCCCTCCATTTATGGTTTCGTCCTCCTATTGTAAGTGTTTCTATTATGGGTGAATGTGACTTTATTGGTCCCCTATGGTAGAGGGTTTTTTATGAAGCTTGAGTTACATCATGTGTGTGAGTGTTCCATTTTGGTAGGTGGGTGTAAACTATTATTGCTGGTTGGTTCTCTTTTTTTTTTAATGAAAATTGTTAGTTTTGGTTCTTTTCAACACTTGGAAAAATTGACCCAGTTTTTTTAAGATATATACATATATTTTTTAGACACATGAAAATGGATCAAGGAATTTTATATTTTTAAAATTTAATCAAGTCAATTCTCAAACAAGATGGTTGTCACAAATGTGATAGCTATCAATTTTCAATTTTCAAATTTATGTTCATGGAAGAGCCACCAACAACACAATGGAACAACCAACAATGTCATGGAGGAATGACCAGCAACACAATGTAACAGCCATGAATAACACAAAATAACAGCAACCAACCAATAATGTGACAGAGCACCATACTACAATGTTAATAAACACCCAAAAAATGCAAAGAGACAAAAAAAAAAAAAAAAAAAAAAAAATGTAACAAGAAAAAGTGATTATAAAAATTATAGAAAACTAAATTCATGAAAGGTTTATATGTTTGGGCACCACTTTTCAACACTTCTACCTCCTCACTAAACTAATCTAAATTAACCTAAACTAACCTAATCTAACCTAAATTACTCCCCCAAAAAATTCAACTACTACCTTGATAACTAGATTTTGGTTCTCTCATAAGATCAACCTAATTACTTAAAAAAATTAAACAAAATAACTGGTTTTCAATAACTTGATTTCATTTGGGTGAGAATCGTTGATCTGGTTCTAAAATCGGTTATCACCAAATTGCAATACCAATTGGTTCTTATTTTGAGAATTGGTTTGAGAATTAGGGCCCCAATGAAAACTACCCAACACTAAATGTAAACCAATGTTGGCTGGTTATTGACATCTTCATAACTTGACTTTCAAACATCTTCATTTTTTATGGCTAGATTCTCTCTTTAGAGAAATTCAATCTTCAAAATTTTGGCCAATCCTTGGATGCTACCACCTTTAGTAATAGAACAAAGACAAACAACATCACCTTGAAGTTGATTGTCATGGAATTGTTTTTAGGATAATCAATATTCATGTAATTGTTGTGGCTTGATCATGCATTGAGATGCAATCCCTACACAACCTTTTACATCTCCTAGTAGGTAGGACTAGGTTTGTCATTTTGGGAGATGATGAACCTGACTTTTCTACAATAGTAGCTATTCATATAGCTACTATGATGTGACCATACAACTCCCACTACAACCTCACACATCCCCTTGAAAGGAATCAAGTTATTTACTTCACAAATCCACCCCATTACCTTCCCACATCGTCATGAAGGCCTTCAATCATCTCCATTTTTGGGTTCAATTAAGTTTTGAACAACACACAATCATGGAACTTTTGGCCAATCCGTGGATGCTAACACCTTCATTACCACAATAATGTCAAGCAAATACATCTCCTTAAGGTTGATTTTTTAGTGCAAGATTTTGGGGATAGTAGGTATTTGTGTGACTATTGGGGTTTGACCATACATTGAAATGCAACTCCTACTACAACTTCTTGTAACAAAACCAAATATGTGCCTTCCTCAAGGCAAGAAAATTTCTTTGCCCTACAGGTGGAAAATGTAGATTGGTCTTTGGTTCCTTCTCTCTAGTTGCTTGCTATTTCATTATGTTAGTCTCTCACTTCCTCATAATAGGCTTTTAATCACCTCTAGTTTGAATAGTTGATTTTTCTCTTAAGCAAAATACAATGTTGAATCTTTTGCCCAATCCTTGGATGCTACTACCTACAATAACAAACCAATTTCACACAAATACATAACATATTGTCATATACAATAAAATAATTAACTATGTAGATTTGGTATTTGTTGTTGACATGGATGTATATAGTTATAACTGCAATTGATGAAAAATCTACATCAATAGCTAATCCATGGGACATATCCATTTTTTAGAAATAATGGGAATCATTTCCATTTTTTATGGCTAAGTTCTTTTTTAGGCATAATGTTGTCTTGGAACATTCACTCAATCTTTGGATGCTTTACCTTAAATGGAAGCAAAATCAAACAAGTCCATAACATATACATAATATCAACAAAGTCCATTTAGTATTTGTTATTGCAAACATAACTACAACTAATATAAAGTTTACATCACCATATAGTCCATGGGAAACATCCATTTTAAAGAATATTGTGAATGTCCTTAGACATGTTGGGGGCATGACCACAATTGTACCCACCCAACCACACCCATTATTGCACTAATTTGGGTTGTCATGTTCTAAGAAATGTATGTTCCCATGCCAACAAAATACTTGTGAAAGGCATGTTCCTTCATTGGGAACGCATGTTTTTTCATTGGGAATGTATGCGTCTTCATTGGGAGCAAGAGACATGTGTCCATGAACCCCATGCCACATAATTGCCATGCCATATGCTAGATGCCACATAAGTGTCACACCATCCACCCAATCCCATGTAAGCACCATGTCATTTGCCATGTCATTGCTTAGTTGGCAAAAGTCATAAAAAATGTTAGTCCATGCTATAAATGTAGTCAAGGTTTAGGAACCCCAACCTTGTTTTTGCACCCCAATTTTCACACCCCACACCACATGCATGTTCACCCCATTTATTACACTCCAAATAGCTACTCATTCGCTTTTTGGCTTGTCTATTGAATGAATTGTAATTTGGTCAAGTTTGTATCTTGCTCAACTTAGGTTGCACATTGTTGCTTGGAAACGATAAAAGATTTAAATTGTGGTAACAATGCATTGTCACTTCAATTGTTGGCAAATTGTGGTTGGTAAAGGCCAAGAATGGGACATTTTCCAAATAAGGGTTTGTTCCCAACATTGGGAATGTCCCATTTTTAGGGGGGAGTCAATACATGGTACAATCTACTCAGAAAACTTATCATGGCAAGTAAAGGTGTTTACATCTTAATATAATATCATTATGTTATGAATTTGGTGCACATATGAATGATTTGATTTTGAATTCAAATATATTTTAAAGTCGCAAGATGCCAAAAAACAACAATAACAACAAATGGATTAAGAAATATTAGTTTTCATAATAATTTGTTAAAGAAATATTGGGCATAACTACAAGGAACAATTTCTCTATCAAATAATTTAATTTTAAAACAAATCATTGAGTTTACGTTAAAGATTAAAAAATTAATAATTGA
This sequence comes from Sphagnum contortum, assembly GCA_963920785.1. Lineage (NCBI taxonomy): Eukaryota > Viridiplantae > Streptophyta > Sphagnopsida > Sphagnales > Sphagnaceae > Sphagnum > Sphagnum contortum. The sequence continues at coordinate 2,969,454 of OY987290.1, read as the reverse complement.
TAACACATTATACTATGATAATGTTGATGATTATGATTTTTTGAATCATAAAATGCTTTTCCAAGGAAGATGAAGACAAGCTAGGTGTTTGTTTTTATCATTTTACAAAAATCTGGAAAACTATATATATAGTTCAATAAGTTTTTACAAAATAAAATTGTAATCAAACATGATGTTTTAAGTGAGCTTTATAATAAAAAGGTGTATAAATTTACATTAGGACAAAATTTAAGGAAAAAATCAATGTGTTCATGATTTTTATAATTTATTCTGTTTTTTAAATGTGATTTTAAAAAGAACTCAAAGCTTACATGTTATTAATTTTGATATTTTGTGTAGTTTCAATTTTGCTATAGTTGTGTACATTGCACCATGCATTTACTTGCTTACTCCGGGTAAAGCTTGATTGTTGGATTGCATAGATCAATACAAAATTAGTTTGAATAATTGATCTGACATCATGGTAGGTTCTTACATGTACAAGAAGGAGATCACAAAATTTAGATTACATCCTACATTGTAAGAACTCCATGTACAAGACCTACAATATATATGTATGTGCATGTACATTGTATCATGGAACACACTGACCTCTTACAATTCAGAAAAAAATTGGCATGGTTTTTCCTTTATGGAGCTCATCATAACAAAAAAAGGCATTATTATTATTATTTTGAAATGTTCATTAATAAGGCAATTCTTGAAATTAGATAATCCTCGTCCTTAAATACATGATTCATTATACACTACTCGTATGTGGATACAAGTTTTAAAATATTGGAATGATAATAAATTCAACCTTATCAAAATCAAAATATCTATATCACGTTTATAATCATATTAATATTTCCATATAAAATGGTAGGATGAATATTGCATCACAAATAATGTGTTAAGAAAACAAATATTGCTTTTAAACAAATTTTGTGACTTTGAAATTGTCTTCCATAGGTTGTTATTCATTGGACAATGAAATCATATCTTTCAAGGCTTTTGATAAATTTATTTTTGTAAAAAGATCAAAGTTAAAATAAACTCGTGTAAACCACACAATGTACTAATATCAACCCCTCCCCCCTTCTCCCCCCCCACAACAAGAACAATGACCCATCAGTTATTAATGTACTCAATTCTTTTTTTTGGTCATAACCGCCTATTATGCATAAGTATTAGTTCTCAAATACCCACCTAGAGAACCACTTGTTATACTACCTAGGTAGGGTAAGTTGTAAGGTTTATTATTGTTGGTATTATTATTACTAGTGGGTGCCCGTGACCTTCGGACACGGCAAAAAAAAAAAAAGAAAAAAAGAAGAAGAGGTTGGACACTGTCCGTCGACGACGGCAGTTTAGGGCGGCCAAAAAAAAAAACCTCCTCCCTGGCCCCCCCCCCCCCCCCCCCCCCTGCTCCCACAGGTTTTGGAATCCGGCTGTCCGGGCCGATTCCCGATTTCGGAATCCGATCGTCCGGGACGGTTCCGCCGGTCCATTCAAACGCGGAACCGTCGTCGGACGGACGGACGGACAGACACACTGTTGTAATTATATATAAGATTGTGGCAAACATTACAGTTCAAACCTGCAAAAAAGTACATTAGCATTCAATGCGGGATGAAACTCAGAAAACCATCAATTTTGGTGGTAAACTGAGTTTCATCCTGTCTTTCCTTTTTTCGTGAGCGCTCCTCCTGCTGCTACATATATTTTCACTGTGCCTATCGGTACAACTACTATGATTTGTCTCAAACCTTGTGCATTAAATGCTGAGTATCAGCATTTCATACTGAGATTTATTGGGCCTTGCCCCCCACATGGACAGGGACTATCGCATTCGATCCAACTTTTGGAAGTTGTACCTTATTAGACCCGGTTTCATATTAGATGAACCAGTTTTTTTGGTGAAAGTGTTTAGACTGTTTAGATTGAAACGGATTTTTTTTGGTGTTCAGAGCGTGGACACAGTAGGTAGATGTACAACATCTTATCTACTAGTGGGTACCCACGACCTCCGGTCACTGTGAGGCGCCCTTGCATTGTTGTACTAAATTCGCCATATCTACTATATTAATTGCGTTGTCTGTGGATTTGAAAAATTCAGAACCATCAGTTCCGGGTATTTGAAAATTAGCAGAATCAAAGAGAGCCCCCAGTTTGGGTGGGTGAAAAAACTTAAAAGAACCGCCGGGTTCCAGATAGTTCGACGTGGATATTTGTTTTTATTTTTCAAAACACGTTTGAGAACCACAGAGGTATATAATAACCAGGTATTATTTTGATAACCATGAATATCAACCTTGATACCCGGATTGATCCACAACCGGCCTGTTACAATTTCTAAAAGAGAGCAAACGGGTGGGTGAAAAAACTTCAAAGAACCTCCGGGTTCCAGACGGATCGAGGTGAATATCAACCTTGATACCCGGATTATCCACAACCGGCCTTGTTATAATTTCTAATACCCGGACCCCTCCGTTACAAATATATAACCCCCGTCACAAAACAGACTGACGGACAGAACCCCCGGACAGACGGACAGGACCTCGATCTGGGTTTCAGGACTCCGACAGAGAGACGGGTCCCCATCTGGGTTTCAGAACCTCAACAGACGGACGGACAGGACCTCGACTTTCAGGACCTCGACGAACGGACGGACGGACGGACGCACAGACAACGCAATTAATATAGTAGATTGGCAGGGCCAACGTGTTTGTGATGCCTTGTTAAAATTTCTTTACTTTGCAGATTCCACTGAAAGAGGGGCTAGGGGGTGGGTGAAAGGAGGCCCAAGGACAGGGTGAACACTGAAGAGAGGGTTGCTTTACGGGTAACTCTAATACACCAAGGATTTTTAAAACGGGATGTCACATTGAAAGGGTACATGAAAAGGTAGTCAAATTTTCTTTCAACATTTCTGAAAACAATATAATTAGTATTGAAAATGCCAAGGTACTATGGTATCTGATCTCTCAAGATAATATCTATGCACAAGAAGAACCCATTTCCAAAAGAGCCTTTGTAAGATAACATGACAAAAACACGGTGCACCCCCACTTTCAAAAGAAGGCAACGCATTTAATGGTGCCAAGGGAAGAGGCTCCTGTGTGTATAGTCCAAAGTCACTAAAGCATTTGGAAAAAAAATTCCTATTGTATTTGGAGGTTGCCTTATATACAAGACTATCTCTTCTATAAAGGAGGAGGGATTCAATGCTTATTTCCCAAAGAAGTTTTCAAATTTTTTGTCTTCACATTTGAAAGCACCTCCCAAATTTTGTCTTCGCATTTGAAAGCACCCCCCCTGGCAGAATCTCACTTAAATTTGAAGGAAGATCCCGAAATAAGGTATTCTAGCATGTTTCTTCAGGAATGTCTTTACAACTGATCCAAATAGAACAGTAGAGTACTGTGTCCAACAAGTTTTCGTTTTCTTTATCGAGGCAGCAAAGAACTTCCTGTTTTGAGTGAACCAGATAGTTTGCATTCTCAGAAACTACGCATGGCCTGGAATGGAAATATCAGTCAGTCTTTTAATCCCAACATTGAATGGCACTCGTTAACTTGCACAAGACAAAACAGATCTGAAATGTTCTGAATCAATAGCCAAAATCAGTAAACCACTATGATGAACAATGAACCTTTGTGCAACAAGTAATTTGCACAAACGAAGTGATTGGAAATGATATGGATCAACAGCAAAATTGGACACAACTGTGATGCACAATAACCAGTGGATTGCACAAGCAAAACTGATCAAAAAATTGTTCTTAATATAAGAATTCCACAACGAGAAATCCATTTCATACTGTGTTGAGACACACACTCAACAATTTTCATATTATTAGTATCCGCTGAGACTTGCTGCAGAAACTTAAAACAGTGATTAAAATTGAAATTATAACATCAAGCAGTACCAATGCAATGCTTCAACAGCTTCCTCTCTTTCACATAACTAACGGAACTGGAAACTGGAAGGTGAAAGGTGGAAGGAGAGACCATGTTTTCCTAACTCCATAACAGATAATTACTGTGCCCTGGGGGTTGATTGGGAGGGGGGAGGGGGAAGCGGATGAAGACAAATCTCCAGATTTCATGTCCACTATCTCCCCAACTATGCAACTTTTCCATATCCTACCTGTCAGATTTTGGTGGGTAAACTCACATCAAAGTTCTTGAGCACAACCAAGTAGCCCTACCCTCAAAACCTGCAAGTTGGGGATTTAAATCAGTATGCTTTGAGAAGAAGCCACAACAGAACCATACAGAATTTGATGCAGAGAAACATGTGAAAGCTCCCAAAAAGTATGTGGAGCAGCAGGTATCTCAATGTTCATATATGCTGAAACTTGGCATCAGCTGGGTAGATAACTTTCAATACCTATGCTGGTTCAGGGTCTCAACAACATACAAGGCAAACTTGTTGAGAATCACCAGTGGGTTTCCAGTATCCCAGTTGATATCTCAGTTGACACCAGCACAAGACCATATGCACCCCGATACTGATTGATATGTCCATAGTTGCATAATCACCACCTCTTACGATGTGCAGAGCTTCATCCCAGGTGCTAGGAAAAGTTGCAAATGGACAGACCCTGCATTGTGCTTAAGCTGTCTGACCTGCACACTGTCCATTACAATTAACTGCTTATTGTTTCATGAATCACAAAAGATATTCAAGAGCGTGCGTGAGTTGATTCTTTTGCATGCCAGGAGGTTGAGCAAACACCCACAGCCTGCAGACAATGTCCCCTTGAGACACCTGCCTGCAACACTGGCAGAGAGCTCCAAAAGTTAGATACTTCTTAAACAACTAAGACAAAACCTTGAAATCTTCAGGGTTAAACTTGAGTACTACACATTCAAACCACCAGCTAGGTCACTGTGCTGATGCAAAAAACTTCCCAGAGCATGTCACAACAGAATGGTATCATTTCACCAGATTCCACCAACTCACAACCAAGTGCGTATTCAGATTTTGAGAAAAGAGAAAATTTCCAGGCATTGGTGTTACAAACAAACTTACCAATTATGAGATACCCCCTTCTCATTGAACAAACAGGTCCTGAGTTTGGCACCACTGAAACCAACATTGCAGTAATTATTCTTGTTGTTGCTGTTATTACCGTTGTTGTTGTTGGAGTTGTTGCTGCTGAAGTTGAAGCATGAGCAAGTTGCGCTGCTGCTGATAGTGGGCCTCAGCCTGAGCCTTTGCCTCAGCCTCATACCTTTGCCTCTGCTGTTGCACCTCATACTTCAGATGAGCATCAACAAATGATTGCTGTGGCTGCAAAGCAACAGGGCTACTAGTGTCATGGGGATGAGAGCCACTTGTACGAGGCAAAGTGAATGGTGTGTTTGGAGATCCCAAGTTTGAAAGGCCGCTATCCATTGCCCACATCCCATAGCTGGTGCTGTACAGGGAAGAGCCAGTGTTGGTTGGTGGTGGTCGAACGCTCACTTGAGGGGATATGGGAGCTGAACTCCCAACTCGTTTTGCTGGAAGAGGTCCAAAACCAGGAGGTGGGCGCATTGCTGGAGGCCCAACTCTGGTAGGGTTTGGAGGTGATATAATTCCAGGGAAGGCACCTGTCTCAGGTGCTCGTAGTTGCGATGTAGCAGGTAGCTCTGGTTTTGTCTCTGCTCCCCACCTCCCATTGAGAGAGAGAGAGCCAAGCTGTAGATTTGGAGGAAGGTTATTTGTTGCCAATGCCTCCAACTGTGAGCTCCAAAAGGATGAGCTTACAGCAGGTTGTTTTTGCTGTCCAAGTACTCCAGCAGCTGAAGTCAATTTCTCTAAGCTGTTTGTGCCTCCACTCCTGTTAGAAAGAACCCAATCACCTAGATCTGTGTGGCTGTAGGCAGGTGCAGATGCATCCACCATTCGACTCAAATTAGTCCATGCTGAAGCTGGTAGTAGGGCTGCTGCAGGAGCTGTTGTAGCTGATCCGCTCATAGAACTTGACATCCATGGAGTGGGAACTGATAGGTCAACAAGTGGACCAGATCTAAATGGTCCCCCTAAAGAAGCAGAACTCATGCTATAATTGGCACTGTCAAAGGGTGAGCCAAGCAGTCTCTGTCTTACAGTACTCAGGCCCTGGAAGTCATGCAAAGAAACTGATGCTTGTTTTTGAGGCACTTCTGGGACCCTTGGATTGCTATAGCCACTTGTAGGCAGAAGTGTCGGTTGCAGAAAGATCTCAGCAGCAACAGAGGCAGCTTCTTGATCCTTACTCAAAGGCTTAAATACTATGACTTCTTCATCTTCATCTTCTTTCTTGCTGACTGGTACAGATGGGACCTTCAAAGATGGTGCACTTAGTTGCTCTGGAGCAGAAGTCTGCATGGTCCAGCCACTGTTGGTTGACCTTGTGTTCAGTGAGGGGTGAATACCACTGTCTGATACCTTGCTTTCTTCTTCATCCTTTACACTTTTCGTTTCTTTCACCTCCAAAGCCTCATCCTTTTTCTCCTCACGCACATCTCCAGCCATGTAAAACTTTTGCTCCTTGAAATCATAGATGATGTCCTTTTGAGTGCTTTCCAAAGTTTTTGCAACTGCTCTACCAGCAGATATAAATCTCTGCACACGTATCTTGAATTCCTTCTTGTCCCCTGTTCCAACACGAGGACGGCGGTTTGAGAAGTCTAATGCACTCTGAGTTGGGAGCAGAGGGAGGAACCCTCGAAGCTCATAATCCTCCCAAAGTGCAAGTTTCTTTACACTATCATCCTTCTGATGTTGAAGAGGGTCAGGTCCCTGATCCACTTTAGAAAAACCAATTTCTGTAAGGAGGTTCAAAAGGTTCACACACTGCCTCCAAAAGAAGGTCCTTGCACTAGCCTGTTTCTCATTGACTTCACTCCTTGCAGCCATCTCTGGTTGGCATGCTAACCACTCCAGAAAAACTAGCATAGCAGGAAGAAATGGGCTTGACGCAGGTTCTCTAAATTTGCTGCACCGACGCATTAGTCGACCGGCACATTCAAAAGCTGCAGAGAAAGCATACTGCAAGAGAGAGGAGCGTTGCAAAACCTCTGCATATGTCTGGTTTTGTATCTCAGGACCAGAGTTGACATTGGAAACAGCAAATATCAGGATCACCACCAACTGAAGAATGTCTGATGCCCCTGAACTGGTCATGCCTATTCTGCTATGGTCTGCCCCTAAGCCTGCCTCCAAGCTTGTGTCATCTCCTGCAAGTAGCTGCTCAAGCTCCCACATTGTTGTTGTCTGAATATCTGAAAATGTTTCCAGACTGGCAATTTCCACAGTGGCCACAGAAATGAGTGAGATATTCTGTGCCTCCAAAAGCAACTTGCTGGCTGTGTCCTGGAAATCTTTTGAGACACCATTAATATGAAACCATGGTTAATCTTAGAACAGATGAAGAGCTCACCTTGTCCTTGTGAACAGGATCCCATATAAGCGAACAAAGTGCATGCGGAATCGTTTCTGTAACTCCAAATTAGATGCAGAATTTGCACCCGTGAATGTGTCCTCAAGTTTCCATTCCTTGATTGCATGCTTCACTTCCCCAAGAAAAGACTTCTGATCTCCTTTATCAGATTTCTTGTCCTCCACAGCTTTTGGTAGTTCTGAAATCTGGCCAGACTTTCCTGTCTCACTCTTCACTGCACTGAGCTGCCGATTCTGCATCAAAATAATTACAGTCCAGGAATTCAGTATTTGCAATCAAACATGGCAATTGGACTGATGAACCTGAAACAGATCTTGGAAAACAAGAATGGGGCTTCTGGAATATCATCTACAACATGCTCAGAGAAAACCCACCTTTTCAAAGAGAAGAACAAGATTGTCTCTTGAAGTGAGAAATGGAGATTCCACAGCAAGACTGCGACAGTACCGGTACACTGCAAGAAGCTCATCACCTACATATGTTGCCAAAACTGCCAGCTGCATTCAACACAAAGAGAGTTCCAGTCATCAGAAAAACCAACAGCCTACCTTTGACCCATGCAGAAAACAAATTGAATGGAGAAGAATCACAAACCTGATTATGTGGATTGCCACTGGCTGGCCACAATGCATATGCTTGAAGATAATATCCAGCTGATACAGACCAATCCTGACCATCTCCATGGACTTCATTGTACCGCGCTAGATCCCCGAGGAAGATTAAGCAGCGATGGCAAGAAAGTGCACAGCGCTTCACTTCAGCAGCACGCTTCTCATCATCATCAATTGATACCTCAAAAGCCAAATAGTCTTGGGGAAGATCATGCTTGGCTCGAAGCTTCAGTATCAGGTTGTGGTAAAACCCAGTTGCCTCAACCAAAAAACTCTTGAATGCTGCCAGGATCTTGTGCATGACTTCTTGCCGGGAGGCAGATTTGCCACCAGGTATTGGGACAGCAGGCCCTGCTGCAGCATTGTTCTTCTTAATTTTTGCCCGGAACTCATCAATTTGCTTGTAGTGGAGACGCCAGATTGCTTGCTCAACTTCATGGGTCTCTGCAAACTCATGATCCTCAAGAACAACTGCTTCATAGCACTCCCGGATGTTGTTCCGCAGTGCACGGGTATGTGAATCAAAGGGTCCCTTGGCTTGCAGCACTGCACGGAGCTGCTTCTCTAACTCTAAAGCCTGCAAAAGGGGGGCAACCATAACATCAGTGACAGAAAACAGGAGATAAAAAAGAAATCCTCCTTCCCAACAAACTGCCTTGTGACTGGAATTTTTGCAAGAGTTTATCCTCAGCATAAACTGCATGAGAAGGAGAAGGACTCTTCAGGACATGGAAAGATAAAAAAGGAACTTACATGATTGTAGCGGTGTTGAGTCGGACCTAATGAAGAAGAAGAAGACACAGAGGAGTATTCACTTGGTAGACTCATCCTCCATCACTCATGCAACTCGCCTTTTCCTCCTCTTTGACCGCTTTTTGCACCTGCAGTCAAACCCCAGAACAGCAACCCAAAACCAAACCCTAAATAACTTGCCCTCGCAAAATCTGATTCATGCATGTGCAATACTAGAAAACTCCTTCTAGAGAAAATAAATACGGGGGGAGAGCAAAAGGCTTTATTACCAAACCCGCCGAAAAGAGAAGATGCACTGAAGATCTATAGCTAGCAAACAGGACCCAGCCACATAAATACGAAAGAAAGAAGCTCGCTATGAGCGACAAACCGAAAAGACACCAACACAATTATTGTCAGAAAGTGTTGAAGAATCTGAGTAAAAGATTGCACCCTCGTCGCAAACTCCGTACAGCGATTCCAAGGCAAAGTTCTGGAAAAAAAGGATCCCCAAAGCACCAAACCCTAAACCGTTCTTCTGCACACAAGAAGCAGAGGAAAACCCCCGAAAAAACCACTACGATGCACTTCTACCGAACTCCGAGCAACAGAAGAGGGAAGAAGATCAAATAAAAGCGCTGGAAAACTCGAAGATTCCCAATACGACAGACAGACACACCGACCATGTATAGAGAGAGGCAAACGCAGAACCAGAAGCGAAGGATTCTAGAAACACTCGGGAAGGCAAAAGGAATTCCCGAAAGAGACCAAAATAAGAACACCTTCCAGAACACAGTAGCAGCTACTGGAGATCAGTACCTGGCCTGCAATTATAGAGATTGCGAGGAAATGTCGCAAGAAGATGACGGGAAAGGCTGCTGCCGGAAGGAGAGGCGGAGGGAGAGAAGAGACGCGCACACAGTGCGAGGGAAGGGGATCAAAGCGGGGACGACGGTGTGATGGCAAAAGGAGGAAGACCACAGCGATGCCTATTACCGCGCGGAAAGATCAGACGGATTTTACTCTAATTTTCCACAGCCCAAAGGAAAAGAGAAACACGCTCTCGTAGATGATAAATCGGTTTTGTGGATGAAACTTTTTCCACAGCCGCCCACAAGTAAAAGAAAAAAAGGTCTTGTGGATGATAAATCGGTTTCGTGGATGAAAATTTTGCCACAGCCCCAAATAAAAGAGTAAAAGCTCTTGTGGATGATAAATCGGTTTTCGTGAATGAAACATTTTTCCACAGCTCAAAGTAATAGAAAGACAAGCACTCATGGATGATAAATCGGCTTGATGGATGAAAAAAATACGATAAACGAGAGAGAGAAAGAGAAGAAGATGACTACCCCATATAGGTGTACATTGATTCCACGGATGTTGATGATGAATAAAATTTTAGGAAATGAAAAAATCCATTTTCTGGATGAAAGATTTGTGATCCTTAGCGAGAAAGGAGTAGCCGACTATGATGATGATTGCACGGATGTTGATGATTAACAAACGTTCGTAATTGAAAAAGATATCTCCCTTCGTGGATGAGAGATTTTGCGAAAAAAACTTTAATAAAGGAGCTGGTTATGATGATTGATTGCATGAATGCCAATGAAAAAAAAACTCTTGTGGATGAAAACTCTAGTTCCATGGATGAAATTGAATAAATGGCACCACGTTGCCTACTTAGGCTAGTTTAGGCTACGCCATTTAACCTAGAGGCCTAAAGGGATAAAACTTAGTCTAGACTAGGATTAACATAGCCTAGGTTAAGTAGGTTAACCATACTCATTTTAGTAGGTTGTAATTGTGAAGATTTGAACCTTTCACATGCACACTAAAACTCTAATTCTTTAACCATTGCACAATTATTTCAACAAGGATTATTTTTTTGTCATTGCATCATTATCAATTTTTTTTCTTGTTTTACTTATATGACTGAACTTGTCTATTTTAACTAGCTAGTTACTTTATATTATTCTAAGTTATTTTAGGTTATTTTTAAGCCATTCCAATTTATATTTAATTTATTTTAGACTCAAATACCCTATGTTATTTTTTAATTTTTACCTTAATTTATTCCAAGTTATTTAAACTTAGGCTATTTTAAGCCACTTTCGATTATTCTAGGTTATTCCACATTTTGTTTTTTTATTAATTTAAGTTAATTAACCCTAGGTTATTATAGGTTAATTCTGATTATTTAAATTATTCCACCCCAAGTTAATTTAAGCTATTTCTGATTATTTTATATTGGGTTGTTTTAGATTATTTTACACTCGGTTATTTTTTGTTATTGTATCTTTGGCTATTATTCACTAGTATAACCTAGTTATTTTTTGTTGTCATCGGTTATTCTACCTTTATTAAAAAAAATTACCTTAGGTTTTTTTTTACCCTAAATTATTTTGAGTTAATTTAATTTAATTTATCTTAACTTATTCCAAGTCATTATACCCCTATTTACTTTATTTTACCTTAAGTTTTTAGGTTATTTTAAGTTTTTTTTCAACTATGTTAAAATAATCTACCCTATGTTATTTTAAATTACTTTACCCTAGCTTATTTTAAATCATTATTAGTTATTTTACCTTAGGATATTCTAAATCATTTTTTGTTATTCTACCTTGTTTAATCTTAAGACCATTTTTCAAAAATAATAAGTTTCAGCTACCTAGGGTAATTAAAGGTTGCCTAAGCGTAAATTACCTAATCAAATATGGCATGTTCCATGCATTAATTACTAGCTATTAACACATGTATATTTGCAATTATGATGTATAGTTGTAATTTCAAATTACATGTTATTTGGTCACTTGTGAACTACATTATTAGTAAAAAAATAATTGAATTTCATCTAATGTTGGACACCACTAATCATGGATGATATGAATGCATTTTTTATCTTCATTTTCTTCTAAACCAATAATATTCACAAAATTATGAATCACAAATTCATAGTTTAATGATTTGATTTGGGGCTTGTGCTTCATAATTTGATCCATTTAGAAATCATGATACATTGAAAGGTTACATTTTTTAATTCAAAGTACATTAATTTTTTTACAATATACACTAAAAAATTACATTTTGATGATCAAATTATGAAAAATTGCATCCATTGAAACCACACTACCTTGCAACTAAAATTCAAAAAATAATTCATATACAATTATTGTGTAACTATCTCTTGGGTATTACAACTAGTGTGTAATTATCCCCCTAAAAATATGATGTATTAATAAATAAATTGTCATGTTAAAAGATCAATTAGTTGTATTATAGTTGCAAGTACATTGAAAATGAATATTTTATACGATAATTTATACACATCATACATATATATGTAGTCAACCATGTTTAAATTTTCACTCGTCAAAACCCCCATTTTTTAAACAAAAGTTTTCAACTATATGACATTTGCAATTATGTTCCAATTTTTTTTTTTACTTTTTAAATAGAATTATTATAATTACTAATTAAGTTGATTTTTTTATTGTATTGGTAAATTGTTGAAAGCATTTTTGAACTATGTGGTCATTTGCCGAATATTCCTAGCATCAACAACATTTCCAAGTTGAACTTCGAACTATGTTGGTAAACAATGTGAAGCATGTTTCAACTAAGGGGTCATTTTAAAAATATTCTTGGCATTTAAGGTTCTTTAGTTGGCACACAATCAAGACATTAACTAGTGTTCAACTATTTTGGATGATAAAATGTACAAAAGGATGGATGAAATATAGTTTTGTTTGTAATTGTCTCTTTCAACTAGATTAAACAACTAATAGGCAACTTTAATTTTATACATATAATATTGTAATATTTACTTAAAATTATGATAACATTAAATTACATGTAAATGTTATTTGTATAAATGAATGGGTTTTTTTGTGCATATAAATATTAAACTTTAATTTAAAAATAAAGTTTTATTTTTTTAAATATATACGTTAGTACTAATGTTTATGTTCAATACAAATGTAATTTATTATTTCTATGTAAATCATTACAACATATCAATTAATGAATCATAATTAATAATATTGTGCAACTATAATGTTTATACATTTTTATACACATGATATCTTAATATTTGTTTAAATTTATGATAAAAACTCATTAAACATTAATGTACCCTATGTCATTGGCCCAAGTTTTATGCATTCAATTGAATTTTCCTTCTAAACCGCTTTTTGTAATTTGTTTGAATTTCCAACAACAAAACGTACCCACCAAAAATTCAATAATATTGTTCACATTTTAGGTTTCAAAATTACAAAATCAACTTTATTAAATTGAACTTGGTGAGGGCTTTCCAATAATACCAAGAATGCCCCCAAGTTCTAATCTACTTTTCAATCTTGGTTTTTCAAAATATTCAATGAAAAAATGGTTCAATAATCAATAGATTCCACACTATAGCTCCACACAATCTAAACCAAGTCATTGCACCCCTATTCATTGAGAACTTTTTGACGACAAGTTCCATAACATAACCTAAAACACCATGGTTTGGGAGATATCATTATGACAAAACAAAACAAACTACCTTCCTTCATGGATAAATAAGGTAAGATGTGTTGTTGGCCCTAAATGTGAACACACTCAATTCATTTTCCCTTCTAAACCCAATTTGTTATAATTTGTTTGAATTTTCAATAACAAAATTCATTCAAAATTCAATATCTTCCACACCTTAAATATGAAAATTATGAAATTAATTCCATTAAATCTAACTTAATGATTTTTTTTCCAACAACACCAAGTACACCTTGGGATTCGAATAAAATTTATATTTTTGAATTTATTAATGTTTATTAAGAAAATGATGAAATTTCTTTAAAACAATAATAATAACAACAACAACACCACCATTTCAAGTTTTGTGACTTGTTAAAAAAATGACTATTGTTTTTTAACTATGTTTACAATTGCTTGGTCATAAAAATTATTATGTAGTTACAAAGGACATCAAAATGCCATGTGGCATCATGGTTTTACAGCTATAGTCAATATGACAACTTGTTGAATTTTTGGGCAAATATATTAATTTATTAATTTATTAATATTTTTGAATGATTTAAAATTATGAATTCAAAAATACCATTTACTTTTGTGATTAATAGTAATTAATAATGATTCAATTTCAAATATGACGATGCGGCATGCAATGAGTTAACAAGGTGTTATAACTATTAGTCAACTTCATGATTCATGATGCTAATTTTAATAAAATTACATTTATTGATTGGTTAAATGTGTTCATAATGCCAAAATATGTTTTACATGACTTGTCCTATGCAAATATAATGTCTAATGTACCATTAAAGAAATGATTTAAAATGTTTTTAGCAACTAGTAATCAACCTAATGATTCATGACATTAATTTCAATAAAGTTGCATTTATTGATTAGTCACAAAGGCCTAGGTTAAATTAGGTTACGTTGGTAGGTAGTAGGTAGGTAGACTTATTTCAACCTATGGTGGCTTAATTTAATTTGAAGTAAAAAATTTTGATATTTATAATTTTGTGTTTAATAAACTTAGTATTAAAAAATGTGATAGTGTAATGAATGAGGACTTGAACTTCAAAATGGAGATGAGGAGTTCAAGTCCTTGTTTTTGTAACTTAAAATACCTAGGCCATTTAATCTAGGTTAAGTAGCTTAGTCTAAACTACCTAGGTTGGGAGTCTAAAGTTTATTTTTAACCTAGGCCATCTAGTTTAAATTAAATAGCCTAGGCTAACCAAACTAGGCTAGGTTGACTATTGGCTAAGCTAGTTAAGTTAGGCTAGCTAGGTTATGTTAGGTTCACATTTGGTGAAGCTAGCTATTTACGCTACTTAAAGTAGGCTAGGTTCATTTTTATTCATGTGTGATAATTCATAATTGAACATGTGTTTATAGATTTTTGACACATGCCATCCATTTATCAAGGTTTTTTTGTAACTTTTAGTTGAGTAAAACAATGAGGTTGACATGGCATGCACTTTACATATCATATCAAAGTCAATGATGATGTGGAATTTCAATATTATAAAAAATTAAAAAATCCTAATTGATAAGACGATTGTGCTTTGTAACTATATGTCCTTTGCAACTAAATGGTGCATGGATTTAACAATTTCATAGTCAATAGTCGTGAATGTCGCTTCTAATTAATACATAATCTAGAAGCCTAGTCGCAAAACCCAAAATGTGTTATTGTGAAAGTAAATATTTGAAAGCATCAATAGAACTTCTAAGACATTGATGAAAACATAAAAGGTTGGAGCTAGATTGAAACCTAGAATCATATATTTGAAGTTCACATTAATAACATATTTTTGGAACAAAGAAGGAAAGTTTAATGTGGTTTAGCCTAAAGGTTGAAAGTCATTGAGAAACACAAATTGGTTGGTTATTAAAGAAAATAGAAAAACATTGGCCACCTAGTTTGCAAAAGCAAATGGGTAGAAGTAGAAACAAATCCAATGCCTTCCGAACATCATATTGATAATATAAGACAATTTTGTGGTGAAAAAACGTGTTTGTTGCATGATAATTGGGTACAATTGATTAGGATTCAACAAACTAATGGATGCAAAAACAACCTTTGATGTTAACATCCTAGTTGTGTTGTCTACCTAGAACATTTGTCTTCCATCACTTGTGACATTTGTGGAAAATCCACAACTAATGAAATTGTTGTCCACATGTGTGTAAGGTGGTGCACTAATAGTATGTGCCAACATTACTCTTTCTATTATTGTAACATACACCAATAATAACAATGATAATAGTTATTTTTAATTTTCCTTCATCATGCTTTTCTACCCATTGAACTTGGTGAAGAAGACGCAAAAACTATTTGTTCATTAGCAGCCATATGTCAATCTTTCTTCTACAACAACACCCATTTATTTGCACATCTCACCTCTATAACACGATAATACTCTTCACATGCACATACAAGCGACATAATTTCTTTTCCAACCACACGGTAAGTTTGTTAATTAATATCGACTAGTGGGTACCCGTGACGTTCGGACATAATCCGCCTGTGCCCAGCCCGTGCCTAGCCCACTCGTGTCGTGTCGTGCCGTGCCCAACCCCTTCCCTTCTCGAGCTATAGAGAGAAAGGAGAAAGATGACCGAACTCGGGTACCCAGGCCGATGTCGGTGACATCCCCTGAAAACACACGGGCCCTATTCCGGTCCACCCGTGGTAAAAAGCTTGGTTTATGGCCCGGGACCCAGGTCTTCGTGGGGAGACCGGGCTTTGTCACCGCCCCGATTTAATATTTACTCCCGCGGTTCCACACACCTGGGCGCCGCTTGGCCCGTGCCAGCTTTTTTTTATTTTCGGCTCTTTGATCGTAGGCACCCCATTAAGTAATTTGAAGCCTGGGTGTTGGGACTTGGGACCTGGATTGGTCGGGACTCGGTAAGTAAAGAAGTAAAAGTGTGTGATTGAGGTCTTGAATAGTTTTTGGGCCCTCAAATTCGGGGGGACACTTTTTCAAACCTTGGTGGTTCTGGAATCTATTGGGTATCTCAATTTGGGATCTAGGTTTAAGGACCTTGACAGACGGACAGACGAGATTTGGGTTTTAGGACCTTGACAGATGGACAGACGGAGAACTGGGTTTCAGGACCTTGACAGATGGACAGACGGGATTTGGGTTTCAAGACCTCAACAGACAGACATACGGGATTTGGGTTTCAAGACCTTGACAAACAAACAGACGCACATATTAATTGAATTAATATATATGATTTCCTTCATGGATGAACCAATATCATATTCAATTATTAGATGATTATCATCCATGAAGAACTTGTTTTGATTTTGTAATTTGACCTTCAAATTTATTGTCTTTTTAAAACTATTTTGTTTTCTTTACCCATAGAAAGCATGGGACCTAGCCTTGGGGGGTTTTTTTTAATGGGGCCCTTCGTTTAATGTGGCTTTCCATGTTCTAGTTATGGAGTCATGTTTTCACACCATGATATGGTGCATCATAAGAAACAATGCCAATTATATCAAGTTAATTGTTCGTTTGGTGGCCAACGACCTTCTGATTTTAGTCTTGCCCCTTCTCTTTCATGGTTAGTTTGGGCTTGGGTTTTGGCTTTGGACCCCCTTCAAGCTTTCCATTTGCGTCTTCTTTGTCCCTTTGTATGTCCACATCCTTTCAGTCTTGAAGCACAAGGTATAATTATCATTATGGGTTCCCTTTAATTGTTTGGCCTACAACCCTTCTAATGTGGCTACATGGCATTTTTTTTTGTTATTCCCACATTGATTTCTACTCTTCCCCTCTCATAGTTGTGCAACTAATTATAGTGAGATTAAGGCATGCTTGCGACGATTTTCAACAAATGATTGGAAGGAAACGTATTTTATGCGCACAAGATTTGGTAATTAACCCTAAACCCCTTTGGTAGACACCTTTTTTTAAAGAACCATTTAGTTTTGGTCTCGCCCTCACCATGTCATCTTCATCGAAGTCTTGCATTACATCATACCGGAGAATATGGCGATGTTGCCAAGGCTTTTGCCCTCTTCCCCTAACCCCAATTTCATTTAAACCATCAATATTTTACAAGCGCTTGTATTAAGGGTAGAAAATTATCTTATGTTTGTTAAACACCATGGATGTTAAAAGACAGTAGTACCATCACTAAATGGTAATTACCATTAGATGGCAAAGTAATCACATGAAAATTATGGAATGAAAGTGGTTTTTGATGGTAATACCATCAATATAATGAACTTGCTTCTTAGGGCAAAATAATCATAATTTATTATGGGAGTTATTTATAATATCATTTGTTACTATAAATAATATCCTAATTGAGTTTATTTATAAAAGCATCTTAATAATTATTTAATTAATAGTGGTAAATATCTTACTTACCACCTTTTATTTACCATCATTGTGTATAACACAACTTGTTTATAATCCAATCAAATTTTTAAAGACAAAAATTACTCAAAATTCAATATCTCTACACCTTAGGTCTGATTGTTTTGAAATAATTTTCATTAAACCATATTCATTCATTGAAAACTTTCTAGCAATATCAAAAGCTCGCTCAAGTTCCATTATATTTTTTAGTTTTGATTCAAATGAATTTTTGAATGAACAAATTGTTCAATATTTAATAATTTTTGCACCCTAGTTGAAAACATTAAGAAACCGACATCATGCACTTTTACTCACATGGAGGCTTTCCAACAATAGTACCAAGAGTGTGACAAGAAAGCTCATGCGTTGGGAAACCTCACCGTGACAAACAAAGAAAAACAAACAAAATACCTTCCTTCATAGATTAAAGGATATGTGGCATTTATTATGACATATATATAATATTATACATAAAGCACTACCAAAAAACATTTAGTGTATTTGGAAACCATGTTATACAATGGATTCATTCCTCACAAAAAAATTGGGAAAATTTGAAACAAAATTTCCCACCTCGTTTCCAATGTAGGCAATTTCGTTTCAAATTGCACCATTCATCTGAAATCTTTTTATGTTAAAAATTTCTTTACCTAATTCTAATTTTTAAAAAAATTAATCAAAACTATTTGTTTTCAAATTTAATAAACTAACATTTGATCGTACAACATATCATTACAAACAACAATGAAGTTTTTAAAAAATCATACAAGAATCATTCCAAAAAAAAGTGCACATCAAAAAATTATTGATTGATGGTAATAAAAACGACAATTACAAAGTTTGAAATTGTCAATTTAAAATGTAAACAGTATGATGTAAACTAAATGTCCAAAAATGTATGTTAATATCAAAAATGTTACAAAAGGCATAATGTAATTGAATGTAATCACCCAAAAGGTGGACCTTTTAATCCAAAAAGTAGGTTTGCTTTGACATTAGGATCGAATATTGAATGGGTTATGTTGCAATTCGTAAGGTTGGAAAACTAATGACCCCCAATGTGTGTCACAATAGAAGGGCCTTTCTCATGTTTTCTCATCATGTCTTTTGAAGTCGAAGAGCCCTCAAAAGAATTCCAAAATTCTAAATCTTATTCAACAAGAGCAAATGCAGTAATCAAATTGCTAAAAGTATTACCAAGATTTTACAAACATGTAATTGTTATAGACTTGGACAATTTAGGTTGAATACTTGAGCTTGGCGCCAAATTTTCTTTGTTAAATGGATGCATTGCATATGTTGTGACATAGATGTGGATCCATTAGATTGTTACAAATGAAGGTAAAACAAAATCAGTACCAAAATATGAAAAATACTATAGCAAAGATATGAAGGTAAAAAAACGAAAGTTTAGAACAAAAAACCTTAAACAAAATACATGAAAAAGGAATTGACTTGCTTAAAGTTTTTTGTGTATGTTCTATTCATGGGTAAGGGCCTCCTCGTAAGTAAGAGGGTGATCTCCATTAAACTCTCAAAAAATAATGTGTTGCAAGGCGCAATTTCAAATGCCTTGATCCATCCAATCATACTTAGTAAAGAAAAAACCTCATCAAACAATATAAAACTTTAGAAACCAATGCAAACACAAGAAAAACCAACTATTACACTTACATTGCATAGCTTTTGGCATCGTTATGGCTTGAAATTCTCATCCAATATTTTATCAACACCAAAACTTTTACCATCCTTGAAATTGCGAGGCCCCAACCAATCTTGTTAATAATTCATTTACTTTTCAGGGTTGGGATATCATTTGTCAACTTTTTGTTTAGTTTCCCAGGGTCTTCATACCCATAAGTGTCTTCATGAACCAAACCTATCTTATACGATCAAAGCTTTTGACCTTGGGTGTTAGAAAAAATGGGTGAGGTAAAGCATGTCATCAATGGAAGCTGATGTATAATCATAATTTTATACATCTCGATGATGTCTTCAATGTAATAGTTAACTATTAGCCGATAGTGCTTCACAAAACAATGATTGACATCAAACTTCCAATTTTTTTATTAACTTCATTGGTACCTAAAAAAAAAAAATAATAATTGAAAAATGTCCAAATTGATTCCAAGAAAACAAAAAAATTAAACATTAAAAATAAAATATGAAAGACAAATAAAATACAAATAGAAGACATTACGTTAGGAAAGGATTGAATTCATTTTCATGCAGAGAAAAATTGATATTGTTGACCATTTTCAACTTTTGGGCTCCACATATAAGAAATTTTTGCATATAATAATCGCCAAAA
Source organism: Sphagnum contortum (assembly GCA_963920785.1). Taxonomy (NCBI): domain Eukaryota; kingdom Viridiplantae; phylum Streptophyta; class Sphagnopsida; order Sphagnales; family Sphagnaceae; genus Sphagnum; species Sphagnum contortum. Next base: position 2,949,489 of record OY987290.1, on the reverse strand, counting down.
TGAAGGTTCACACCATGAACGAAATTAATTAACATATCTTTTGACTTTGTGTGAACCTTTCCTCCAATAAAAAAAACACATCTAATTGTGTACTATTTCTCCAAGGACAATAGCCAGATATTTATTATGGCTTCAATCACAACCAGTTTCACTATCTCAAAGGCATCATCAAAGTGTATGTTGAATTTCAAACCCTACTTACTAGTCTTTACAATTTGCACAACTTTTCTTAATCATATCACTTTACTAAAAACTTGAAATAATTTAGTTATGCTACAAACAACCACAAAAACAGTAACATCATATTTTTAAGAAACCTAGTTGAAATAAAATAGCTAACGAATCAAATAAAAACAGAACCAAGAAGAAAACACTAATAAAATTTCTAATTTTTTTAACTAGAAAGTTTGGTCAGAAAGACCCATATTGGACAAGTTTAAAAAAAACTTCTTAGTCATTTTGAACTTATCCATTGTGACTAGGCCATGTACTTTTTGACCAAACCTAATTTGACATTTTTCACTAATATTTTTTAATAATCATTTTGATTGGTCAATATAACAATCAAATGATTTTTTTATTAATCAAACATCATTTTGAATAGGCAAATGCCATGTGGCATTTAAACAGTGGCCACCCAAGTTAAACCACGTGACATCTAAACATTGGCCATCTAGGCTATGCCACATGGCATTTAAACATTGACCACTAGGTTATGCCACGTGGATAGAATTTAGACAACTTTAGTTAAGCCTAAAATTAGATACCTATTCCTAAGGTCCCTATGTCTAAGTACCTACAACTTAAATTTTGAAGCCTAGGTCTAAGAACCTATAACTAGCAACTAAGTATAGAATACTAAAGTAAGATAGGGCAACCTAAACTATGACATTTACTAGACTTAAATGTACACCATCTAGATTAAACCTACACCTAGATGACCTAGGTAGGAAAATCCTATGTCATTTTGAATTCGGCTTTTAAGGTTGAACCTTTTCAATTGGCTCATCCGTAATAACCTCCTTTTAAAAAATATTTCTTATGTCTTAAATGCTTTTGGTGGATCTATTTATATTACTCATCATTTGGAAAGGATGACAAACAATATGAGACAAACTTTTGGGAAGGAGAAACATTTTCATGTCCACAACATTAGAGCCTTTTAGTTCACACAAGCTTAATCTTAAATAACTATGTAATATACATAAATAAAGTAAATAAATAAATAAATAGGTAGGTAAATAGGTATGTTAATTAAGTTAAAATTAAAATTAGTAACAATTAATATCTAGTTATTTAGTTATAATTAATAATTACAACCATATTGTAAATCTTTGAATCATATAAAATATATGTAATATTATTTAGTTACACATTCATTAATGTATTTCAGGTAAATAACTAGTTAACCAACTAGTAATTTATCATACGTATATAAATGGCCCACCTTAACCTATATAACTAGGTTACCTATAGGTTAAAATATAGGTAAATAGGTGGAGTATAGGTAGGGAATGTATAAATAAATACATTTACATATAAGTTAATTGTATTTAAGTTATTTAACCACATACTTACATTACATAAGTTAAATAGGTGGCTAATTTACCTTAGGAAACTTTAATTATGGAAAAAATGAATGATCGATAAAATAATGTTTAAACCAACCAGAACTACAATAATTATGGAAAAATTAATGATTGTTAAACCAATAATGGCTAAACCAGACAAACATTAAAAATAATTATGAAAGAAACCATGACTAAATAATTATGGTTCAATTAATTATACTAAATAAATATGGTGAAACTAACCATGAAAAAGTAAATAAGGCCAAATTAATTAATGAACGAATATGGCTAAACTAACCACAAATAAAATAAATATGACCAAACTGAACAATGAATAACTATTTTATGGCTAAATTACAAATAGTTAAATCAACTAATGAATCAATATTTTATGACCAAACTAAAAATGATTGAACTAACCATGAGTAAAATAATATGACCAAACTAACTAAGGAATAAATAATTTATGGTTAAAGCAACCGTGGTTAAACTACAAATGGTTAAATTAACCACTGAATAAATATTTTAAAACAAACCCAATTATGCAAAATTAATTATGGCGAAAATAAAAATGGTCAAAGTATTTATGACACAAAATAAAACATAGCTAAAGTAGAATTGGTTAAACAAACTATGAGTAAATAAATTTCACTAAATTAACCATTAATGAAATTAGTATGGCTAAACTAACTACCGAATAAATATTTTGCGGCAAAACCAATTATGTTCAAATTAATCATGACTAAAAAAAAAATGAAAGAAATAATTATGGCTAAAATCAAAAGATTAAATATTATGGTAAAATATTAAACATTGTTAAATTTAAAAAATTAAACTAACCATGAATAAATAAATTTGGTTAAATTAAGCAGTAATAAAATTAATATGGCTAAACTAACTAATGAATAAATATTTTACAACAAAAAAATGAAAAAAAAATAATTAGAATAAATATGAATGAAAAAATTATGGCTAAAACCAAAATGGTTAAAAGAATCATTATAACAAAAGCAACCATGGTTAAACTATTAAACATGAATAAAATGTATTTGGCTTAAATAAACACTAGTGAAATAATTATGGATAAAATACAAATTTTAAAAATAATTATGGAAGAACCAACCATTGCTAAACTAATAATATTTTTAAATTAAATATGGGTCTATTGATTATGATTAAATTTATTACAATAAAATAATAATAATATGTTTAAAAATAAATATAATTAATTAGTTATGTTTATAATAACCATGGTTAAATTCATTCTGGCAAAACCAATAATGGCCCAAATAGTAATGGTTAAATTAATTGTTTTAAATTAATTATCATGGTTAAATTTACTAAGGTTAAACCTACTATTGATAAATTGACCATGGTTAAACCATTTGTAATTGATAAATTATTTATGGTTAAACTAACCATAATTAAATTAAATATGGCCAAAAATGATGGAATAATTAATTATGGATAAAAAATATAAAAATTAAATATGGCTAAACTAACCATGGTTTAAACATATATAACTAAACAAACTTTGGTTAATTGAATATGAATAAATTGAGCATGGTTAGATTAATTATGGTTAATTTTAATTTTAATTATTTTTTTCATAGGTAGTTGAGTCATAATTAATTTCAATAAAATAAATTTACCCATAATTATATATTCTATATATATAAGTAATTGAATTAAAATTTGGTCATGATTCATTTAGTTATGATTAGTTAACTTTTACATTTTCCAACGTTTTTTTTAATTGGTGAAATGTAGTCAAAATGTAAAATGTAGTCCCAAGATACCCAACTAATATTATAATTTATAATTGGCCTTTTTGGCTTGGCCATTGACCACTTTGATTAAGCCTACTTAGTTAGCCATATTGATTAAATATAATAGGTGTCCTTATTAATTAGGGCACTTACCAATTTGACTAGATTGGGTGGTGTTATTGACTAAATCACTAATCAATTTGATTAAGTGGTATTTAAAAGTCCAATTTGATTAGATGTTTGTTTTGACTAATTGTTAAATCGATAAATGTAGTCAAATTGATTAGTCAAAAAATACCCATTGTCATTCAAGCCCTTGGTTTCTAATAAAAAAATATGTCTTTTAATAAAAAAGAACCATTTAGTCAACTTGGTTTGTTTGAAAAAATAGGAATTCCAGGTTTGAACCTAATTTGGGGATAAAGCTCCCCATTTTTTGTCGCTACTTGTAGCAAAATTTTAAAAAGATAATTAACAAATAGCTTAGGTTCAAAAGTGTGTAAATTTGCAATCAACATCGAAGTATCCAATTTCTTGTACTTTTGCCATGCATTGAATGCATTAGCTACCCAAAATTCGGAAAGAATACTTCTTTGATGTTCACCAACCTTCAAATTCTCTAACTCCTAAAGATCAAGATCCTTGAAACAATGGTTGAACTTTTCATCATCGTTGCCATTGACATTGAAATTCATTTCTTTATCAACATTATCTCCATAAGCGCAAGATTGAAATACTACTCTTGAACAAGCGAGCCAAACAAACCTTTGATTACATAAAAAAACACCTTAAAAAAGATAGTTTACACAATTATCTGCCCCTTCAAAATCAACATCATTTGTAAAAGGCTCATTTGCATTAACAACAAACAAATTATCTACAAAATCCATGATTTGCAATTACAACAAGCAGTATATACCATCAAATCACCATTTGCAAGAAATGACAAACAATAACTAAGAACAAGGAACATTAAATTGCTTAAAAAAGAAAAACAAAAATTATTGAAAGAAAAACCTCAATGTTGAGACATATTACTTCCATTTATGTCATATTAAGTCATTTAAAAAAATAAAGGGAAGACAAAATAAAAATGTGTACATTAGTGGTTCATTCATTGCCTTTGTACCTTCACTTAATCTAGAGACTTCAATGTTGCAACAACAACACAAAATTATGTGTTATTTAGATGTCTACATAAGAGGTTTAGTGATGATGAACTTCATAATGATCAATTGCAACACAATACAAAAAAAACATACAAGCCATACAATAAAGTAAAAATTCACAACAATATAAACAAAAAATTGGAAGATTGCAGATAGCCAATACTTGCAGCATGACAACCAATAAAAATATTAGTAACACATGAAAACAAAACAAAAAGGAAAAAAACAAATGAACACAAAATGTGTAACGAAAAAAGAAACGAAAAATGCCCATGAAATTGGTAGAGCCCCACACTTTGGTTCATATAACAAAAAAAAATCCAAAAAACTTCGCAAGAAAAAACACCTTCAATGTAATAAAAACAACCAAAGTTTTGCAAGGATAACACCTTTAACGTAAAAAAAACAACAAAATTTCACAAGAGATACCTGGTTCAATGCCATGACAAAAAATTATAGACCTTCGGCCTAATGCCTTTGACACAACCCACCAACAAAAACAACTTTAGAACAAAAAAATTCAATGTGATGAAAAATATTAGAAGCTTTGCTAACAGAAGTATTCAACAACGCAATGTGAAAAGAAGTTGTAGGAACCCAACCTTGGCTTTTAAGGCTAACCATAAAGTATCCACCATCCAAAATGGATTGCATCACAACCGTCAATTGATACAACACATAAATTTCAACTGTCAAAAACAAATTCACCATATCATTTGTTGCCTTAGGGTTTCTTACATTAGATCAAAATCCTAGATTTAAGGCAGTGGGATTTCCATCATCATAAGTGGTAGGATCCTAGTATCCGAACCGTCAACATTAAGTTTCAACTAAAATATCAAATTGTAATTGTTCATTTATCTACAGCACTAAGACCTAGTTTACATCCACTTGCAAATTGGATGAAACATTGTGTGTTCATCTATATGATATTCATCTCCAAAAAAGGCCATTCGTTGTGATTCAATTTCAATTGTTGATCGTGAAAGGTCTAATCCATCCAGGTGAATATTGTCACATGGTTGGTGGATTTTCATCGTAGGATGTAGGTTGGGTTTTTGTCGCACATTCAAGATCAGTGGATGCCCATTATAGGATGGTGATGGGTTGAATCTCCACCATAGGTTTGATCGGCCACATATCCATCATAGGTTGGTGGTTGGCCCCATCTCCAACATACACATGTATAATGGGTTGGGAAAAATAAAAATAAATGTAAACTTGCAATCCTTAGATTTAGAATGATCTAATGGCCAATATCCACTACAACAAAAGGTGTCCCTGTACATCAAGTGATTTCACTAGTTATAATGAATGGGACCTAGTGGAGAAAAAAATGAATTTCACTAGTCAAATGAATAGGGACCAGTGAACTGCACCCACATTTTATAATAGTGATCAATTGGCACCATTTTAAAAAAAAAATACCTCGACTATTGAATATCGTATAATGAATATGACCATCATATTTTGTACAAAAAGAATCCTAGCCACTACTTTATGCATTATATCAACAATTGGAATCTAAAGGTGCCTTTTTTTGGGGCTATTGCAATTGTTGAAAGTAGGTTTACATTTGTGACTGTTGGATTGAAAAATCTAATTAATCTTAGCCATTCAATATAAGGTACAAAAAGCTAAAGTATTCTATTCGTCCAATTACGAAGGAAACATACTACATATCATCCCAATACTTTTCATCTAGTGTAACTTCATCCAGGTTCTTTTATTTATAACTTTCAATTTTGAATGATGTACACCATTGAATTTAGGTCTTCTGGAGGCTGCTGCAACCTGGCATTATCTACATCGTTCATCATTGGATAAAAAGATGAAATCCTAGCCGTGCATTTTCTCATAAACTCTCCTCGTTTGTTATTTCTCCATCGTTTTGCTCGCTTTGTGTGGGAACGCTGTTGGAATTGTGGGCACTGTTGTAAGAGTTCTAATGTTTTTGGTGATATGTTTTGGCAGTATGTTCCTGTAGTAGATTTGTGGATGTTTTTTTTTTTTTCCTGCAGTTTGTTTAGTTGTGCAGGTGTTAGGAGAACCTCTTCGAGCGCAGTGAAGCTTATGAAAATTTTGGTTGCGGTCCAAACCAAAGGTGTGAATACACAGACGGTGGCATTTTAAGAAGTTATTTATGTCTTCTACTTCCTGTGAGAAAATGTCCCATCTTTTCGTTATGTTGGATAAAAACAAAGTCCTAGAGTATTCGAATTTGATTCAGAAGAATATATTTTTTGACATTTTCCATTCTTAACACACAATGAATGCACACACAATGAATTGCTTTAGTTTTGTTCATTACATTGCAGTTACAAAATAATTAGATAGATGTTCTTTTGGGGTTGGAGTTGTTCATGTCCTTGTCAATTTAGAACTTGGATTGTGGGAACTTTGAATGGTTAGTAGCACTCAGTTATTTTAGTTCTGCAGCAGGCTACTATGGAGGAATGAGAGATCATTGATCTCATGGAGCCATCATAGGTGTAGTATTAGTGATGAAAACTATTTCACAGTGGCAGCATTTTCAAACGAAATTTTCAGGCTTTTGTATCTCCACTATTGTGGATTTGGTACTTGCCGGTTTGTAGATTAAGATGCAATGCTCAAGATCTTCAGGTTAAGTGGAGTCATGGCATGTGCCTGATCCAGTCAATTCTTATTATCACATACAGTCAACAAAACAGGCGTGCATATTTGCGTTTTCAGTCAACCAAGCCCCACTTTAGACGAGAGGGTCGAGGGTCCAATTTCCTAGTAACCAATTTGGACTCATTTGAAGCAAATTGAATCCTTGAGTTGAACTCTACCTTTGATCCCTGGCCTCATTCTTGGTTGTCCAAATTAGGAGCTCTCATTTTACCACTGTTTTTTGGTCTGAGTGAATTGATTTTCCCTCCAAAACAGGTGCCCTGTAGGTTTAGCCTCAATTTGCCACTTTTTGGTTTTGGACGCTCATCTAAAGGTGATGATTTTCCCTACACTAGAATTATAGCTCAATATGAAGTTTCGGCTCATGTTTAGAGGTGACGGTTGGAGGACTGGAGGGCCCAGAGAATGCTGGGAATCTCATCTTTGCTTAGCTCTGCTCTTATCTCACCTACACCAATTCTTCTCTCTCTTCCCTCCTTAAAATCCCGTGCCAATTCGCAAGGTTGTACTATAATAAAAACAAATTTAAAGACTGAAATGCGTCGATTTCGAACCCCATTCCGCTTACGGACGTGGACTGTAGTCGTGCAGATGAGATGCAACGCGAAGAAGTCCGAGAGATGTGATAGACATTCCGCAAACTCCTGTTCAAATCGCCCTTGTTTGATTCAGATACTAGACAATTCCGACAATGGCCACCTCTTCTCGCGCCCGCTGAAAAAGCTCGCTCGCGATGAGTCTTTGAGTGGTAAGATATTCCAGGATTTCGCCTTTGCCTTTTCTTCGTCTTCCAGGATTAGGGTTTCTTTGCACTTGATGAACCTCGGTTTGTGTTCAATCTTCGATCTTGACGGGACTGGATATATTTGTTGTTTCAAGTTGGAGTTGCGAGGGGAAAAGCTGAGAAGCTGCGGGCGATGGAAGGAGAAGAAGAAGGATCTTGCAAGCAGGAAGAGTTTTACAGTGTTGAGGAGCCGGAAGGAGAACGTGTTGGTGGTGGTCAAGAGGGTAAAGCAGCTGCAATTGCTCTGAGGAATGAAGGTGAGGGAAGAAGGCCTAGATTTGACAAGCGGCTGTAACTTGCCGCAACTGTGTTTCTGTGCTATGAGGAGAAACAGGCATCTTGACAGCCTTTGGTGTTGTTGTTGGCATCATTCAGGTACTGAACGTTGTGCCATTACCATAACTGCGAAATCATCTGCAGAAGAGCAATATGTGCATAACTTGATGCATGGCAGTGTGGATATGCTCAAGCTCCCGGAAGGTGCAACTCTGGTAGCAGGGACAGAAGGGTTGTTGATCAATAGTGATGCAGATGGATTTGATGTGCTGTCCTACATGAGGAAACTTGATACTCTGCAATTCGGAAAGCTGCTACTATATGCTCACCAACTGCCTTCGACACACACTCTGCTTTCTCAGTAAGTCCTGTTCCTGCATTAGTTTTCAACCTTGGCATCACAATGCTCTCATGTGGAGGCCAGAGTGCTGATGAGCTTGGGGTTTTGGGTGTGCAGGAACTTTCATGCATTTCCAGTGGGAACAGTAAGTGTAGCTGATGTGCAGAACCAAGGCAAAGGTACTGCCATCCTCTTTTCAAAAGTTTATTGCAACCTACCAAAAGGGCTGTTCATTGGATTGCTTACATAGCTTGATCATACACTGTTCTTTTGCTTGACTTTGTTGTGTGCTTCTGTAAGGTCCTTTTGTTCTCAACTGCTGCTAAATGTATGCAGAAAATTTCAATTCTCCTTGTGGTTCTGCAGGTCGTGGAGGCAATAAATGGGAGTCTCCAAAGGGATGTCTCATGTTCTCATATACCCTTCAAATGGAAGATGGACGTTCTGTACCCTTTCTGCAATATGTGGTGTCACTTGCAGTCATCGAGGGAATTGAAGCAGTCTGCACATCCAAGGTATGCAGTTTATATTCTGGAGGCAGATATTCAACTCTCTCTCTCTCTCGCTCCTCCTCTTTGTGACAGTTCTGGGAGGTAGATGTATGTAATCCAAATCATTCATTGCTAGTAAAGAGTTGAGGTCTTACCCAGTGAAGGGTTTGTCTTCTGAACATTAACCATTGGTGTTGAAATGCAAACTTTTCCTCAAAACCATGGGACTTACTGGCTGGCCTCAAATGCTGACTACCTTCAGCACTACAATCAAACTGAGATGTCAGGTTAGATGTGTTTCAATACTGAACACACATACAGGAGAAAGGGAGTCCTAATTCAAGTTGTCTAGAACTGAAAATAGCAATGGTCATCATGTTTGCATGTAAAAGCGGAGGTATTGCATCTGAGAGGTAAGTGTGGTGTACTTATGGGATATGAGCTCTCCTGGGCAGTGGTGGGTATCATACTGTAGCCTTTCCATACCTCATATTTGTTCCAAACTGGATACCAGGTCAACGCAGAATCAAGGCTGAGATATTCAATCTGATGCAGGTTGTGAAAATGCCGGAAGTAAAAATAAAGTGGCCAAATGACCTTTATGCAAAAGGACTTAAGATTGGGGGGGTCCTCTGTACATCAACCTATAGTTCCAAGAAGTTCAATGTTGTTATTGGTAAGTGAAGACAAGAGTGCATTATGCTTGTTGAATCCTTATTCTCTGGTTATTTCTTGAAGGTATGATGTGAGATCAGAACTTCTGATGTGTAAAACAGATTTTGCATGCTTGTGTACTGCTCAGTGTGTTGCAATGCTGGGATACTGAATGAGGACATTCTGCCAGTAACCATTGTCAGAAATAGCTGAATACCTTTCTGAGCAAAGCTTATATGATATTTTGCATTCCATGTTTCTCTCTCTCCAGGAGAGGTTGTTAGGGTATTATAGTTGGGAAGTGGAGTCTTGTGGGTTCAAGGCAAGGTAGATTTGGATGCAGGGGTTGGGCTGAATGTGGTGAATCAGCACCCAACCATATGTCTGGACACATTGCTGCATGAGCTCTGTAGTGATCCAACTACATTAACAAGACATGAGTTGCTCGCTGCTATTCTTGGAAGATTTGAGGTTCTCTTCAAGGTGTTTCTCAGTCAAGGTGGGCGGCCATTTCTTTCAGATGTTCCTTGTCACCTAACCAAACTAACCAATCTGGATGACCAAGCAGCATGCAAAGGCTTTGGGGGGAGTGAGGCAAACACATCAAGGTTTCTAACTCTGTGCAAGACTTCTATTGATCGCAGGGTTCTCTGCACTGGAGAGCAAGTACTATCAAAGGTGGTTGCACAGGTACTCTTGCAGTTTGCCACATGATTTTTTGCTCCACTTGTCCCATCTCATAGCACCTTTAAAAGCTTAGTGGAATTTCCATGCCATCTATGGATGTTTTCTTGTTAACTTGGTCTCAGCAGTGAACCATCATTTTACCAATTTTTGGGTTGGGTACTTGTGCCTTTTCAGTGGTCAAACTGTTGAACTGGAGGAGAGAGAGGAAGGAAGCTCTAAAGTTTCCAAAGTTTATGTTAGAATCCAGGTAAACTGCTGTTTCCACCTGTGTTCTCTCTGTGTGTAGATTTATGCCACTTGAAAATTGTTGCATATGAGAACTATACTATCATACGCTAAACAATCAGAACATAATTGCAGGGGTTAACAGCAACAGGATATCTGCGAGCAGTAGATGACTCAGATGAATCATATGAACTTCATCCTGATGGCAACAGGTATGAAACACCTTGGCAGGGTAGGTGCATTTTACACACCGTTCATTGCTAGAGAATGCTGAAGCATATTCTGAACACAGGGGACTAGTGTCAGGACTTCCTTGAGGCATGAGTGGTTTGCTTTTAAGTTACATGCTTAGAGATCAGGGTTCATTTCCAATCAAAGAACAATTTATCTTGACAGGGGTTAACTATTAACATCAGATCATACATTTTCGCAGTTTTGATTTTCTGCATGGACTTATAAGGAAAAAGATGTGATGCCAGCCTACTGTTGTGATCCAGATGCCACACTGTGAGAAACCTCAACTCTTCTTTTTGTCCCATTTTGTGAATTGGAGTTTCTTTCTTTTCGACTGGCAACTTACCTGGTAGGAGTCACTTATTTATTGGGCTCAATGTTTTCACAAATAGCAGGGTTTGTCATGGTACACAGGAAGCATCAAGCAAGTGGTGAAATTGTGCTACATCCTCAGAGCACCACATATTGAAAGGATCTTCAGCATGTTCACCAATTGATCTGTAGTCTTGAATCTCACATCTATTCCATTTGAAATATACTAGATTCCATACTTCATTCATCCACCCATATCAAATTTGGTCACCTTTGGACAGTTGGGATACAAATCCAGTCACCCTCCTCAAGCAGCCAAGATCACATCTAGTTGCCCTTGGATGATTGGTCAAGATCACTTCTAGTTGCCCTCAGATGATTGGTCAAGATCACATCTAGTTGGCGTTGGATGGCCTAGATCAGAACTCGTCACCTTTGGACAGCGGAGATCAAATGTGGTCACCCTCAAATGGTCAAAATCAAATTTGGTCACTTTAGTGTTACACATGAATTTTGGTCATTTGCTTAGAACCTAGATCAGATCTAGTTGCCCTTGGATGGCCGAGATCTAATTGAGTTGCTTCAGGACCAGCCAAGATGAAATTTGGTCACCCTCATACAACCTAGATTACCCTTGGATGGCCCAAACTAAATCAGGTTGTCGACAAACAATTGAGATCAAATTTGGGCACTCTCTAATGACCTAGACAAAATTTGATGGCCCTTAGCTGGCCCAAATCAAATAGGGTTGCCCTTAATCCCAGGGGAGATGGTTCACTAGTATAGACCATTCTGGGACCCTGAGACCTCAAAGAGGTCTTGGGTTCAAACCAGTGTTGGCCAGATATGTTCAAATATCCGGATAGTTGTCGGTTATGGATGTAGATGTATCCCAAAATTGCATTGTTTTCAATTTCTCATGTTATGGGTATCTGGAGGATGTTCTTTCAACCAACATCTGACAACTATGTATATCTGGATGGTATTCGAATTGCACATTTTATGATTATTCATATTCATATGTTATGGCTAGTTGTGGTCTGGTAAGATGAAATTACAGTTGCCGGATATGCATATGCAAAGTATATTTGTAGAATCAAGGTTTAAGGGGCTTGATATGAAGCACCCCATTAGGGTTTTGGGTTTAGGGTAGTTGGAATGTCTCTTTGTCTCTTTCATCTTTCTGCACAAAATGGCGAAGCTTGTGTTGTTTTTCTCTTTGTCACAAGGACAAACACTTTTGTTTGGGCAAAATGTGGGCAGTGAACACCTTTGCAACTATCTCTTGAACACTAGGTACATTTCACTTTGTTTACTTCTTCAAAGTCTTTCTTGATTGAAGTGTTCTGGTTATGGGAGCTTGAGTATTGCACAAGTTTTGGCTTCACACCTAAGTTTCGGATTCTTGCATAAGTTTTGGCTTTAAGAGGCTTCAGGTTTGAGCGAATTTCACTTACCTTTGTGTTTGCATGTTTGCAAGTTTGGTACTTGCATTATTCTGTCTTCTTTCCTTAATTCATGCTGTCTTTCATGCTTTGGAGTTTAGATTCTTATGGATGTTGTTGAGCGAGTCTTTTGCACTATGGAGTCCGGATTCTTGCTAATGTTGTTGAATGTATCTCTACTGATGATCAGTTTTTATGTATTGAACCCTATTGTCCAAGCATCTACAACTCAAGTTGATTATCATATGTTGGACTTGTTGAAGAAGACAATAACATCTTTGGTGTTGGTGCTTCTATTGAAGAGTCTTCATGTGCTCTTGTTGTAGGGGAACTATCTCTATTTAGGAGGTTGTCTATAGTTTTAGTTACATGTGATGATCCCCTTGCTTGGTGGTGCATTCATGAGACTCAATTCCCAAATGTTGGCTTCCTTGCTAAACAACTCTTTGAAATTTCAGGATCACATATTGAAATTGAACATGTCTTCAATCTTGTTGGCATGTTGACAACTCTCTAATGATGTCGGTTACACGCGGAAAACTTAGATTGTATCATTGTGTTGTCGTAAAGAATTGATCGAATGATCCACAATATTGCACGTGACATAAAAATATGAAAGATTTTTATGACAATTGAAACTTCATTAACTAAAGACAATTATGACCTCATTGAGAAAGCAGATTTTTTTGAATAATTGGAACTATATGGTGATTAGGTTTTTACATGGTAAGATCTAGGATCTCTTTTTTATCTTATTATTATTATTATTATTTTGTTCTTTTGAAAGCTTGCTTAAGATTTTAATCTTTGTGCCATTATGAATTTGTAGGTTATTGTTGAGGCTCACCAATGATAGGCATGGTGTTTTGGTTGTGTTTTGTGGGGTTGGGGCTAGCATGCATTGGGGAGAGTCTTGTAAAGGACTTGGGTTCAACTCCCCCACAAGTTATTTAATGTGTTCAAATTTGTGTGATTACAAACAAAATTTCAAATATAAAAAAATTATGTGTATCCATTGTACATGTCTTTTTGTTAGTTTGATTTTGATAGCCAACAAATCCATATCCAATCAAGGAAGAAAGATGAACATGAATTTAGATTCGTCTTGACATAAATATGTGAAAAAAAATTCGATGCATATCCTTATGTTAATGTTTTATAAAAAATATGTTATATTGGTATCTTGCAGGAAGCCTCAAAACTTGATATCCAAACAACATTGGTTCAAACCCAATTGTGTGCAAATGAAACTTTTATTGGCCTTCTACCAATGAGCTTGGCTTCGGGGTGCCAACAACTTCTCAGGTAAGTATGCTATGGTGTTTCAAAAGAAAAAATAAATGGTTGCCCTTAGATGGCGAAGATCACATTTGATTGCCTTTAAACAACCCATGTGAAATCTAATCATCTAAATATTGTTTGGATCAAATTTAATCACCCTCATATGGTGTGGATCAAATTTAGTTTCCTAGGGACAATTGAAATCAATTTAATCACCCTTAGACAACCATATCAAATTAGATCACCTTTAGATGACCCAAATCAATTTGATTACTTTGATAACCCTATATTATATGCAATTACCCTTGGTCAACCCATATTAAATTGGGTTGGTCACCTCTAGATGACCCAAATTGAATTTGGTTGCATTTGGATGGTGTAGATAGATGTGGTGGTCCTTGGCAAGCCAAATTCAAATATGATCACCATTGGAAAACCAAATAATATTTAGTCACCTTTAGATGCCCCGTATCATTCTAATTATCTTTGGATGGCCTATATCACCTTCATCAACTAGAGACCTCCCTTGGATGGTCAAGATCCAATTCAATGTTCAATTGAAAAAAAATAAAATGGGATGGATTTATGATTTTTTTCCAATGAACCAAATACATTGAATTCGAAAAAGATTTGACATTTCAAATCTCACTTCAAACATTCAAAAATCCCAAGGAATACCAATTCCCAAATAGGATTAAACAAGCACCCCTTTGCATGAATTTATGAATTTTTTTCCAACGAGTCAGAATATCAAATTGAAAATAAATTTGGCATTTCAAATCTCACTTCAAACATTTAAGATTCTCAATGAGTCCTAATTTTCAAACCATGAATTCCTTTAAAGCACCTTGCTCTTGGCAAAATTGTGATACTATTATTGTCATTGGTCATTGTTATTGTGGCAAAGGAGTTCATGCTTGCCGTCAAGCTATGCCTCTTTGTGATGATTTTGCAAACAAAGCTACATAGATCCAAGATAGTATGATTGAGAACTTAGTACATGAAGTGCATAACTTATTACATAATGGTAGTATGATTCATTTCATAAGAAGTTGTCTTTAGATATATTATGATTTAATCATATTTGGTATTTTTTCTTGTTGTAATTTCTTTGAATGTAATTTTCATGTATTGTAGAAAATAGGTTAGACTTAGATTATTATGTAGATCTAAGAAAGATTATTATTTCTAGTGGTTACCTTCCATCACTTTGTAATTTGTAGTTAATCACGTAATTTGATGGTGATCCTATTTTTTGGGATTTAGTTTTATGTTAATCTACCGATCATCCTTTGATTAAATGGGTTAGTCCCTTTCTCTTTGGATTCAATTTATTGTATTTTTTTGTAATAATAAATATTAGTTTTATCTTAATGTTTCAACATGTATCAAAACATGTTGAAGAAGGATCCTAGGTATGTGGAAAGTGGTGAAGTTTGACTTAAGATTGTAAATGTGTTGTGAAAAGGAATCCAACATCTTAAGAAATGTGTAAATCTTATCCATTTCTATGATGACAAACGTTTTAGAAAGTTATATCTTTTAAGCAAGTAAGCTAGGGGACGAGTCTAAACATAGTGTGTGGAAATTTTTTAATCTGTCATATTCATGTGAAAAAATCTATGGGACATTGTGGAGCCTCTAGTTGTACAAGCTTATTCTTCAACAATGTTTGGAGGTTTAATGTTTGGAATCACAACATCAACACCATTGGTGTGGACTATTGCTTAGGTTGAAAGTCTTAAAAAACAAAAGCGTAAAGCTTTGCATATCATTAATTTGTCCATCAAGGACAAAATTATTCCATATGGCATGGGGATACAAGAACCCAAGGACATTTGGGAGGTTCTAGAAAATTTGTTCAAAACCAAAGATTTCTCTTGACGGATGTTAACATGAAGAAAAACTAACAAATCTTAAGATTGATGAAACAACACCAATAGAAGATTTTATTGTCAACATTAAAAAATAAATAAAAATTGATTGGCTAGCTTTGGAGAAGTTATCATTGAAAATGTGTTCGTTGAAATGGTTTTTAATGTTTTACCATCAAGCTTTGATCAATTTGTTTAGTTGATTTCAATTCATAAAGGCTTACCTACATTTGAGGAGCTAAGTGGCAACCTATTGCATGTAGAACACAAGAAGAGCGTGAAGAACTAATGTTGGGATGATGAAACACTTGGGCGAATTTCAAAAAGTACATTCAACATAAACGTTTTCAAGAAAGAAATAATGCATATCATTATTTAATTGGTTTCCACAAGAATCTAGGTACCTATAACCATTGTTTCAAGAAGATCATTGGGTAAAAAATTGTCTAAAACAATGGAAGAATGTGAAAAATTTCCATCAATAAACAAACATGTTGGAGGATGATGGTGATGGAGAAGGTGATGAGATTAAACTTTTTGAAAGCATAGTGAAGTTGTTTGACAAAGCTTTAACATATCCTAAGCTTTAAGATCTCGAACAATTGGTACTTTCCATGGAATGTGTTGATGCAAAATAGATCTTAAATTCCAATGCTACATGTCAATGGAAATCTTAAACTCCTAGATGAAGTCAAGCCATAGATAGGATCTTCTTTTGAAGTAAAGTGTGCAAGCAATATTTACTACAATGTTGAAGGCCAAGGTCATGCAAAAAGGTTCAATTTGAAATTGGTGAAATAAACAACATCAAAAAAGTTTTTTACGTGCTTGGAGTCAATAAAAGAAAATGTTTATTGGAAATTAATAAGGTTCATCTAACAATATTTAATTCTTCCCAACATCTTATCATCTCATAATGAAAATCACACAAGATTGTAACTTGAAGAGTTAGAAGTCCTAAATATGGTTTGTAGAAACTAGTTAGTAGAAAACCAAATATTAAGCCTACAAAACATCAAGCATTATCTCTAAAAGAAACAAACATTGTTAGACTTTGGCACATGAGGCTTGGGCACTTGAATTTCCAGTCATTCCATTTTTTGAGTTCTCATTAGTTGGCAATTGGTATTTCCAACCATATGTTGATTTCTTGCACCTATGTTGGCTACCTCATGGGACTTAAAAAAAAAAATTGCACTAGTTGTCAAGTGGGGCACAATTTGGTCTATAGTTGCATTCACTTCCAAATTGAATTAGAACATGTTTCACTTAGATGCGAGAACAATTTTTTTGCATGGCACTTTTTATATAAGTTTATACGACCCAACCTTTTGGGTTTGTGGAAGAAGGGAAGGAGCACAAATTTTGCAAATCATTGAAGTATTTTTATGAACTTAAACAACCGTCGATAGCTTGGTATGAAAATTTTGATTCTTATCTTAAGGATTGGGGCTTTAGTTATAGTGATGTTGATCATAATCTATAGTATTGAAAGTCCTATGACAAAATTGTTGTCTTGATTTTGTATGTTGATGTTTTGTTACTCATTGGAGATCATGAAAAGAAAATCAATTGGTCAAAGGAATGATTGAAGCCTAGGTTTGAAATGACAAATTGAAGTTTGTTGTCACCTTATCTTGGACTAAAGTTCTTTCATTTTCCTTCAGGTATATTTCTAGCTTAAAGAAGACATGTGAGACAAATATTAGAAATGTTTAGTATGCTCCAATGTAGCCCTATCATATTGTCAATGTTAAATACTACTAAACTTTCAAAAGATATGAAATCAAAAGAAGTAGACCTAAAGAAGTAAACCTAATTCTTTACAACAATATTGTCGGGAAGCTTATTTTTCTTGACAAACGTTAGACTTGATATAACATTTGTCAAAGCGATTGTTAGTATATGGTTAGACCATAGAAACCTCACTTTGAAGCATCAAAACACAAACTTAGACACATTAAGGGCATTTTGATATTCTTTATCACCACAAAGGAGATGGAGTTGTTGATGGCTTCATTGACTTAAATTGGGATGGAAACAAAAATCAACAACATTTCACCGCCAACTTTGTGTTCCACATGGGTTCGAATGGAATTACTTGGATGTTCAAGAAACAACCCACATTCACTTTTTCTTTTACCAAGTTAAGTATTGTGCAATGTTTGAAAGGGCCAAGGAGTCAACATGGTTAAAAGGATCGGTGAAGATTTTGGTGTTTCTAATGATGGACCTATTTTAATATTTTGTGATAACCAAAGTTCCATTATAGTTTAGAATCTTGTGTTTCATGATAGGATTAAACATATTGAAATACATTATCATTTTATAAAAGAGAAGATGTTCAGTAAGGAGATTGACTTAAATCAAATCCTAACATAAAATCAAATTGCTAATATACTAACCAAGTCTTTGAGAGGTAGAAAGTTTGAATCTTTATGAATTACACTTGAAATTATAAGCTTGCAATATCTTCTTGGAAGAAGCTTAAAATATAATTAATATTTCTATCAATCTTTATTACGTATACTTCCTACAAGAATGACAAAAATCCACTTGGGAAGGAGGAGTAGGAAAAACAAGCAATTGAAAATTCAATCAATCCAATCCATCCACACAACTTATTGTTTCAATCATTGATATTTAGTTCAAAGAATTTACATTAAACTCTTTGTTATTTTTAGTCATAACAAACTTTTGATTGGTTATTTTGTAAACTAATTCTTGTTAGAATAAGTTTTTTGATGTAGCTACTAGTTAGGTTTAAGGGGGTTGTAGAAAATAAGCTAGACCTAGATTGCTAAGTAGATTAAAGAAAAATATTTTTTCTAGCAATTACCTTGCATGGTTATGTAACTTTTGGTTAATCACGTAACTTGATGATGATCCTATTTTTTGAGCTTTCGCTCTACGGTGATTTGCTATCATCTTTTGATTAAATGGGCTAGTACTTTTTTCTTTGAATTTATTTTATTGAATCCTTTCTGAAAGAATAAAAATTGGTTTTTCTTTGATGTTTCAACATGTATTATCTTACTAAAATTGTTGTTGACGTGGTTCTTTGAATAAAAATATTGGATTTGGCATGGTGCAAAGCAAGAGGGAAATTTTGCAAAGATCAATTGTGGACATAAGTTGTAGAGATTTTTCTTAGCAACAAAGAAACAAACTCTATCTAGGAATAATTCCAAAAGACATTTTCAAAATCTGCAAAAAAAATAAAAATGAAAATTGGAATTATTTATGAAAACAATAACAATGTGGACAAGATCCATAAGAAATGAAATTGATTCCCACATGAGGACTATGGCTACTGATGCAAAGCTCAGTAATATCATAATGAATTAGTAAAATATTTCTAATGTACTTAGATAACCCATTATTTAGCCAAAATTTTAATCCATGAAAAGAACATGCATTTCATTTTTTCTTTAAATTAAAAACATAAATTTATGCCGATGCTTTACATGGTGTAACACCCTTGGAGCTGAATATTCCGAAAATGAGTGCCCCCTTGGCTCCCACCTTGGGTAGGAACTTAATTTAGGAATGCCTTACCCCTTGAATGCTACCCTTTTTGTTATGGTGCACATTGTTCATTTTCTCCCCCCCCCTCCCCCCCCCCCTTATTTTGAGTGTGAAAAATTATTGAATTGTCCCAAGAAAACATCTCACATCGTTTTAAAATATGTATCAAACATTAAATGAATTACTATAATTAATATATAATTACATTTACTATTGTAAAAACTTTTATCAGTCAAGTAAATGTTTGTTTCCATTGGTAATTAATAACTATGAATACAATAATCTATTGAACATATATTACTTTTTAAAATTACTGTAATAATACTATAAAATATTTATCATAAATAATTATTTACATATTTTTTAGTTTAAAAACATTACTGTATAATAATTCCTGGAATTATAATCATTACAATAATTATTTTAACTACATTATGATTTTTCCAGAATTTTAATTCAGATTTAAACTTATAAATTACAGATTGTGAATGTTCAATTAGAAAATACTTATGAAATCAATATAATTTATACTTATCTGAAATAATTATAATGAGTTTATAATAATGTAACATTAATTCCAAGTGATTGACTTATTTTACTATAAGAATATAAATTATATAATATTAAATTTTATGTCGTAACAATAACTATTTAGTGTAACTTATAATTAAAAATATAATCATTTATAATTATTTATAAAAATGATATATTATGAACAAATAAATAAATAAATAAATAAATATTTTAGTTTATGAGATTAAAATCCATGTAGTTATGGTCATAAAACTAGTTATTTTAAATAAATTATGATTATTTTAAAAACTTAAATAAGAACTAAATTTATAATTTATGAATATAAATAATAATAATAATAATAATAATAATACATAAATTATTCATGTATTGTAATTCTAACTTACAAATAAATTAAGTAATACTAATAATTTTATGTCATTATAGAATAATAACTATTCGTATAAAATTTTCTTCTTTCACATTAAAAATGCATTATAAATAAGTAAATAATAACTAATACATACAATTAATTTAGTGTATCTTTGTTTTCAATACAATAATTATAGCAACTTTGCTCATTATTTGAAGATTATTACAAAATTCTGAAATAAAATTCTTAACTGTATGACATAACAATTAATTAGGATACATTTTTTCTATTATTAGTAAAACATAAGTGCTGTAAATACAATAGTTTATTTTTATAATTGGGAACTATCAATTTAATTAATGTGAAATTTATGTCGTAATATTATTTATTCATTTTATATAAGCAATAATAAATAATAAGTAAAATAATTTATTATTATTATTTTAAAATTTCAGTAAAATTATTCTAAAATTTTATGATGCAATAAAAAATATATATTATAAGTACATTACTAAATATTTTAGTATACTAGAATGTAATTCTGACAATTATAAACATTAAATTAATTAAAATATAGTTGTAATATTCTATATTTTAAAATAAAAAAATAAAATATGAATAATTAAGTTAAATTATAACTTATGTGTATATTATAATTAATTATATATTAATTACAATAGAAATATTATGAATATTAAGTTTGATAATAAATCGAATAATAATTATTATTGATGTATATAAATAGATGTTGAATGTAACTAAACATTAGTTCGCTTGCGATTAATGGGACTTTAAATGGTTACTCTTAAATGATAAATTCAACCCATATATAGATGTAAACGAATTTAATTGAAGATTAGTCGCAAGTTAATCATGGGTGATTTAGTTGTGATGTCACACTAATTGTAGAGGGTAAAAATTTAGTTGCAAAACCAAATAGTAGCAAGTAACTATAAATGCATTGATCACATATTGGCGTTTTTCTTGTAGTGTGTTGAATAGTTG
Source organism: Sphagnum contortum (assembly GCA_963920785.1). Taxonomy (NCBI): domain Eukaryota; kingdom Viridiplantae; phylum Streptophyta; class Sphagnopsida; order Sphagnales; family Sphagnaceae; genus Sphagnum; species Sphagnum contortum. The sequence continues at coordinate 2,928,300 of OY987290.1, read as the reverse complement.
AAGTAAGTCCTCAAAAAGGATAAAAAGGTGACAAAATTGGTCATTGGGGTTGATTATTTTATTTAACAAGGCCTAAAAACCTACCAATCAATAGGGGCAGACCTTTGAATCTATTTTAATAGACTGAATATTATATATGGAAAAGGAGGAGACAACACGTGGTTAGTTTTGTGGCCTAAAGGTTTGTTAAAGGTTGTAATTAAGTAGGTCCTAAATAAGTATAAGGGAGGTAGGAAATGATATAATCAACTATCATGGCTGATTTTTGCATTTAAGAAGGCTTGAAGAGCTGCCAAATCAATAGGTTTAGACCTTTTACGTTTGTCTTTTGACAACATAATGAGTAAATATGGAATAGGAGGAAGAAGAGAGGGAATGGAAAACATCATTAAGGTTTGTAGACTCTTGCAAAATCAAGAACCCAAAAACAATGTTTTTTTTTACTATTTGAATTTGGTTAAGTTGGTTACATGTTAGTTCCTCTTTGAATTGTAATTTGACACATGGGCATATTATGCATCAAATTGCCCAACTACATGGTAAGGAGGTATGTAGGTCTTCAATGATTAGGGGAAAAATTTGGTCAAATATGATTTGCTACAAAAGAGTTTTGAAATCACACATGACGTAGTTGGGAAAATTTGATCAATGAATGGACTACCTCCAATAGTGGCATAATGGCATTCAACCCCAACAACGTTTCTACATCAATCAACAAAACACAAATTAGATTTGGTTGATGCTATGGTGGGTGCATTTAATGGCATCTTCATGAGGAGGGTTCGATATTTAGACAACACACGCTTGACATGACTAATCATGGATATCCACTTGGTTTTGATGTTCCATAATATTTTGTTGCCTTTAGTTTGCATGATTTTTGCCAATTTGGTAAATTCCAAATGTTTTTGGGGTCGTGGTTGAAATAAACATACAAACATTGTAAAAATGCTTCAATGTGAGATATCAAATGTAAGTGTGAAAGGGTTTGTATTGTCAAATTAATCCAATGAACCATACAATGTGCACTAGTGACAAATGGAGCATATTGCCATTGGATTTGAGTTATAATTCCATATCTGAGGCCTTGGAAGGTATTGACCCCATCAACACCAAAATAGACTAGCTTTGAAACAAAGTTTTTCCCTTACAAACTCCCTTCCGTCATCAAAGAGTTCATGATCGATAAAGTTAGATTATCAATTTTAGATCAAGAAAACACATGTGTTCACATTCACCAACAAGGGTATGCAAGCATCAACACCAATCTTGGACAATGTAACCATGCACATTTGCCTAACTTGCATTATTCATAGAAATAATCTCATCCATGTTAAGGACACGAACTTGGCATTCTAGATAATAGTTTTAGTGGCTTTTTTCACCTCATTCTTTGTGTTTTACTATTTCCCAACCAGCCCCATCAATCCAATCTTTTTTTAGAATAAATCAAAGATTCAAGAACTCAAACAAAGGCTTGAAATCTTCATTATTTATCATTGGCTTACCTTTATTCAAGAAACAAAATAGAAGCAAATTGAATAAGTTTCCTTTTATCTAAACCACTGCTTAACCAATGTCAAGATGTTGGAGGACAATTGTTGTTGATAACTAAACATAAGCAATTTCATTTTTTGCATGCCCACATTTTGGATCCATGAACCCCTTACCATCAAGAGCTTTCCTTTTATTTGCATGTTTTTTAGGGCATAAACATGGTAAAATATGTTAGTCAAAGACACTTATTGTTTTTTTGGAAAGTATCCATAAAATATACTTTAATGTATTGAATCCATGAATATTATTTAAGTCAAAGAACTTATAATTTAATGTAAAAACATTTTGAAAACACTATTACAAAATGCGGGTGTAGTTCACTAGTCCCCATTCACTAAATTAATGAATTCGCTAATTTTTCATTAGTCCCCATTCACTACAACCAGTGAATTCACTTAAAATCCAATGAAATCACATGACGTACATGGACACCTTTTGTGAAACAACCAACCAATTTAGAACATACTTTTGATCCATTTTTCTTATATAAAAATTTCTCAAACTCTATGTACAACTTACAATAAATTCAATGAAGTGCTTTATGGTTTCAAAATAAAATTTAAATAAGTTTTATAATAGGCTTTTTTTAATGTTGACGTCGAAAAAATATTATTTTTGAAAATAATTTTTTTAAGGACTACTTTTTTGGCATATTTTAATCATGCTTGGACCTTTCAATGGAATCCCACCAAAACCTTCTTCTTCTTCTCAATTTGGAACAAACATGACATTTCACAAAAGTGACCAGTCCAACTTCATTGAAAACAGGTTTGCCCATGGCATTTTCAAAGCCCAAATATCTTGAAACTTATAATTCACATAAGTATCAAAAGTTTTTTTTTTTCCATTTTTTGAGATTAGAAACATGCACATCCTCAACAACAAGGGTATTAGGTTTTTTAGAAGGTTCAAACATTTTAGGAATTATGTTGCAATTTTGAAATGGAATAGTTGTGAATTCACGGGTTTACAATTGGCTTCTTTGCTCACCCATGTCACTGGATTTAGGTACATCAAAAGAAAAACACTCATTAGATGGGAAAGCTTATCCTGGAATTTGACCACCAAAAAAAACTTAAATCTGACATTATTTGGAATTTGTAATTTTGAAGGCATGGTTGAAGCTTGAAATAAAATAACAAAGTTCAAACAACAAAATGAACCCAAAAATGAAAACTTAAGAAATTTACCAAAAAAGGTTCACTATAAGTAAATATGTAATATGAAACTTGAATGCACATGGTAGTGCAGGTCATTGTAGTCTATAACTCTATAACATTTTAAACAAAAAAATGGTTGCACTATGTGCCCAGTCCTTATAGCTTCACACAAAAAAATTGAACCAAACCTTAAAGGTTTTAGGTCACAATTCACTACTTATTGTTCACTACTACTATTGCCCATTGCCCACTACCATGTATACCTACAAGTTGCAACTTTAATGCTCAAAGGTTCACTGCTATAGTGCTATTGATGTCCACTGCCATGTATACTTGCAACCTTAATGCTCAAATGTTCATATAAGAAATCCAATTGAATTGCCTAATACCAGCTGCAACTTTGGTAAGTGAAGCTAGGTTTAGGTATCAGTTCATGACTCATTATTATCGGAGTTAGGATTTGGTGGTGCGAAATGAATTTTGACTATGGCTGTGCACATCATAGAGACCATAGACATTGTGAGCCTTGATCTGTGAGTAGTGAGTTATAACTTCTAGTTCTTAAGTCTCAAGCATCCTAAACAAATATAATTGAAAATTGAATTCAAATAAAAGAAAATTATCGTCGAACAATGTAAGACTTGAGTGCACAATAAAAATTTGTGAATCCAAGGGCTCTGATTGCTTCACAAGCGCCATGTTGAAAGATCACTCCCATCACCTAAACTTTGGTTGGTTGTTGCTTGAAGCTTGTAAGTTGCAGTGTTGCAGAATGCACATTACACATCAACACTAGAGTTTGGACTGTGGAGTCTAGACAGAATCACCATTCAACAGTGGACACATGACAAGCGAAATGGATTTTGGGAGGAGGGAAGGGTTTAACAAAAACCCGTTTGAAAGAGGGGTTAAAGTTCGATCCTCAGTGTGAAGTTCTAACGATCTACCTTAAAATAAGTTGCGGATTATGTGAATAGATGTTTTCCTGCGGCGACGGAGATGCGAAACAAAAATGTCGGTTGTTTACATTGAAAGATTTTTAATGAGATATTTGCGAATTTATATATTTTTTCAAATTAAAAAACCCTTTGTGATTCGCCAGCCCGATATTCAAGTCGAAAAAAGCGAAATTTCGCTCAAAACAAAACACTGCCCAGAAACCCCGAACATACTCGATCGCCGGAAAGGGACAAGCACGATCTGGAGGAAGAAGTTCACAAGTAAGTAGTAACCTTGAGTTTCAATTTTTCTCTCTTTGCCACAAACCAGAAGTTTGGTGCACCTGGTGAGTCAAGAAAGAAAGGAGCTTTTCCTCTGGTCAAATGGCTTTTTTGTCGTTGTCTCTTCTATTAGGGTTTGAAAGCCTAAAGCGCCATCCGGATGATCCTGGAGTGTGTATGTAGGAGTGAAGCTTTTCATGACCTCGCTTCTCGTCGAAGTCAATGGCAACCGGGAGGAGGGGCGGGGGCGCGAGGGGGGCCAATTTTGTATGCACACTTCCGTAAACGATGATGGAAAGAAGAATTCCCCAATGATTTGGTGTCCGAATTTATTTTATGGACGGGGTTTTGAAGTTTGAACCCTAGAAGAGGCAGGAGAATCTAGCTTGTGGAAATAGCAGCGGCAACAGCGCTGGTGCCATCCATCGTCGGTGACGCGGGCGTTTGGAACTTCACACATTAGAAGCTGCTGGTGAGTCTCGAAAGCTGTGGTTTGAGGTTTCGGAGGGGAAGGAAGGAAGGAAGAAAAGGGAAAAGGGGTCACGAGAATGGGGTTGTTGGCGAAACCTCTGGGCTGGGTAGACAGCGTTGGGAATAAGGTCGGCCGTCTCCTTGCTGATAAGACGCCGTCCTTCCGGTCGCATGAGCACGCGCCGTTACTTACGCAGGATCCAGATGAAGAAGAGGTGCCGAGCTTTACTTTGTTGTCGTGTCTTTTTGGGGTGTGTTCCGTAACCCTAGTGGCTTGGGGTTATGGATTTCATTAGAGCTCGTGAATTCGGGATTAACCTTGATGAACTAGGAAGCATTACCCAGCCTTTATGTTTTCCCGGGAGTCGTCCCCCGAAGCTGAATGGAGAAACATCATTAGGAAGCATTGCCCAGCCTTATGTTTTCCTGTGAGTCTTTCTGTTCTTGTTGCCAGGTCGAAATCCTCATGGTGGTGTCAGGCAACAGGAGAATCGATTTCTTAGATTTTAATGTGCAGCTCTCACAAGCTGAGAATGGTTTATCTGATGCAAATCAGCTTTCCTCATGCCTTACAGTGGCACCGTTGAAGCTAGAAGGCAAATTTTGGAGTGCTGAGAATCCAAAAGACATGGTCATGGTTGTTCTCTTTGAAGGCCTTGGAAAGATGGATGATCTGTGTGTGTGTGCAGACCCCTTTGTGAGTGCCATGTGCAAATAAGAGTTAGGGCATTTGTGTCTGATTGGATTTCTGTTTTGTGATTTTGACCAGGAGTTTGACACTGGATCAGAGAATGTGGATCGGAAGAGTGATCACAATAGTGGGCATAGGTCAAATGAATTGGAAAATTGCAGCAATGAGGACTTGGACTTTGAAGGGCCTGACACATCCTCGCTGTCTGCATTCCTTTGGAATCTTCTTTCTTGCTCTGAGGCAGACATCAGAGGTGCAGAGGAGGCTGTGTCATCCTCAGCTGACCATGTGGAGGTGAAAGGTGGATCCTTTCATGTGCCTGCAAGCTCAGCAAGCAATCCAGCTGGTCAGGTGCAGGGGCTACTCAAAGTAGAAGCTTGTGGGGCAGAAAATGTTGCAGAGGACACGAAACTAGGTGGGAGGACTACAGGTGACAGTGAAGATGAGGCTGACTGGCAGCTGGTTGATAAACATGATTTGTTTCATTCAAGAATGATAGGAAGTGTGTCAGAACAGGCAATGGTTTCCATGGGACCCGATGACCTTCCAGCAACATCAGACAAATCCTCTCTTATATCTGAAAGCTTACGTGGCTTTCTTCATTCAGCACTGCCTACACTTGCCAAAGGACGACAGTGGGTGCTTCTATACAGGTATGCACATCTAGGTAACTGCACCCACAATCTGAACCTGATCATGTTGAACTGAATTCTGACAACACTTGTCTGAGTTGTTAAATGTCACTAAATAATGCAATGCCTGGTGATCTCTGCAGTCTTCTCAAATGCACTTTCTGAAGGGATATTTGCCACTTACAATTTACACCTTGTTTGTGATGAGCAGTACACAGAAACATGGGATGTCACTACTTACCCTGTATCGGAGAAGTGCCATGCTGCCAGGGCCTTGCTTATTGGTATTGTTTTCCCTACTGAAACTGAGTGTTCTTTCAACACAGTCCCTGATTTTCTCTCTGTGTTTGAATTGATCCTTTCCCTGAACTGGATACTACTTTTGTCTTGCTTTCTGTGTGCTTCTCTAGATTACTAGACTGTTCATGACTGAGAACACAGGAAACCTGTTGTAAGAGCTCTCTAATATGATCTGGACACCTTACAATGTAAAGTTTGGCATGGCTCATATCCAGGTGGCAGGGGACACAGATGGAGTTGTGTTTGGTGGCTTGACGAACGCACCATTGCAACCAACACCCACAAAGAAGTATCAGGTGAAGCCTTTTGTGTGTTTTACAAACTGACATTGTTGTGCAACCAGTTGCCTTAAAGTTTTATGTCCTTGCAATTGAAGAACAGTCTTATTTAACAAGGATTTGAGGCACTTGGTACAAGGAAATGCTGTCTTGTCTGGTCCCTTCTCCCTTCAGGGACTCTGCAGTCTGAGTTACAATATCTGAAAGGGTCCCAGTTAACTGTTGTTGGGATCTTCTTGTTGTATGTTGCTTGCATTTGTTGTACACTAATTGATGGTTCCCTTTCATGCACTCATGTGTTAAGTGCGTTGATCCATGTCTGATGGAAAGCTGTGATCTGTGCTTTTCTCCAGGGAACAAGCGAGTCATTTGTTTTCACAAACATTGCTGATCCTCCCTACATATTTCACCCCACAGGTGAGACTTCAAGATGCCGACAATTTCATGTCCTGTAGATTCTCCATATGTGTTATGAGTTTAATGTGTAATTGTTGAGTTTTTTCTTTCCAAGGATCCCTCCAGCATGCATGGAGGCACATGTTTCTGTGGGTTCTGAAGCCAGTATTGCATGATTTACAGGTTTGAACAGATATTTTGTGCTCTGTACAACTGAGTCCCTTGCGTTTGGAGGTGGTGGTCATTTTGCCCTGCATATTGATGCAGAGTTGTGAGTAATCTGAAACTTATGGTTCTTTACAGTAACACCAAAGACAATTTTCTGACTTCACTTCCAGCCAACAATTTCTGCAGGGATTGCCACATAATATCTCAGAACTCTTCAAGTTGCCTGCTTAAGTTCATGCTATTTTATTGATCAAGTCTTGAGAAGGCTCACATTTGTGTTGTGTACAGGTTGAATGGGTCAAGTGGGGCTTGTGAGACATATGGCAACTGCTGCCTTTCTCAAAGAGAAGACTTCACCCTCAAGGATGTGGAGGTACTTCAATCTGCCTCCCTAATTTGCGCCTGTTATAACCTACAGCAATGTAAGTCCAGTAAAGATGGCAACTGCAGGTTTTCCATCTATTGAAATTATTTCAACCCCAAGCTTTTGTGTCAAAGTCTGCCAAGGTCTGTCATTGGATTTTTCCTTTTTTTCATCCTGTTGGCTGTTAGTAGTGACTCACACAAGCTGCACTGCTTACCTTCCTACCAACAGCTAGTGTAGTACCTTCCAGCTGGGGAACAGCACAACTGTATTTTTACTATCCTAGCCATAAACCAGGATCCAGGGCCAGCCACTGATTTAATCAGAACCTAGTTTATGCTACATTGGCCCTTACCATTATGGTAAGCATTCACCAATTGTTGATTTAGCAAGTAGTGCCTAATCATGGGCCAGATTGTATGTAGCAGCAGTTGATCTGCCTGGTCAACACAGTAGTGAATGGTATCTTAACCTGTTTTCAAGTAACCTTTTACACAAGGCTGGGAGACTCAGTAAGGATCTAGACCTAGTTTAATGACCACCAGGTGTTTCTCTAACTGATTTATTCTTGGCAGCTCTGGGGTTTTGTGCATACATCGAGGTATACTCCCTCTTATGCAATCTTCAAGGAACCAGAGGAGGTCCCCAGTTTCAGATCATGGTAGTGGCCATGGATATTGGCAGACATACATAAAGTAAGCAACATTCCAATGTGGAATTCATGTGCTTTGAGATAGTGGCCTGGTTGTCAAAGAGCACCTTGCCTGCATTAATCTAGGTGTTGTCACAATGCAAGTAAATGGAAAGGCCATGCATCGATTAATAGTGGTACAGTTGTTTTAATCTCTACCTAGTCTCAACTCAATGGAGGAAATCCCTGCAATCCTGGAATTGCAGATAAATGCTCTCCTGTAAATAATTCTTGCATTACTGCAATGATTAAATCATCTGGCTAATATCTATGAGCGATTTAAGAAACTATTGGCCAGTGAAAGACAACCATTAAGTTTGAAATATAGCAAGTTGTTTTCTCTGTAAGGTGAATATAGCATGCTGCTGCTCTGAAGCAGACACTTGATTTTATCTCATGCTCATTGCTATGCTCCAAACCTTGTTCCTTGTATTATCTACTCACTTAAGCTGGCTGTTCTCTTCACAGGGTTAATCCATTTCAAGTGGCTTTTTCTGCTACTTCTATGCTAGTTTGTGTCTTTCATTTCCGTAGCCACATTTTCTGCTGGGTACCTTTTCTCCTTAGGTGCCCTGCAACAAGGGTGAAATTATTATTGGTTGTTGGTATATAGTTTTGCTGGACATTTCCTGATCAAAGGATTGTTCATCAACAGAGCTGATGTTAGGTGTCTAGACGAGTGAAAAAAGCTGAAGACAAGAATAGCAAAGGATTGACAATGCAACTAATATTTATTTTAGGAGTCGGTAATACTTGCAAGGACCTATGATATTAAGGAATTATAATAGATGTCAATCTACACTTGTGAATGCTTGGAAGCAATATTGATAGTATGCCACACCAATTTTTTGATGTAACTAAAGTAGGTGATTATAATTTTAGCCATTAAAAAGTGGACTAAAGAGAGAATGTTTTAGTTAACATGTTTACAACAATCACTACCCAAAGTCAAGTACCTTAATATGTGGCTTTCAAATATAAGGAACCACTAAAAACTAAATCAAATGTTTATTGGGTTGTAGAAGAAAAGCCACAAAAGTCATGTTTGAGTAGTTATACAACAAATGTAAGAGAAGGATCCCCCAACTTAGCTATAAGTGACAAAGGGCCATTGAAGATGATACATGTAACAAATTGCTTATTGAAAATTATACTGAAAAGGGAGCTGCCAAAATTGCAAAAAAGGAAGATCACTTCTATAGGAGATTGGGAAACAATTATTGGAGAACAAACATATTGAATTTGGGTCAACTTTTATTTGCCTTGGACTAAACCTCAAAAGAGAAATTCTTGCCAAACTTTTTAAAAAAAAATGTTTAGACCTTCGTAAACTTAATTCTACTATAGCTTCTATTGGCATAGATCACAACATGGCAATCAGTGCGTGTTGTAAGGAATATAATAGAAGACATTTTATTGGATGGTGGTTGAAGGGACAATATCATTATAGAAGAACTAAGGAAGAAGGGATTACCAATTCCCAAACCAATTCCTTGTAACTTCAGGATGACAAATTAGACTATTGCTAAACCAATATTTTGAAAATCCATATTCATGACATTCCATCCGTAGTCATCTCTGTTGTAATACATAATAGTGTGTTGGAAGCAGCTTACTTCATGTTATTGGTTAGACCCTACCTAAAAGATGTTAAGGTTTTTCAGGATTGCAACACCAATTTTATTATCATTAAGGAAAATAATACAATAAAAACCATTGTAGTCATTAAATGATTGGATGAAAATAACAAGGCACCATAAGCTCTACTTTATTATGACTTCATTAATGGAATGACTAACGAGGAAGACTACACACTTTTTTTGCAATATATCTAGACTTGTTTACTGCTAGAGGAATTATGAAAAACATTAGGATTATAAAACCTCAATACTATTAAAATTGAGCATCAATTTTAGCATACCATAGGCTTTATTTTGGTAGATGCAACTCTGGCATGAATTACAAGAAAAGACTTGCGAACTGCACAATCGACAACCCTGAACAAACCTGAATGCATTTCTTGTAATACTAATTCAGGTTAGCAAATTAAAACAACCTGAATTAGTATTACAAGAAATGCATAAAGCTATTAGAGGATAATCTTTTTCAACAAATCTACCAAAAAATATTGGATGCAAAGTACTGGTGGCCAAGCTTATACAATGGTGACAACCAAGGAACTAGCAAGATAATCGCAACCATTACATCTAAGTTGGCGACTACCTTGCTTGTAGAACCCTTCATCAAATGGGGATTGGATCTTATAGGACTCATTAAACATGTAAGGAGATCTATACATGGAACACATATATTTTGGTAGCTACATATTTTATGATTCAGCTCTCAAAGGGGTTGAAGCCCAATTAGAAGAGGGAGGAAAGTATAAAGGGATTGACAAAAAACTTGAGTCATTACCCAAGGATCGTTTTTCCACTTAGTAGATTTACAGGAACACGAGGAAGATGATGAATTAACAAACTTGGATGAGGTACTAGAAGAGGGTCTATTACTGAAAATTGAATTACAGAAGGAGGTACTGAATACCTAGTTATAGAAACACTAAGGACCAAATTTCCAAACCCTTGTACTCAAGGAAGAAGAGGAAAAAGTTCAGAGTACATGCCATGATGGATTTCTGGGAACCATTAATGCAGCTACTTCTTCTTCTGTTGAGGCAGTCTATGGTTACCGTAAACAAAATTTACCATTTCTTGGAAATTAGCATCCAAGGCAGAACATGTTCTTGTCATGAATTGGCGTAAAAAATTCAACTACCGTTTATGCAATTTGATATCTGAGTGTAACAATTTGGTATCCAAAAGATATTGCAATTCAATAATGAATAGTTGTTATTGCATACTCTGCTGAAATGTTTCACCCATCGAAATCCAATAAACTTAGGAGAGTTCTTCATTTATGCATACATTGCTACAATTCTTTCTTGTTTGCATTCTGATCCAGAATCTACAAAAGCATACTTCCTCTTGAAGAAAATTGCTTGTGAGAGTTCTTTGGAGTTTTTAAAAAAGATGTAGAAGATTTTGTAGTTAAGGCTTGAGAAGATCTAAAGCTCAAAGAAAGGACGTATGATAGGATAGATGAAGCCAGGAAAGAAAACTCAAGTAGAGCAAGAAAAAGGAAAATAGAATTGCACCCTTGGGATCAAAAGAGATGGAAAAACTTCAGTGTTGAATTTTAACAAAGGATATTAGTGGGCTTGACAAGTTGGAGTTCAAGGATTGATGGGAGTGTGTGGGGGAAAGATTTGACTGACTCTCATTTACGATTTCATCAACAATTCTGAGGGTGATGAATCCTGAACATATAAAGTGAAAGCAAGAGATTATCATCGCCAAAGATATTGTTGCACATATGTTGCAGCTGTCAAAGATTGGTATCAAGAGATGCAATGGGCAGAAAGCACAAAATGGATGCTCCTATTGAAGCATATGATGAGAAGGCTTTCAAAGTGGAAACACTTTTGAGAGCAAATCTGTTGAAAATTGCAGCATTAATGTACACTTTTTGGTTTAAGCACACAGCAACTTATTGCCGCAAAAGTTACAATGCCCAGATGCAACACTCAATAGAAATTTACTAGCATATGTGGAAGGGCCTTATATCTGTCAATATCCTGAGGGATCTTATGAAGTTGGCATAAGATCTGTTCCTCTTGAGGAGTAGGAGTGAGAACCCTGCTTGTGTGTCTCATGATCTCTGTATGTCTAGGTTCATGACAATGTTTGCCTCATACATATGAGAATGCCCACATTTGGTGTTCATTTGTGTAGGTTAAAACCTCATGCTGGGGGCATTCCAAAAATAAGGGGCCTAGGACAAGGCAAACCACCTCAAGGTATCCAGGCTCAAGATAACTAATATCTAGTTTGTAATTATTAATACCTTTACTAATCTCCTGTGATCTATGCAGTATAAGGTGCATGCAGTTAATCGGATCTTCTCTTCTGTTTGATGACATGATAGAAAATTCTGAATTGTTCAATCTTGTGGGATTTCTATGCCATCTGGTAACATACTGGCACTTATTGTAAATCCTCCCTTGCAAACACTATGCATATGATTTACGGTAGAAGAGACATTGAGTTTTCCACTGGTTGACGGCAAATATAGCATCAAAGTTTTGCATCCAGTACTATGTGATCCAAGAGCTTAAGAGTTACCTTGTGAGAAGAGTCGTGGACTTGCAGTCTTGAATTCCTTCAGAGGAATCTCTAGCATTGTTGACATTTTACTGGTTGAAGCAAACTGTGAACCTTCTGGTTCCATGTAGAAGATATGTGATTCAAGCGAAGGCACTTTGTTGGCCAGATTGAACCAGCCCACTGCTTGTTCCAGTTGAAGGCTTGACAGAGGAGGCTTTAAAATATGGAGAATATTCTCAGCTACAATTGGACAACAGTCACAAACTTCAGTACTTACAAATCATTTCTTTCAGGTGCCCAATTCATGTTTCCCTACTGATAAATGCAGTACTCAAAGATGTGCTGCTGATCGCAAAGTAATGTCTGTGACATGAATGAAACTTAAAATCTGACAAACAACTACTGCAACTACACTGGCAACTTTCCATTTCAATGGGGAGACAATGTCAGCCACCACTGGAACAAGGCAGATTCTCTGGTGTAGAGAAGGTTCACTACAAATGACCTAGCAACAGATAGAAACTAGACACCGCTTGCCAGATGATCAGAACAGACAGGTTCTATTCCCAGAAGGTCTGCCGGGATGAACTAAAAATACTTTTGTAATGCTATGCACACATGTATGGTGATCTAGAGGCAGTAACACCTAAAGACTTGGATTGTCTTCCAAGCTGCAAAAGGTAAGTGTAAGGCTGCATTAGTCGTTGGTCAGGAGAGGGGCTTCTTGAGATTTGCTGCCTGGTTGATCAAGATCCAGGATCACCTCTATGCCACTGTTTCCATTTATAGATGCGATTGCTATTCTGACACATGCATTGATTAAATTCAGTCCAACAGCATCCAGTTCATCAAAGAGGGAAGTGGTTACCAACAACACAAATCACTGCATAAGAGCTTCACACTGCTATCCTCTCTGCTATGTTGAAATTGGAATGGCCAAACTCCACAGGCTTCCATTCGGCAAATAAAATTCATACTGGGAGTTTGTGAAATTGATTACCTGATGCCCAAATCACAGCTGCAAGGAAGAATATACATGTAATGTCTAGAGTAGTCATTTGCCAATTTTGTATCCAGTCCTGTGAAACAGACCACCTGATGGTATTGCTATTGGCAACTTGTAGAAGAACAATGTGAAGTTTGTCAACACAGTGTCTGTTCACCCTTCAGACTACTGCCTCCTTCCCAAAGTTAAACAGATCCTTTCCCACAATGGCACGAAAGGATCTCTTACTCTCACCCCTGGGTACCCACATTTCATTTTTTGTGTACAGTTTACCAAATGGCCCCCACTATAACCAGGTTGGCTATTTGAGGTTGTTCTAGCATGGCCTAATGGTGATTCCCACAACCACTTTGTAAGGTGGCCACAAGTCCCCACAACTTGAGGCTATTGGCCTTATGATAGCAACTCACATTATCAAGCTCAGTTGGAATTGTTAACCTTGGTAGCCCCCAAGATCTGTGGGACTGTTTACATATCTCCATTTCAATTTCTGAAATGATCTGAAGTGAGATCCTTTGCATATAAGACCCAATCATGTACAGCCGTCTGTTTTAAGTACATAAGAAATGTCTGGAATGTACCTTTTTTCATCTTATCAATTAATGTGATGAGGTCAGCACTGGGGGAAGAAGAGGGCCACCATGCAAGATACCTGGAAAGCACCCACAATGGGAGCTGATGGAACATCTCCAAAAATGTGTATAAGAACTGTTGACATGGCCATAGATAATGGTCTCAACACTGGAGTCACACTCCGCAATGTCACAAAATTTACAGGACCCTGAAAGTCCATCCCCATGCCACAAAAGGATCTCTTACTCTCACTTCCAGGCTCAATCCTTATGTGATTAGAGTACAACAAAAAAACAAAAAATCTATACAAGATCTATGAACCAGCAATTCCATGGTCATGTACCATCCAGAACTGTAGGAAAGGCCATATCCTCTTAGACAAAGAGCACTTCTGTCTGAGAATAATGTTGAGCCTAGCATTGGCAAGCATGAAGCTAGCTTGTACACTTAATCTGGGTCAGGTACACACCTGAGTGACAAAAAGAAAAAACTCGCCAATAGCAAAGAGAGGAATAAAGACTGCCAAGCTTCTTGACAAGAATGCAAATAGACATCCTGTTGCTCCCAAAGCCATAGATACTGCAAGCAGCTACACCCATGCCACCCAACCACACTGAGTTCTCAGACAGCAACTCTAACTGCACCTCCTGGCTCAGATCATAAGAATGGATTTGCTTAATAATTCTGCAGAGGTGGTTGAATTGACTTCTTCAGATTGTCAGATTGAAGAAGTCAATTCAACCATCTGTCCATATGCTTACAGCCTTAAAAATGCAACAAGCTGAAGATATCATCCATCCATATGCTCACGGCCTTTGAATTATCAAATGTCATCCATATGCCATCCATAATATTATCCATCCAATACACTCGTCTTTTTCATCCCACCAACGAACATGCCCTCGAAAATGAAAACAAACTAGAATAACATCCATCCATGACCCCGTCATCTTCATCCCATCAACAAGCACGCCCGTTAAAATTGCAACAGGCGGCTCATAATATTTTCCATCCAATACTCTAGTCTTTCTCATTCCATCAACAAATGTACCCTCAAGAATGCGAAAAACCGAGAATAACATCCATCCATGACCTAGTCTTCCTCATCCTATCAACAAGCGACCCGTAAAATATGCATGGATTAAAAACATATCATCCACATATATGCTCACACCCTTGAAAATGCAACACGCTGAGAATATCATCCATCCATGTGCTCACGGCCTTTGAAATTGCAGTTAAGCCAAGTATCATCCATCCCTAAACTCTAGGCTTTGAAAATGCAACTAGCTCAAAGTATCGTCGATCTAATTCTCACGGCCTTGGCAATGCCACAGGCTCAAAATATCATCTATCCTACGCTCACGGCCTTTTGAAAAGGCAAGAAGTCCAGAACTTCGTCCATCCATACGCGAACAGACTTGAAAATGTAAGTAGCTCTAAATATCATTCATCTCTACTCAGAGGCTTGAAAATGCAACGAGTTCAGAACATCATCCATTCCTATCCTCACATCCATACATCATCCACTTGTAAATCACAGCCATGAAATGCAACAAGCTCAGATATCATCCATCCAGATGCGCTCGACCTTGCAAGGGACCAAGCTCAGAACTTCACCATCCAGATGCTTGGGTTTGAAACTGCAACTTGCTCAAAATATCATCCGTCCGGAAGCCCACAGTACCAAAAAGCAACAAGCTCACAATACCATCCATTCCAATGCGCTTGTCAATACATCATCCATTTCTATGATTACGGCCATGGAAATGGAACAAACTCAGATATCATCCATCCATAAACACTTGTGGCGTTGAAATTGCAACAAGCTCAAAATACCAAAATACCATCCATCCTTACATGTCTTCTTCATACCATCAACCAAACCATTTGCAAAAATGGATCCATCTCATAATATCATCCATCCACCCATCCAGCTGCTCAACTTCTTCTCCTGAAAATAAACAAAACAATCACAACATTGCTGCAAAATTCTTTCTTCATTCTTGCAACAAAACAAAACAGTGCACAATGCAACATGGGTGCAGGATTCAATAAGCTTTGCTCACAAAGTGTTAGACCTTCTGCTTCATCAGCCTTTGACAGTGGGGTGTAGGTACAAGTCTTATGGTATTTCTCACATAAGTATTCTGCTCAAAAGTTTTTTGGGGAAACAATTATGCAAGAAATCTGTGTTCTGGTTTCTGCTCATCATTTCCAAAAGCAACAGGAAGACTTGAGTCATGATAAGCAAATGGTAAGACTCTTTTTAAGTCCGTGATGTTGGCTGCTAGCATTCAAAGCAAACACAGCCTTACGTGATGCAAATGTCAAAACACAGTGCATAGTAGTAGTAAGTCGTAGTTCAGATTCATCCAACCTAGAACTTGTACACTTGTTCCTTTGGGTAACCCAAATCCTTGAGTAGTCCTTCCACCTGAACATAAAACCCAAAGAAAAACACATTTTTATTTGTTACTTGTCAAAAGTGCATAAAAGATTTGTGATTTTGATCCTTTTGGTCTACCAGAGGACCACCATCTGCACATACCACAAGAAAGCAGTCTAAAGAATGCCTGCATACAAATCATTGCTACCTTCCTATGGATGCACAATTGGTTCCAATGTAGACATTTGCTAAATCCTGCCAAAATCAGGGCTAGAAGATGGCAAATATAGATTCAAGCATATACATATGCAAATAAATATATAATATACCTCTCCTTGAGATTTGTCCTTTGCTTTGTCTCCAGAAATGAGTTTCATCAGCCCAGGAGGTCCACAGACCTGCCAAAAGACAAGCATCATGAGAAAGACAAAACATACAAGACAGTGATAGATGATGAAAATGCACAATCCATCCAACTAGCAAAAACCACATACAACTAAAGAGGCACTAGATGAATTGCTCCTAAAATATATGTCAATTGTTTGTTCAGTATGGTTTGACATAGCAAGCTTTGTCTACAGTTGACATACAAGCCTGCAGTTGAGTGTCTACCAGAATAACTGTATCATCAGAGGGAGATGGTAAAGCCTTCAGCAGTACATCGTTGTTGATATACCCTCTCCCACCTTTCCAATCCTCTGTTGGTTTATCCACTACATAAAACACCTACAAAATACAACCACCATGAGTTACTCAATGACACTTTAGAACATCACACAATATGCAAGGCAACAGAATAGATGTCTAGGTGTGTTACATGAACCAGGAAGAAAAACTTTTGACTTGAGGATGAAACAGGGTGCCTTCCTCTGAAAGGGACATCTTCAAGTTCAAGATACCTTGAAATTCGGATGAGCAGATGCTAGATGATCAAGTTTCTCCTTTAGCAAGATGTCATCAGGAGTAGTGTTGGCAAACACCAGTGAAACCTGAGCAGCAGATACGTCACAAGGATTAACTAGCAATACCAATGAACTTTGCTAGTGAACCTTCAATCTTCTAAACAGTACAGGGAACAAACTCCAGATGAACTGTGGGTACAGTAATCACTGTCCCATCAAAGCACAAAGTGACTCCAGGCCTGAAAGAGACAACGGGATGACAAACCTGTGTGTTATCATCTGGATTGGATAGAATGGCATCAAGGACCTGCAACATAGGTGTGATTCCTGTACCACCTGCAATCTGCAAAGTAGTTGCTTTTAGAAATAGTGAGAGTTGTTCCCATATATACCATCCCAAAATCAGTACAGGCCTTGTAAACAACATGCCAAAGGGTATCACTGCATTTCAGAGTTCTGTGAAGATCCACCACACAGTGAAACTAAGTTGATATGACTTATGTCATTTACTTGTGGTAAAGATCCTTCGGTCATGAAGTAATGTTAACAGCCCTCGCCACCAAACAGAACATATGGATTCATGATGTGTATAAAGCACAATCTTTATCTCTCACTGAAAGCATTCACTGTGACAATCACCTCACACCACAAACATGAAAGATTAAGTTGACCTTTACCATTCCAATTTGCTTCTTCTTATTGGGTTCATATGGCAGCTTTGGAATAGGTCTGCAACAATGCAAACACCCACCAAGCAACTGAATCAATTCTCAGAGTAGACAATGTACTTTAATTTCCTTTACTATCTACTGGTACCAATCACTCAGAGAAAGGTTTGGCAAGGATATCAGTACAAGCAATAACAAAAGGTCCAACATAAGATGTTAATAGCACACCCTTTCACAGCCAGAGTGTCTCCAGGCTTCAAGTGCGCAATATGCTGACTCATTAAACCCTGTGGATACACCTGCATAACCCAGCAAAAACACGATTTACAAGGACAGGACTATGGACTGAACAAAAGGCCACTCTAACTTGATAGACCTGCACACTTAGTCTGAAGAGTCCTCTTCAGGTCCAAACTGTGACATGGATGAACAAGCAACCCTGACAAACTTTATCTAAGCCTGGATTTTAAACCAGTAATTGAAGTGATGTTGTAGAATAAAGTGAGAACAGACCTTGATAATCAAATCAAAGTAACCCTTTGAATCTGGAGGGGAAATTGGGGTGTAACTGTGTCACCAATACCATGGATACATGTTAGATTGTTTACATGTCCACGAGGTCTTAACAACTACACTGAACAGTCACCATTCAACCTTTCATAGTTCTTGATCACCATGACAGCTGAATCTACCATCAGCTTCCATCACAGTGGGTAGGGGACTGGAACGTACGGACGAATCACTTTCTTTGGGCTTCCATCCTCCTTGGTGCCAATGTCAGCCCTATAAAATAAACAGAATAAGAAAAGCAAGATCAATCGTCATACTGACTATTCATAGATATCTCATGCATTTGCTGTCTTGAAAAACTTGACTGTCTATCTGAAGGAAGTCAGAGCTCAAAATCATGACAGCTAGTCCATCAAGATACAAAGAAACTATACTAAAACACTTTATAATGGTCTTTAACCAGCAATGAAGAAGGGGTTTTGTTGCTAACATTGTGAGTAAACATGATGCCACATTGAGCCCTAAGTTCTTTTCTGGATCAAATGAAAACCTGAAGGAAGAGACACACCCCAGTCAATTCTCTCAACCAAACAACAGACTCACTAACTAATCTGCAGAGAAAATTCTCTGACATGACAGCTACCAGCAAGATTTTTCAGCAATCAAAAGCATAAAAAATGCCCAAAGACACAGTCAGAGATAAAAAATATCAATATTAGCTATCGCAAGGTGCATCTACATTCATCCTCTCTAAATGAATCACAAATACAGAACACCCTCTTGATAAATAGAAATGAAACTTTAACCTGAAGAGCTTGGTATTATGATTAACATCATATGTTTCTTGCAACTTGAAGTCAACCCATTCACTTGGTCGCAGAGCTGCCAATACCAATCCCACACTCCACTCAATCAATCCTTTGGCAACCTGGGGAGATAATTGACCATCTTGTCTACCTTGAGGTTCAATAGAAAGAAGGTAAGTGCTTGCAAGAAACAATACCCTACAGGACTGTTTCAATGTAAGCAAAACCCTGAACCCTTTTCCACCTTTCACATGCCATATTTTTTGCTTCAGAAATGAGCTAAGAAAGAGGTAATTTCCCACGACAGAAAATGTTTCAACACACAACACACAACACATCATCATTGTCATCTTGTATCACCCAGTCCACTGACATCTCTTTCTGTAGAGAATGGAAAGACCCAACAAACAAAAATACAGTAGGACTCAGAAACATTGAAAAGAGATGCTTGCAGCTAGTTGAAGGACAATTTACCAGTTTCTTCAGCTTCTTTGCCTTCCTCTGACAAGGCTGGCTTGGAAGCTACCTGTTAAGTGACGTGAAGAGAAGCAAGGAGACAAAAACATTTGGATTATGAAACCCTTATGTGCAGCAAAAAAGAGAGGAATAACCAGCCAGCCAACTGATGATTGCAGAAATCACTCAAGGTGTATGGATGTCAGAAAAGTCTTCCAAAAACTACCCATCAAACAGCACAAAACTTGCAAGATATTTCCCATGTTTGTCCCATGCCTACGTGAGTCTTGAGATCCTCAGAGAGAGGGAAATGAAAAAAGCGGAACACACCACTTGTTGCAAGGATGAATAAAAAGCTGCAGCTCCCAAAACTAAACTAGCAGCAAAAGCATGTCCGTGTCCACGGCTTGCAGCTGTTGAAGATGATGCTTCTCTTGAAGATTCTGCCGAGGCAAAATCCTTCGCAAATGAGCCTCCATTGTCCTCCTTCTGAACAATAGACGCTGCGACAAGGTACCGTGAAGTCCCTGCATCCCGTAGCAACAACGTTGAGAGCATATTGCCTGCTCTTCTTCCTGCACGATTGAGTAATAGTGCCATTACCCAGACCACCGTTTGTTTTTCTGACCTCTCTCTCTCTCTCTCTTCTGTCGCTTCCCTCTTCGTATATACTTACACAAAGGATCAGTCCAAGATCGAACGATGCAGAAATTGCGGCTGCGCCTTCTCTCCCTCTCTCAAGCTGCTGTTGTCTTATCAATCTCCTGTCGGAAATGCACGGAGGGAGGGACAAGGAACAAAGAATCTGCACTTCCGGAGCAACACGAAGATCCTAGAGCTTCAGATGCAAATCTGGAAACACACTACTTAACAAGCACTTGTTCCGGAGCAACACGAGATCCAGAGCTTCAGATGCAAGTCCAGAAACAAACTACTTGGAAACAACAAGCTCGGCAAAGACAGTAGTTACTCAGATTGTTTGAAAACCGTAAGGAAACAAAGGATCTCAATTGACAGCGTTCTGAAAGGAACAAAGAGGACGCGCACAACTCCTCAAGCGCGCAAGCAAGAGCGCTAGAAAAGGGAAAGGAAAACAACGTGTGATCCAGCACTTTCTTACAACGGCGACAAGATTGTCACAGAAACAGGAAGCTTCAGAGTCCGAAACAGATCTCCACAATCCTCGAAGTGCGGAGGAAAGTGCGGAAGAAAGTGCGGGGTCTCGGAATTTCGCGAGAAACTCCTGGTATCTCTGCAGCAGACGGGTGACAAAACTGATGAAGAGGATGATGCGCAGGTGAACACGGAAGGTTGTTGTCAACGAGAGAGGAATTCTTCCTGTGTGCGGTTCGTCGCAACGCTGGATATTCGTCCGCGCGACGTCAGGCTGAGCTTCATCTTTCCACTCCGACGGCTGCTTCACTTCCGATCTCGGATCTTACGACGGAGGAGACGACACTTGTGGCAACGCATGGTGTTCTTCTTTCCCCTACACTGGCAACAGCTCTCGCGTGCTTGCGCGGGACGATTCTAGAAGCGTCAAAACTCCCTCGTCAAAAACTCTCTCTGGCAAATCATTACTGGAACGCATAGAAGTTGTCACAGTTTCCAAACGTGAGAAAACACTGAACGTGTTATCTATGCATGGAATGTCAAGCTCGCAAGAAAGAGAGAAGGCAATACTACTATGTGAGAAAGCAAGGGAGCAAATGCGAGCAACGTCAGACAAGCAACGGTAATGGAACTTCTTCTTTAAGAAGCATAGCAAATGCATTTGCGAAGACATCATCGTTTTTGTTGTTGTTCTTGCTGCTTCCCCCTCTCTTTGGTAAGAATGCTAAATTGCATGTACACTCAGGTTACAAGAACCTTGAAGAAGAAGGCACATGCATTGCAAGTTTGATGTCTTTTTCCTTCACTGACATGTATGGCCGAATGCGGAAGAAAAACTTAGAGGAGAGCAGCGTCCACAGTCAGGGATGTCTGCTTTGACAGTAATGTGATTGCTTGAACTACCATTCCTGTAGGTGCACAAAAGCTTGACCTTTCCCCTCTCTAACGAGAACAATTAGAATCAGGGCAGAGCCCTATACAGAACCATCACATTCTGATGTTGTAAGTGGCAGAGACTGCTTTGGAGAAACTCTTTGCAGCTACAATTCAAACGATCAGTTTCACATTAGAGCAGGAGAATTCCATAGCCTATTATGTCCAGTAACTTATCAACTGTGACAGCTTTTGAGCTTGTTCATTTTAGGTTGTTCGACATCAGCATGTACCTTTTGCTTGTTCTCTGAGGTTGTTCATTGTGACAAGCAGCTTTTGCTTGTTCCTTTCAGATGGGTCGTCATCAAAATGTGGCTTTTCTTCTTCCTTTCAGGTTGTTCATCACTAATATGCACCTTTTCTTGTTCCTTTCAGGTTGTTCATCACCAACATTGCACCCTTTCTTGTTCCTTTCAAGTTTGTTCATGATTAACATGTGCCTTTCTTTCAGGTTATTCATTGTCAACATGTGACTTGTGTTTAAGGCTGTCAATTCTGCAATTGCTGGGGTGTGAACTTTTGGGATTGCTGGATTTTCTTTTGCATATTTAGTCATTATCATCATATCACAAACAATGTCCAGCAGCATCACTATGGCTTGCACACTACAAACAGAACAGAATGTCATGGTAGATCCTTTCGCATACACACACTCATTTTGCAACAACAGTAGACTGTTGCTGCACTTGCCAACATGCTCATTATTGTTTCTGTTGCTTCTGATTCTATGGTTGCTTTTTTAGCAGGTTGTTCAATAATAGACAAACAAATCTAAGACAAAAGAAGGCCATGTGATGCATCCCCAGCAAGATTGCCAACTGAAAGTTGCCTTTCTGTGTACCAGGTGAGGCAAACTCTTCCCACTGCTGTCTGCCCACCACCATCCACCCCTACATTTTGAGAGCTGGATATCACACACATGGGCAGATGGTTATTGAGTGTATAAACATTCTGAAAAGATTCTAGATCCTTGAGACTTCATCAACAACGAGTTTTGAGCATACCTGTGGGTGATTCCTGTCAATAAAGATTTGATTGCCTCTGCTATGTGTCTCTTTCATTCAACTGCTCATTCAATTTTTGTCATGAACATCCAAAAGACAACCAGTACAAACATCAATACTAGGAGTCAAAGAAAGACAGGAAACATTTTTCTGGGCAAGGAGGCCATCTGTGAGATTGAACACCTTCAACAGTGTCTTCCAGTAAAAACCACCTGATGATCATTCAACAACATACAAGAAGCATGTGCAGTAACTCAGAAGAGCAGAAGACAATACCACCACAGCAACAGATGAAACAGTCTACTACTTCTGGAAGCATCCTTCACTTGGCAGTTGCAACAGGTGACAAGCTTGGTATCTGTCTCTTGCCTATATATCAAAAACAGAATCAAACAGATACATTCACACTTTCACACAACGCTCTTGATGTAGCCAAGGTGCAGTTTCCATGTGGGAGGAAGTTATTGCTCAGCTACTGACTGACATGGCCTGAGCTCAGATTAACATGATGCTGGACAGGCACCCAACTTGCAATGCCCTCAGAAGCAAAAGGCAGACTGCAAGAAAGAAGGGTTGTTAGCTGCACCTGGAATGATGCAAATCTTCCTTGTTCTGGTACTATCTCACTCATACTTCTTGCCACTTCAACAGGTCTGAATTCACTGCCACAACAAATGGAGTGTTACTGGGGCCTCCTAATTTTGTAGACGTCTACAAAATATACAAAATAGCTTATTTTGTGGACATTCCCGAAATTAGTTTGTTGGCAACTAAAATTGATTAGTAGACGAACACTTTTATTTGTAGACGTCTACAAAATTAGGAGGCCCGTCTTAGCAACAATGCAGCTAGCGACTCAGATTGCCCGAAATTAGCCCAGTCTATAATTAGGGCTGTCTATAAATTGTAGACAGTCCTCAGGTTGTTTTGTAGGCGAACACTTTTATTTTGTAGACGTCTACAAAATTAGGAGGCCCGGTGTTACTTCCAATTGCAGAACTCTGTTCACAGTGTTCTTCAAATGGAAACCAATGACAAAAGATCAACACAGAGACCATAGAAGAAGAGTCAAATAATTTGAAGAAAATGTCCACAGATGTTCAAATTCTTCTGCATCCAATACTTCTGGTACATCATAAAAGGCGTACTTCTGTATAGCACAAGAGTAGTCTAAGAAGAGCTTTAAACTGAAGCGTTGTTTCAATCCTGAAAACAACTAGTTTTTTTCTTAGTTGCATTTTCATCATCTTGCAATGAAATCATCACCTGCCTTATGTGCACCAGTTTGTGCAAACAGTAGTTCCCACTGTATAGCAAAAGAAAGATCAAACTCCATTCAACTTTTTCCTTTATAGTCGTTGCAAACAATCAATAACTCGAAACCCTAATTTCTATTTGAAATTAAAATTGAGCTCCAGCAGCAGCAGCTAAGAGCTTCGTCATCCACTGCCAACCCTGACAACAAAACATGAACACTGGAGGACCCACTAAAAAAAACTGAGTGCACGACAACACTCAACTAGCTGCAACAAAATGCTCTTGAGGAACTTTAACGATTGAAAACCTAAAGCTTCAAAACAGCAGAAGCAATTGGAGTTCAAAACCGAAAGAAGCAACTGGAGTTCAAAACAAAATTGAAGCAATTGGAATTTAGAAAGTGGTGTTAACAATAGAAGAAGAAGAAGAAGAAGAAAGAAGCAATTGGAGGTCAGAAACAGAAAAAAAACAGTTTGGACTCAGGAGTTCAAAACAGAAGAAGAAGAAGCAAAAACAAAACGGCAGCAATTGGAGTCCAAAACAGAACCAATTTGGAGTTCAAAACAGAATATGCAAAAACAAAGCAGCGGCAATTGGACCT
The DNA here is from genome assembly GCA_963920785.1 of Sphagnum contortum. NCBI lineage: Eukaryota > Viridiplantae > Streptophyta > Sphagnopsida > Sphagnales > Sphagnaceae > Sphagnum > Sphagnum contortum. The sequence goes on along the minus strand of OY987290.1, from coordinate 2,903,991 downwards.
TGGAGCAGATCTTCTTCTTCTTCTCCTTCTCGTTCCTCCGAACAGAAGACGAAGCAATTGTAATGAAGCAGAATCAATTACACTATGGTGTGTACGTTTTTCTCTCTGCTTTCTGCTTCTGGTGGAATTAGGGTTAGGGTTTGAGGATCAGGGTTTGAATCTAAAGTGCGGGCGGCGACTGTTGTATACTCTTGTTCTTCTCCTGTCGTACTCTTCGCTCTTTTTACTTTTCTTTAGCTTTCAGCAGACGTGTTTTTAATGGTGATGATGGCAGCGAGAAAGAATTTTTTCTTTTAGCTTTCGGATTCGGAAAATTGTGTTGCACACTGATCTTGCAAAATCCTACTTTTTTCTGATTTTGAGGTTTGGAGCCTGCTCTCGAATTTGGACTCCAGTGGAAGAAATGGAGGTTTTTTAAAGGAGGAGTTTGTATATAGTCCTTTTTTTGCGGGGAAGAAGAATATCATTCAAATTTTCAGAATCATGTTTTCTGGAACAGAACAATCTTATCTGTTTCATGGACCTGCTTGATATTGCATCTGTTGCATCGAGTCTTCCATCGTTAATAGAAGGGTACGTGAAGAAACACGAAACCTGTTGGGTTTTGTTCTTTCTTTTGCCATCTCCTTGAAATTGGTGAAGCAGAAAAAGAAGAGCAGTGTTATGGGTTGGTTATTACGGTGCTCGTTCGAATCCGGGGGGTCAAGAAGATAAGGAATTCGAAGCGGTTTAGGGTTTTGAGGGTCATGCGCAAGGATTCATATATTTTGAGGAGTAGGTAAGTTTTGAGAGTGTCTGTCTGTCTGTCGTGTTGTTGCTGGACATGCAGACAGCGCTGACTACCTGAAATCTTTCATTCTTTCTTTCAGATTCTCTTCGGAGAAGAGTCCAGGAAGAAAGGCTTCTCCCTGAAATCTTTTGCTCAAAGACATTTGTGTGAGGAGAAGAATCTTCTATCGTCTTCCATGAGGCCTGCACCACAGCATATATATGGGCAACCACCAGGAGTTAGGTATATACCACCACCTGCTCCTCATCTGCATCCTCCACCACATCCTGGGTATGGAAGAGGAGGCCATGCTCTCGCTGTAGCTCAAGGTCCAGACCAAGGTCACCCCATTATGCAGCAGCAGCAGCACCAACAGCAGCAGCAACAACTATACAGTTCAATGCCAACCATGGGGATCCCTATTGGTAGTCCCGGAATACCACTCCAGTATGACTATACACCATCACCACTAGCTCGGGAGGTTTCACAACAGCCATGGCCTCCCAGTTTCATACAAACCAGACCTCAGTGGGGACCTCGAGTTGATCATTCTGGACCTCCGAGGCAATTGAATGGCCCTTTCTTGAATACAAATGCTCATTCGAACGGCCCCTTCTTGAATACAAATGCTCAATCAAATGGCCCCTTCTTGAATACAAATGCTCATCACAATGCCCCTTATGTCTACCACCCATCACCAGAAACTTCTGCAGATCGAGCTACTGGTAATGGGAGGAGCAATTTTTCAGGAGTGGGAAGAGGGAGAGGAGTCTCCAGTGATCGGCGTGGCTCTACAATGAAAGACTCAACAAAGGATGCAATGAAGGACTCAGCAAAGGACTTAACAAAAGACTCACAGCCATCTTCATCTCGACCTCTGCAAGGTCCTATAGTGTAAGCTTCTGTGGACAGAATTTATGGAACTTTCTTGTCTCTTGTGTTTCTTGCTGTCTCATCCTTTTCTGTTTTCTTGGGTTCCTTTGCCTATTTTTAATAGGCTGGTTTTCTGGTTTTTTTGTTGTGAAGCTTTCCGGATGGCATTCTCCTGTGCCACTCCTGTAGACATGTTGGTGATTGGTTGCTGTTATGTTGCAAGATCTGAAATATCTGTTACATTGATATTGGGTCATCTGCCAATTCTATTTTGGTTACTTGAATTGCAAGTGCAGAGAAATTTGGAAGTACTTTGTCAAGATATTGTTTGGCAGGCAGTTCATGGCTTAATTGTATCCACTCAGAAGCAAGTTGCCTGAGACAAGTTGTTCAATGGTAGATCTTATGACACTTGATAGGGGTAAGAAGTGAAACCGACATAAATGTTGGGCCATAGTGTCCACATGTTACAATAGAATGAGGAGGTGTGCATGCAAGGAGTTTGTGAGTTGGTTTGGGGATTTAACCTGATGCAGGGCTTTGCAGGTACTCAGAAAAGTCATTGAGGTGTGAAGCATGTGCAAAGACGTTTTATGTGCCTGATCAACTGGAAGCCCACATCACCTCCCATATCCCTTGTGATGAACCTAACTGTTCTTTCTCTTCCTCAGGTGAATCTGTCACACTGTTTCACCTTATCAGACATATGCATGGTATAAGTGTTGTATGAGAAAATTCCCAAGAAGTAAGCACATAGTCAACTAGGTAGCTGGTTATTTATACATGTTGAAATCTCTGTTGTTAGTTAGACCACCGATATTTCTCAGTGGGTCAATTGCAAAATCCATGTGGTTGGAACTGCAATTGTCAACCAGTAAATTCAACCACTTTTCAAATTGAACTTGTAAGTTGGTTAGTCTGGAGTAGTGCTGCAATAAAGGATTCAGGGTTTCAGGAAATTGTGCCAGAATTTAAGCAAACTGGAAAACAAGAGTTGATAGGGAAGAAATATTGAGGTTAGCAGTGTGATTGTGAGCACTCTTAACTGGGAGGTGTTTTTCTTGGCCATGTAGGGAAGATGATGAAGGAGCACAAGCTTGTTGTGCATGGAAAACGAAGTGTCCCTCTCTCTGAGAAAGCTCTAAAGTAAGTCAATGCTTGGTGTCCTGAATCAGGTTACTGGTTGGATCATATCAACAGGTCAATTTCAACAAGTTTTGCATAGGCTGATCTATCTCAGAGTATTGTGTCCTTTGAGATAGCAGTCAGACATCCCTTTGGACTGTCTAATCCTTCTGATGTCATGTTGAGAAAACTAATGGTGTGTAGTTGTGTGCAGGGCAGCAGCAAAAGAGACTGAAGATGATGTAAGAAGATGGCGTGAAGAGAGAAAACGAAATTATCCAACCGCTTTAAACATCCAACAAAAGGTTGCCATTTGAAGTTTCCTAGCCAATAACTGTGTGATTACCATGATTGCATTGGAGATTAGGTTGATTGGACTGCTGTACATAGAACCAATGTTAATGATCCCTCTCAAGGCTACATACACTGTTAGCTCTATCATACATGAACTTAAATTTAGCTGCCCATAAATAAAATGTGCTCTTCATCAAAGAATAATAGATCAATGTTAACATGCTTGTTGGCTATAATTCATTGATATTGCTTCTATGTTTCCATGCAGGCAGAGAGAGCAAAACTGGAAAGTAAGGAGCTGATTGAGGATGCAAAACTACGACGCCAGGTAACCCCCATGTTGTATTTTTGTAATAAACTACTGGCCTGGCACTTCAGTTGACCTGAAGGATCTGCCGATCAGCCTCCAAGAAGCTTTGGGTGTTGCACCAAACAAATAATTGGGAACCAGCAAGATTTTGTTGCAATCAATTGACAAAACTGCTGCTTGTGACTTGTGCAACCAGAATTCAGGCCTATCTGCTGGGTTTTCCCACACTTCTGAGCCCATGTTAGAAGTATGAGTGTCTACATCTATCTTCTAGTTTTGTTACTAGAATCAAATGTCTGTGAACCTCAAATCTGGATTCCCAGCTGGTTCACCTTGTTTCGTTGCTCTAGAGATGCCTGAGGAATTTGACAGGTTTTGAGTTATCTGCCCCTGATATTGAACCAGTGGAAACAGAGTCAAAAGTTGTCCTGATTTTGCATTCCCTTGACTAATGTGTTGCAGAGACTAAAGGAGATTTTACATAGGCAGGCAGAGTTAGGTGTCCCAGTTGCAGACATTCCATCATCCTATATGTCTGATCATTCTGCAGCAGACAATAGCAAGCTTCCCAACAAGAACCAGAATAAAACAGACAATGTGCCCTCTTCTGCAAACACACTGTCAAACCAAATGTGCACCCCAACAAAGGCTTTGAAACGGGATGCTGAACAAAATGAGACACAAGTTGAAGAACAAGAAGAGAGACCATCCAAAATTGCTCGCATCAATCTTGAGCCTCCTTCAAATCTATTGAATGGTTCAAGCACTTCATTAGAACTGGCAGTACTGGAAGATTCAAAGGTATCCAAAGGACGTCAGTGTCTGCAAGAAGATGCCTTGACAAATGGGACGGTGGGTTCTATGGTGTTGTCAGACCATGTTGATGGGAAACCAACAGTGCCAGAGAAAGTGTCAGGGTCAGAGCTACCACGGACACATTTCGACCAGCCGTGCTACTTCTTCCTGCGAGGCCACTGCAAGAAAGGGACTAGGTGCCATTTTCTCCATGGTCAGCAATCCCGTGCAAAGAGTGGAGAGGAGACAGCTGGTGCAAAGAGCGGAGATGAGACAGCTGGTGCAAAGAGTGGAGATGAGACAGCTGATATAAGCAGGGAAGGCAAACAAAAGGGGGGGGTTTCTACTTTGCTTGTGAAGGTTTCACGGTCCAAACAGATAGACAAGAGTTGTATACTTGAATGCCTGCGCTTTATTGTCAAGAACTCCTTTTTGCTGGAGTGGCCTACAAAGCCATTAGAATTTTTTGTGCAAGTAAAGGAAGATGCTGGTAATGGCAGGGAGGAGGAAGAAGCTTCGCCTCCTGTGGATATCTTGGCAGCTGATGCTACTAATCTAATCAACCAAATTGATGCGAGTGATGCTCAAATTGACCAGATTGATCCACTGAGGTGGCCACCTAGTGCAACGGTGGGGACAGTTGAAAGCATCGAGGAGGAAGGCAAGAGAAGCTCAGTTTAAACAAATGCTTGCTGAGGGAATGGTTTCATGCCACACAAAAAAGTGTTTGTGGTATTGATTGGTAGGTCAATCTTTAATGGAGTAGGAGAAGAAGGCAGCCCACTTACACAGAGTCTTGAACTTTCCCATGGCATGTTCCAGGATTAGAAATATATCACCCCCCCCCCCCCCCCCACTCTTACAACCTAAAACAGTATGTTGGGCTGCAAGTGCCCTTTTGGATGGTGATATTGCAAAGTTGAAGTTGCTGGCAATCGTGTGAGTGCTCAGTACACACCCTCTCTCTCTCTCTTTTATGGCAGTTTTTACATTTGCCAATTGTAAATTGCCGGTTGGCAACAAACTTTTGGAGCATTATTATCTGTCATTAGAGCGTATCTTTCATTGATATTCGTTTCTGAAATTTCCACAACTGTGAAGATTTTGCTGCGAATGAAAAGCAAAACAGTGTGCACGACAGAGTCCAAACGATCACCAAGCCCTAAAAACCGCCTTAAAAGCCCCCCGGATCTCAGTAGAACTCTTCGGCTCCACTGTAGCGGATTACTTCCTTTTCCAGCAACGGGCCAAACCCGAATTAGAGAGAGTTATCGATTCATGGACTTTTTGCCCGCCGGTTCCGAAACGCCGGTCGTGAACTCACGATCTGGACGTAGAATGATTATTGGAGCCTTTCAACCGGCAGTTTCGGTTTCTGGTTGCATGGTTATAAAGTCGGTGAGTTGTATTCACCGGTTTTATGTAGGAACCGGGGATCTCGATCATGAGCTCTGCATCTGCAATAAATATTATTGTTGGCGGCCGCACTCAGGGGTAATTCAACCGGCTGTTCCGGTTTCCGGCATCTCGCATGCAATGGGTTGGACGATATGTACCCTCCGGTTCTAAATAGGAACCGGGGACTGGCGACTCGTGAACTCAGCATCCGAGAGGGGTAAAATTATTGTTGGTGCTTGTGCTCGAGGATGGTGAAACTGGCTGTTCCGGTTTCCGGTGCTCGCCCCGGCGACCGGCAGCTTCGGTTCCTGCATGCACTCCACCCACTCCCAACGTAGGCGTGACTGCGGAGGGTCGGTCATCTGGTTAACAGACCACGTGCTCTCATTCCATTCGACAATGAGGTGTCAAGATCTGACTCCTGCGATGTTACTGGTAAGAGAGAAAGTTAGCCCCTCAACTGTTGAAGGCCCGAGGACAGCAGGCTTTGTTGCGAGAGAAGAAGAGGAAGAGTGCGTTGCTGCTGCGCACGTTGCAACATTTTTTTTTCTTCCTTTCTCTCCGCTGCTCAGATCTGATCTGCTCCTGTTTGATATGAAATAGGAGGCGGTCCTTGGACGTCTTCTGTTTGTATTACTCCATTTTGGTTTTTTCTGCGTGTCGTGGTTGCGGTTTTTATCGAAGGTCATTCCTTTTTTTTTTTTCCTTCGGTGCAACAAGGAGAGAGAACCTGAACCTATCTACCTTTCTGATTGCTTTTCTCTGCGTGTGTGCGTTCGTGTGTTTTTCTTTGCGGGGGAGAGTTTTGTATTTGCAGGAAAGAGGAGAAAGATCTGTGATTTGATGAGATCCGGTCTGTGCGGCTGCGCGAGTATTTTTTTTTGCTTTTTCGGTGAAGAGGTAGGCTCGGAAGGGGGGAAAAAACAGCACCTTGATCACGGGAGATGGTGACTATGAGAGATTTGCAATGATGATGTGTTAGGAGCTACGCCTCCCTCCAGCCGCCGGTTTTTTCCCCGTTTTGTTTTGGTGTGAAAGCGCGGCATTGGTTTTCGGGCGGAAACGGAGAGAGAGAGATAGAGAGATGGCTTTCAATGTCGCGAAAGGTAGCACCACTCCGGCCACTAAAGCGGATAGGAAAGCTTTATTGGATGTCGGGGCATGGCTATTCAATGTCACGACCTCGGTCGGCATCATCATGGTCAACAAGCAGCTGATGGCCAACTACAAGTTCCGCTTTGGTACGCCGTTCTCTTCCTCCTTTTCTTGCTGCTGAGATTTTCCTGCCTTCCTGCCTGATTTCTTTCGGAGACGCTTGGAAGAAGACGGATCCACAAAGGAGAAAGTACATATATATATCACGCTGAAAAGAATCCTCTTACGGTTTTGCCTTTCTTGGCCGCCTATTTTGTTTGCAGCCACGACATTAACAGGCTTGCACTTTGTAATGACGACACTGATGACCGTCGGGCTCCGATGCATGGGCTACATCCAGCCATCGCATCTTCCGTTCCTGGATCTCGTCAAATTTGCCCTGTGTGCAAATTTCTCGATCGTGGGAATGAATGTCAGCCTAATGTGGAACTCCGTCGGATTCTATCAGGTACTATGAATGCTTTTGCTTTTTCCTTATATGCTCATTCTACTGCTCTGTTGTGAGCAGAGGTTCTTCCAGCAGCCTTCTCTGTTGTATGGTGGTGGTGTTAATTTCCATGTGCTCTTGGTCACTGTTTTTATGATGCAGATTGCAAAGCTGAGTATGATCCCAGTCTCATGCTTGTTCGAAGTCTTGTTTGATAGCATAGGCTATTCAAGGGACACAAAGCTGAGCATCATGGTGGTGCTGGCGGGAGTGGCCATCTGCACAGTGAGTGATGTGAGTGTGAACGCCAAGGGTTTTGTGGCTGCAGTGGTCGCAGTGTGGAGCACTGCACTCCAACAGTACGTAAGTCACTGTCCTTGATCCAACACTCATAAAATTGGAGAAGCAGAGGAAAAGTACTCGTATAAGCTTTGACTGTCATAAACACACCAGCAGTCACACTAAGTCTGTTTGTGTAACTCCTTACATCAGTTGTAGTCTTTTGATTTGATCTGATAAGGCCAGGTGTACTAGGCATTATTGTTACCTGGTTGCAGATTTTTGGACATCCATGTCGGTTGTCCTTGATTGTGGTATGAAAAGTTTATGAAGTCTAGATCGGTCACAACTTGATTTATTCACTGGAGATCTGAATTTTTGGTCTGTATTTCTGTACTGCATGCAGTTGTTTAACTAGATGCAGCATCTTTTCCCACTTGAATGGAGAGAACACCAAGAGGAGTGATTAGCTGCTTTACCTGCAAATGTCCAGATCCCACCTTAGAAATGTCCCAACCTTTAGGGGTATTTTCTGGAAATTTCAGATACCTACATTTGGTCATTATTCTATATACCTGAGATTAATTGTGCATGGTTGGATACTGATGTAGCATGGTTCCAGTAGAAGTGTAGCATATCTGTCAGATCTACAAAATAGAGTAGTCTACTTTGCCAAGGTTGAACATGACACGTTCATGCTGTCAAAAATGTTGCAAAATGTTGTTTGCTAAGCCATGGGGACTCATCATTATTCATATTGTGACATTTAACTGACACTCAACCTGATGTGTGGTTGGATTTTTTTTGCAGTATGTGCACAATCTTCAGAAGAAGTACTCATTGGGCTCCTTTGACCTTCTTGGTCACACTGCTCCTGTACAAGCTGCTTCCCTAATTATAGCTGGACCCTTTATTGATTATTGGTTGTCAGATCTGCGAGTTGACCATTATGCTTATACTTACACAGCAGTTGTAAGTACAAACAACTGTTTTTTTCTCAATTCTTGGTGTACACAGCCTTAAAGTTCCATTCTGTCTGCAATCTGTAAATTCTGCTTTTTCTTCTTTGCTTCATTTAGATATTTTGGTAACATGATCAATGTTGGATGTGCAGTTTTTCATCATCCTCTCCTGTTTGATTGCGGTAGGCGTGAATTTGAGCCAGTTCATATGCATTGGTCGTTTCAGTGCTGTCTCCTTCCAGGTGCTGGGCCACATGAAGACAGTTTTGGTGCTGATCTTAGGGTTCTTCCTCTTTGGTCGGCAAGGCTTGAGTGTGCAGGTTGTCTTGGGTATGCTGTTAGCAGTTTGTGGAATGATTTGGTATGGCAATGCCTCATCAAAGCCTGGTGGCAAAGAGAAGCGGGTGTACACTCTTGTAAGTGACAAAGTGCCCAAGAGTATAGATGATGAAGAGCTTGGTGTCAAGACCTAAATGTAGAAGATCTCTTCTGTTCACAGACTGCTACCAAAGGAAGTTTTGAGAGAACCAGCTTCACAACTTTCTCCAATTCCTCTGCAAGTTCAGAACTACAAGGCATAGCCACTTTTAAAAAGTTTGTAGGACTAGCAATACCCTATTCTCTTCATGCAGAAGATTAGAGAGAGGGTTAGCTCATTTTCTTGAGATCCTGATTGAAGACTTGCAATATGGCTCATGATGGTTCATATTTAGAAATCATATAGTGTAAGTTATATCACTTCATGTGGAGCATAGAATGACTACAGAATTAATTATTACAGAAACTCTATTGAAATCCCTGGCTGTAGGAATAAATGAGGCTGGGAAAAAGAGAGGAGGGGAATAGGTGGGGGGGTGTTCTGGGGTCTGGGTTGGAGGTGGGACACTCTAGAGGATAAATAACTGGGATTCTTTTGATTCTTACATTTCTGCTATCCATGAATACCATCCATGAACTTCAATGCTCTTGTTCCTATCTCCCAATATGCTCCTGCTTTGTAATCATCTTGGGAGGATGGTGATCTTGTTCTTGTTTCAGCCTGGATTTGTTGTCTTTTAGCCCTTTTCCCCCTTCATTTGATTGAACAAGGCAAGAGTATCTAATTTGCTTTTGCTTTGCAAAAATTGCATGGGAGAAGGTATCATTTATTTTGCAGTAGTATCAGAAAGCATCACTTGTTCTTTTTTATAATCAGTTTCAGTGTTTTCCTTCACCTCCCTTTTTCCATTGTCCATTCTTGTACATTTGTTGTTAATGATTGGTTGGGCCTCAGTTTGTTGTGTCAGTTTTATAGTCCAGCCACTGCACTGATTGCATCAAGAAATTCAATGATTGATATGTTCATTCTGCAAAAAAGTACATGAATAGGTGTCAAATCAAAAGACACTAAATGCACAAAAAATTGTGCATTCAAATGATGAGCTCTCATTGTGGGGTAAGCAACTGAATTAAGTAGTTTTCATTTGGTACCACGTTTGGAGGAATGTTCAGCAGATGTTACTACTGTGAAATATAACCTCATTTATTTATTGGGAACTTCATGTTGAAATGATTCCCAACAAACATCTACTATTCAACTGTTGCTGGCTTGAACTTTGATCTTGGACACTAAGTGCAATAGCCACCAGGTAAGCCTCTTGTTCTGTTACTCGACGGTCTGAGTTTGAGCATTACTGCAGTAGTCAAAACCCATGCCCTGTGAGTAAAATCTTGATCCATTTCAATATCCATTTCTATGTTGAAATAATGGGTGCTGCAAGCGTGGTTTAAATAGATGCTTTTCAATATATATATTTTAGGTTATAAGCAGTCACAAATAAAATGAATTTGTTGTGAAGAAAAAGAGATACCATGCATCAAAAGTCAGTGCAACATGGAAGCAAGTAAGAAAGATGTTAATTTGGGTGGCGCATAAACCATGGCGTTTTTTGACTTTTTGATCACGTACCCCAATACCCATTTTGAAGGAGGAAGGGGCACTAATCATTCAACAAGTGTACTTGATTCAAACCCTTTTTGATAAATGCAATGAATAAATTATAATAGGTCAAATGGAAACCTAAACAAACAAGCATTTGAAGGTTTTTTTGCTAGAGTTAAAAAACTGGTTCATTGTTAATTGATGATATACACAAAACAATGTTTGCTTTTCTGTGACTTTGTTTCTTCGTGTGGATTTGTTCAAGCTATTGTGTTGTTGTGAATAAACAATAAACCCTAAACCACCCAAAGTGTGAAATGAACATAATATCTCCATGCTATTAGCATTTTTAATTTGGTATTTATGTTAATTATCTAAATATTCAATCAGGAAAGTTTTTTTTTTGTTGGTTGGAATCTCAAAGGAAAATTTAGGATGGTGGTCGAATTTTTTGGGTAATAGTTGTGTAATTAAAAATGTTGTAAATTTAGATAAGGAAAGCACCCCTGGGTTGAGAAATTACTATGTAGATGGGGTGACGTCTAAAGAAAACAATGTTACATGGACACGTAAGGCCCCACCTCCCAAAAGAAATGGCAACTTCTTTGTTGGTGTCAGCAAAAGAGGTGTTCAATAGTGGTCAATAATGTGGGGAGTTTTCTCTTGGGTTGATTTTCTAAGGCAATTTCAAAGTTGGACTCTAATGGTACTTCTATAGACCAGACATCCCACGTCATAGCTTCAAAGGACTCCATGGAATGCTTTATTGGGCCCTGCCCCCACAGGGAGATGAAAAGGGATTGTCGCATTGGATCCAAGTTTTGTAAGTTTTATTTTATTAAGAAGCAGTTTCACATGAAGTGAACTGGTTTATTTCGTGAAAATGTTTAGATTGTTTAGATTGAAACGAATTTTTTATGTTCAGAGTGTGAACACATCAGGTGAATTAAGAGGAAAATTGTAGTTTTTTTTAAAAGCATGAGAAGGTGGTGGTGGTGGTGTCATTTTGAGTTTTGAAATTTGCAGTTGAGATATTGGGTCCTTGTATTCTTATCCTCTTTTGCTTTGCTCTCGTTGCGCTCATCTGCCATCCTTGGCTTGATAGGAGAGAGAGAGAGGAGCAGGAGGGAGGCAGAAGCATGGTGGCATTAGCATCATCGCGCTCTACTGCAGCAGCAGCAGCAACAACAATAATGACAGCTTCATTTACCTGCAGCAGAGGCCAGCACATATTCCACTGTGTCTCGGTTTTCCTCCCATCATCAGGTGATTCAGCAACTTTGGCCGTCTCTTGCGGATTTAGCAACAAGGTGTGAGTTCCTAACTCTCCACATTTCTTGACGAAATTTGATGACCTCCAGGCCATCCTTGGGGTCTTCGGTACGTTTTCTTGGATAACTATTTGCATCTGTGCAGTCCACCAACATAGATGCAAATCATTGGCAACATTCAAACTACCAAAACAATATATTCTAGAAATCATGAACAGTTAGTTGATTTGATGACATGAATTTCTTCCTGCAGATCATACAATTGTCGCTATTTTTATCCTTGCTTGTTGGAGGAGGTGTACTGCGAGTATACCAGTCTAAATGCAAAACTCTGGCAAATGTTTGTACATTAGAAATCATGTGCAGTTAGTTGAAATTGACAACATTAATTTGTTCCTCAAGATCACACAACTGTACCTATTGTTATCCCTTCCTGTCGGAGTACTGAGACTCCAATCCCCAGACGCAAGCTGTTGGCAATGCTGTTTGAACTGCAAAAATATTGTAGTGTAGAAATGATGAACAGTCAGTTGAAATTGATGACATGAATTTCTTCCTGAAGATCACAACTGTGGCTAGTGTTATTCCTGCCTCTCAACATATACATAAGTCTGGGCCTAATAATGTCAAATTTGACTACACGGCTCCGTGTGTTGTATGTATCCACAACTTAACTTGAATTCGACAGCCCTGATGATGTTGCTTCCCACGTTCATTGGCACCTTCCTCCTTGTCCTCCTCCTCCAACCAAGTTTGGGTCAATAAATAAAAAATGCAGATTCAACCCCATAGACATGACTTAAGGTAATGATGTCCAAGGTTTTGCACATCATCTAGGTTGAAGTGAGCACACCTGAAATGAAAGGGGTATGACAATATCAAGAATGCAGAAATGTTTTTCCAGACCCAACAGTAATAATGTCAGTTGATTACAAAAATTATTGCTGGAGATCCATGATGGGGATCCAATTTGACCCTTTACTTTCTTTCATGAATTCAAAGCCAAATTAAGAAATTGAACATATAAATAACACGACGACAACCCATTTTCAAAAAAGTGGCATAATTCCTTTTAGTAATTGTGACATTAATACAAATGTCATTAAAGTTAAATTCGATTCACAAATTTGGTTTTCAGAAGGCAAAATGATTAAATTATCATAATTGAAAAACAACTTGTGGGCCTATTTGTTTGTAATTTGCATCATTGATCACCATTGGCAACATTGGTAGCATGAAGTAACATGAACCCCAAAGCTTAAGTTCAATTTAATCTAGAAATTAAAATACAATTGAATTATGTTAATATTTCTACATTATTAATACATGTTTAATTTCATGAAACTGATTTTCCACAATGATAATGTCATGAGTGAATTCTCAAAATTGGAAAAGAACTTATTTCTATTTCTTTAATAACTTTCATAATTTTTCATAATTGATAGTGCAAAACAATGGGGACCCCAATGTAAATAGCTCCCAATAAGGGGTCCCCAACAAAATCATCCTATGTCCTTGGTAATCTTCAAGTATAGAACATAAAATAAAATAAACCAATATCACAAACATATATTAAAATAAAAAAGAAAACTCAATTAAAATCATGTGTCATTTTGGTATGAGACAGTAATCTTGTTTATAATGAGGTTTGATTACCTTCAAACCCTTTTGAAATAATATTCACATCTCGGGGAAGAAATATAAAAATAAGTAAAGAAATCAACAAAAAAAAAAGAGGGTTTAGGGATTTGTATAATCCATAGAATGCCTTTTCTTGGAAAGTTCTAGGTGGCAAAGTGCCCATTTACCTTGTCCTTATATGGTCTTCTAAACAATACTATTGTCATACAAAAAGACTATTTAAACACACACACAAGCATCTTTTAGATTTTCCCACATAAAAAAGCCACACATATTTTCATTACAATAAAATCTCCAAGTATGACATATTTTAGTATGAAACTTTTCATCCTTCCCAATCAACTTTTTTATCATTTGCATAGTTGACCATCATTGGTATCATGAAGCAATTATGGGAAGCCCAAGTTAAGCTAAAATTTTATTGCTACATTAATATAAAGTGACTTATTCTTTTCTTCATGAAACCAATTTTTCATAAGAATGTCACTACCATGGTTAAAGTTTCAAAATTGAAAAGGAAAATGTATGCATGTTTTTTCATCAATTGCATAGTTCATGATATCATTGGTAGCTTGAAGCCCAAGTTTAGTAGTTTTGCATCCAAAGTTTAACTAAGTTAGAAACTGAATTGATGCATTGAAAAAATCTTCTAATTTTTTTGCATAGGTCCCTTCATTATCCATTATGTTCTTAGAATCAACAAAAATATGGGATGCACAAACATGTTATTTATTTATTACCAATGTATTTGCTACTTAAAATATCTTTAAAAAGTTTTGAATTTATTTGAAAATGATATTTATGAAAAAAAATTTAATACACATTTACATGTGATAATATAACTTAACATCTTTTTGGTTCATAATAATTTTTAAAAGAATTATTAGCTTGTAAATTTTTAAATGATTTCTTATATGACCAATAATGTTATGTCATTAAAAGAAAATTTGTCATTTGCAATCAATTTTTGCAGCTAAAAAAGTCGTTAATTACAATTGATATTTTTAAATTACAAACGTTGCAAACAACAATTATTTTCAGTGTGTCATGTCAAGTTGATTAATTGATCCATTCCTTATAAAAACTTTGACTTTGTGGTACTTTTGGTTCCTCATAATGTGAATCTCTCTTTAGATAAAGTAACTTTAGGTTTCATAAGTCATCCTTTTCAATGATAGTTTCAAATTGAAATTTGTTTATCTAGTTTTAAAGTAAAATGGAGTGCAAATGTCTTTCCAAAGTTTTGTTTTCAACAACATAGCCATGAGAAAAATTTCAATACCTTTTACACCAATTTGCATCCCATTTCTCTTAAATTGAATTTGAATTGCATTGAATTTAAATCTAATTACATTTGAATTGAATTGAATTCATTGAATTCATTGGGAAGTTGAATGTCATTCAATGTATTTGAATTAAATTTAGGAATTTGAATTCAATTGAATTCAATTTAAGAATTTGTATCCAATTTAGTTTAAATTGAATTGAATTGAATTGAATTTCAATTTGGATTCAAGTCAAGTTGCATGCAATGTCATTAAATATTTTTATTTGAATGGAACTTAATTTTCACAAAATCAATTCATTTTTTCCATCTATTGATCGCCACTAGTAATGCACATTAGCATGGAGCCCAAGTTGATTTTATTGTGCATGAAGACTTAAACTATGACAAAAAAAATAAAGAATTAGAAAATACATGCAACCAAGAAATTAATACATGGATTTTTTAATTTAAAAGTAGTTTTTATATGTGACCAAAAAGTATTGCAATATGCAACTAAAAAATTTGAAAGACTTTCAATATGAATGTGGCACCAACAAGTTTTTACATACAATTGGAAAAAAAATGAAACAAAATTTAAGATGTGAATACATGTGACACACTTTTTTTAAAAATATTTTTATTCTCTATTTTCCTCAATCTTGTGGTTTCAAATATTTGGCATTTTTTCAAAAATTAGCAACATCATTGAAATTTACAGTTTTTAAAAATTCCAAAAAATTCCCAAAAAACATTTGTTGCTAAGTGACAAAAATGTGCAAAAAGAAAGAAAGAATGTTGGTCAATATGTAACATACCATTATGGTTAGTTGTGAAATAAAAATAAAATGAAAAATGGTATCTATCTACATAGAGTTTGCATCATGCAGTAGTGGGTGCAAGTTCAAGTTTGGCCCCCTCAAAACTGTTTAATCTCTTTGTAACTTCTTGACAATGTTACTATGTATAACTCCCCTTTTCCTTTCTTGTTATGTAAAGAAAGATTTATGAAATGATTTTAAAATTTTGAACCCACATCTTCAAGAATGTTCACTAGGTGTTATTGTGAATTTGGCTTTGAATAACTAAGAGATATATTTATCATTTGGTTTGTTTGTGAAAACAAAATTTGGAATGTACATGCGAGTCAATGAAATTTTTCTGATTTTTTCAAACCATTTTTTTCCCCCTCTTATGCTTATGAAATTAGTGCAAGCTATTATGGCAAATTATATAACATTGATCTAAATTCCAACCCATCATTCATTACAAATTATAAGGATTCATATACAATGCCAATGCACATTTCCTTGTCTAAACATGAATTATCCTAATAAACTTAGAAAAATAGTTGAAAGATGGGCATTTTGATGCATGCAATGGTGGAATCAAAAACCATGTGGATATGCATTGATGATGAGTTTAAAAATTTTGTTTCATGTGATTCTAAGTGTACATTTGGTTGCTTTTAATGTGATATGGGGGGTTGTATTGTAGTAAACTAAAGGTTTTCAAATGTCCATGTCATTGGATTCATGTCAAGCTTTGCCACTTGTGCATTCCACAAACATTGAAGCCATCCATGAAAACATTCAAATAATTTGCCACTTATGATGGCATCATTGCCAATGAATGTCGACCTACTCCAAAAGACGTGAAATATTTCAATTGCATAGGAAAAAGAAGTTATTTAAATTTTCCATGAGAAATTGTATATGTACATTAAAACATAATTAATTAATGAATTATTGTTTTATAGGAAGAAGAAGACCACAGTATGTCTATGGCATTGTGCACTACAATTAAACACATGTAAAATTAGTTGTTGATAAGACAAGGTAAATCACATATCAATTTAAGAATCCTTACTAGATTCAATTACGATTTTGTGCATTTCAATTGCATTGATTTAGCACGAAAGTTGACGATTGAACTTGTCATGGTGTAGAATGACATAGTTATCAAGGATGACAATTTTTGACAAGGAACCAAGCTTTCATATTATTCAACATTTTCAAATGTAGGGTTATTCAATTATAATTGAATTAAAAAGGTCATTGGTTTATAACATATAATAGTAGAGGCCTTACATGTCTACAACCAATGTGAGGAAGTCAATGACTTTGATGACATTCATTCAAGTGTTATTTTATTGCTTTCAAACAAAAATAATGAACTTTTTTTGCATGATTCAATTCTCATGGATCAACTTAATGAAAATGAAAATCATTTCATAATTTTGTATGAACATCATCATAAATTTACCATCCAATGATTATCATACATTGGATAATCATATGACACACAACTGATTGTGCTAACGAATGAAATGCAAACCTATGATTAAATGAATTTTGCATAATTTCCATTACTAAGTCTTCAATGCTAAGTTTACGACAACGAAGTTAATTTAATATCTTTATGACATGAGAGAGAGATGCACCGCAAGTCTTCAACAACTGCTCTTTCGCTTTCAGGATTTCCATGACGAACCAACTAGTCACTAGGAGGAAGAAGATCATCCGTGAGCAAAGCTCGATTTACCAACAGATTGCTGAGCGTCCTTACCAACCTTCTCTCCTAATTCTTGCAGCAACAACCGTCGCGTCTCTTCTTCCGTCTCTTTCGCGCATGCATGGATGCAGCTCCCTCCCTCCCTCTCTCTCTCTCTCTCTCGCTCTGTCTGTCTCTGTCTCTCCGTCTTCGATTCTGACTTTCACACCAAGATGGCGAGTGAGACCACAGTGCGTTCTCCTTCTTCAAGCTCGTCTTTTTCAAGAACAAATGGTTCTAAGACCTCCCTCCACGGTAGTTGCCAATGATGGCTGATCAGGGTAGAATCAATGCAGACAGATTGCTGGAAAAGCAACAGGGTTCAATGCTTGCTTGCTTGGAAAAGATTGAGGCAAATGTATGCAGCAGCACAGATAGATGTCAAGCGATATACAAGAACTTCGTTTGATGATGATTCTGCAAGACTGATGAGCTTGATGAGCTTGATTTTCTATTTGTACACACGACTTTCATTGCCAACTTCTTCTTCACCAGCAGTAGGAGTCTATGGATTTTTGTTCTCACAAGATTTGGGTGGAGTTGCAATGCATGTTTGAACACTTGGTATCTATGGATCTTCTTCATGCATCCAAGTCCTGTTTTGTTTGGCAAATCATTTTTTTCTGATGAGCCTGTCTTCTCCCACTATTTTTAATCTTATGGGGATCTCTCAGAGAGCTTGGTGATTGAGACGTGAAAAGAAAGTGCAAGTTGGAGACTTTCAACTATTCCCCAGGGCTGCTGTGCACAATGAGAAATATAGGTTTGCTGCTGCTGCTGCTTGCACGAATTTGGAAATAGGAGATGTGCAACTCCTGTGATCACTCTTCTCATGATCAATTCAAAGATGTTGTTTACCCAGTGTTGTCTTAACCAATCATTTCAGAGCTTGAACATGAATTGCTTCTTTTTGAAATGGAGAGTCAGATTCCACACATGGCACTGGAAGTTCCCCACATCCAAATCTTTGTATTGCAATTTAGAATTGCAGAAGCATTTTTTTGGATTCCATGTGATATTTTGTTGTGGGTGTCACTGTGCAGACATTGCACAGACACCATCAAATGACCAAATGTGGGGTGCAGGCTTGCAATGCTTGCCTCTTAACCCTAGTAGTCCCAGAGACATTGCCTTGTCTTCAGTGTGGGTTATGGGCAATCCAACCAAACCAGCCTCTGATATATGCTCACCTGATCATGCTGCCTATCCGCCTGCAATAGGCAAGTAAAACAAGATCTTTCTTATCAGCATCTACAACAATGCTTTGAATGCAAGATAAGTCACACAGGATAAAGTCTTCTGGTTGGTATCACCAACTTCTTAGCCTTGTCTTGCTATCTGTTGAGCAAGCATAAGCATTTACACAAGTGCAAGGAACACAAAAGTTGTGTGCGTTGAATGCATGAATTGCAATCTGTGAATGTTGAGATTCCTTTTTCATTCATAAAACAGGATCATGCCAACCAAGTCTGCCTTCAGAGGCTTCACTGATTTGCTTCCACAGGTATGTTCCATTGAAGATCTCTTTTGTTTTCTGAATGTATGCATGGAAGTTGATTGAGGTTTTGTTTATATTATTCCATTTGCTTGCCAACATAGCTGCCATCAGAAGTTGCACTTGGGGTTCTGGGTGGTCCAAGTATTTGAGGCTTCATTCTCAGCAACAATGTAGCTGATTTGCACTAACATATTGGTGAAGTAAGATGGAGGGTAAATTTGTTGTCATTGGAAAAAATGTAGAGAGGACTTTGCAACAAGAAGGGTTTTCCCTTTTGACCAAAAAATGAATGAGATCTCTATAAGACACGTCTGCTTGATTGAACACAAAATCAATGGAAAATGTTAACAACCTTTGAGACTAGGAACCAGAAGGTGAAGAGGGTGGAAATGCAGGACAAAACTGCTTGATTTGGCACAGCAAGCGCAAGTGGCTGCATGCTCTTATTTGGGCTATAATCCCCGAGAATTGAACAAAATCCCCTTCAGGTCCCAGGTACTTGTTGGTGGCATAGCAATGAATGAAAATCAACAAAACTTGATGTGGTGTAGAGCTAAGAAATCAATGAGAAAATTCACAACACCTTTCTGAATTGATGCAGAACTAATCTCATGCTTAGGTTTAATCAGCATTACCCTGATCCTCAATGAACATGTTTTTGGCAGCTCTTTTCAGTGTGTCAACTTTGACCTACCTGACAATTTTGTGGATTGTTTTACTCACCTTCACTCAAGTCTCGTTGGATTTCAGGGCCTTGGACCAGGCGGATCAATACCAGTTGAGTTTCATATGCACCATCATCATCACCATTATGTTGCAAACCGATCAACTGGAAGTCCTAGTCCATATGTGACTGAATCTGGTTCACCAAATTTTCTGTCATCCACCAACAATTTGAATTACCACGGTGGAAACTCAGGGAGTCAATCTCCATTTGCTCCTGTGGGAATTGGAGGGACAGCAGGTGGAACATCATTTTGCAAGTTGCATGGTGCAGTACTTCAAGGTAATTTGCCAGAAGATGATACATCATTAGAATGCTTTGGAAATTTCTTTGCAATTCCATAGATATGTACCCAATTTTGTGTGGGTAGAGTTTAGGCCTCATGATTCTTCATGGGTATTAGTGGGCAGTAGATGGCAACAAATCCAACATGACAAAGAGCCTATAAGTCAGGAGGAGATGAACCAGAGCAGGATTCTAGTCTGCCCTCCACCAATTGGGAGCCATGGGAAGTGTGCATTGACCTGCATACAATTACTTTCACCATTGTTGTAGTTTGGAACCTGTACTCCTGGTTTTTCATTCTACTACACATTGCAGGGCAAGGTCTTCAAAAGGACAAGTGCTTAAGCAGTGAGAAGAATGGATTCTTGATGGAGAAACAGAATAAAGCTCAAGAGTGTATCGACTCAACAATTGATGCCCAATCCCCTGTTGAAAGAATTGTTTCAAATCCAATAAGCAAGGAGCGACGGTATCGAGCTTATATGAAAAGGAGAAACAGGAAGCTTGCTGCCAAGGATGCAGATATGAGGATAAAAAAATTTCAATCAAGCACTTTGGAACTTCCAGTTGATACTTTGCCATGTTCTCATGGTACCCTCCAGAACAACACTGGCAGACACACAGCTCAGCACTCCAGGGATTTTAAGTCTTCTTGTTACCACTGCAGTGAGGAACGATCAGAAGACAAAATCTGTAGAGAGGAGGATCAGGAGGATTCAGTCTTTTCAAGCCTGTTGGCCAAGAGTTTGTTGAAGAAGATGACTGTAGCTCGTGAACAAGAAAATTCAGGAACAGAAGAGTCTTTGTCCTCAACAAGCTATAGTAGTGCTGAGCCATTCAAGAAAGAAAGGGCAAGAGAATCACTTCAAAAACAGAGGGAGATCCTTGATGCCACCAAGGAGACAAATGGAACACCTGAGCATCAAGAACTGAGAACCAAGAATCGAGGAAGAGGGAGAATCTTGTCTAAGGACTATCCTACCAGGAAGAAAATCATGACATCTGTTGAGTCTCAGATTGCTTCAAATGAAAAGGTGTGAACTTGGAAACTCTTTTGACCTGATCAATCTTCTGCTTGATACATAATATGTTGCACTCATCTTTTGGTTCATTTTTTACTGCATGCAGGGTGTACAGGAGAGGCTTCAAGGACTTCTGGATGAGCAAGGAGTCTTCCATGCACAGGTTCAAGCAGAGTTGGAGAAGGGAAATGTGGATAGGCAGAAACTCCAAGACCTTCTTGAGGTTGAGAAATCCAAGCACAAAGTGCCAGAGCAAGGTTTGAAAGCTGAACAAGCAGCCCAAGTGAAACCAGGTCAAGAGTCTGAGGACTATGAGAAATCTTGCAATGAGCATAATTGTTCCCCTCCAATTCAGGTGGCCGATCAAATAGAATTGGAAGTTAAGGTATACAGTCTCACATTGCTGCTGCTGAGAGGGTGGACACATTGCAAGTTTCTGGAAATGAGGTTTCTGCCCATTGTTGCGCACTTGCTAGACAATACATGCTAGAAGAGTCAATCCACAAAACCAATTTGAAGCTCATGTTTAAGAATCAGATTTGACAATTCTTTTTTTGCACTGATCCTTGTTCTGATTTGGAGTGCTTCCAGAGAACTGAAGAGAGACTGCGCATTTTACTCTCTGATAAGGCTTCTCTTGATTTGAAGTTCAAAGAGGAACTGGAGCAAGGCAACAATGATAGGAAGAGGTTGCAGCACCTGTTGGAGGTGGAGAAAGCAAAGCTTGAAGCTTCTGAAAAAGTTCTCAAAGATGTGGGACTGAACTGTGTGATGTTCCTGAACAAAGCTGCACATGATCCAAAACAAAATGATGTCCTAGAGAAGAACAGGATCACAGCTGTGCCTGTTTCCATGGAACATGATGAAACACAAGGGATATCTATAGTTGAATTGGAAAAACAGCCCAGAATTGAAGAAAATGAATCTATCTTCAACAATTCTGCTGAGACTGCAGAGGAAAACTCCTCCCATCATTTAAGAAATGTGATTGAAATGGAGGAGTTCCAGAAACTCTTGGGGACTGACACTTTCTTAGGCATCATTGCTGTGCTGCAAGATGATGAGAAAGAGATTTTGGTGAGTGAGTTCTGCACTTTATTTCTGAGTAAAAAGCCTCAGTTCTCTATATAGCTCCAAGCATGTTATACCAATACAGTGTCCACTGTCCATTTCACTTTGTTTGCAAGGATATAATGTGACTTCTAGACAAGTTACCAAAGTGTTCATGTTTTGCCTAGGGTGTGGAGAAAAGGGTACGTGCGCAGCTCGAAATGGAAAAATGCAAACACAGAACTTCGTATACTTCTTCTCAAGATGCCAGTAAGATGATGAGTGACTCTCTAGTGATTGACAATTCTGAGCCCAGAACAGGGTCTTTGAAAAAGTCTGCATCTCTTTCATTGCAACCAGAATTTTTCAAAGGATGGGATGACATGGTCCCTGCTGCTGTAGCCAATGACAGTAAAAGTAGAACTGAAAGTGTTAATGACACTTCCAGCGCAAGGTCTGATGAAAGCTGCAACGCAATGACAATTGACATGGACATTGTTCCATTGAGAGTTGATTCTCAAAATCATGTAACTGAGACAATTATTCAGCTTCAATCTGAAAAGTTTCAGCAGTGGGTTGAGGATGAAGAGGCTGCAAGGTTATCATTGTTGCCACTTTCTCAAAAGCATCAAAACCTTGATCAGTTTCATCCCCAAGATGGCTTTTCTCTTGGTGGGGCTGCCCTTGAAGCACCTGAAAACAGGAATGTGGATATGAAGCCGGTGACCATTATGGTTACAAATGGGTTTATGTCAAGATCAGAAAGTGATGAGATGATTATTAGACCACCAGTAGATGTTACAGAAGATCAAAGAGCATTGTCACTGAGTATGGAATCCAGTGCTCAGGGGAAAGAATTGTTTAGAGTCTCACAGTCTCACTTGGATGATAGTGAAATGGGGCATTCAGAAAATGCTCCATGTTTTTCTTGGCAGACAAGGGACGTTTTATATCCTCTTAGTGTACAGTTGAACTCTGCAACTGGCCCAGATCAAGAGCTTATAGTACTGAAATCCAAAGAGCATATGGAAAGCACAAGGTGGTTACATGGAGGTGCTGGAAGAAATGAAGGGCATCTAGATTTGTACAATTCACTTCACACCTCAGAAGACAACACTTCTGATCATTGTGAAGAGAATTTTCCAGGAGATGAAGAAGCAAAGGAAGATGAGAAATTGAAGAAGGCAAAAGCCAAGCTACACATACTGGTTCATGAGCAAGAAATGGCATGGAGGATGGCAGAGGACGCTCTAGAGAATATGAATCAAAGGCTGAAGCAACTTGAGGCCCACAAAGTTAGGCTGCAGGAAACAACAATAAGGAAACTCCATGGTGATCAGGACAAGAAAAACATGGATGTTGTGGTACACCAACTTGAAACAAAAATTGATGACTATCCTTCAGGATTCACATCATTTTATAAGTCTCCAGTTTATGAAGAGTCCAAAGAGGCTTCAGAGGTTGACTGTAGTCATGTAACAAGAGGACAGTTGCCATTGATGATCCTGCCAGGAAACTCAGATGAATCACAGGTCACTGTCTGGGAGGACAATATCAGTGCATCAAGTGAGAAGCATGATGACTTGCAAAAGGACAGAGGCCAACAAAAGTCTGTTCATAGTCCACAGGTATGCAATTCACAAGTCTCTAAATCTCAGTTTGAAATGCAATGAGTCAAAAGACTGCATTCAGTGTTAGGCTGAAAACTAAACCAATTCCTGGATCTGTTTCTATTAGTTGCTGGTTGGGATGTGTATTCAAATTGCACAGTTTCCTTTCAATGTGGTGGCTATGAAGAAGGTATTTGCTGCTGAACAGGAAAGCTTGTCCCATGATGCTGGGTAATGGTCATGCTAGCAGGAGTTTCCAGTTTTGTGGTCCAGAAAATAGTCACAAATCTAGAATGTGTTTCCAAAAATAAACAAACAAATGCAGGTAGAACAACATGATCAGTCTTCTCTACCTTGGTTCTACCTTCCAAGTGGTCATTACAGCTTGAGATTTACTGTTGCATGGATTTGGTGATGCACCGACAAATTTCCTATGTGTTGCTGTGAACTTGCCAAACATTAAACCTTTCAAGTGTACAGTACCAGGTTGTGAATTGGTCCATGGTTTTCATTGTATGCAAGAAGCTTCATAGCACAATCAGTCTTACTGTGCTCACTTGTTGTCTACTCAAAAGAGATTACACAATGCAAAATTAGTACTAAGGCTAGACCTTTCTATGCTCTGGGTACCATGATCCTTTCAATCATATATGTCTTGACTAGGAATGCTATTGGTTTGGCTGCAGAAAAGTTCATCATGTTTCCTTGCTGGAGGAGCTAGTCCTGAATCAGGGAAGCAAGCTATCAGTTTTGAAGCACCAAGTGATCTGTTTGATGACCAAATTGATGACCATGATGACAGCTGGTAAAATACGCTTCAATCCCACAGGGAATTTGTTGTACATTTATGTCTTAAATAAATTTTCACCCTCTCCTCCCAGTTACGATTACCCAGTACTACTACATAAACAGTACTTGCATCTTCAGGGCAGAAAATGGGGGACATTTCCATTTTGTACAAGATGACTAGTTCTTGTTGCAAGATGCCAGAATTTGCAGTTTGATCAAATTAGAGAAAACCATAATGTAGACATTACATGGAGATTTACATGGATTGCATTTCCAAATTACAACTGAAACATGTGTGTTGTCTGACATAAAGATGAGGCTGGTATCTGTCTATGTGCATTTGCTTCCTTCACAGAATATCTTTTAGGTGTGCACACAAAACAACTGACTGGTGCTCAAATGTGTTCAGAATTAGTCAAATGACTTGTTCTGAAGAGTGGGCTGCTGAAAACTAGGGATGATCAGAAGAGGTGCAATAAGCTCAGGACAGGAAAGAGCCATGGCCATAGCTACGGTTGAGAGGAACCTTGGCATCATGCAAATTATAGGTTGCACATTACGTTGCCAGAGTAAAAGCAGAGGGACCCTGATGATCTCTCTGTTCATTTGTCAACCTGCGAGTCTCTTGCCATTCAGTGGAAAACCAACTTCTATAACTGGATTGGTTATGAGTCCCTGGGACTGAATGAAGCCATGGGACTGATTTGAGATGAAACATGAGTGGGGATGGTGTTTACAGGAGCTGGTTATACATGGATCACCCAGATTGGAAGGATCTATTAGCAGTTGCAGATGAAACAGCAGCTGAGGATGAGATGACATTTGACATTCAACAAACAGTTGAGAAGCTTCTCTCAAGCTTGGTTGAGACTGACCACCCTCATATGTTGATTTCAGGGTCTCCAATCCCAAAGCCTGGTGCGTTGTAAGATGCCCCAGCAAAAGATTCTACTAGATAGTAGAATATGAGCATACCTTTCCATCATAATTAGGTGAAGTTCCAGGCAGTTCATAAGTGTGTTCTGGGCTGCAGTTTTCTGGCATCAATGAATGCAAGTGAGATCTAGATTCTAAGGGGGTTATGGTGCTTGGCATTCTAGTCAGTAAATTTGAATGTTCTTCGATTCCATGCAGGTGGGATGCGGATACTGAAAAACATTGTTCACAAGCTGACATGTGTGCTCCATGAGCAGCAAAACAAGCTTGCAACCTTTAAAGTTATTGCAGGGAAAAGGGTGGACAATGAGCCCCATATCTTGGACCTTTGTGACATCTACCATGAGCTACTAAAGGAGATGAGCTATGAGCTTGGTTCTTTTCACCACGAGCTACAGTTTGGCATATCTAAGGTCTATTTTTATGTCACTGTCTCTGAATGTCATACAACATGACATTTTACTCTTCGTTGACATCTTCATCCTTTCATAGGGTGTGATGACTTCTTTTGCAGGAAATATGGGTAGGAAAAGAGTCACTAATGTCAGAATCCAAAGAAAAAGAGAACTTTGAACTCCAAGTTGATGAGGCTGAGCATCGACTGAACCTCCTGCACCAAAAGCTTGGGGCTGATGGCAACAATGCCATGAAGTTGGTCAAGGAGCAGGAGTCACAGATTCAAAGGAAGGAAAAGTCATTCGAGTATGCCAAAGAACTCAATCAGCAGCTGGTTGAGAACATGTCCAAAGTTGAAGCAATGTTGGCTGAGTTGAGGTGTCATAACAAAGACCTGCTAGCACCTCTTGAAAGCAGACTAAATGATACACAACATGATGTGAGTAATCCTGATTTCTTTCTTTCTTTCTTTCTTTCTTTTCCAAAAGATGTGGCTAACTCAGGCATTTGAGGTAGAAAGCCTGAAGCTGAGTCAGCTTTTTCTTTGAGTGCCTCCTAGGTAGAAAGCCTTGAGGACACATGCAACAAGCTGCAGAAGGAGCTGGAGGTGAGTCAGTTGAGGGCAACAAAGCTTGAGGAAGCATTGCATGTGAAAGAGACTGAGATCCAGGACACAACACAAAAAATGGCACTTATTCAGAATGAGACCAATGCAATTACCTTGGAGAAACTGGAGTTCCTAACCATGATTCAAGGTCTACGACATGAGGCAGAGCAACAACAGAAGCATCTTTTGGAGGTTATGAACATCAATCAGGAGCTACTTGATTTTTCTGAGAAGAAAGAAAATGAGGTAAATCCTTGTATTTGGGAACCATTTTCCTCTCTGTGCAATGTTTATGTTTTCAGTGTTCCATGCATTGCTTCAGCGCTTCCCAGTTCATTGTTGCAAAAGCTTTAACTTGGAGCAATCTAGTGAGTTTATCAACAAAAGCATGATGAGGTGATACTTGCAGGTGACACAATTAAACAAACAGGTTGCAAACTTGCAACAAAACCTATTGTTGGAGAGACCACATGATCTGTTGTTGGAGAGAGCACAAGTGACTGCCTCAGAAGCACTAAACGAGATGAAGGATGTTTGTGAGGAAGGTGAGACCATCCAGCTTCACAACAAGCTCTTGCAGTCCAAGCTTGAGGAAACAGAATACGAGCTCGCAGCCCGTGAGGAAGCTCTGGAGAATCTGACACAACACCTAGCATTAACAATTGAGGGCCAAGATTCAATCCTCCAAGAAAAAGAGCAGCTCCAATTGTCCCTCAACAATGCACACTACAAGGAATATCGGATGGATGATCAGGTTCGCAAATCCAAGACTATCATTGAAGAATTGGAAGTAAAGCTTGCTTCTATGGAGGGGGAGGTAACAAAGGTCAGGACTGAGGCAATGGAGATGCAAAAAAAGACACATGAGTTTTTTGTAGCGCAGAGGGAGGCAAAAGAGATGGGAAAGCGGGTGTTGGAATTAGAGGAAGAGATTATGGAAAAAGAGGGTCAAATTTGCATCCTCAAAAGCTCACTCCAATCTATGTATGAACCATTCTAGCACCAGCAATTTGGTCCAAACTCCTGTCATCACCTGTTATTGAACCATGGTAACTTCCAACTTTTGGAGTTTGCAAGACAGTTCCTTAGTTCCTTGTTTTGCATGCTGAATGACTCTTTTGTTCCCATCATGATTAATCTGTTGAAATCCATACCTGATCAATATCATCAAGTTAATGAGGCCCATATATTGCTTGTGTTCCTTAAAGAGTGAGGCCCAAACGGCCCCAAAGAGTTTTCTGACAGGTCACTTTCCAACTTTTGGAGTTTGCAAGACAGTTCCTTTGTTTTGCATGTAGAATGGCTCTTTTGTTCCCATCACAATTAACCTGTTTCAGATCCCTACCTACTCAATATGATCAAGTTAATGAGGTCCATACATTGCTCATGTTCCTAAAAGCAGTGAGGCCCCAAAGAGTTTTTTGACAGGTCTTCAAAAGTTGAGCGTTGTGTAGAGCATTGTTTGCTGCTCTGATATTTGACTCATAGTTTGAGTGCAAATATACTCATTGGCAATGAGATAAGAACATGCCAGGAGAATGATCTGATTTATGGCAGGAGAATTTGCGGGCTCATGTAGCAGGTGCAATTTATTCCAGGCACTTGGGTGTCCAGCACCTTCAAAGGGGGCTCAAACCATCTCAGACAGCTGAGAGTCTCAGGCAGTTGTGAGATTTTTCCATTGAGGTTGAAGAAGAGGCAAATACAAGTTGTGATACATGTTTGAGCTCCTTGAAGGGTGGTGCTCAAAGTCATGGTTTGTTGTGAGGGCTTGAGGGAAACATCCACATGACTACAAACACAACAGCAAGATGGGTATGTACTTGAAAGACTTCCTTGCAAACCATGCAATCATTTCTGCCATCACAGACTTTTGTTCTTATCCTTGTCTTGTGCTTTCTGTTTCGATACATCTTCTTTTGGATTGTAAAGCGTTGACAAAGTTATCATGATCTGTCTCCAGGTGGAATTTGGTGTTTATGGCCTAATTTGAAATTGTAGGGATCACCATCCTCCTTTCAGACCTTGTTGTTTTGGTTCTTTTTTTTTTGTTTCTTTTGTGCAAAGTTTGAATTCATAAAGTGCCTGAAACTTTTGATCATAGATTCAAATCTATTTCCTTCCTCCTCCTCCACATCTATCACATGAGTCAGGTACTAATTGTACAACAACACATAATGTTCTTTGAATTGGTCATGCATTCAACACTGGGGTTGACAACAGAAGACTACTTGGAGGATTGAAGGGCAGATGCAAGGGCCAAATACACCATATCACACATTGTTGCACTCAACAATGCTGGATTTCCACGCATCATCATCATCATCATCATCATCATCAAGAAGAGGTAATAAAAGGTTTGTACTCCGGGCCCGCCAAATCAAGTTTGCATTAGACATACACACACGTCTGCACATGCACACATCTATGTATGTATACCCCACCACTTTTCTTTCATTTTGGGAATATTGTCAGGAAAAATTCCATCACCTCTGTTGTTATTATTACTGCAAGGAAAAGCATAACATTTGTTATAGCCCAAGTTTGCCACAATCTATTTGCCCTTGATATTCTTTCTTTCTCTTTCACTCTCTCAATAGTCTAATGTTTTCAAAGTGTCCCCCCCCAAATCTAAGGTAATGGAAAATGGCACATGTACCATTTGTTGATAGATCACCTTCGTTCTTGATACCAGGGGTTCATATGTACATTGAGAAAAATAAATAAAAATAAAAATCCACAACGGAATATGTTTCACTCCCAGCAGGATTCTAGACCTCCCATCAGGTTTCTCAAGACCAGACTGGTTCTTAAAAAGGCAGCCCAACATCCAAGTAAGGTGTATATTTGCCCTGATATTTACCTGTGGATATATTTAGGTAGAATACTTTACATATATGATCCCCCTTTTTGCTCAATAGCAGCAGGTAGCAGGGCATGAGTGTGCATTGGGTTTTATTCTTATATATAAATATAGTAATAAATATTATTGTTGTTGTTATATTACTTTTCTTATTGCAGGAGTTGAGAACCATCATGCTCTATTTTAAGGTCAAGGGCTGTTATCATCGAGTTCCAAAAGTCGTTCAAAATGTGTGCGGGATTGGACAAATGTGCTACCGACAAGCTTTCCACACCTCCCTTCCCTCGCTTATGTTGGTGGCTTTCCATTCCATCTACCAACATATGGTTTCTATCTACCAACATATCTCGTGATTTTTTGCAAAATCATATGTAATTTAAACCCATAGGAAACAACAATAATTACTACTGCTAGTATACACTAAGTACCATTATTATTACTAATATTGTTATCATTTTTATTATTCTTATCGTGACTCATCAAGCTTCCTTCAAATCACAAATTACTGGAACAATCTTGAGAGCTTTGCGGTTTGGCTGGTTTATTGTTATCGTGACTAGTCACACTTTGTCCAAATTGCAAATTACTGGAATAATCTTGAGAGGTTTGTGGTTGGTTTTCAGTTCCTTGGTGGAGGAGGAGGAGCACCTGGAGAATAGTTTTGTTTTTTGTCGTTGTTTCTTAATCCACACACAAACACTACTAGTCAAACCCCGTGCTTTTGAGTGAAGGATGGTTCTCTCCTTCTAGTCCATTGGAAAAAAAAAAGGAGGAGAATGAAAAAAGGGGAAGAACTTTTAAATTAATATTTTAAGTTACTTAAAAAAACAAACCCTCACATATACCCTTGCTCCATGGTTTTATTTGCACATGGGAATGGAAATTGTTCAATTTTACAATCTATAGAAGTTTTTTACTTTAAACAAATTTTATTTTTGTGCTCCACATGATGTGCATACGAAGTAAAATTCATTACGGCCTGTATAAACAAACAGCTATAGAAAAATAAAGAGGGAGGAATTGATTTGCTAGACTTGGTCACACACATGGAGTGTGTTTTGTTTACATGCAATAAGTCTAGAGAAGTGACATCATGCAAGGGTGCCTACCTACTCACCTATGTGATAAGCTATAAGGTGAAATTCTTTTCTCAAAGTTGAAAAATTCAACACACTTGAAAATAACTATGTAAATGAATATTGTTAAATAGTTAATAATACTCGACTATTTGTGTGTGTGGGGCTTACATACCTACCCCCATCCCAATCCACCTTCCTTACCAAGTGGGTGGCCTACATACCTACATCTTTCACCATTACAAACATATTTCCTTGCTTGAAAGCTGTACATAATTCAGTACTCAGAAATTCAATAGGCTAATATTAGTCAAAATTTTAAAATAATAAGATTCTCAAAAGTTGAAAAGTTCAACACATGCAAAAAAATATACTCTTTAAATGAATCTAAAATATAAAAATTTAATAATACCTGACTATTTGTGTTTGTGTGGGGGCACATATGTATTATTTGCCCCCCATCCTTACCAAGTAGGCCGACATACCTACATTTTCCCCTTCTACTAACCTACCTCCTTGCTTGAAAGTAGTACCTACTTTCCTTACAAAGCACGCTTCCATACTTACATTTTCTCCTTTTTACAAACTTACGTCTGCAAAATTCAAAGCTATTAAAACTCAAAATTCGTTTTTCACAATTGCATATGAATTTAGTTCCGATCAAAAGATTTATTTAGTCTCTCCAAATGGAAGCAAGGTTGATTTGATTTTGATGATAACTGAAGACATAGGTCCACCACCTTGCATCCCCCCCCTTCTGCCCCCCACGTTGGGCTCTCAAATGCACAAACCATGAGTACTAGTGTGGCTTGTGCCGTTGGCCCCAAGTGTGAACCCCAAAATATGGAAACTCAACATGTGAACATTGTTTTGCAATGGATGTATGGATTTTTTGAAGAACCAAATATGAACGGGAGTCATGCTTGAATTGAATGGTAAACTTTCAAGTGTTACCACGTCCTCAACTGATTTTTCCTTTCAAAACCTGGTTGTTTGGATTTATTTGAATTTTTAGCAGCAGAATTCACTTTTAAATCAATATCTCACACATTCTGAATTCAAATCCTACCGAATAAATTCCATTAAATCCCATTCATCAAGATCTTTCCAACAACGCCAAAGGCACATTCCAATTCTTCCAGATTTTTCATCTATGATTTAATTTTTTTAGTGAAGAAATCATTCAATATTCAAGAACTTTTGCACCACAAAAGTCCAAACACCATGAAACCAAGCAGATGCACCCCTCCTCCTCAAGAGCTTACCAAGAATGTGATCTGAAGCATCCCGGTTCGGTGGATCTCATCGGTACAAAACAAACAAACTACCTTCCTTCATAGATAGATTCCCAGTGGCTTGGCAATTTGGATATTTTGGGGGTGCACATCATATGAAAGGTTTTTTTGGGGGGCCAATTTTGCAATTTAAAAACAGCATATTTTCCCAAAACATTAGGAAATTTGGTAGACTTTACACTAGAAAAACAAAATTTTCTGAAATTGATTATCAAAAAACTGACAAAAGTTGTTGGACAAAACACGGATAATATGTGCTTCATACTCCTATGCTTGAATAACTATTCAAAATGAATCTTTGATACATAATGATATTGAATGCAATCTGAACTCCAATTAAAAGAGATGACCCTTCAATAATAATGTAAAAATTAGGAAAAAAATATACAAGAGGAAATTTAGTTAAATAAGGAATCATGGGGATGCCTGGTGAAAATAGAATAAATACTTTCACATGGTGAGAGAAAAAACTAAATATATCTTGTAGTAGGTAAGGTGGGGGGTTTAAGGTTTACACCCAGGTTTTTAAATGGTAGATTAAAATAAGGTGACGTGGCACCGTAGGAAGGTGACCTGGATGCTTCGTAAGAAGGAAGCGGTGACGTATGCGTAGTGTTCCCAGTATTATACCTACTTTGTTTTATGTAGAGTACTTTCCGTATGTATTTTTCTATCGTATGTACCATAGAGACCGTATTTCTCTCTCCTTTGGCGTTGGCGTTGTCGCTGGTGTCGTCTTCCTCTTCGTCGTCGCTGCTGCTCGGCCCGCTGTCGCGCCTGCTCCGATCGGGGAATTTTTCTCGTGGTTTTTTCTCTCTCCGGCGCATCATCCGCTTTAGTATACTTGAGCCTGAATGATCTGCCATAATCTTTCTCTGTAGTATTTTTTTTGTTTGGTTGTTTTTTGCCCTCTTTAAGCTCACGTTGTACAGTCGCAGTTTGCAGTAGGGGTGTCTTTTTGTGGGTTGAGAAACGGCTGCCAGGGAAGTTGCCGTTATATCGGAGTTTTTGAGAGAAGGAAGAATTCATCATATAGGATCAACTTAGAGATGGTAAGGTTTCTTGAGTTCTAATTTCGTTAGATTTTTCTGAAAATTTCGCTTCCAAATTCTTCACGTCATGAGCTTGAACCTGCCATGATTTTCCTGTCCAGTCAACGACGTTTTTTCATCGTGATCAAATCCTGCGCTTGCAGTTTAGAACTTCCGAATTGAAATTTCTGAGGTCTACCAATTATCTGAATCTTGCCTCCCGGGTTGTCGGGTAAGTTCTCGTTTCTGAAGTGGGCGCTTGAATTTGATCTCGGAAACTGTTGCTCGGATCATCAGTTTTCCGTTCGTAATATTCAAGGAGGACTTACCGTTGGTCGGTTCTCTAGTGCGCTTGCAGCAGGTAATCGTAACTTTACGAGCTGGTAATTTGCAGGCGAATAAAGCTGAGAGGACCCGTCCTCCGGCCTTAATCCTGATTCAGTCGGATCCTTAATCACTACCTGCAGAATTCCCGATTAGAATTCTCTAAGTGCTGCTGGGGTTGCAGCAGATTCCTAGCTAGATGAAGCCCTTGAACAAGACCCAGTCAATCTATCCATGGACTGTAGCTTTGGCAGCTGATCAGTGAGTGATCATATGCAGCAGCAGATGCCCGAGGGTACTACCGCGACTCTTTGGAATCATCAGACTTATCACAGGAGTAAACAAACAATACTCCTACTAGACTTCTCTAGACTACTAGTGCCGCTCTGAGGACGCGATCCTGCTCATCTTCTTGTGTAGAAAGGACAAGAGTAATATGCATCTGAAACATCACAATGCTCAAGTCTACGTTGTCGTCCCGCTGCAATCGTCAAGTATTGACCATCTCAGTTGCTGTTGTTGGATCACCCGCGCCGGGTTCTGAATATTCTATGTTTTCTTCACCACTCTTGCGTAGTACATCATCTTCCAATCAAACTAGGTGTTGCCAAAACCACCCAATCTAGCAAAAAATCTCGAAATGCTTTCATCAGTACCAACTTCAATACAAATTCACACTTTGTAGAGCTTTGTAGCAGATCGTATAGGACTCTGTCTGCAGCTTGGAAGAAAAAATAAAACACCAGAAGACTTTCTTTTTTCCAGACTAGTCGAGACTAGCCTAGTAGAAGAGTCAAGAGATCGGCGAGCTCGGCAGGGCAGTTACAACAGAACTGCAAACGTGTGGAGGGGGGCGAGGACTCCAGGACTCGGTCTCAAAATACGAGAGAGAGAGCGAGCTCGATAAGCAGCTACTAGCTACCTGGGAGTCTAGGAAAAATGGTGCTAATGGCTTCTTCAGGAGGAGTTACAGTAGGACGATCTGCAGTAGAGCAACAACTGCACTTACCTCCCGGATTTCGCTTCCATCCTACAGACGAGGAATTGGTGCTTCACTACTTGTGTCGCAAGGCCGACTCACAATTGCTCACCATTCCTGTCATCGCTGAAATCGATCTCTACAAATTTGATCCTTGGGATCTTCCTGGTACGAGAAAGAAAACCCACTCTCGCATATTTCTTCCCCACCTTCTCCCCTCTCCTCCTTAGCGCATGCACTGTTCAAGCAAGAACTTTCTAGACAAATTTCCAGACAGTTTTCCAGCTCTTGAAACTAGAATGCTTGATCTTCCAAGGAAAAGGGAATTCTCTGCTTGCTGCAATTACAAAAGCTTAACTACTGACAGAAGCTTGTGTTGTCGTTGATATTTCCATTAGAGTTGTTGCCAATTAAAAGATGAGATCGGTGTGATCACACTAGAAATCTGTTACATGCACAGCAGTCTAAATTGATCAGTCTAAGTCATGTGTGTTAGATGATATGTTGAAGAAAATGAAGGAGAGATGATCAGCTGCTCATGTGTGCACACAAGTTACACAACAAATTTAGAAACAAAAATCAGTGAAAGAGTTAATCTAGTCTAGAATTTCTGTTTTTCAAAGAAGAAATTGATGCAGTATTAAGTGTGACATGGTCTTTGACAAGAAAATTATAAATCAGCCCTGAGAGAAGTCTTAAGAGCTGTCTAGAATTCTATCTGTTGCAGGAGAAACTGATCAGTACTGTGTTAGCATGATCTTGATGAAGAATCAAGACATGAGAAGATCAGTGTGTGCACTGCACAACACAACCCAATTGCAAATTATGATCAGATCACACTAGTACTACTGCTCAATTTCTCCTGCAACAGATTTCTAGAAAGTCAGGAACTAGAATCAATCTCCAGAGAGACAAAAGATTATATACAAGCTAACTAACAGTTTTTGATGATATATACAAAAGTTTTGCATACAAAAGATTTGAGATTTTGAGTTTGAGATTTGCAGAAAACAAATCTCAAAATGATGGGGTTTTTTTCTTAAAAAATTTAAAGCTTGTGATCTCTGATCTCTCCTTTCTTGTAGGTTTTGATCTATAATCTGTTGAACTTTGCAGGAGAAATTGATCAGTCCTATGATGATTTTGAGGAATAGAGAGACCAAAGATTAGATCTAAGCTTATGCTTTTTGAAGATTGACAAAGTTTTGCATATTTAAAGATTTGAGATTTTGACATGACTTTGACTTTGAGATTGGGAGTTAGAACAAATCTCAGAATGGGTTCCTTGTAGGATCTCTGATTTTTCCTTCTTTTGTTTGTCTGAATTGACCTCCAATTTTGCTTTATTTGTGTATGGGGGGATGGTTTTTGTCTGTGTAAAGTATGTAATCTGTCCATAATATGGAATATTGCAACAGGGAAAGCAATTTTCGGAGAACGAGAGTGGTATTTTTTCAGTCCACGAGACAGGAAATATCCCAATGGTGCAAGGCCAAATAGAGCTGCAGCTTCTGGGTACTGGAAAGCTACAGGAACAGACAAGCCGATTTATACAGCTGTGGGTGGAGTTCGCAAGATTGGGGTCAAGAAAGCTCTGGTTTTCTACAAAGGCCGAGCACCAAAAGGTGTGAAAACCAATTGGATAATGCATGAGTATCGATTGGCAGAAGGTGTTTGCACATCATCATCACAACAACCTCACAGAAAGGGTTCCTTAAGAGTAAGTAGTTCTTCCCTTTCTCCCAGGTCCCCCAAACCCTTTGGTATAATATATGCAAGTCCAAGTAGCTTTTGGTATTGTGTTATGTTTTGCTTAGAAATTGAGTAGTATCAAGTCTCAGTATCAAGGCACAGACAAAATCTATTTGGATCTTAGAACTTACTTGAAATCAACCCATTAGTAGTGGACTTTACCTATGACAAGAGTATAAGTGAAGGTTTTTTTCTAAAATGGAACTGGTGCCGGAGTTCTGCAGCTGGATGATTGGGTTCTGTGTCGGATTTATAAGAAGAGTACCAACTCTCCGCGTGCAGTTAAGGAACGAGACAACTCATGTGTTGAAGAGGTAAGTATTGTGTTTCATGCAACCCAGCAATTTTTGGAAATCATCAAATCTCCACCATCCTCATTATTCTGTGATTACTGAAGTAAATTGGTGTGTTGTAGGCATGAATTGAATTTAGAACCAATCTGGAGACTGAAAAGGAGCAAGAGAAATAGTTTCTTTAATTGCCAGAGTTGGCTCTAGTATTGTTGTTTCTTTTTTTCTTTTTTTTTGGTGAAACATACTATGGGTCTTTTGCAAAATTGGAGAAAAGAATCCATTGTTCCATGGTTGGTGGGGTGGACCAGGTGTTAGCGTCTTTACCTGAAATAGAAGACCCGAAATTGGTGTTATCTCAACTGGGACCGTTTGGTGGACTGATGGAAACCACAGAAGACCAGTTCATGGAGAGTTTGCTGAAAGGTGAAAACACATCCGAAAGCAACAGGAGTCCATCTGCAGAAGTTGAATCATCATCATCTCCTCAGCAAAGCAATAAGAAATCCACTGCAATAGCATCATCAAACACATCATTGGTTGAAAATCTGCAAGGAGGGGGGCGAGTGAGACATCCAGCAAATTTTCAAAGGAGGGATTCGTTAGCACATTGTGAAATCAATCCTGGATGGAAGAAGGTACCCGGATTTGGTGCAATTGCTAACTTCAACCAGCAATTCAATAAATACAATAGACAACTTGCACCTCTCCAGATGGTACCTACATCTCTACCCACATCTCTTTCCTTGCAGTACTGCCACCCGGCAGATCATAATATGCATCATCCTTCAAGTATCATGGCACGGGCAGCCAACTTATCAATTCCACTCAGGGACAGCTCGCTATTGGAGGAAGAAGAAGTTCAGAACAATTTTTCTTCACCACCACCACCAAGGTTTTCCAGCAGTCACCCAAACGAAGGATTCGAGTCTATTACAGCTGCTTTAAATCCATTGTTCCAATTCCAGCAACCTCCTCCTCCAATTACGGCTTCTTCACTCACAAGGCCATTGGAGATGTCACCCCATCCAACATCCACGTTATCAATGCAAATCAATATGAATTCGGATTCACAAACGGGGTCAATCCCTTCCTCTTGGCGTCCCCCACATTACAATGTGAATCCGGCCAGTTAACAACAGATTCGCATTATTTCTCAAGGCATCAATGTGTGACAAGGGGACTCAAGCCAACGTCAGTGAGTGCTGAACATTTTCAACAAAACCCAATCCAGGAAAAGGAGACTCAAGCCGACAGAAGGACTGATAGCGAAACCCAGTTCAAGAAAAAAAGAAGGGGACTCGAGCTGACATGAGGACTGGGACACTATCAACCAAACCCCAGTTCAGGAAAATGGGGACTCAAACCAACTCGAGGAGTGAACACTGTCAACAAAACCCAGTTCACTTCCAAAAGTAAATTTGAAGAAACTAATTACATTTGTTATACAAGTTTGGTGTATTGTACAAAAGTTTTCATTTGCATTATTGTATAAAAGTCTTAGAAAAGTTTGAGAGAGGAGATTTGGAATTGGGTTTTGAATTGTAGCATTTTTGTAAACAATTGTATGATACAACTTTCTTGTGGGTGCTAGAAATTGAGGAAAAGGTTGGTTAGAGAACAACCCTTTTTCCAGCTATTGGTTTTTTTGTTTTAATCATTGATTTTGCTACAAATAGGAGGAACCCATGGTGAAAAATTTACCATTTCATTTTACACCTGTCTGGGTTAGGGGGGGGGGGGGGGGAGCAAAGTAAACCCAGTTACAAAGTAGGACTCTTAGAGACAAGAAAGAGAAGGAGAGGGTGTGTGTGAAATTTTCTGTTTTTACATATGTACAATGTCGAATTCTCTTTCTATATCTCTCTCTATGAGGGGCCAAAAAAAAAGAGTGATTGGATTTATTGGATTTTATTGGATTACAATTCTTCTTCCCTGACTTCCCTTCAAACACCAGAACATGGTTTTTCTGCCATATATGTCTTCGCTCACGACTGGTGTGAGGTAAACATTATGTTTTCATCCATTTTCAATATAAAATACAGATGTGTTTTATCTTGAATCATGACACGTGTGAAGCAAAATTTGTGGTTGCATCCTTTTCAATATAAAATTACATATGTGGTGTTTTTTCTTTGATCATGACCACATGTGTGAGTTAAATTTTGTGGATCCATTCATTTCATTGTATGTAACATATATTAGAATTTTCCATTGGTATAAGGCATGATATATCTCCACTTCCCCCATTTCTCCTACGAAATTTTTTTGTAATGGAAAGAGTAATCTAAACCCTGAACCGTACATATTTATTTCCATGCCTGATCATCGTGAGAGAACGTAGAACCTGGAAGAAAACAAAATTGCAACAGATATGGAACTTTAATGCAAAAAAGAAACTCCACACATTTATATATGTATATATGTATATATGTATGCCACATACATACAAAAAGGGAGAATTTGTAAGGAACAATAAAGAAGAGAGACACACCAGAGCCAAGAATTGATGATGGGTTGATGATTACAGGTATGTAGGACAGAGGTACTAGCCTAGTAGGTGCCTAGTAGGAGAAGTATTTCTACCCATGTAAATCTAATCTGATCGGAACTAGACTTCTCTTTATAGAACAGGAATCTACCTTTATAAGATCTGTTCTCCCTTAGGTATTGATTGTTCCTTGAGCCCAAGCTACATGCTATAGCGTAGTGGGGAATCGGGATATTCATTATCTGGAGCTTGGCTACAGGCTGTCACATACCAATGAGTCTCGAATCCCTCCTCGCCCACAACTAGCCCCAGAGGTTCTTTCTGGGGCTGTAAAACAAGATATTCTCCCAGCCAGCATCAGATCTACTACATCTCCACCATTTTTGGCAATTTTTTGTTATAGCCAAAGTGATGATGAACCCACAGGAATATTTAGCCAAATATGGCTACAAGTTAACTATGAAATTTATTTACTTTTTAAATCCTTCTATATTATGGGCTACCTACCTACTTGAACCATGTTATAAGATCTGGAATTTTATTTTATTTTATTCGAATTCAGGCTATTGAAAATCTCAAATAGAAAATGAGTTTAGCACTTTTGATTTTAAATATAGCTTTTTGGCTATACAAATATAGCGAGCAAAAAAAAGGCTGTCACATACCATCAACCTACCTAGTAGAGACACAAGAGTGTGCTGAGACTAGGGAGTATGGCTTGCTACAGCCTGGCCAAAAAGTTAACAAATTATGCATGTAGTCCAGGTTGTTAGGTGTTTCGTTGTTACCTACCCTTACCTATTTCTAGTTGCTAACTTAGTTTTTTTTTTACTTGGTTGAAAGGACAGCCAGGCTATTTGGGGGAGGGGACGGGGGTTGGGTTTGTAACTGGCTCCTGCTCAGAACCAATACATGAATGCCATATTAGCAAACATTCTGAACTCCCGGACCACAGTTAGGAAACTTTTAGTTGCAAAGAGAACATAAAACTTTCTTTGTTGTAGGCAAGGTGGGCTGTAGTGATTGGAACAGCAGGTTGGAAATAGGGATGATTGTACTAGTAAATTGTAGTGTAGGGTGTAAAGGGGCAAGACATGCTTCGCTCCAGCAATGCAAAAAAAAAAAAGAACAGGTACTACTACTACTACTACTACTACAGCTTCTACTTATGTGGATCCAATTGGCCCATCATCCATGCAAGGTTTATATTGTTTAATGGTGGAACTGAGATATCCATTGGCTTGCTTTTTTCAATTGTGGTTTGAAACAACAACATGGAGGAGTAATCTGTAAGAAAGAGAGAGGTGCGAAGTTTGCCAATTACGCTGCGTGACTGAGTGACATCTCTTGCCCCCACACCTTTTTTTGTATTTTAGGGCTACCACAAAAAAAGGCAAAAACAAAGTCTTACAAAAGGAAAGAACTTGGTTTAGAGGAGGAGGAGGTGAACACTTTCTAACAGCTGTTGTTGGCGTTGTACCATTGGAGATGCACTTGAGCTGGCCCACCTGCTTCACCTCTCAGGTTTTGTGTTTAGTAGTCCCACCCCAACAGTACTGTTTTGTCACTGTTGGCTGGGTTCTGGGTCCTGAGCTAGTCCTGCTGCTGGTTCCAGCCTGGTTTCAAGAGCCTGGACCGCAAGTTCTATCAAGAATCTTGAAAGCCATTAGGCAGAATCAAACCGTGAAACCAGGGCTTCTGGGACCAAAGTCAAAATCTTCTTATTCCAGTCCTTTTCATTTTGTTCAGGTTGGGGTATTTTAGAAGGCTGATAATACGTTTTCAAGAAAGTTGTACCCTTCTAATCAGATGGCCCACCCTTTCATCAGTTGTGCAACACTGGTACCCAGGCAATCACCAATCTCAAGCTATCTGGTGTGGGTGGAACCAAACCCAGTTTGGACTTTTTGTTTCTAATACAAAGCTGAAAACACAACCAGAAGTTCAAGAATGTGAACTGAACTCACCAAGGTTCCATCCAACTAGCAAGAGCCAGAAACCAGTTCCAACCAGAAATTCTCCTCGAAACCAAAAACCAGACAAGATTGCTTTGATTGTCATGTACTTTGTCTCCTGTATTTTACAGTGAGTATCCTCTACTGCCCTACTACAATACAACACAACCAGATGCAGACTTTGTGTCCCTCCTTTATGTATTCCAGAGCCATTCAGCAGCCAATTTCACAACTCCTCCCCATAACTGGCAAATTTTATGCCCAGACAGTTCAAAACATTGAAGACCAATTCTTCATCTGAAGTTCACAGCAAACTAATCAACTCAAGAGCATCAATTGCCAAGTGCTTGCTTGAATTCACAAGGACTCCCATTACTACGTATACAATTTGTGTAAGAAAGGATTTCTTCTGCATCCCAAGGCTTTAGGTTGGATCAGATGGATTCCAGAAGCTGGATCAAAGTTATCCTGCTTCCTGATAGGATTGAGCACAGTGATAAGTCAATGCATGTTAGTAGATTTCTTTCAGGATCTGAGTTCCCAAAAACTAACTATCTTCAAAGAATCACAAAAGGCAGAGTCTCAGAGTCCTCTGATGCAACCTGGATCTCCAAAGCTATTTGTGATCAGCATAGTATTGAATAAAATGAGTTGTGCTGTATTTATAAGTCAGGAGATGGAAGCCAGAGTAAGTAGTCAAATGTGGAGGACTGACAGAAGGACTCCCCTTATAAGAACTAGTGGGTACCCGTGACCTTCGGACACTGTGAGGCGCCCCTACAGGTCCTGTGCGCGCTGCCCAGGCCGGTTTGGCCCGCCCATCGTGCCCTGTGCACCCCCGTCTGGCCCGCTAAGCGCACCGTTTGGCCCCAAACTGCATCATGCATCCACATTGGATGTATAAAAGGTCATGGCACCTCGCCCGGCCCCCCGCAGCGGCTGCCCTGGCTGCAATCCACAAATGTATGTGACGAACACATAGACAAATAGACAGACACCACGTTTGCAGTGTGTAAACAGCGGCCCCAGTGTCGCAAAGCACCACTTCCGTTCGTTGCAAACGCAACACAACGTGCCATCCACTTCCCTTCTCGAGCTACAAAGAGAAAGGAGAGAGACGATCGAGCTCGGGTACCCAGGCCAGTGTCGGTGACAGCCCCCAGAAACACACAGGCCCTGTTCTGATCCACTTGTGGCAAAGAGCTTGGTTTATGGCCCGAGACCTGGGTCTTCATGGGGAGACCGGGCTTTGTCATCGCCCCGGTTTAATACTTACTCCCGTGGTTCCACACACATGGGCACCGCCCAGCCCGCGCCAAGTTTTTTTTAACCGTTTGGCTCTTTGATTGTAGGCACCCAAGTAAGTAATTTGAAGCCTGGGCGTTGGGACTCAGGACTTGGGACTCAGGACTCGGGACTCAGTAAGTAAAGAGGAGGTCCTGAATAGTTTTTGGGCCGTCGAGTTGGGGGGGACACTTTTTCAAACTTTGACGGTTCTAGAATCTATTGGGTATCTCAATTTTGGATCTGCATTTCAAAACCTCGACAGACAAACACCACCATGTTTGCTTTTATATATAAGATACAAGGGGTTATCATACCTCCATGTAGATGCTCATGTCATAAACATCATAAGGGAGGCCTCTCATGCACAAATCAGTTAGTACAGCAAATACGAAAGAGGCACAAAAGTCAGTGCTCACTAATTTGCACTGGAAAACACAATTGGGAATATCAGTGATCACCCTCCTGGAAGGCCACCTGAAAAGAATTGGGGTATCAATGATGAATATAATGGATAGTGGGCACAAATAATAAATCAAGATCATGATAACTGCAACCACTCAGCAAAGCAAAGAACGTAACTTTTTGGTGACCAAATCTCATCATGGCTTCTAATAAGGGAAAGCCCAAGGGGTTTCAATTCACCAACTAGAGGCAAACCTGGCTTCTCATAGGTTCCCATTGTCTGCTTTAGCACCCCCTACAAGAGAAAGGTGGATTGAAATTAAGACGAGCTAGATGACCTCAAGAAATATGAAATCTATATCTTGTTGCATTGTTGAGATATGCATTTGTACCACATAGTCATTTCACACCTGTCTTCTTTTTTTCCTAATGTCAAAATTGAGTGCAAAACCATAACCATGAAGTATCAGACCTGAAGACTTGACACTGCCAGCTCTGCTGCTTTGTCTAGGTCATCTGGATACTTCTGTAAGATTTCATCCAAACAGTTGACAAATTGCTGTCAGAAAGCATACACAATTACAAGTCCATGTGAATACAATTGTTGATGTGCAGAATGCTCTCCCAGCTGCATCCTACTGAAACTATATAACATCAGTTCAACAGATGAACACCAGAAAAAAAAGGGCAGAATCACTTAATCAAGGATATCAACACAGCGAGAACAACCCTGAGCTGGGACAAATACTCACATGGTTCCATCCCAGAAGAAGTGCTGTCATCAGATCTCCAGTACCATGTTGGCAAGGAGAAGAGTATGTGTAAGATGTTGCTAAGCAGATTTGCCCCCTTGGAACACATGATGAAATTCTACTAATATCCAAGGAGATCAAGACAATTATCATAGCTTGGAAAAGACAAGCCAACCACAACAACAACTGAGACAATTGACAAGTACAAAGACTAACAATTTGATTTATTGAGATGCATATGTTTAACATATACATTGCAGTGGATGCAAAGGAAAAAAATAGAATCTTAGTTTTGTAGGGCCTGCAGCATGAATGTCACAACAAGCCTCCAATCCCTACGCCACTATTTCAATACTGCCAACTTGTCCCATTACTTTCTTTGGTATCATGATTGCAATATTTATTGACAAAGACTAGCTAATCTATGACCTCTTGGAATGATCAGAGCAATATAACAAACAATGTGAGGTAGTCTTAGGATATGCAGGATGATGTATTAGGGTGAGTAAATGTGAACATAAACTAGCAAAAACAATCTGTCATTCAAAGAAAAGACCAAATTTGTTGCTTAAAGGACAATTATCACACTGACCATTAGTAAGATGTTTTGCTTCAAATTTTTTTGGAGTGAGCATAAATGTTATTTAACAACCTGATTGTCAAAAAATCAATGAAGAATGTGAGTGCATCTAATGGAACAATACACATATACATAAAAAATAACCAAGATAACACACCAACAGGCAACCACAACACACAGGTGAAGGAACACAAGCCATAGAGAATACATCTTCATAAATATTGAGCATTTCTTTACAATTACAATTATGTCTAAATAAATGAAATTCAGAAATGACCCAATCACACTTGTAAAGACTTCAGTTGGAAAAAATATCAGCAAAAAGAAAAAACACAAAACCAAACCCCTACAAAAGAAAAGACAAAACACAACTTGGGA
Organism: Sphagnum contortum; assembly: GCA_963920785.1. NCBI lineage: Eukaryota > Viridiplantae > Streptophyta > Sphagnopsida > Sphagnales > Sphagnaceae > Sphagnum > Sphagnum contortum. The sequence goes on along the minus strand of OY987290.1, from coordinate 2,860,582 downwards.
GCAATTTGCACAACCATGAAAAACATACACACATTCAAAGACATTCAAATGCAAGAACCCTAGTAGTGCCATCTACCATAACATCCACACTAACTTTTCTAGCTCCGGTAGTGGGTCAATGTCACATTAACCAGTGTATTGAGTTTCTATCTCAAGGCCCACAGTATTGGGACAACTCAGCCAATGAGAATTTAAAAAGACAGACAAGATCACAGAAACTTCAAGAAGAACAAGGAGCGCCCAAAAAAAAAAAAAAACCAAAGAAGAAAACATACAGAGAAAGAGGGAAATTAGCCGAATTTATGACACTTTGAGGACAAAAAGGGTTTGAAACTCTACCAATTTGAAAGGTGCCATTGTAAGAATAGTTTTGATGATTCCAAAGACAAAAACACAAAAAAAATCTTTTCTTTGTTAGCAACTTCTGGTTTGATGTAATGGAAACTTTGAAGAGTCATGAATTTTTAAAAAACAGGCAGAAGGAGGAAGATTGAAAAAAGGGAATATTCACTACATTAGCTATGTGTTTTTAAGCTAGTTTTTATGGCTAAAATTTCAGTCAAAAAAGACAAGGGACATATTTGTCCTCAATCAGATCAAACTAGTCATTTTTGCCAAAAAATTGACTAAATTCTATGTGACAGAGTACATATTTTCTTGTCTATTTTTACTAAAGTGCATGGTGTCTAGTTTGATTAACCTAACTAAATGCCTAACTGACATGGTTGCCAAGTGACATGTTTGTTTTGTTTGAGGCAACTAACATTATAACCAATATCTATGTGCCACATGGCATGTCTAATGTGACTAAAGTGATTAGAACACTAGCTTATAATTATGTGCCACATGGCATGTTTAATGTGACTAAAACATTAACCTATAATTATGTGCCACCTTGCATGTCTTATGTGATTAATATGACTAGTGTGACTAAAACATTAAGGTCAAAGCATGATTGGGGTACCCCCTTAAGAACACTAAGGACTCGTTCCAAGGGATTCAAATTTTTTTTTTTTTCACTTTTTCTATAACCTATCTTAGATTTCCCCTTTTTTTTCGTGTCAAATGAAATAATTTTGTTCCAAATTTTTATTTAGGCATCCACAATATCTATTGTTTTCACCTATGAAAATGAAAATCGTAAAATTTATCCAATGTGGGCCATATTCTATCAATGGCCCAAAATTCCCAAATTTTTCATTTTTAAAAACTTTTTACATTGCAATAGAACACTTGGTTTTTGTCACATTCATACATTTTATGTACATTAGTACTTAAGGTGTTTGTGGTAAGAATCTTGAGCCAAAAAAATTTGTTTACACATTCCTTATGAATCTTTGAACTTGATCTTTCTTAGGAGACAAAGTCCTAGATTTTTTTCCTAAAAGGTGAGTGGGCATGTTCACACTACAACCGATTATGGTCAAAACCACTACAAAATTCCACCCAAATTGAATTTTAATGGAATTGGACATGCCACATATCGCTACATTTCAACAGAAATGACCACCTTCCACTCTTATCCCACTTATCTCTTATCCCATTTATTGTTGGATTTTAGTGGGATCCTAGTGGATCTTACCACTAAGTCCCATTTTTTCACTACATCCATATAGACATGACCATGCCTTTAGGTCTAATCCCACCATCGTTAGATTTTACTAGGATCCCAATGGATCTTGCCATTCAATTCAATTTCTTCATGTATTTGCATGCATATATATTTTAGATGTTCCAATTTATTGGTATTGTTTATCTACACTAATATTTTTTTTTCCTTTGGGTATTGCATGCTTATGAAAAGACCACTAGTTGTTTCATTTCAATGTATATGCATATGAGCTAAATGGAATATTCCACTCATACATGACTTATCCATTTACATGCATATGCATTGTGAAGGAACATGTACGTTCATGCATGTTCATCTACATTTATCCATTTACACACATGTTCCAATATGGTTCCCAATGTAGGTAGTCGTATGGTCATTTACATGTTTATATCCAACCCCATTTATTTATAACAACCAACAAGGACATGTCACCATGTGCTAAGTAGCCTCATTGCCAATATTCAAGTATGGATTATTGGGTCATGCATGCAATAGATGAAAACTCAAAGGCCATTTGCAACAATGACAATTAGTACATAATGAGTGGATAAATATGTGTATCATTTACACCCCAAAGATGCACATACACAGTAATCAATTCATATGTGGATTAATCATTGTTTGACTTTCCCACATTGCCGGGTGGAATTATGTGCATCATATAACTAAGTCATAACTAAAACCTCCCCATGCTGCAAACCTTGAAAAAGAAAGAACCTTGCATACAAGTAGTCAACTTGCACCCTAACTATCATGATCATTCACTAAGGTAGCATCATCTAAGTTGGAATTAAGGCCCCCTTCCTTAACTAAAGCCTCCACACATTCTACCTCTATTGCAACAACCTTTCCCTTTCATTTGTATTACCTAGATCATGATCTTCAACATTAGCTTGAAGGTTTGCAAATGCCATAATGCCTTGCCCATCTATGTCTGCCCCAAGTGTCATGTCCTCCACCATAGCCACTACATGTCAAATACAAGGTTCCTTCTACACTTGAACTACACACTAATCTCCACCACTCACCTTGTCCTCTAGAAAAACCACCTACAAATTACAATGAAAAAACAATTAATTAATGGGTAGACAATGGAAGATGTGTGCATGTTAAAAATATTGATTTGCCCCCATTTAAAACCCTTGTATTATTTAGGTCATCACTACACCAAGTGGGGCTGACCTTCATATATGCACAACCTAGGATATTTCTTGTCCACTAGATGTATTACTATATCCTTTTACAAGCATTGTAGCCATGGTTAAACCATACTTGTGATACCACTATTGGGATCACATAAAGCTTTAGGTTTGCATTCACTTGTCGCCCATGGTTCATTACCCAAAATCCATGTTCATCTTGTCCCATGGGTATTACATTCCCTTGCGTGTGAATAGGTATCCATGAACATTTCATCGATGTTACACGTTGGCCCATGTATGACATTACAATTATTTTGTTTAACATGCCCATAGAATGCAAATTAGCCATTACAATGTTCTTGTTTCATACAAAACTACGGCTACCTTACCTAAATATGCATGCAACACCATTGTCGTATGTGGCATGTATGGGCCCTATCTCAACTCAACCCTATAGTGGTTTCCATATGCTCACATATTGTTATATGTATAGGCCGATGTTGATGGTGGGCGAGAATAAACCACCACATGAAGGTCTATTGCCACTCCATTTGCCATTTGTGTCCTAACATGGTCCAACAACCAACTTGCAAACATTGGGATTTCTTGTGCCAAATGAGGTGGCCACACAATGAGCCCATGCCCACACCACCTATACATTGCCAACACCTTGAATTCTCTTCAATCCGCTTGCAATTGGGACCTTGCTTCATGCCATACTCTACACACATAACCTAAGGTGTTCCACCACACATTGAAATAGCTCATTCCACTAGCACAATCCACTAAATAATCACTCCCACCACAAACACATTCCACTGAACAACCACTCCCACCACTAGCACATTCCATTAAACAATCACTCCCACTAATTAAAATGAAATTGTATAGTTCCACTTTGGGAACCTTTTAGCCCCCTGTTCCACTTTGACTTTCCACTATGCATATGTTACATCACTATGTCATTTCCACTATAAACCTATGGACAAAAAATCCACCACAAATCCACCAACATGTTGTTGATTGAAATGTATACTTGTATAATGCATCTGTTGCCATAGAATTCGTGATGACATGTTCATGTATTAATTCCAACTCCATTGCCCTTCCAACACCTCACCAATGTCTACCTCCTCTTCATTAATGTTCGACATGAGGCAATGCATGCCCGGATACAATGCAAAATATTATGAGCAAAACCCTAAAGTTTCGTCATACATGTGGCCAAATGCCCTACAAGCTTCTAACCTAATGTTATTTCTCACATATCTTTTTAAAACTAATAAATATCTCTCCATTGGGTAGCACCTCTTGGCACCTACTAGCCCACATATTTCTAATTCATCTACAAGATGGATAATTAGGTGGGTCATCATGTCAAAGACCCTTGGTGGAAACGATATGTTAAGGGGGTAGGATGAGCACATGATTTTGATGAACAAGGCATTTAGGATAAGGACTAATTAGAGACCTTGTTAGTTTGAATTTTGAATTCTTGTTGGTTATAATCATGGTGATGTGACTTGGGATGGTTCAAAAAGGGAAAATTCTAGGGAGATTCTTAGACACTGAGTTTTGGGCAAAGTAAAAGGAGTTGTAGGTTCTTAGAGTAGAAAACCACATATTTGAATTGTTATTTTGGGATTTTTCAATAAAACATGGAATTTTGCTGTAATTTTGATTCATGTTTATAGTAATACAAAGAAGCACAGACTTCTACATTGAATTTTATGTTCATATTATTGTGTGAATTGTTTTAGTATGAGAATATGATGAAATGAAATGTAGTCTTGTTTCTAAAGTTTTTTACAATGTATTCTAAAGCGCATATTCTTGTTATATGAAATAACCATGAATCTAGTGTTTTAATGAATGGTAGTGTTAAGAATGTTGAAAATTAAGGTAGGAATAATGAATGTATGAATGTGAAATGCAAATCTATTGTTACAATAATGTGAAATATTTTGTAGGAATTAAATTTCACGTCTACCATTTGGCAACCATCTTGTGGGGAATTGTTTTTTTCAATGATGGGAAGGTTTTCTACAAATTTTGTTGTATATTGTAGATGAGAGGATTCAAACGAGTAGTTTTTTTTTTTTTTTCAATTTAGAATTTAAAGGGGTATGTTAGAAAGTATTAGAGGTTAATCGGTTAATGTAATAAGGATTCCAAAATAATCTACAGACTCTGAAAATGAAAAATTGTGAAACAAAATGAATTGGATGGTGACCCGGAGTCTACAATGAAAATTGAACATGGAGGCAAATAAACAAGTTATTAAAAGATAAACATAAAACAATCTTGAAAACAGAGAGGAGTATGCAAGGTTTATAGAAACCCCATATCAAAATTTGATGCTAGATAAACGAGTTTTGAAAATAGAGGAAAGGCATGTGGGGCATAGGTCATTTCTACCACAAGACATGGTATGGCGTGAAGTATAGATTAGGGGTCTTTAGAAAAAACACATTTACAAATGATGATTTCCACATAGAAAGATGCAGTTGAATACTCACCCAAATGCGTTGGTGCAATATACTTTTCAACCGCAATTTGTGGTTCAAAGTCGAAGAGATCAAGATGGAACAAGGACTTCTACAATACCTAATCAACCGTAGGAAATCTCGAGTCCATAATCAATAGATAGTTGAAGAAAGGATGTTACAAGAGGTATACAACCTAGGTTTGTGTATCAATTTGCATCTCCAAATTACTATAAACTAGTGGAAGACTAAGAGGTGGAAAAAAAAAGCCAATGTCAATGTGGTTGAGGAGACTGATAGAAATTAACTACGATCATTTGTGTCGCAACCCCAACCTTGGGCTCGTAACTAAGGCAAGGAAGGGCTTGCAAAGGCGGAGGCCAAGAGTGAAGCCCGAGAGGCACAATTCATGCTCCTAGGAGTGTAGAAGAGTGTGAGGGAATGAACCCACACACTCCCAAGTGAGCTCCCCACTTTGGGAGTTAGAATCCCAATGAATTTTCGAATTTTCAAAGGGAAATTTTAGGGGTCAAAACTCATTGGATTGAAGAGTTCCTTATGTCATTGAAAAGTTCTTAGAACATAAATGTTTAAAATAGGCCTGCATTACCCATTTAATTACTTAAAACATAAATTATGGCCAAAAGAAGGGTCGAGAATCAAATTAACCACTAAAAGTCCAAAATCGCCATGATTTACTTACGTTTAGGTGGTGTGTGACATACTATTAGAAAGATCTGAACAAGGGCTACAACTTTTCTTTGGACCACACCTCAATTGGAGGTTTGTACAAAAAGTTCTAGGAGTCCCAATTTCGGGAATTTCAAGACTCCCAACTTGGGAGTTGGAAGTCTCAAGAAAAAATGACATTTGGGTGCAAGCCCCATGGCTAAGCACAGAGGATACTTTAAGGGGGAAGGTGGTGGCTTCCCCCAAGTCCAGGCCGTGGTGAGTCCGTGTTTGCCTATGGTTCATTTGTGCACCAAAAATGTTCCAACTATGCGTTAACCAACTTGTTGTTTGGTGTGTGCAAGCTCGTGTGAATAATTGACCCATTTGTCACTCATTGTAGTTACCATCTTAGAGCTCCAACACGCCCCTCTACCCTCAAAGTGCTACAAGCCATGGAGTGTACCCCAACTCCTTATCCTTTCGATGTTTTCACCTTGGACTCATAGTTGAATCTATCAAGGAACTTGGGGGTGCATAAAAAATAATGTTTTAATACCATTGATAATGTCAATCTATAAAAAACCTAACATTACAATAGTGTTCAAGTCTCATATGAGACTACAACTTTCTTAGGGATTACCTATATTCCTGATGGCAATATCTACATTATACTATTGATAATGTAAAGACCAAGATCCAAGATTATAATTATTTAATTTTAATTTTAATAATATATATATCATCATGTATAAGTTAATAAAGTACTCTAATACCATCAATACTATCAAGACAAAAAACCCAACATTACAATCCCATTCAATCTCATACATGTATACTATAACAAAAATGCACATTGTTTGTTCATTATGTGCATTCACTAGATTTTGAATGAATCCACTAGTTTTGAATGAATGGGACCAATGAACATCACCTACATTTGTGGTATTTACAAGTTTGATATGAGATTGTGTTGGCAATATATTACAAACCTATACTCTTGCTGGCAATAGCTACATTACACTATTCATAATGTCAAGACCAAGATCCAAGATTATAACTAATAAATTTGACCTTTAATAATGTCATCATCTATAAACTAATAAATTAATGCTCTAATACCATCAATAATGTCAAGAAAAAAACCCAACATTATAATTACATTCAAGTATCATATGAAATAAGCTTAATTTTTTGAGGGTTGCCTATATTCCTGATGGCGATATCTACATTCATTACTAGAAATTTTTGGTTTTGCAACTATTGTTTGCAACTAAAATTCAGTTGCATGCGACATATGTAACTGCAAATTTCTGTAATTACCTAAAACAAGTTGCACATGACATTTAGTTGCATGCAACACTATCTATGCAACATGTATATATGGTGTTAATATACATCTTCATCCATACATACTAATCCAAATGTAGTTGCACCTTATGTGTAACTTTCCTTGCAACTACAATGTAACTAATAAAAATATGACATGTGTTTAAAAATTGGGCAACTAGCCTGTGGACACGTGTCACTATTTAATTATTTTTGTGTTTTCAAAATTAAAAATTCATTGGATTAATCTCAATCATTAAAGTTTCTACCACTAAAATGATGATACGTGACACACCATGGAACCTTCATTGACCATTTGACATGTGTCATTTCTAAACAGTGTTATATGATGACACATGGCAATTAAAGCCCACCTATTTTTATTTTTAAAATATTAATTAATGAAATTTAAATCATCCAATTTATGGCTAATAAAATATTAACACGTGTTGCCTAAGTAAATAGGTAGGTAATTATTAAACCTTATAAAGTAAGTAGGTTTATTTAGGTATGTAAGTAGGTTGAACATAGTTAGGTTTAGGTTATATAGGTAAAATTAGAATAATCCAATTTTATTTTTAAGATTAACCATTTCATAAACATCGAGCTTTACTTACTTACTCATCCCCAATGCTACTTGGTGTTTTGTTATTTCAAATTTATTGCTTCTAGTTATATACTGAGCCAAATAGAATTGGAAGCCAAAACATATGGGATAAAAAATTCCATTGCAAACCTCGTGAACCAACTTAGTTGCACATTAGATGCAACTAATGTATTAGAGTATAATAGACATGAGAGGGTTTTGTTGCTTCTGGTGTTCCAACAAAACTTGAAGCCCTCCTCTTGGCGCATCTAATACACGAAGAATCGTCAAAAACAGATTAGAAATGAGAAAGTTATGGCCCCCCAAAGTAAAGGGGGTCAAAAACTCAGAAAAAATATCATTGAACACTACAAAGGCCAATTCTTAAACACCTAGAAAGTTCCTTTTATATATTTGTTTTTAATATTAAAGTTCAAACATTAATTATAAAACTTCAGATGGCGCTCCTATAGCGTTTTAAATCATTTAATATGAATAAATAATAAGAAAGTTATGAGGTTTGAAAGTAAGAGGGGTCCAAGTTTGTAACTTGGAAATTTATTTTTCTTCTTGTTAATTTTTCATTACTCCTTTTCTTTTTCACTTCAAAAATGATTGTAAAGTATCTTTAATAATTATGATTACTCAATGAAAATATGGTTCTAACATTATTAAATAACTTAAACTAGTAATTAGTTTAATATGTTTGTGTATTTGTAAGTTAATTCATGTAGCCTATTTACATTAATATTTTAACATAAATATTAAATATATAATACCTATGAGATATATATACATTGATTATCATTATAATTATTATAAAAAATTAATTGATAATTATGAATAATTATTTTAAATTTTAATATTATCATTTTAATTGATTCTGAATAATGCTTTTGTTTAATCAAATTTACATTTTCTGAAATTAAATAATAAAAAAATTACTTGCCAAAAAAAATATTTAAGTATATTTGACAAATAAAATTCAAAAGCTTGCAATATATATATTTAACCATGGTTTAGTTTAGTTTAATTTAATTTAGTATAATTTATTTTAATCATAATTGATTTAGCCATTATTAGTTTTAATTTAATTTAGTTTAGCCATAATTAATTTAGGCATTTTAGTTTTAGTTTAATTTAATTTAGCCATAATTTTTTAGCCAAACTTAATTTAGCCATAATTAGTTTGGCCTAACTTAATTTAGCCTAATTTATTTTAGCCATAATTATTTTCGCCTAACCTAATTTAGCCATAGTTAATTTAGCATAATTTAATTTAGCCATAATTAGTTTAGCCTAATAAATTTAGCCATGGCTAGTTTTAGCCATAAATATTTTAGCCAAATAATTTTAGCCATAATTATTTTAGCCTAATTTAGTTTAACTATGGTTAGTTTAGCTTAATTTAATCTAGCCATGGTTAGTTTTATTTTTTTGTTTATTTAGCCTAGGTTAATTTAACCATGGTTATTTTAGTTTAGGTTAATTTAGGTTAACCTAAGTTAACATAGGGTTAACCCTAGTATTAGAGGCACGTAATATTATTATACATAGCCTATGTATATATATTAAGTATAATAATTTAAGTATGTATAAGTTTGGGCCATCATTTTTATGACTCCATGTTGTACACATTTAGTTACACGTTAATTGCACACACAATTGTATGGACAAAAAATTATACCATACCAAATTTATAGTTGGAAACATGACCGAGATAGTTTCAAACAACAACCAGTTGCATGCTAATTGCATAGTGAGTGGTTGCAAATGACAGGATTTCTAGTAGTGATTATATTATGGACAATGTAAAGACCAAGATCCATGATTATAACTATTTAATTTGAACTTTAACAATATTTGTAAATTAGTAAAGTATTTTAATACCATCAATAATGTCAAGAAAAAAACCCAATATTATTACATTCAAGTTTCATAGGATAAAACTTTATTGGGGATTGCCTAAAGTCTTGATTGCAATAGCTACTTTATACTATCGACAATGTAAAGACCAAGATCCAAGAATAGAACTTTTTAATTAGAACTTTAACAACATCATCATGTATAAGTTACTCAACTACCATTGATAATGTCGAGACAAAAAACCCAACATTATCCCAATCAAGTCTCATACCTATACTAGAACAAGAATACATCCTTATTCACTATGGAAATTCATTGGATTTTGAGTGAATATATCCATTAGTTTTGAATGAATGGGATCAGTGAACATAACTCACATTTGTAGTACATACAAATTTGAATAAGACTTTGATGGTGATATATTGGCTTTATTTATGATGGCAATACAAGTCTATGTCATTACATTATTGACAATGTGAAGACCAAGATCCAAGACTATAACTAATTAATTTGAACTTTAACAATATGATCATGTATAAATTAATAAAGTATTCTAATGCCCTCAATAATGTCAAGACAAAAAATCCAACATTATGATCCCATTCAAGTCTCATAGCTATCTTATATATAATTACAACAGTGTGTCTGTCTGTCCGTCCGTCCGACGACGGTTCCGCGTTTGAATGGACCGGCGGAACCGGCCCGGACGGTCGGATTCCGAGACCGGGAACCGGCCCGGACAGTCGGATTCCGAAAACGGGGACAGCAAGGGGGGGGAGAAGGGGGGGGACGGGCGGGGAAGGGGTGGGGGGGGCGGGGGGGGGGGACGGGCGGGGACGGGCGGGGAAGGGGAGAGGGGGGTGGCCAATTTTTTTTTAAAATTATTTTCATTATAGAACATTTTTTAAAAATTAGAATCTTTTTGAAAATGTTCTGGGGGACTTCACAGTGTCCGAAGGGCACGGGCACCCACTAGTATTATAAAAAGAATGCATCATTATTCATTATGTGCATTCATTAGATTTTGAGTCAATCCACTAGTTTTAAATGAATTGGACCAGTGAACAAAACTCATGTTTATAGTATATACAAGTTTGATATGAAACTTTGTTGGTGATTGCCTATTCGTCATGTAGATAACTACGTGATACTATTGACAACATAAAGAGCAAGATCCAAGATTAAAACTAGTTAATCTTAAATTTAGCAACATTTAAAAGCTAGGAAAGGTTTTAATACTATCAATAATGTGATCAAGACTAAAATTCAATCCACATTCTATAGGTTAAAATAATTGTGTATTCTAACATGTTATAGTGGGAACCTCTAGTTGTCTAGTGGCCAAGTGGTCCATTGACTACTTGACATGTTATAACTTATTGCAGAGTTTTAACAATATTTATTCTTGATGGAGAAATTAGACCCTTGCATAGTCTATTGAACTTCACCTTCACAATATGAAAAATCTAATGTGAGCAAAAAAATGATAAATATATATTAACCCAAAAAAAAACTAGAAAAGGTGTGAATAGAAAACTAATTGACCAAATGAAATGCTATGTCATTTACCTCTTAATTAAATTCACAAAACAATAAGAAAGTTTTGGTTGGTCAACTGGTTTGGGTTTAAATGTGATTAAATTTGGGATAATGAACATAAAGGTTATGGAGTTCTCAATTGCACATCGTCATAGTAACAAAAGTAACCCAAGCATCATCAAAGCCGGACCTTGTTTTGTGCAACTTGGAACCCAACTAATTCATGGTGTGATCACAACTTTGACAAAGGAAGCATTGAAGCATGTGCTTTATAGGTGAAAAATCTTATCAACTCATCAATAATTCGCTTTGAGTCATGCCATTGTTGAGGCTTGTGGTAGGGCTCAACGCTTAGCATCTGTTGATTGAGATGTTTTTGTAAACATATATGGTTATTGGCAATTCTTTTTTGATTCAATAGAACTTGATAAGGATTCAATTGGTGCCGATTAATATCAATTATTAGTGATATTTGGCTTTGGATAACCCTTTGCAACATCCTTCTATTAGGACTTAATCAGTGCCGACTAAAATCAATTAGATAGGTTCAATAAGTTTCGAATGGGGCTTAATTGGCATTGACTTAGATCCATTTGGAGCCTTCTATGGGTCCCATTAATCCTCAAAAAATCCAATATATCTTGGTCGGGACTCAGTTGGCACCAATTGAACATTGCCCATGCGTGCTTTCTTTGGGCAATGTCAAAACTCATTATGTGCTTAATTCTCACCTCCCTTTTTTTCTAATTGAATTTTGTAGGTATTTTTTCCATGTGTTGCTTCCAACAACTACCATTCAAGAAATGCCTAGACTCTTTAGCATTTGGTGAGATCCAAAATCTGATAATATTATGTACAGAAAGGAGCTTATCAGAAACTAGGGTTCCTTTCATTTGTTACATTATGGGCGGTACCTTGATTGTCCTCTAAACTGTGCTCTTATTTCAAAAAGGTCAAAACGAAAAAAATTGATCAGGGATTTTTGGAAAATTTTGCATCCCTTCAAAAAAACAAGAAAGAGGATATTGATAATAGGAAGAAGGAGGAGGATGTCCAAGTTTTTGGCACTCTAGGGGCCACACAAACTCTAATTAACATGTAGAACTCTAAACAAGATGTAAATGTTAAAGTGTCTAAATTCACTTAATCGTGTCTCTCAAGATGAAGACTTTCTTGGAACTTTTAGGAGTAGGAGGGGTCGTGTTGTTGAGCCGTCATTGCACACACGAATGAGGAGAAGACTTATACAAAAATTGCCCCATAAATCAAAGTTGAGATTTCATGTTCAACTGCCTCCAAGCCTAATATTCACTGCTAGGCACAAGAACCCGAAGCTGGTTAATAAAGCTTTCAATATCAACTGAAATTCCCTAGTGAAGACAAAAGTTTCAACTCATGCTTGGCCTCATGGCTTCCATGATATAGAACATTTTTAGAAGAAGGTAAGATTATTTTAATGAATAATTCCTCATAGAATTACCTATTTTTATTGGATGCAATAACTTGGATAGATTTGAATTGTGGCAAGACTTTCCCAAGGATAGAGCGGATCTCATCGTTGCTGAAGTCCCAAGAAATTGGCTATCTTGCATGTGTTGGACCATGTTTCAAATATTCCCAAGTGGAATGCAAAAGTGGACAACTATGATGTTTCTATTTTTGGTTTTGCGGACAAGTATCTTACAAGGATGGATTCGTCCTCTTGTTTTATGATGATAACTTTTGAGTTTTAAGAAACATCAAGTCCTACTTAGGGGAGAGTTTGTTGTCGTCAATGATATGCATTGCACAAATCATGAATTCATAAGAAGGTAAACCTTTTATCAAACTCCACCAAGGCTTCAAGTTTCTGTGTGAGCTCCATATTAACATTTCTCTTGTATTATTATCACATACTCTCATGAGCATGGTTCTTCTGCTTGTGCACGAGAATGGGAGTTTTCATAAAAGAAATCGTGTCCATTTCAACCAAAAGTTTGCGACTACTATGTGACTACTATCTAATAAACTAATTTTGTGATTGCAATTATTGTAATCCTACATATCCATGGAGTTGCAAGTTAGTATAGTTGCATGTGTAACTACAAGTGGGTTAAAACTAATGGTATATATATGTGATTATACATTACAACTACCCAGGGGTTTTAGTTGAAAATGTAGATGGAAAGGAGTCATATGTCATCTAATATTGATTACATCCATACATGGATGATATAATAGTTGTTTTTGTAACTATCATCTTAATTTTTGTAACTATAATAGTATTCTCAGCCACATATACAAAGAACCATGTTAAACCACCTAAAGCACATTACTTTTTAAAGTGAAATATTATTAATTAAATGATTTATCCATGGGTTTTATTTGTTACAATTCATGGTTCTTGAACCATGCTATTATTGACTATGGGTGTTTTTTGCATATGCAAAACCATGGATAAAGATTAATTACTTGACATGAGTCCATTAAATAATTTTTATCATTTGGAGGGTTTGACAATGACATATCTTTGACCATATATTCATGTCCTGGTTGCCACATAATTATCCACTAAGTGGACAACTAACCATGGATTGTTGCAAATAATCACAAGCTTTAATTATAATAAGGTTTTGATTAATTAAGACTTAAGAATGCATGTTTCAAGAGGATCTAAAAACAAAAGAAATTACACTATAGATAAGAAGTTTAACCTAAATACAAAATATTGGAAAATTTCATAACAAAATACAAACCACATGAGGAGCTACAATATCCACATAGTTGTGGCAAAGAGATTTCATAACAATCTAAATTGAATTGTCCAAATATGACAATTAAAAATGAACAATGTAATAAAAAAATCTAGAATGATTTTTGCCAATGTTTAGATTTTAAGTCATGTCACATCATCCACCCCCAAGCTTTTGCATAGGGCCTAAGAGCCAAGAGAATGTATCCTCTATTCAATTCTATTGCACCTACCAATGTCCTACTATTTTTTAAATCTAGAAAGTCCAATGGAGCTTCTAGCCTAGACAGAAACACCTTGCATTTCAATGTAATCATCATACATGTCTACAACAACCCATCAACTTTTAAGCTCCTTCCCAAATACAACTTTCCACCAAGGTGTCTTTGGCTCACTCCAAAAAAATACCTATTGGATTTGTGAAAGGAAAACAAAGGGTTCATCAAATTCATGTAGCGAGTGACATAACTTTGCAAGTAGAAAATCTACTTCATCTCGTTTATAAGTGGGGTTGCCTTTGTTGTTAGTCCCATTTTTCACCCAATTACACTGAAATAACACAATTTGTGAAGACATGGGACCATAATCTAATTGCAAAATATAGTTCAAGGTCCCAACATATTGGATTTGACCAAGCACATTGTCTTCATTGCCTTGTGATTGTTGGAAAATAGATGTTACACCAAAGTCATATGTAACTAATAGATTAGTCTATTCATCATCCACTTCGAAGTGGTTCATGTATGCCTTCATTTTTTTGTAACTTAATGCAATGAAACTTGGGGGGTTGAAAGCATTAGAAGATTTGTGTCTATAGGCGAAATACTAACACCTTGATGGGTTTGAATGGCATCCTTCACCCACTTAGCCATCACATCAATTTCCTTCAAGTGTGGCAAAGATATCATAGGTTGGGCACTTGTAGTAAGGTCTAACAACTAGGACCCTACAAATTCAACTCTCCCAACCTCAATGCAAGCCTTTTCATCCTTATATTTCCTACAAAACCCACAAGATAGGGCTTGATGAAGTACCTAATGATTAAAGTTGTACCAATTACCTAAACATAGGCTAAAATTCCTTACACTAATAATAAAATCAACAAGCATGATAATCCACATATGGAATTAGGGTGTCGATAACTACATGACATCCATCAAGTACATTAAGGTGTTTAAAACTCAATTGACAATGCGCAAGTCAATCAAAATTTAGTAGACTAATCAAATATATGCCTTTTGTGGATTTAAAATGCCTCAAGTTTACTATAAATGCTTAGGGTTAAGGGTTAAATAAATACAAAATAGTAGAGGCATGTATGGAAATTCTAGATACTTAAAGCTGAAAAACCAAAATTCTCATTGGTATTTCTATCTGATAAGCAACTAAAACACAATTTAAGCACTTGATAATGCATATTGAAGTTTAGGGTTTCAACAACTAGATAACACACAATAACAAACCTCAAAGTAACCTAATCCATTGATAATGCATATTGAGGTATAGGGTTTTAATAACTAAATAACACACAATAACAAACTTCAATCTAACATAATTTATTGATAATGCATGTTGATGCTTAGGGTTTCAACAATTAGATAACACATAGTAATAAACCCCAATCTAACCTAATCCATAGCTACCATTTTAGGGATCCACAATTGAGATGAGAATGGACCCCTTAAGTCATAAATATCAATGGTTGATATTAGGGAACTCACTGTATCCATGGGCCCATGATTTTAATGTTTGCTAGCACATATTCATGTGCAAGATCTCAAAGAATGGAATTAAATACAACTTTTGTAGGAGCACCTTTTAATACCTCTCCAAAAACTCTTTTTTTCTTTTGCATCCCAAACTCTTCTGGACACATGTTCAAATTCATGCAAATATTCAATCACAAATCCCAACATCTCTTCCAACATGTAGCCTTTAGCCATTGACCCTTTAGGTCGTGCCATGGAATGAACATAACCCTTCAAAACCTTCATCATCCGCTCCATTAAATACATCCATTTGTTATGAACTAGCCCACAAACATCCAACTCATCTACTACATGCAACAATAGATGTGTCATTATATCAAAGAAAGATTAAGGAAATCCTTTCTATAAGGAAAATTGCCGCAAATTCTCGTAGATTTGCAATGTCAAAAGGGTTCCAAACCTTTACACAAATCGTCAAAAGACATAACTAAACCTCATGATGGCCATCTATGGTTCCATTGCCATAAGCCCCCATAAGCACAAAGGCAACACTTGTTACATCAACATCTGGTAATCATGTGATTTCATGGAATTCAATTTTTTATTTGCCACATGTTTGGCCAGTGAAGGCCCATAATTTGTGGGAAGTTTCAGTGAACCAATCTTTAACAAAAAAATGTCCAATTCATTTGTTGTAAGGACATATGGTGCATGTGGTTTCAAGATTTTGTGTTGGTTATTTGGATGTTGTTTTAACCATAAATGTTGTTGAATGCCTTTGGATTGAATGTCATGCCGTACCTTGATAGTGTCTTTCTTGTCAAATATGGTGTGAACCACATTTTCACATTTTTTCTCAATGTGCATCACATCCAAAGTGTGTCGAAACAATAAATGTTGCCATGTCAATACATGAAAAACCAATTAACATACATTCAACCCACAAATGGCACCCTCTTTATAATTAATGAAAAGATGGGATGTAACAACATTAGTATACGCATTATGCTTTGAAGGTCACAAGTTGCAAAACCCATTAAGCCTTCAACCAATTTGGCCTTTATGTCATCCATATTGCCTAGTCACAACTTCAACCTACAAGAATAGATTTTGAAGGTTACCATGCCCCCATTTTTTATGGTCTTAAAAAAGACATATATTTTGCTGCAACACTAATGAAAACAGGCACAAAGATCTCAAGACCCACCAAGGCACCTCCCAAAATCTCAAAATTAAGTGTTCCACTTATAATTTCATGATAACCACTAAGGTGATATTAAGAGTTACATTCATTAAAATCAGATTCTTGAAATTAGTGACTTTAGTAATAAGGTCCACATTTCATAGAATTTGGTGAATGTAACTTGTACCTCAAAATAGGGTAGATCATAAAAAGTGGTGCAATCCTTTATGCCACTAATCTTGGATGGATTACCTTTCGAGCTTAGTGCATTTCCAACTCCCAAGCCATTCTTCATATTATGTTGCCCACCTCAATATGTCACCAGTTGTTAACAACTCAAGTCTACTCCTATGTTATTTTTTCCCATTAAAGTGAGCTAGATTTCAATTCCTTCAATATGGATGACCTCTCACCAACCATCGACAAAATCCTTCATATACAACCTTACCCAATTCCATAGATGACGAGCTGTCAAATATGGCCCACAAATTATACAAGCTTTGTAGCCTTGATGCACACATCCAACCACAAGTCCATATGCTAGAAAATCATGGATAGTCCACATAAGAATTGTTCTTAAGGTGAAGTGCCTTTGCCCACTAGGCCTTTGCCCATTAGGCCTTTGCCACATCATAAGTTGCAACCCCCCTCCACAACATTTGCAACTTTTCTATTAAAGGTGCCATGTACACATCAATATTATACATTTTCACTAACTCCTTCCCAAGGATAATCAAAGTTAACTTGACGAAAAAAATTTGGTGACCAACCATGGTGGGATTATAATTGAAAAGCAAGATTGGCCAAGTAAACTAGATATAACTCTTCTCCCTATATGGATTAACTCCATTTGTAGTAAGCCCCAATTCACATTACAGGGTCCAATTGTAAATTTTAGCCACCTAGCATCGATATGTGCCCAAGCTTTGCTATCAACCACATGCTAAACCAAGCCATTAATGCTTTTGTTGCAAATATGCCACACCAAAAGATTTGATAAGACAAGGGCTTTAAACATCCATTTCAACCACAAAATGAAAGGGAAGTGACGAAGAACCTTATTTGGCACCTTTAATCAGCCAACATCCTTGCATTGTGCTAATTCACACTTCCAACAAGTTTCCATTTCTACATACACCCCCCAAAACAAAAAACACCCATTTTGACATCCATGGATAATTCTGTAATTGAAGCCTACCCTTGTTGTTAAAGTTTTTGCATGATACATGTTTGAAGGGAAACAATTATCTGTTGGAAGTAAATATTTCTACAAAAGTGACAATAGTTAATCTACAAATTTATTGCATGAATTGTGCAAATGTTCATCAATAATATTGTAGTGCAAGTTTTGTGGAACGAGCATCTAGATACAATGGTTAGCATGCCTCTTGCATCCCATCCATATCTACCCCAATGTCTTCATCATTTTTAGTTTGTAACTTTTGTGTATCTGTGGGTGGTTCATTATTTGCATTGCCTTCAAAAATTTCAAGCATACTTTCAAGGATTACCACAAGTTCATCCACAATTGAGAACACCTTTTGTACAACACGAATGTTGGCCATTTCATCTATAGTTGGTTGCCTTTGGTTCACCATATATGTAGGTTGCATTAGATGCTCCAACATTGTTTCCATGTCAACACCTTGGTCCATATGCACTCCGCTTACTTGCATACCTATTTGTGCACTTGCTGCCCATTTTTCATTAGATTCATCTGTGGCACCCGGTCCTCCCCAAACTCAATATGCAGGGTGCTACACATATTATATCAAATGCTCCCTTACATTGGATATCATCCTCAGTTTTGATCTCCCTTGGCAATAGTTACAAGGGCACTTGAGTTTCTGCATTCCACACTTCCCCAACCCACAATAGCTTTGGAGCCCATAACTTATCATCCTTATGTTTTTGTCATTCAATGTCATCCAACGAATGGTACATCTCATCTGCCAAGTGTGCATTGTAGGGAAAATTCACATATGTAATAACCATGGACTTTGCAAACATTATACATGGGAAAACAATATGGCACTATCATTAAAACTTTCTAAGGAAATGCAAATGGCACATGACAAACTCTAGATGGCAATGCAAATTGCTTCGGAATTGTAAATTACATGTCCATTGTCCCAAATGACATCCATTGTGTACCAAAACTTATCTAAGTTTTTAATGTTAATGAAATCTATAAGAAATCCACCCAATTGATTGATTCAAATGATACCAAGGTTGACCTATTAAGATTAAGGATGGCACAATTCCAATGTAGGTGCCCTTTTGTTTGTTGTGTTTCTTTGCTACTGAAATTTTCGAGCATCACTATTTCATTTTGTTTCATTCTAGACAAAAACAAAAAGACATTGTTTTCATAATAGAGGGAGACACCCATGAATTCCCATGGTTTCAACTAAAAACATAAAATTAGTATGTAGCTTACATATTTATTATAATTCAACCCCTAGTATGTCATAATTACCAATAACATTTTGAATTATAGGTCTAGTGTTAATTTCCAATGGTAGTGCCAACACCTAATTAGGAGTTCAACACAACACATATAATTATTGTTGGTATGCCCATGTGTTGAACCCTAGTTGGGTCTTTGGAAATTAGGATTTATAATTAGCATTATGGCATTTTTGATTCAAATACCACAATTCATTTAAGAAGATTTGGAGAATATTAGTGAAATTAACTTAGGTTCAAAATGCCTTAGGTAGAAACTTATGGACAAATTAACAAGGAATGATGTTTTAGGAAAATCACAAATCAAAAGGAAAATCCTCATCAAAGACATAACAACCCATCAAGAAACTCATCATGCAAGTTTTCCTTCAAAATCCCAGAAGTGCATACCCCTCAATCTACATCACCATGCATGACCTCTCTCAAAATGCAAGGTGGTAGTCCACTTTTAGCCTCACACTCACAATCAAAAGGGCTTTCTTCATAATACCCACATCCATCTCCTCCCACCATCATGTCTTTCATGTTCTTAAATTCAATAAACCTTACCAAGGACTTATGGTCAAGATTTGCGGCCATCTTTTCTTCTAAATCCTTGTGCCTCAACGCCTAAAATGACTACACCCAATTATCATATGTCAAGAGCCCAACATCTATGTCCTTAGCATTAGGCCAAGAGAGATGCTACAACATCAGCCTTGTTAACTTGGAAAGCATGCCACATCTAATTAGTAGATGTAGCCATCTTCCAAGATTCAAAAACTTGCATGTAATGACGAATTTCAAATAAAAGAGTTTCGTCCCCTCTAATTTTGTAAGAAAATGGGAAAATATGGTTGTAGAAAATATTGTCTAAAAGGGACGAAATGATTGTGCCATAGACAAAAGCTTGTGCTTTGTGACCTGTTGTAGGTGGATTTGTCTCCTCCATTTCAACTGATGTTGTTGATTTCAAAACTTGACCTACATTTGATTATTCCACATAGGACATCAATCTACAACTAAAAGTAGTTTCGCATGTGTTTTTATATAAAATTGAAAATTAAGGATGAACCCAAGAATTTATAACTTTTATCATGCTCATGTAGATGGAAAGTTTTCAATGGATGTTGCACTGGTAGTGCCCAAACTTTGATTCATTTAAGAAAAAAATAGCAAATTAAACATTTCAAAACTATTTAAGTTTTTTAGTACTAATGACAACAAGATTAACTCTTCCTCAGGAAGCCACAACAAGGTTAACTTTTCCTCAAGAAGAAACAACAAGGTTAACTCTCCCTCAAAAAGCCATAGAAAGAACCAAAAGAGTCTTGGTTAAGGTACATGAAGTTCACAAATTTTGGAAAATCAATTAGAGAAACATCAATCATAGAATAAAATTGGCTACACAAATAAATCTAAGTTTAATTGGGTTTTCATGAAACTTCTAAATAACACAAAGAAATGGGAGACGAGGGCCACACTTAGCACCTTTAAAATTATGAACTTTATTAAAAAGAAAGATGAAGTTTTAGAATATTAGATTGGGCAAGATTGGAGACCACATATGTACCAACAAGAGAATTAAGCTAAAAAAAAAAAAAAAAACATAAAACTTTTTACATAGACAACATAGACAAGCCATTTTTGAATTTAGTGCCATAGAAATTAAGAGGTTTGCATCTAATTTTCCAAGTGTGCATTGTAGGAACATATTTCCAAGCAACTAAGGGAGAGGACCAAAACTTTCTAACAAAAAGAGGAAGACAATCTAGAAGGAAGGACTCAGAGATCATAATGCCGACACATGCAAAGAGTCACATGCAACAAAGCCAAAAAATGTTTTGTGAAAATTGGGACATATGTAACTAGTTGAATCACACACTTAAAGTAAACATGGAAATAATTCTATAATTGGTTGCATTACTTGAATAAAAACAAGTGTGATATATATTAATACCTACAATGCCTTCTATTTAGGTGGTTCAATACAAATGAATTCACATTGTCAAGTTGTTTCCCTTAGTCCACAATAGGGAATTTAATGTGTCTTAACCCTTAGTAATTGCTAATAAGAGACACATGTTTAGTAGTCATGAGTTATTTCAAGACAAAGATCGACAAAAACTCATATAACACCTTTATGACCATTTCATTCTATGATCATAGCATATAGATATTTACCTTCCATCTGAAACCATTTCACCCAACAAAGACATCCATTCCTTAACTTGACAAGACATGTGAAGCATCCAAATCAAACAATTTTCTTGGTCGGTAGATCAACAATCCTAAACCATTTTATCATGGAGAATTGTTGGAAAGACCTCATTTGTGAACAAAACTACCAAACAATGCACATATAAAAAATATATATAAACATAAAACTAGTGGTGAATCTGTCAAATTGGATTGATAAAATGTCCAAGAC
Organism: Sphagnum contortum; assembly: GCA_963920785.1. Taxonomy (NCBI): domain Eukaryota; kingdom Viridiplantae; phylum Streptophyta; class Sphagnopsida; order Sphagnales; family Sphagnaceae; genus Sphagnum; species Sphagnum contortum. Next base: position 2,838,848 of record OY987290.1, on the reverse strand, counting down.
AAGGATGTCAACTATAGAATTGACATCTTCGTAAAAATTAACACCTCTACAAGTTGTTGAAATCTAGGACTAAATGAATTAAACATTGTGAGTTCCCACAATTGTAGTTATTCCAAATTAGGGTTAATTAAACAATGAACATGGCCATGTTAGAATGGAGGGGTTGCTTTCAACCATAGAACTATTAAGATACAAATATAGCAATATAGAGGGCCAAAAAAAAGTTGAGTGAGAAAATTTGATGTAAAATAGCTAACTTGGGACCAACCCAAAGATACTAAACCCTAAAAGGATAGTTTATGCTACAATGTAAGATGTAAACAATTCATTAATTTTCACTACTAGAAATCTTGTTATTTGTAACTAGTCACCATGCAACTGGCATGCAACTAATTATCGTTTGCAACTATCTTAGTTCTATTTACAACTACAAATTTGGTATTGTATAATTTTTGGGCTATATGGTTGTGTGTGCAACTAACATTCAACCAAATGTGTACAACATGGACACGTGTCGTTAAAATAATGGCCTAAGCTTATACATACTTAAATTATTATACTTAATATATCTACATAGGTTATATATAATAGAGTTATGTACCTTTAGTACTAAGGTTAACCCCATGCTAATTTAGGCTAGCCTAAACTAACCTAAGCTAAATTAATTAAAAAGTTAAATTAACCATGGTTTATTAAGTCAGGTTAAACTAAGTATGGCTAATTGAAATTAAGTTAAATTAAACCAAGTTAAATTAACCATGGCTAAATTAAGCAAAATTAAACTAATTATGGTTTAAATAAATTAAACTAAATTAAATTAAGCTAAACTAACCATAGTTAAATTAAGTTAAGCTAAAATAATTATGGCTAAATTAAATTATGATAAAATTAAATATGGTTAAATTTATTAGGCTAAAATGATTATGGCTAAATTAAATTAAGTTAAATTAACTATCGTTAAATTAAGTTAAACCAAACTAATTATGGCTAAATCAAATTTGGTTAAACTGAATTAGACTATATTAATTATGGCTAAACTAAATTAAATATGGCTAAATTAAATTAGGCTAAATTTTAAAATGGTTAAATTAAGTTAAGCTAAATTATGCTAAATTAGATTAAATTAAACCATGGTTTAAATATGTTTTATTTTATTTTATTTTGGAATAAAATGTAAATTGATTTAAATTTTATCATATTAAATTTTATTATTTATGTTAAAATATTAATGTAACTATGTTACACTGATTAACCTACAAGTATATAAACATCCTAAGTTAATTATTAATTTAAGCTAGATAATCATATTTTTATTAATCATAATTATTTAAAATATCCTATAATCATCTTTGAAGTGCAAAAGAAAAGGAATAATGAAAAATTAACAAGAAGAAAAATAAGAAGAACAAGCTTTCCAAGTTACAAAATGTTTCGTTTTTCTTTTTTTTTTCTTTGGACCCCTCCTACTTTCAAACCTCATAACTTTCTTATTTTTCATTCATTTTAAATGATTTAAAGTGCTATAGGAGCGTCACTTGAAGTCCTACAAATCACATTTGAACTCTAATAGCAACAAAACAACATAAAATGAAATTTCTGGGTGTTTAAGAACCGGCCTTGGTAGTGTTCAATAGTTTTTTTTTATTGAGTTTTTGACCTCCTTTACTTTGGGGGGCCATAACTTTCTCATTTCTAATCTATTTTCAATGATTCTTAGTGTGTTAGATGCGCCAAGAGGAGGGCTTTAAGTTTGTTTAGGACACCAAAAGCAACAGAGCGCTCCCTTGGCTGGTATAATATAATATAGTAGTTGCATCTAATGTGCAACTAGGTTAGGTTGGTTCATGAGGTTCGCAATGGAATGTTTTAACCCATATCCTTTGGCTTCGAATTCTATTTGTCTCAATATATAACTAGGAGCAATAGATATGTAGTAGGCAAATTTTATTGCCATTAAAGATGAGTGAATGAAAAATGCTTGACCCTTATGAAATGGTTAAACCTAAAAATAAAATCGGATTATTTTAAACCTACCTACATAACCTGAGCCTAGCTACTTTTAAACCTACTTGCATACCTAAGTAAACCTACTTAATAGGATTTAATTATTACCTACTAGCTATATGCCACATGTCAACATTTTATTAACCATAAATCAGACGATTTAAATTTCATTGATTAATATTTAATTTTTAAAAAATAGGTGGGTTTTGATTGCCACGTGTCACCATATAATTGGTGTTGAAATGAACACGTGTCAAATGGTGGTTGAACGTTCTATGGTGTGCCATGTGGCATCATCTTAATGGCAGAAACTTTAATGATTGAGATTAATCCAATGAATTTTTAATTTTGAAAAAATAAAAAATTCAAATAATGACACGTGTCCACAAGCTAGTTATTTAATTTTAAAAATGTGTCATATTTGAATTAGTTGCATTGTAGTTGTAAGGAAAGTTGCACATAAAGTGCAACTACATTGGATTTATATGTATGTACAAACATGTATATGAACATCATATATACATGTTGCATACATACTGTCGCATGCAACTGAATGTCTTATGCAACTACACAAATTTGCAGTTGCATTTGTCGCATGCAACTGAATGTCTTATGCAACTACACAAATTTGCAGTTGCATTTGTCGCATGCAACTGGATTTTAGTTGCAAAACCCAAAAAATTTAGTAGTGTTTTGAATTACAAGAGATTTCCAAATTGAAAAACTCACCACCGAAAAGAAACACACTATCCGAATGCTTGCAACCTCTTCAATATAATTGCATGTAAAACAAAAGCAATTGGGTTTAAACCATTATGCATGAAAGCACATGGAAAAAACAACTTTAGACTTTTGTTCAGTTCCTAACCTAGACCATTTCACCAATTCATGAAAATTCAAGCAATCAAACTACTTTAAGCAAAGATTTCAAGAAGATGTAAGGAAATTCAAAAGAAACATATAGACAATGATTTTTGAACGTACATGAATGTCTGTGTAGATCGCCATTGTAGCATGAACTTCGTTGAAGCCCAAGACGACGACCTTGTTGACTTAGTCAATGCTCAAGATGAATGACCTTGTCAATTCGACTTGAGGATGCAAAAGCATATGTAGTCGTAGCAAATAATCTACATGACAGTCTATTCAACTATGGCGCTCAAGTGCCTTGGTGCATTTGAATGCATTTGCTATAACCTTTTCAACTTTAATATGATTTTTTAAAAGTTGTGAAATTATGCTAAAATAAAATTATAAACTTGAAAATAAATTGATTTCAAGGAGCTTTTCAATTACCATAATTGAAGGAAAATATTAATTAATAATTGCCAAAAAATAAATTTTTGGGACTGTGTAGCCAATAATAAAAATGGATGATTAAAGTCTTGTACACCACATCTATTTATAGCCATATTTGGCACAATCTTGTAGAAAATAATTGTTAGTTTTTCAACATCTTTTTATGTACAATCGCCACTTTAGCTAAAAGTTTTTTAAAAAATGAAAATTGAGTACCTATCCTATAATTGGTTATCATATCTATAATTGAATATTTGACTTGAGACCTCACAATTGAATGCTATGCCCTTGAGTCCCTACAATGTCCACATGACCTTTTGTCATTCAAAATCTATCTTATGACCATATGCCTAACCATTTAACCTAAACCCAAACAAATGTCATGTATATTCCTATAATCAATTATTGTGCAAATAAGTCCCTACAACCACACACTTGATCTCTTCTATTTGTCGACTTTTGTGGATTGCGACCCCTTGTTTCAAAGTTGTAGGTGAAGGTGATGGAAGTAGCAATTGGCGCATATTTTTGGATTGCCTAGTAAGCTTGAAGGTATAGAAGGGTTGAAGCTTTGTGCCAAACGTTTTTCAAACCCATTCTTTTTGTGTTTTATTTTCAACACAAAGGAAATATAGGGAGCATAATACTTTTGCACCTTCTGTCCAATCATTATTTAATGTTAGGTTGCACATGTGAAGGCATTAAATTAGTGAAACTTTGTAAAAGTCTTTTAACCTTTGCCCCTGTTGCACTTAGGATTTTATTGTAGAAGGTGTGGTTGACAACGATTTCAAGTTTATGTGGCCATCAAGTGAGGGGAAGACAATGCAGATATTACAAGTGAAAAAGATAGTGACATAGGCCTATGCTCAAATATTGTGTAAACCTTTTTGCCTAAAGGTTAAAGTTGCTCACATGGCAATTTGTGACATTGTAACATGGAAGGAGTTTTATAATGAATATATATAGAAGAATTAAGAATTTTGAACTTGATAGTTTGTTTTGGGCCATACTAACATAACCATGCGTAGTAGTCTCAATTTTTAAGAATTACATCAAGGATATTGGGGTGTGGTAAAGCTATTAGGGGGTTTTACTAATTTCATGTTAGAATAAGGAATGATGTGTACGCATGGTTGCATGGGTTTTTTTTTTGTTTTTTTTTAAAAAATTATTCGAAATTTAATATTGGACAAAGGAAATGTAGGTTTAATTATTTTCTTCAACAAAAGTAAGTAATCATAATTTAAAAACCTTGATTGCGTGATTAAAGGTGAAAATTCTCTAAAGGGTTGGGTTAGAAACAGACACCAAAATTCGTAATGTTTGGCAAAACATTAGTCTTGTTCTGGTATTTAATGAATAATCATGTAAACAAGGATGATTGAAATTTATGAAACAATGGGGGTATCAATGGGTCCAATGAAAATAGAATAATCTTCAAACACTATAATCATAAATTAATTTGAGACAACATAACGATTAAAATAAATAATGTAATAGGGTGGTAATGGCAACATGGATTTCATGATGAATGAATTTTTTATTTAGGTTATGGATAAGCTCAATGGGTAGCTGCAATTGCATATTGAGTCCTAGGTTATGTCATAATTCATAATTGCAAAAATTTAGGATGCATCAAATAGTACGAACTAAGTAATCTTCTTTACTATTAGGAAAGAGTTGACAAATTGGACCGCGCAACCAACGATAGTGTTCAACGGCAGAAATTGAAGACCATGCAAAGATGGAGGTGTTTTTAGTTTCATAAAAACCTTCGAATATAGTTTCAAGTTCATCACTAGAAGCAGGGTCAACTTGTAACATAATCATCTAGGTACGAAAGTTTAGAGAAATGTGATAATACCAAATTCGAGGGGTTCAACTTCAAAACAAAGGCGCACCTTTTACAATTCGGGATTTTCATCACAAGGGTGTCGGGTCAATGTTAAATCTAAAGATGACTCCCAAAGCAGTTCTTCATTCATTTGTGCAGCTTGAAGCCCATAAGACGTGGTCATGTGTGACGCCATGAATTCGAAAAAAGGAAAAAATTCGTGATCAAATCAATTTGGCGATGAATGTGTGGAAGATTTGGTACATTGAAATGTGTGGTTGCAATTTATAGGTTAAGAAAAAGGAAGGAATGGCATAAAGTAATGGCTTAAAACCATGGTAAAGTAAAACCTTAAAATCAATGAGAAAAACGGTTTAAGTAAAATTTGTTGGGGAAAAGTGAAAAGAGGTGAAAAGGATGTTTTTCCTCCTTCCAAAGGTCATCAAGCTTGGAACCTTTCAAGGGCCAATAAGCATTAGAACCTTCCATTGGCCACCAAGTTGAAATCTTCCTTCACCTCTTTCCTTCTCCTTCTCTCTAAAGGCACGAATTTAAATCATTTGGGCTCTCTTTTTGAACATGATTTTCGATTTGAACCTATGAAAACTTGTTCCTACAACTTCCTTGGGATGAGAAGAGTGATTAGTCTTAGTAGATGGTGGAAAGAGGGAAAATAGATTGGATGATAGTAATACCTTTGAAAGAATGGAAGTGAGTAGGGGTAGTTTTGGAACTTGAAATCTTAGAGAAATTACACAAGACTTGTTTGGTAGCATAATTTATTTTTATTTAGGTGTAGAGCTTGAGATTTGGTGGGCAGGTGTGCCTTATAGCTAACTTTTCAATGAACCAATGTAAGCTAGATTTGAATAGAATATGTGATAGTAACAATGTTTTTAGTGATTAGAGGTTTGTTGTCAAGTTAAGCTCCTATTTTCATGAAACCTTTTCAGGCTCTATGGCACAAATTTTTTGTGATTTATGTGTAGAACTTGAAATTTGGTAAACAAGTATGTCTTATAACTGGTTTTCCAATGAATTAATGCAAGTTAGATTTGAATAAAGTATGTGATAACAAAAATGTTCAAGTAACTAAAGGTCTATTGTCAAATTGAACTTCATGCTTTTGTGAAACCTTCATGGGTTTTATGGCACAATTTTTAGTGATTTAAGTGTAAAGCTTGAGATTTGGTAGGCAAATGTGCCTTGTAGTTAGCTTTTCAATGAATTAATGCAAACTAGATTTGGATAACATATGTGATGGAGACAATGTTTTGAGTGATTGGAGGTCTGTTATCAAGCTGAACATATTGTCAAATCCTTAGAATTTGGTTCAGGTGGGTGACAATTTAACATAAAATTATAGGATTTGGAGAATTTGAACTTAGAAAATATACCTATCAATTCCAAATCATAAATGATGGATAGGAGGCAAACTATTTGTTTTCAACTATAAACATAATTTAATATCTAGAGGTACACTTTGCATTTTTTTCCTTCACCAATAACATATGTACCTCTGAGTATAATCACCTCATAGAATTGAAGAAAAGGGACAAAAAGTTGCCTCACATTTGCACTAATTAGTAGAGGTAGAAAGGCTACCTAATTCACACACTTTTGTTAAAGCTATGAAAAGATTTAAAGTTGAGAAGCTATCTTCTTTTCTACCAAGTTTCCTCATCAAATTATGCTTGGACATGTATAGTAGGTTTGGTGGATTAGTTGGTAGTTTAACATCTATACAAAACAATATGTCTTAAGTATGCATTATTTTCTACATAAGTTGCAAGTCTTTTTTTTGGACATGATTGTTGTGATGCTAAATGGTGACCCAAACAAACCATTTGACCTAACTTGGACATTTGATGGTGTTTGAAAATGTAATGTGGAAATAAGGTTGGTTATTTATTGAAAGATTTGTGCAGAGGTTTTAGCTTTCAATAATCTTACGATTATTAATAAGTAGATTATTTAATCCACTACAACAACATGTAATTATGATAAACTTAATTCTAGATGTGGACTTAATGCATAGTGCTATAAATAATTAAAGATAAATTTTGTGTTGATTATGTTGACATGTAATTAATGCCTGAGAACCCACAATTTGTGGTATAATTTGCTTGAAGCACTTTGATTTTCATCATCTAACATTCTACTAGTTTTTATTGTACTTGTAGCTAAATCCACCCAATTGTGCATTTGTTATAGGCCTCACCTTGGTTGCTTCAAATTCCACCCATGACGATGTTGTTGAACCCATCAATCCATATGAAGAAGAATGTAATCAAAACATAGCTCGACTTCAAGAGGTTGTGCAAGGGTCAGGGCTTGATAAAGTTGTCCAAGATTTGTAAGCCATATTATCATTTAAAAAATTTGACTCATGAGTATCCAAATCCAATTCTCTTAATCTTACTTTTGCTATTACTATCTGTAAACTAAAACTCAATTCAATAATGTAACATCCATGTGGACCTTACAAATCATATTTTCCCTATATTTTTAAAAATGTTTTGTGGCCATGTGTGTATGTGCAAAACAAATAGTTTTCACATACTTCTTTTTTGGTTTGTTTTTGGGAGGAGGACAATTGGTGTGAAAAAGAAGTGTATAATGGACAAGTGTAGCTAGGAGGGTCCATGAAAATGTAGTGCTCGTATAACAAGCAAAGTATCCAAGACGGTTGATGGCAAAGATGATATTGGATCAGAATGTTCTAAAGACACAAGTAGCGCATTAGAAACACAAAATGATGTTCAAGGCTCAAGCTACCAACCAAGCTCGGAAGGTGATGAAAACACCGAAGCACTTCAAGATGATGTTGAAATTCCACTTAGAAGTTCAACAAATAAAGGTCTTGAAAGACCTTGCCCAACATAAAAACCAAGCCTTAAATCAAAGGTAGAAACAAATTTTTCCTTGCATGAACTAGCCTTTTATTTTTAGTTTTGTTGTGCATGAATGGTCTATAAGCCTCTAACCTTAAATCCTCCTTTATGTTTTTGTGTTTTTTTTGGTTGTTATAAAGGTTTTAAAAAATCTAATACTACCATCCCACATGGAGATGAATTTTAAATCCAAGGGATGCTAGTTAGTTCCCAATGTCCCCCACCTAATGGGCCACAATGGCTCTAAGGTGGAGGACAACCTTGGCACTGAGGTGGTTCATAGGCATGGAGACCAAGTGGAACACAAGAATCTTGGTGCAACCAATGGGGTGGACCATCTAGGGGATTTAATATCCCTTCACAACAAGGTTGGGCTGCAAATTCCAGTTATAACCAATGGGGTGGTCCATTTGGAGGTTCTAATATGCCTCCTCAACCACATTGGGTTGCAAATATTGGACAATGGGGGCCAGGGCCATCTCAATGGAATAATGGGGAACCATAAGGCATGACATTTCCAATGTCAAAACCAAATTCTAGTCCTAATTCTACATGGGAGTTTTCGGAAAGTGTACAATCGCTAGTTCCACCTATAGGATCTAAAGGGGCACACTTGCCAGTAGTGCCACCTCCACCTATTTCTAAGACATGTTTGCCACAAGAGAAGACTCTTCACATAGTAACAAATGTGGAACTTGAACCCTATAAACAAGTTCCAAAATCAAAAGCTCATTATATGAAACGAGAAGAAAATAAACAATATGAAGCCAAAGTGGATGATCAATTGCTCAAAGCTTTGAAACCCCATGTGGTAGAAGTGACCCCTAGAGGTAGGATTGATGGGGCATGTGAGGGGAAAATGCATTGGATGACCTCATGAGGTCTATGGCACCTCGTACCGTTGATATTTCTATCATCCATGTTAAAGACCAAAACCTTGCAGACATGGCAACACTATAAGTCTAAGTGGATGAACTTTTTGAATATTTTAACAACCCCCTATGTCAAAAGGGGTTTGAAGATTCTATCCATTGATTTTCAAAGGGAGAAAGGCATCGCCTTCAACATTTATTCACCAATAAAGCCCAACATATTTGCCCTATGGGTGTAGAGCCAATTTAATGGGAACAATTTATGAAATATTGGACAAATGAGAAGACAATCATTCATCAAGGCCTCTCATATGTCCAATGCTTAAAGGAACCAAAAAAAGGTAAGCAAGTATGGATGAGGTGGCAAAGCCATTGCGAAGGCTACAATTGTAAGATTTCTTTCTTTTTGTGTAATTATAATTTTTATTTCCATGTGTGCATTGTAAGAATGATTGGTTAGTCAATGTGCTATCCATATAAAAACGAAGGCTAGGAATCCTTCACTTATTGAAATTATAGCAACATGATTGGAATTTGAATAAACAATGGTAAAAGCAGTTAATGTCTGTCTATACTTTTCATACCAAAATCATTTATTTGATGGGATGCACTTGGAATGGGTTTTAAGGGTTGTGCAGATTACCTTTAAATGAAGATGCCTTCTCAATGTGAAGATACATATATTGACTTATGTTTTAGGCTATTGGGATAATTTTCAATTTAGATCAAGGATGCCATAACATATCCATTGGGTGCCATTCATGGAATTGACTACTTTTTGTTAAATGTGTGATTTGTGTTAATTGATGGATTTGTGGGTTTTACAAACTTATTACATTTATTTTAGGGTGCCAATATTACAACATTGTCGTCATGAGTCACAATGATTGAATCCAAGCTACTAGAAATTATTGGCATTATAAACCAAGTGTTGGAGACATGTAATAAAAATGCTAAGTCAATCCAATCCCTTAATTCCACCATACTTGAATTTATGCATCAAATGCACCAAATTGGAATGGGTGTGGGAAGTCCAAATCGGATGAAAGGACAACCTTTATTAGATGGGACAAATCCAATTCAAATGGTGGATAACACTAAATTACATTTTTGAGAAAGGTAAGAGCTTGCCCTTGGATTTTTGATGCTAACAATGCACCAACAACTAGTTCAAGAGGCCAACCTAGTGGCATTGAGATAGGTGATGGCCAAAAGTTGGGATTAATTGTTCCAAAACCTAATATTCTACAAGCCCTTGATTCTACATAGGAGCCTAATGAAGTGAATGTTACTAACACCCTATTTGGTCATTCATTTATAACCTAAACTTGTAGTTTTTTGTTTATTTGTGACCTCAATGATTTAATTATGTGAATTCAAGACAAGCAGGGTTGCTTACAAAAATACATAGTTATCCATTCATGTTGGGTGGTTATATGAATGTTTTTGATTTTTTTCAAAATGCAGGTGATGGAATTGAAATAGATAAATTCATATGAGGTATGCATAGATTTGCCACTAATGTTTGATGCATACAATTTTCATTCTATGCGTTAACTACTCGTTTATGTGTTTAACTTGGAATTGTTTTAATATAATGATATGGTGATCTAAAGTCCCCTTAATTCATAGCTCACATTAACCAATTAGTGTATTGATTATATGTCTTGAATTGACTACATTTTTTGTTGCAACCCCAATCTTGAGAGAGTGTGAGGACGAAGACTCACACTCCCAAAATGGGAACTTAGTAGTCCACCAAGACTCCCAAAACTTCAAAGAGCGATTGTAGGGGTCAAAACACCTTGCATTGAAATTTTTTCTATATCATTGGAAATATATTGAAGTGTAGATGTCTAGAATGGGTTCATATGACCCATTTGGAATCTGCAGCACAAGTTATGGCAAAAAGAAAAGGTGGGAGTCAAATTAGCAGTTTGACTCCTAACCACTAAAAATCAGGAATCGACCCAACCCCAGTGTGTGCAGGTGGAGTAAGACACACTGTTAGAAAGCTCTTGACAAGAGCTACAACTTTGCTTCAGACCTCATCCCAATCGAAGGTCTAAGCAAAGAGTTATAGTCTTGCAAAGTTGCGATGAGTCCAAACCATGGTAGTTTTGGGTCTCCTCTTTGGGAGTCCCGGGACAAAAAGCCATTTGAATGTAAGTGCCGTGGAGAGGTGTAGAGAATACTATATGGGGGAAGGTGGTGGCTTTTTTTAAGTCCGGGCCGTGGTGAGTCTTGTAAGTCCAAAGTTGCTCGTGGCTTGTCCTAGAACTAAAGGTGCTCCAGAATGTGAATTAATCAACTTATTGGTTGGTTTGATGCAGATTTGAGTGAGTAACTAAAAGTTTTTCACTCTTCCTAGTCCCATCCCGGAACTTCAACAGGCCCCTTTACCCCCTTTTAGTGCTGAGATTTGGGAGCGTGCCCCGAGCTCCTAACAACTCTATTGTTTACTACCTTAGACCCATCTTGGGTCTTTCAAGGAGCTTGGGAGCACGTCACTTGGTATCAGAACTTCGATAAAACTCGATTCACTTCTTGAGAATCTTGATGGCACCCAAGAAGAACCATAAGCAAGCACAAAAGACCATGTTGGAAGAACCCGTTGACGACCTAATAGTCCCGCTGGAGTCTATTGGGGAGGAGGAACCAAGAACCTAGGAGGATTAAGATGAGCCCGAAAGTGAAGAGGTTTAAGGTTTAGGGTTTATCATACATAATCAAATGAAACTCCTCGAAATGTGAACATCAATAGGATTAGGCATCTCTAAAGTGGCTATTACTTTGGCCCAATGAACCATAATACCATTTGGCAAAATTTTGTGTCCAAGGTAGACTATTGAAGAGATAACAAATTCACACTTTTTAGGATGGATCTTCATATTGACTTCATGGAGTTTTTTGAATAACTCCTCAAGATGAGCCAAGTGCTGCAAGAGTCCTTTGTTATGCACTAGGACGTCATCTATGTAGCATTTCAGGAAATTTGCCCCTTCGAAAACTTGGTCCATGACTCGTTGAAAGAAGATAGGTGCAGTCTTTAATCCAAAAGGCATCACAAGCCATTCCCACAACTTATTGCTCCCATGGAATTTTGTTTTCTTACGATCCTTCACAACGGGCACAATCTAGTTGAAACTTTGCTTCATATCCACAATTGTGAAGATGTTCGAGTTTCTAATGCTATTAAACAATTTTTCAGGGATGGGCATGGGGTACATGTCCTAAGGTGAAACTAAGTTCAAAGGCCTATAATCGTTGCACATCCTTTTCTAAGTCCATAATCCAGCTAAATCCTTCTTTGCTAACATTGTTGTAGTGGTTACGAAATCAGAACTTGATGGTTGAATGAGACCAGCCTCATGGAGCTCTTTGCATCTTTCATCTACCAATTCCCACTCATGCTTACTCAACCTATGCCTCCTTCGATAAATGAATGTTTCATTTATAAAGTCTATAGAGAACTTCATGGTCTTACACCTACCTAAATCTTTCATTGAAAATATAAACACATTTTCATACTTAATTAAAAAGTTTATGCCCCGGTCTTTCTCCTTTTTAGTGATTTGGTTCCCCATAATGAAAGGGTAGTTGAAAACACACGGAATGAAGTTGGAAAATGTGTTTGAAGAACCTAGTGTATTGGGTTTTCCACTATCCAATTGTGTAGATTTGTAGAAGGTTATAATTGTGTTTCTAGAAGTTAATGTACCCCCAGATGTATTATAAACAACTTGAGTCAAATTATGTGGTACCTCTTCCCCAACATTAAGAATGAAGTGTAGAGTGTTGAAAATAGGCAAATGTAGTTGGTCTGGGTGCCATGTAATCGCATCGCTAAAATTGTAAGTTGATTGAATCAGTGCTGGTGTTGTGTACATTTGAAAAAATATAAATTATTAACAACCATGTAAAGGAGTTCAGGTCCATGCCTTTCCCTAGAAGAACGTTACATTCTAATCTAGTCACCTTGGTGTGACTAGGAGTGCAAGTTTGGAACCCCATAGCCCTTTTTCTTTCTTCTTGGCTTGGTTCATCCTAAGTGGCTGAAGCATGATAATACACCAGACCTGGTCCATTTCCTTGAAAGGCATGTTCTCTTGGGAAAGAGACAAAGGTGGGCCAAACACCTCTTGGTTTTCCTATTGTGTTTGTAGGAAACCAAGGAGGTTTCTCTTGCTTTATAACTGGTTGGCAAGAGCTCTGATCATCCAATATGTGAAAAACCTACATGTTGTCTCTTATGCTGTATCTTAGAACCAATTGCAAAACTAAGAGTGGTGCAAGGTTTATCCAGAAGTTGCGTAGCCGGTGCGCATAGGAACCGCATTGTGCCGCATTAAGTAGGAGTGACTCTCCAAAGTGATGCTTGACCAGCATGTAGTGCTCTTGGACTTTCTCCCTCTGGTCAAGCTGAGAAGAGGTGTTCTCAATTACATAACCAAGCATAGGAAAAATGGATTGAACCTCGGTGATCAATTGCACCAAGTCCATAAAGAGACCAGATCTTGTGTCACTCAAGCCTTCTCCAAATCCAACCGCTAAAAATCCTTGACACTCCCAACATGAAATGACGAGGTCCACGGGGCTAAGTAATTCCATATGTTTCTTCTAAATTAGTTGTATGTCAAAAGGCATGAAAATGAAACTGGCCTTCCATGTGGTGGTTGCAAATTGTTGTGGAAATCTGGTTGTAAGTTCCATCATTCTCAATGACGCCACTTGCATTGCAATAAGATTAATGTCTATCTAAAAATATTTTTGAACCACCATCCCTAAATGTAGTAAGGTTTTGAGACTTGTACCAATATCACCAAAGAGCTTTAGTAATGTAATCCCCTCCTTAGGCGGTGTCTAAGTGATTAGCTGACGAAATATTAACTTAATGGGTTTGCCATGGCTCTTCATGTTTTCAAAACTAGACAAAGTTTTGACCAAGGGCTCGTGGGTTGCTTTGAACCTTTGTAAAACCTCTAGTTCGTGTTGAATGTTAATAGGAACCTCCCTCAAGCTTTCAGTAGCTTGGGCGTAAGCTGTCTCCTCTTCATCTCCTTTTATTCATTCATGGCTAGCTTGTTGGATGTAGGAAATGGTGTGTGCTTCCTTGAGCATACAATGGTGAGCCATAAGACTATGGTTCCCATGTAAATCAAAGGGTATGTATCCCAAGTGGTGGCCATGAGTCTCCCAATCCACTCAATAGCACACATGCTCAAATTAGTTGTTGATTGTGAAACCTAGTGGAAATAGGGCCTTTTGCCTAATGAGCACATCGTAATTGGTGGCATTGGTGACTAAACATCTAACCTATAGGTAAAGCTCATGATTTGTACCTTCATTGAAGTTAAGTGCAATCAAATTTGAGCTCTCCTTAAGTACCTCCTCTACACTCCCATTAGTGGTGCAAATTTGCCACATATATTTTCGTAATTTAGAGTCGAACATGCCCATCTTCTTGGCAAATTAAACTCCAAGAATCATTGTTTGGGCACCTATATTAAGAAGTACCACGTTGGGTGTATGTCCTCCCACTTGGATTGTTGACTCAGTATTGTCGACAATGGCAACTTTGGTGGTGATGGAAGTTTTTTGACTAGCACCACCTTCGGAAATGAGTGAAAGACTTTGTGGAGAGAATCCACAATGCCTTTGTCGAATAACAAATCCACAAGTGAAGTGTTATTAGCTCCCTTCTGACATGTCAATGTAGAATAAAAAGTACAAGAGCCCACTAATTTATCCATGTTAGAATTAATGACCAGATCACGAACGCCATCTACAACACGTGAATCAATCGAATGTTTCTCCAATGTGTTGAATGGGACCCCTGTAGCATGTGGGTCAGGGATTAGTAGAGGACCCGATGTAGTGTTCAGGGTATCCTTTAGTACTACAATTATGTCCATAGTGTTTAGTTTCAAATCATGAAAACTAAACAATGGTGTACTCACAAGCTTTTGAGCCATTTCACGTATTTGAAGTTAGCATTCCATAATCCGATCAATGGAAAATTATATGTTTTCATGATGTACATGTATTCGTGGGACATGGAAATTTGATGCCCTAGCAACTTGTGGTGTATAGTTTCTCCCCCTTCGTTAACAAGTTGCATTCTTCTTTTGTGTTAAGAGGACGAAAAGATTATGGCACGAATTTTCAAGCTCCTCTAGCCTTGGTAATAGGACTTGAACCAAATGCAAGTCCATTAGTTTGAATTACCTGCCTAGTAGAAACTATGGGTGCCACACTAACCTTTTATGTCGCAAAGTAGGAAAGGTAAAAAAAAGTGGCAAATTTTGGTGTGAGACTAGAATTGTGTGCACTGGAAAGAAAATACTCCCCAACCATGGCGTCATGTGAAAGGCCATAAAACAACCTAAGAGGTCCATCTTGTGATCCTGAACCTTGATCTTGATCCTAAACTGGGTTGGGTGGGATTAGTTAGTTGAGAAGATTTGCCTTTTAGATTATTAAGTTGGGCCATCAATGATTCAAGTTCATTTTGTAGAGTTTGAACTTGAGCAGCATGGGCTTCAAGCACCTCCCTCATTTCAACATTGTGTTCCTTCTTCTTAGCATTCTTACTAGAATTACCTTTGGTGTGGAAAGCCTGAGTGGAAGGATGAGGTGCCTTAGCTTTTGGTTGAAAGGCAGTGGAAGATGTTGGTAGATTTTGTTGTGCTAATCGGAGTTGCTTTTGTTTCGGGAACTTGGCAAAACAAATAAGTTTTTTATTATCCCTCTATCCCACAATAATCACAAAAGAGATCCTTGGATTGCATTCATTAGCTTTGTGGGTAGGATTGCCACAATAGTTGCAAGAAGGTAAGATGGGTGGAGCCGAGTGCACCGCTTAGCCCTTGAAAAAGAATGTGATGATCTAGTTGGCACAACTGGTGGAGGTTAAGGCCTTGAACATGATGGAGGCCTCATAATATTGGCTTCATAGTGTGCATGACTTAGTTCCAGCTTTTTAGAAATGTTATACACATCCAGCAAAATGTACAAGTTTCCAAATTTTACAAAAACCCGTTGCAAAACATGCGCATGGAATCAAAGTACCTTCCAACGAACAAAGATACCTATGGGTATCTTCCAGGTTTGTGATGCTCTGAGTATCCTCTTTAAGTTTGAGAAGCTTCATGTAAAACATCTTGAAAGTTTCATCCTTTTACTGAGAAAAGGTGGCAATTTGCATATTTTTTTCAAAACTCTTAGCCAAAAATTCCAACTCAGAAATTCAAAAGAATTCCCCCATTGGATAAACAAAAGATGGTGCATCGATGGTGGGAGGAATATTTGGGGTAACAACAATGAATTGTTGAGGAAAAAGGTTTACTAAAGTAAGTATTGGATTTGGAATATTAGGCATAATCCCATGATGTGTAATGGCAGCTTATAGTGCAGCTTATAAGGTAGTGGCGATGGTTGTGGCATAAGTTGGATTAAGGATCTGAGTGACGCACAAAATTTTCAGAGAATGTTGTTCGTAAACATCCAATGCTTCATAACGCACATAACGGGCCAATTGTTTGAATGCAAACACCTCGGTGTGATTAGCGTTATACTTGAGCTCAAATTCATAAACCACAGTTTAGAAAATTGCCTTGAATTCCCTCAAAGAAATGGTACATGGCCTTTCGCTGAACTTTTCAATTCTCCCAGAGGAATTGTTGACCTCCATGGTGTATATGAGTGTAGAGGTCATGGCTTGTAATGGAATATACGATGATGGTTTGAAAGTTGGTGTGGCAACAGGTGTACCATGTTGATTAATGGACTCTGATGTACCATTGATGTAGTGTAACCTAAACCTAAATTCCTAGCAAGAGTTGTATTGGATGACGGTGGCGCTATAGATGTTTGATGGTACCGTTGTGAAATTCATGAGCTCAAAGAAATTGGCTCAAATCATTGTGTGTTACTTCGTAGTTAATACCTTGGCTCTAGTTGAGTGATAATGCTCTCATCATCCAAAGACATGGTGTTGTCCCATGCCCCAAAATTTTGTAGCAATATAAAACATTAGCTACAAAGTTCTAACACAACGTACGATTTGAAAAATATGGTGCGTTGATGGGGATGAACGACAACAGATGGAGGTTGGATGGACATTGGGTGAAGGTTGAATGGACGTCGGGCGGAGGTTGGATGGATGTCGAGCAAAGGTCAAATGTATATCGGACACACTTCAAACATATGTTGCATGAAAATTGGACAGACGTCGAACGGACATCAAATGGATGTTGCACGAAAATTAAATGGACGTCAAATGAAAATCGAACTAAACAAACTATGTCGACAATGGCACTGCAAAACGATTCACAAGCTCTATGGTGATGGTGAGCAAAAAAGAAGAGAAGAACTTTTTCTTCTACTTCATGTTTTTAAAAATTTTTAATGTTCTTTTTTTTAAAAAATTGCTACAAGGGCTACTCACTACATGACTGCAAGCTTAAAAACACACAAGAATGCACACCCAGATGCTAACCTTTAAACCCATGTAGAAGGAAAACAAGCTTTGGAGTTCTTCACTCCTTCCTCCCTCCAAAGCTCCGAAACTCATAGCTCCATAGCTTGTAGTTTGTTTCCGACATCCCTTCTCCCTTGCTTATGTTGTTGCTAGTTATGGTTGTTGTTGTTCTTGTTGTAGTTACAATACAAAAGTAGAAGAAGAAAAAGAAGTAATAGTAACTCAAGAACCCAAGAATTCAAAGCCAGGAAAAATCTATTGTTTTCAACATTAAGTGACAGAAAATTAACTTTCTAGAATTAAATTGCAAAGAAGGAAAACAAACATGTATGTAAACAATGGTTGTGTAATAGTTGTTGTGAGCATCTAGAAATCTAATCTGACTATGGAGGAAACTCTCCTTAACAAAGGAATTCTAGAAAAACTAATAAGAGAAGGAAAAAGCTTGGCCTTTTTATATATTCACCAACAAGCTAAAACCCTAAATAAACCATAAACCTAAAACACCTAATAACGTACAATAAACCTAAGAGTGTGCATTAACTCTAAAAGGCATGATTGGCATGCCCGTAATTAGTTATCGTGTATGAGGCCATGCATACGAGCATGATAACATCTAGATTAGTGTCTTTGACATTAATTGGGTATTATATCTTTGTATATGGTAGCTTGGTGGCTGGTTTTGAAATAGGTTGCACAACAAGTGGTTGATACTATGGTGGTATAAACATATGTGAATCAGGTGTTGGCCATCCAAAAGATCCAACATATGGATTGAAGGGTTGATCTCTCGACAAATTTCCTCCAAGAGAATTTCTTCCAGATGAATATCCGAGTTCTCCTCCATTTGGGGTTGGTGATAAAACCTCTAGGTCTATGAGTTGGTAAACTAATAGTAACATGTATAGTAGTTAGCACTGATGTAATAACATGTTGCTAACATGTTGTCTATCCTTGCTAGTCATTGGTTGAACCACTGTAAAAAAATATTTTCCAATAGAATATGGTATATATGTTGGTGGTACAACATGTTGTTCAGGTATTGGGTACACATTCCCAAGTACATAACCTGTATAATTCCTATAGATCGAAGAACCAAGTCCTTTTGTTCCAATTTGATAAGTTGGATACAAACCAGGATCTAAAGGCACAAAAGGGGTATGACATTATACCACATTGGGTATCTTGAAATAAGTAGCATATTGGTTTTACCTAGTACAATTGGTGTAATAGATTGTGACCAGGTTGTCTAATAGTTAGCAAGTTGTTGTATGAATTATATTAGGATGCATGGCTTGAATTCCTAATACATACACATTGGGTACTATTATTGTAATGGTTGGAAGAACATGTTGATGAACATTCATCACCTTCTCCCTAAATAACTACCTTAATTTATCATCAACAAATGGGCAACAATTGAACATGTGTCCCATTTGATAACAATATGAATAGGTTTTAGTTCCAACACCTTGGTTTGCTCTTGAAACTGATTTGTGATCTGGAACTTGTGATCTTTCACTTGGACCAGGTATTGATCTCATTGGCCAAGTGCCTTATGGATAAGTACTCCCTATCGAACAACTATGGGTATTACTTTGGGTTCAATAGGTTCTACATGTGGTACAAAAACTGATTAATTAGACGGTTTTCGGTCAACATGACAAAGTTGCTCTAGTCTGTTGAATAAGTGAAGTCATTCCATTTATGAATTAATAGATACCAAAAGAATGTTGGTATGTGATGGTTGGTTTTGAAAACCGACAGATGTTGTAATTAATGTGGATGCATCGCTTCTAGGTAGATTATAACTTAGGGTTGAGATTTCCATGGTTGTTGAATAGATATGACTTCATCAAACACTTAAACAAGTTCATGATTATCATCATTATGAACATTCTCCACCTTCGATTGGGTTATTATTCATAGTGTTTTTTGATGAGTGGTTGAGAATGCTATTGGGTTTCTTTGCACAATTGGTTCTATTACATTTTGATGTTGTTCATTAATTTTTCCTTCTATGTTGCATTCGTGTTTAGTGCATTCACAAGTTCATCTCCCATAGGTTGCATTTGTTGTTCATCTTGTTCTTATGCATGTTCCTGAACATGTTCTAATTATTTTCTAAGACTTCTAATAACTATTATTAACATTTTTTGAAATCAATAGGTTCTAGGAAAGCCTTTGCATTATTTTTTAACTATAGATTATTATTTTTCAAAACAACCCCTCCCAATAGTTAGAAGTTTGTATAAAACTTCTTTTGTAGATTAAGCAACTATCTATTTTCAAAAACTCTACACTAACCTCACCTTATTCCCAAGGTTTGTAAACTAAATCAAGATAAAAAACTTGAATCCTAAAGTTTACCTTTCAAACCCAATCTACTAAACTACTAAATCTAACTAGAAATTTTAAGCGTGATTGCTTTTGAATTCTGATCCACTGTGTGCTTGCCAAATGGGGTTTTTCTATTCCCATTAAAGTCAATTCACCTTTGGATTTTTCAATAATAGGTTCCTAAAGCAACAACATGTATATACAACACACAAACTAAAACTTAAACTACTACAAATCTTAAACTAACATATACACAAATTGCTGAAATTTGAAAGAAGAAGGCTTAATAAAAAATGATCTATGTTCCATAATTGAAGAGTGAAACACATAATCATGAATGAAATCCAAAAGTCCCTCAACAAGTTCTTCTTCCTAGTCCTATACTAGCCAATTCAAAATACAATAGTCATAACTGACCATTATAAATAGTTATTAGCCAATACTTAGATTAATAGTCCAATCTTCTTAACCCAATCATTACCTATCAAGTTTAGTTAATTGGTTAGGTGAATACTATAGGTTAGGTTAAGTAATAGGTTATGACAATTGTTAAATTTAACAACCTGTTTATATTATCAACCTGTAACCAAAAATGGGTAACAAAAATATATTCAAACCAATAGTTAGCATTAAATTAATTCCAAATAATCATAAGTATGTTTCATTAGTTATGTTTTAAATTTATAAAAATAGTTATCATTACATGTGTTGAACATTGTTAGTTAGAAAAAGTTTTGTAGATAAATGAATATGTACTTTTTACCAAAATCAATAGTACAAGGTAAAATAGGTGGTTAAATAAACAAGTAGCCAAAATTTGAATTTAGGAGGAGAAAATAATTTTTTATTTCATCCAATACTACTTAATTATTTTTTAAACAAAATAATACTAAAGTATATAAGAACATTAATACTTACACTGGACAACTTTTTGGTTTGGGACATGATTTTGTGTTGTTTCCTTCAATTAAGGAAAAGAGGAAATATCTTTTGACATTGTTTTCTTTGGTTTGTTTATGAAATAAAATAATAAAATTATTGTAATATATTGGAATACTCTAATAAAGGACATAAACAAACTACCCCATAAAACTTGTTGAAGAATAACATTAGAAAATAATTAAAAAACCTTGTTAATAAACATTATCAATCTAATTAATATTTCAATACACAATATTTTAAACTTATATTTTAATAATTTATTATAATAATAATAAATTGAATTTATCATTTAAATGAAAATATGGCATCCTAAAAAAAATCATTTTTACAAATAAAATTTACATGTAATTTCAATTTAATGAATTTTGATAAAAATTTAGACAAATATATAGTTATCATATGTATAGAAATGAATAAACATTAGAGTTCCACAAAAATATTAATTATCTATCATCACTTGATATATTGAAAACTAAAATTGATCTACACAAAAGTAAAAACTACATATATTGAACATATCCATTATTATTAGTTTATATTTTTAAAAAAATTAAATTTCATTTCAAAATTAAATACTATTATTTGAATGCATTAAAAAAATTCCATCATACATAACCATTCACTTTTAGATATAAAAATTACATGTAATTTAATGTTTAATGAATTTTGATCATTATTTTAAATAAATATTAAGCTATCACATGGCAAAAAATGAATGAACATTAGAATTTCACAATTTAATTATCATTAATCATATATCATAAACTAAATTTGGTCTACATAAAAATCAAACATTACATGTTCGTGTGTTTTCCATTGGTCACGAACGCCCTTGGGGTACTGCCCTCGTGCAACTCTCCCTCGGGAGAACCCACTCGGGATTTTGGGATTTTACCATGGTACCAACTTAACTTGCCATGAGTTCCGACCTTTCTCGCTTCCATGCAATCTTCAATGACAATTAGGGCACGGCAATAGGGCACGACAACAACACACTGGCAGCGGCGAGTATACACAGAGTGTGTGTGGGAGAGAGAGAGAGGACAAGAAAGCAAATAGAGAACATTTGTTGCAGTGATATACAGAAACCAAACAAGGGGAGTTGCTGTAGAGCTAGAGAGAGAGACGGGGAGAAGCCAAGAAGTAACGGGACAGTGCAGATGGCTATGATGATATAAGAAGAGAGGAAAAACAAAACAAAACGAGAGATCTGAAGTACTGATATGCTATATTAGGGTTTAGTAGAAACCAGACTCGTTTAGATTAGAATAGCAGCAGCAAGTAGCAGCGATGCCACCCAAGCCAGCGGCGGCGAAGGGGGGGAAGGAGAAGAGCAAAGCCGACCTGGCCAAGAAGCAGAAGTTGGTTGAGGACAAGACCTTCGGGCTTAAGAATAAGAACAAGAGCAAGAATGTGCAGAAATTCGTGCAGAGCCTCACTCAGTCGGTGCAGCCCAATCCCAAGCAGACGGATGCGAAAGCTGCTTTGAAGGTTTCCTTGTACCGCCATGTTTTTTTGTCTGTTCAGATCTGGAATCGCAAGCTTGAGTGTTGCTGTGTCACTTCTAGGCTCGTGTAGCGACTGCCGGACTTTTGTGTTGGGTGTTTCTGCTCCTTTATCTACTGTTTGATGTGCTAGGAGTTAAGTGAGGCCAAAGCTGTTTCTGGTGAGACTTATTGTATTTCAGCTTGTTGTGTTAGAATTCTGCGAGTGTTAAAACCCTGGGCCCGTAGCTTGTCTCTCCTGAGTCTGTGTGGTTAGTAACTGTTACATGTTGTGCACAAATCTCTCACCCTACTCTGAGTAGGAGTGGTTTCTCTATTGAAATTCGACAATCTGTTGTAGCTAAAGGGGATGTATGCATGCAGAAGAAGAAGGAAGAAGAGAGTGCAAGGGAGAAGGAGTTAAGTGAGCTCTTTAAAGTGGCCATCAGTCAGCCAAAGGTTCCACTTGGTATGCTTATTGGGTTTCCTCTAGTGCTGATTTTTGGCTCCTGTGCAAATTCCTAACACCATCCTTCTCATTCGTACAGGGCAGTTTTTGTGCAAGATGTTGAACTGTGTGTTAGAGCAAATGCTCAAAATTCAATGTGGATTATGGTACCCTGTGACAGGTGTTGATCCAAAGTCAATTGTGTGTGAGTTCTTCAGACATGGACAATGTGCAAAAGGCTTCAAGTGCAAATTCTCCCACGATCTTAGTGTCGAGAGGAAGGGAGAGAAGATTGATATCTACAGCGATCAACGGGATGGAGATGCTGGTGTGTTTCATCAAGCTATGTACATCAATCCATATAGCAAGGGGAATTTGAGATTACTTTTTTGAGCTTTAGAGGGGCAAATGTACACATGCACATTCCTCATTTTCTTGTGAATTTGGCAGAGACCATGGATGATTGGGACCAAGAAAAGCTTGAGAAAGTGGTGGAATCCAAGGGCATGGAGTACAGCAACAACAAACCTACAGAAATTGTGCGACTTTTCTTTCAATTTTGTTTTTTATTGTGTGTGAGCTGTTTTTTCTATACTGAAATGCATTGCTTGCCCCAGCAAACAGTTATATCTGGTTAGTATGTGCATTGCCATGTGGGAGTATGTTTCAGCTGGAAATTTAGGAATGACAGAAGTTCACAGAAGTAAGGAAACTGGTTTTTAGAGTTGATACCTGAGCTTGGTGCTCAGCTTAGTTTGTGCAAGGAAGATCACTGCAACCAGTGACAGCAGGCACCCCAAATGAAGTGGATTTAGCGATTCTCTGATCTAGATAAATGTCGTGTATCCTATTTGATTCAGTAGGGTTCTGTGGAAATCTATGCATAAATGGTCAGGTGGACAATGAGATTTTTCCCACAATTTTTTGTGATCTTCAGTTCAGGGAATCCATATGTCCTGAGATATTATCCTAGAAGTAAGCAGAATTGGGTAAGAGTCCTTATTGCAGGTGTACTTACTGAATATAACCAATAATGGCCTCTTGATAGTATCATCTTGGAACTGCTGTATGTTGGTCAGACTTGTAAGTCTGCCTTTGAGAGATTCCAAGAGCATATAAGAGAAGCTAAAAGATTGTCAAAGCTTGCTAGTTCGTCTTTTGATTTTAAGCCACTATATGCTGCCATTGCCAAAGAGGGTTTCCATTCCTTCAGAGTTTTTCCTATTGAGAAAGTAGCTGGGAATTTCTTAGATTCTGAAGGCCGTTTTGCTCTGAACTTGTTTAAGGTTGTTGCCTCTCAATTGGAAAGAAAATGGATGAGGATTTTGCACTCTTTCTTCCCAAGAGGTTACAACCTAGAGGGTAAGTCTAGCAATAGACGTTCTCCCAGGGTTCATAAAGCTACTGCTATGTTGTGGAGAAAGGGCAGTAAACCTTCATTGGTTCGTCCTCATAACAAAGTTTGGGTTCCTGTCTATGTTCTTCCTATTGTTGCTGTAAGTTTTCCTCCTCCTCCTTTGCCATTTTCTGAAGAGACTGGTTCTCCTTCTAATGATGTGCAACCTAATCATAGAGGGGTCCCTCACCTTTCTCCTCACAGAATTTTTGGCTACAGAGATTACAAAAGAAGACTGGTTTTCCTTTCTTCTCTTATGTCTCAAGGTAAGTTTTCTATTGTTTTTCTCTCCAAGTATAAATACAAGAATTTGGTTCGTATGCTTGTGTTGCTGTCCGAGTCTTCTCCTTCTGATCTCGGTCTTGATGTTGGCCATGCTTTACAACTGTCTAAAATTCTGAGCCTTCTTATAAAGAGAATTGTTCCTCGTTCTTTCTCGTCAAGTGCCTCTTTCCTAGGCAGAGATCTCGTTATCTCTGTTTTGGTTTCTTCTCGTTTGGATGGTTTGAATCTCTCTTCCATTTTAAACCTTCCTTCTGTAATAGATTGTCTTCCTCCTTTTGTTAGAAAGTTTTGGTCCCCTCCACTAGTTGCTTGGAAATATGTCAAAACTTCTGGTCAAGAGTATTTCAGCTATGCGGCGTTGGGTCGTTCTGTTCGTGCTTCTCAAGTTACTAAAATTCTTCACTCGGGTTGTGCTTGTTCTCGTTTCCCTAGCTTTGTTGATTCCCATCATGGTCATGTTATTTCTGCTAACCTTAATATCCTTTCTAGGCCCAGCCTAATTGAACTCTTTTCTAGAGGCACTAAGTTCAGAAGTGGCTTCTTGTCTATGTTGTCCGTTGAAGAAGCTATTGATAAAGGTCTTAAAAAGTTTGTCAACAAGCAAGAAGAGCTTCTAGGAGTTCTAGGGATATTAAGTGAGTGGAAAGCCAAAGTTCTTTCGTTTGTACAGAAGAGGACTCGTGCTTCCTTCGTGGTTCAAACCTCTTCTAATCCTTCTTTGTCTGTTCCTTTAGGAGATCTGGATCACCTAAAGCTTCTACAGCGGTCCTTTGTCATTACTTACATGGATAAATGTTGTAACAACTTTGTGTTTGTTTGTAAAAAGTTTTATGTTTCTTCTGTTTTCTCTGAGCTTAATTCTCCTGTTGGTGCTTATGTGGTCTCCAATCTTGCCCTATCTGATATTCTGAAGTTTCATCTCTCTTTTAATAAGGCTCATAATTTTAAAGGTGTAAAGTGTGGCCCTCGTCTCCCTTTTCTTTGTGCTGTTTGGAAGTTTCATAAAAATCCAATTAAACCTAGATTTATCTGTGCAGCCAGCTCTAGTTCTCTAACTGATGTTTCTAAGTGGCTGTGTTCTTTCTTCAAAGCTATGTTTCCTACGGTCAATGACCTTTGGGTGTCTAAGCTCAAACAAGCAGATGTTCCTTGTGATAGTAGTTGGATTCTCAATGACTCTACAGGAGTGGTGGAGGTAATAAATAATCTTAATTGTTCGAGATCTGAAATTGATAAAGCTTCCCCACTTCTGTTGCAGTCTTTTGATTTCTCAACTCTATACACTAAAATTGACCTAGTGGATCTTAAAGCTCGTATGAGAGTTCTGATAAATAAAGTGTTTAATCGGATGTTGAAACTTCATCGTTTTAAGTTTTTGTTGGTTCAAAAAACAGCTTTGAACTTTAGGTTTTTGTGGCTGAAAAATAAAGCAGAGGTCAATTTGCTTGAAGATCTTCATAGCTTCAAAGTTGCAGAGGCTTCAGAT
Source organism: Sphagnum contortum (assembly GCA_963920785.1). NCBI lineage: Eukaryota > Viridiplantae > Streptophyta > Sphagnopsida > Sphagnales > Sphagnaceae > Sphagnum > Sphagnum contortum. Next base: position 2,813,079 of record OY987290.1, on the reverse strand, counting down.
TTGATCTCTTGGTTGGATTTCTTATTAGACAATTTGTTTCTTTGTTTTGGTCAGGGTGTTTATAGACAGTGCATTGGTATCCCTATGGGTACAAATTGTGCAGTCTATTTGGCTAATTTCTATCTCTTCACTTATGAGTTTGATTTTATCAAGCGTCTCTTGAAGAGTAACACTTGTCCTGTTGTGCTTCATAGTTTGTCCTTGGTTCGTAGGTTTGTGGATGATCTTTTTGTTCCTGATTTTCCAAATTTTGAGAAATTCATGTACCTTAACCAAGACTCTTTTGGCGGCGGCATATACCCAAAAACCTCTTGTGAGTTGAATTGTACATCTAAAGGCTTCTCTTGTAATTTCTTGGATCTAACTGTGAGCCAAAGTCCTCAAGGTTTATCCTGTGACATTTTTGACAAACGCTCTCAACCAGAGTATGCAGGTATTGATATGATTAGAATGCCGCATGTTCATTCTAATATCTCAATGACTGCAAAGCTGGGGGTTATCAATAGTCAATTTTACAGGTTCTTGAGACTTTGTAGTTGTAAGAAGTTTTTTGTCTTCCAGATGGTCAATCTTATTACCTTTCTAAAGGCAAAAGGCTACCCTTTTAAAGTTCTTCTAAAGAGAACTAGAGGGTTGGTTCTTAATGAAAAATTCCTGTTTGGAATTTCGGCTTTTGGCATTTTCAGAATGATTTTGCTTCGGGTCAGGTAAGTGGGGAGCTTCTTGTAAGCCCACTTGTTCTTTGTCTTCCCCTGTTCTTTTCCCTTTCTGTCTTCCTTTGTTTCTTTGTCTGGTCTTCGTTGTGGGTCTGTTGCTAGCCAGTAGTATGGCTGAGTCTTCCCGTTGCTTCCGGAATTGCAGCAGAAACTCAGTTCGCAGGATGGTGCTTGTCACCAGCCTTTACCCACTGTAGGGAGCTGATGAAGTCAGTGGGGAAGTTGTGATAGTTAAGTCACTATCATACATGCTACTGTTGATGGTCCCTGAACAGGTGTGAGACTGGCACTTTCGTTCATACCGCTGTGTGTTTTTCGTGTTTTGTTTTGTTTTGTGTCTCCCCTTGTCTGGTTCTTTCTGTGGCTTCCTGAAGAAGTGTTAACCTTGCTGTTTTCTTCTTTATCGTGAGAATGGAGATTTCTCTATTCTTATGAAAGATATATCATCTTGGAACTGCTGTCCTCATCTCTGATCCAGTATTGATTGAGCAGAAAATATAGTATTCCAGATGTCTGTCAGCCTTCTTGTGTTTGTGGATGCATACTACCATTGCTCGGTTTATTGAAGTCACCAGAAATACCCTGATGCCAAATGTGGTAGGGTTTTGCATAGGCTATAACTATGTAGTTTAAACTTGCTTTTACCTTGTTTCAGTAATTGCATGCACTCATTATCAATTTTAAGGTGAACCTGGTGTAGGTTTGCAAGCATTTCCTGGACGCTGTGGAGAAGAAGCAGTATGGTTGGTTCTGGGTGTGTCCTAACGGTGGCAAGGATTGTCATTACCGACATGCACTGCCTCCTGGCTATATTCTCAAGTCACAAATGAAGGCCTTGCTGGAAGAGGAGGGTGAGAAGATGAGTATCGAGGAAGAAATTGAGCAGCAGGTTTGGTTCTGATTTCTCACCTGATTATTCATTATCTGGTGTCTGAAATGTAGTAGAGTTCCATTTGCATAAGATTATGCTACTCTGTGTAAGGTAAACTGTGTCTCCTGTTGTAGCCCTTGATGTATGTCACTGACTTTTCCCTCACTTGTACCTTCTGAATGGTTCTTCTGATTGCAGTTGGGTTTGGCTGTTCTCATTACTCTCTCCCTTTGCAGTGTTTTTTTTTTCTGACACAGTGACTGAAGGAGCCTGACTCAAAGTGTATGCAGAGGTCAGCTACAAAGAGTTCAACACCAATGACAACAGAGCTTTTTCTACAGTGGAAGAGAGAGAAACAGGCACAGAAAGAGGCTGAACTTTCTGAGAAAAAAGCTGAAAGGGCCAAGAATGATCGTATGAGGTATGCTGGTAGTTCTAATATTGTGTCCAATTTCTCTGTATTTTTGCACAAGCAAATGACATTATCTCACCCTGTAGATTGCAATGCGGTTAGTGGCTATTTGTCATTACCTTGCAAAATAGAATGTCTGGCTGTAGATATTTATACAGTTGTTACTGATATCAAGGTTCCTACCAGTGGAAAGTCACTGAGCTAATGCAGCAAAGAATGGGTTTGAGGTTTAATCATTTGTAGCAGCAGATCATAGGGTTTGTTTTCCATGTCCAGATCAGTGGACCATACTTTCTTAGGCTTTCCTTTCTTGACAGATGTGTCAGTATATTCAATGTTAATGAATGTGGTCTGGAATAGTGGGCGGGAGCTTTTTCTGGCAGATGCAAGTCTGTTCGTGGATGATGCGGAAGCATTTGATCACTATGAACGAGAGGAGCAAGAGATTTCGAGTTCTCAGCCTTCAACACCTCATGAGGAGGTATTGAATGTGTGCCATTGCAGGAGACCATTTAATTATTGCTGCAATTCCTATTAGAGAGCAGATGATGAGAGTAGATAAGCTGCTTCAATCTCATGCATTCATCAATATGGGGCAAGTTGAAGAAAAGATTTGACTTGGAAGGACCTATTTTGTGTATCTAGTCACAGCAAGATCCTTCATGTCACCTCTTTGACATGAGTGCTTGATAGAGAAGATAACAGGGAATTGTCTGGTGCAGGCCAAGGAAAGTAGCAGCATGGATGGAGCAGGTATGACTGAAGATGATGAGAAATTACTTGCAGAGGATGATGATGAGTTGGATCTTGATGACGATGAGTTAGATGAGCTGGAGGCCAGTGTTTCCAAAACCTCTTTACATGACATATGAGAGTATGTTTGCCTCTCTTAGCTAGTCCACATGTCTCGTAATGTGAGAAAAAACTCCAACAAGGGTGGCAGAAACTGCCAGTGTAAGGTAGCCAATGTTAGTAGATCCATTGGTATGAGTTTTCATCTCATGGAGAGATTAACCCAGGGGGTTGTCTCTGTTATTAGAACTTGAACCTTCTATGAAGTCATGCCCACTGCAATAATTATGTCATGTGATTCTAGAGTTCCCAAATGAGGAGGCATATATTTAGAGATTCAGCAAGAGTTCAAATGGCAGATGGAGACCTGTCCTCGACATTCTCAGTGTTGTGGAACTGATAAGTGGCATAATCTTAAGCTGACAAGGGCACTGAGGAAAGCCATGGGCTTCACTCCCTTCTGCCATTGGATCTCTTGCAAAGTAACTTGCTGAGCAAATGCTGCAGATTTTTATTGAAGTCTTACCAGCATGAATCTTTGAATGTTCCATGCAGCACCCACTATGGCACCATGCAGGATGGATGGTATATGGACAGGAAACACTTTTTCAATGTTTTCTTGTTTCCACAACTAACCATGGTGGTTAGCTATGTACTAAACCATGCACATAGTAGCCACTGAGTGCCTTGCCTGCTTACATAGTAACCATGAATATTCTCTAGCTACTAGCCTATGATACTTACAAATTACATAGGTAGTGTAAGGTGGAAGTTGGGGGGCTTATAGGATACATTACCAAAGTGGAAACCTGGTAATTCAGCTGTGGTCCACAGTTGAGTCATAATGGGTTTCCATTGGATGGGGCACAGGTTCGTTCTGGTTCACTCTGGCCCTGTATAGGGGGTACAAAAAAAAGAATTCTGAGCAGCTTTGAGCAGCTTTGCAGAGAACAGCAGCAGCTTTGTTCTTCTGTTCTCATTTTTTCCAGCTGCACTGCTCTGGGCATACCTCTGTCACCATGATGAGCTCATCATTGCTGATGTTTCTAATTCAAATTCTGGAAGTGTCTATGCATGTATGTAGGAATCTTGGTCATGAGAATTAGTTTTGTGAAGCAGTCTGCAGGTAGCAAGAGGACTTGGGGGTAGATGGCATTGTGATAGAATTGAATTGGATTGGAGGCAGAGTGCAATGAGGAAGAGGAGGATTTAGAGCCCAGCTTTTTTTAACTTCTTTGGGTTATGAGAATTGCTGTGACAAAACCTGGGGAGGAAGCAAATGAGCAGGATGAGGTCTGGAAGCTTTCTGGAGAAAAAGCTAGAGTGGCAGATCTTTCAGAATGCTCAATTTTGAAGAGCCTGAAAAAGGAATGAAGCCTGTGAACAAAGAAAAATCAAATTTGACTTTGATCTGACTTGTAGACAAAGATGGTTGGGGTTGTTAAACTTTCAACCTTGGAATAGATGACCTGTGGCTTGCACCTGAGTCATGTGAGACTCCTCCTATGTATTATTATATAAGAAGCAATTCCTCACCATCTTCTCATGTAAGTCCAAGTCCTTAACTAGTGCCCATCTGTTTCAGGCAGGAACCCAGCCAAACTGCTTCTATGGGCTTCTCTTCCTCCAACATCATTTGGCATATACTTTTTTTCTCCTTTGAATACAAAAAGTGTACAACAAAAGTGGTTTGAGAAGATAGTCCCAATGTGGGTTTGTGTTGCCCAGTGATCTTTGACAAGGAGAAAAGCATAGCATCACCATCAACACCCTTGATGCTGGGTGTGAAGTGAGGCCAGTTACACAACATGTTCAATTGAGTCACTGCATGGTGAGGAGTATTTCCTGGCAAATCTTCACCAAAGATGCCAACCAACCATTTAAACCATATTTTTCCTTTCTAATGACTGCTAGAACATGTCAATCAAGTAGGGGCACTGTTTTGTTGTCCTTGACACACAGGTGAATTAAACCTCTCTGTAAAGCTCTTCACAACTCTTGTTGTTACCCCATTGCATAGCTGAACTAAAACCTCTCTCTATACAGCTTTTTATGTCTCCTTCACAAATAATATACAGATCAGATTCACCTCCACTATCTGGGACATACATGCTAATGTCTTCAATTTATTGCACCAAATGAGTTTACTGGCTTCCACATCCTTTGATTGGAAAAAAAAGTGAAATAGTCACAATTAGAGCTCAAAATGCAATCGAATCTTAAGCTTATCTGAAGTTTGGAAGGGAAAGGTACACAGGACTACAAACACAAAAGGATGCTTACCAGTGGCAAGATCCTTAAATGCCATCAGTACATTACTCTCTCTGCTCTCTCTATCTGCTTCTTGTCTGGACCCTTACCAATTTACAATCCACCATATGACTACAAGCCTCTCAGTTCACAATAAGCTTTTATCCAAGTAAGAAAACAAACTCTTCAAGCCTTGTAAGACACAAAGTCTTCAACAAGCCCACCACAATGTCTCGCAAGCCTGATTCTGTATGCCCAGAGTATATCTCATGTTCAGAACATGCAATCTACACAATAGTCATTACAAGTTGTCATTAGGAGAGGGCATCATTGACTGTGGTCACAATAACATCAGAGAAAGAAAATACCTCAGTGAATTTTTACTCGGATAACCAGAATTATATCTCCTACCCTTGCAAAAAAGCCTTAAGCCATAGTCCAAGTGCTAACCCAACAACAAATCCCAATCCATCACCAAAAGGAGAAACCCAAATTGGAGTGACTTTTCTGCCAGAATCACCAAACAATACAACTACCATATAAATGAAATTGCAGAGATATCTCCACAACAACAATTTGAATGTACCTTGACAATGAGTGCAGTTATAACCTTATGAGAGTTGATGACGAAGTGTCACACTATCTCACCTTCATCACAAGTAGCTGCAACAAGCTGTCATCAATAGCCACCAACTTCACCAGCTTCTGACAGTGCATGTAGATAAGTATATAATAATCCACACAAAATTCAGTCAAACCATTATACAAAATCTGCATCCTGAATTTCTGTCACATTTCCAGAAGCAAAAGGAAGACACAGTCATGATGTTGGCTTGTACTTCAGAGACACAGCTAGTCCCCATAGTCAATAGTATCCCCATTCAAGCTGCAAAAAGCAAGACTACTATGAGAGTAGAATTGAGCTAATAACTCTTCCACACTACATTGAGTAACTAACACATCCTCAAGGAGACTAGATGTCGGCTTACTAAACAGTCTTAAAAGAAAGATGCCATGTACAACTAATACTTCCTCAAAGAATAACTATGATAACTCTCAAGGACGCTAGAAATTGGGTCACAAGCAACAACTTCTAGGTTGCATGGGAATGTTGGGGTGGTAGGTTGGTAAATAAACAAACAAGGTAATGAGAAATATAAAACAAGATCAGCAGCATAATGGTCTAGTTGGCTACCCAAATGTTGCACAATGATAGAATGAAAAAATCAAAGCACCCTGTTCAAAATGGCACATAGAGCCTTGCTATTTAAACAACACAGATAGTAGGACCTAGTCTACCTGAAAAATAGATTGAATGTGGCCACCGATCCTCCTCTAGTCCATCTTGCTCCCACAACAAGCTCTATGTCTTCAGTAACCTCAAATATCACAATCAGCTTTACTTGCAAGCACTATGCACCCCATGCCCTGATGCTGCAGCTCTGACTGAATAATGGGCTACCTATTTCACCTATCTTTCACATCAGGTCACTGTATGACAACATTCTTGGGACATCATACAATCTCCTAGTTTGTCTGCATGGCCTCTGCATGATAATTTTCCAAATCAGCATCAAGATCCTCCACACTCATCTCTGCAGCCAAAGATCCTCGACCACGTCCAGTGCCCCGACCTCTTCCACGTCCCCGGTATGTGTTGGGACCATGTCTGCCTCCCACATTCCCATGCCCATGAGCTGCAGGACTGCATAGACAACAAAAGTTCTTTTACTACCAGGAATGATCATTGACCATAATTTCTGTGTAATGGTTCAATGTTCGATAGGAAGTCAATACCTTGAAGGAAACAAACCACATAAAGCTCTACATAACTTGCAAGACCAATATTAAACCTTTGACTTGAGAAACTTCTCCCTCTTCTTTCCATCACTACTTTGACTGCCAGCAACTTGTACCTCATCTTTCAGCTATCAACAAACACCTAACTCCAGATTGACTGCACTCAGTGGACAGCCCTGTAATAGGAATCTGACAACCTTAGACACATTCAGGATCCTCTATAACCAATTTAGACATTGCTTCCAGGTGTCTCCCAATGTTTTTAGACAGTGGAAAAAAGTCCTCAAAAGTCAAACCTCTACCCAATCTGCACCCATACATGAATCCATAAGCCAGACAAAAGCACATACACTGCCATGACAAGAGGTTGCCTTTGGCCAGCATTGACAGAAACTGCTCCATTTGAAACTCGGATTGTAGTTGCTGGGACAGGAGTAGTCAGATTGGTACCAATGAGCTCAATTTTCATAGATTTCCCATCTAGCTGGACATTGTTATATCTCTTCAATGCAGCAATAGCATCAGCTTTCCTAGAAAGCACCACCTCTGCTGTTCCCTGAGGTTTAATGCACAAGACAGACCAAAGATAAGACTAGTCAGCTTGATTGTAACTTACAAAAATTGCCCTGCTAATGTCAACATGAAAAGCAGCACATAAAGTATGCAGATTCATAGCAAGATGAGATGTATTATGAGAAGCTCCTTTCATTGATCTAGGTCTGCTATTCCTAGTGGCTGTATCATGATATCTATGCACAAATAACCCTCATGAATATCAAGAAATCTCCATACTCACAATTAAGCAAACCAGGACCAGGCAATAGGAAATACACAGAAGGAAAGAACTAGAATGAAAAGAACAATAAAACTAGCCATATGAACAGCAGTGACTACCCAATGACTTCATCAGCTCCCTGCAGTGTGTATAGGCTAGTCTAACCACTAGCCTGCCTACTGGGTTTCAGACACAAGTCTGGAAGCAAAAGGAAGACTCAGCCATGATCCTGGCCAACACCCTAAACCACAGAAGGGAAAATGCACAGGAAGACTCACAAAATCCAAGGAGTCACGAGAGAAGCCATTAGAAGTATATCTATGCACAAATTATTAGCTCAATTTGAAGACGATTTATGCAACCCTGCTAGGAATTCATGTAGAGGGAAGACAAAAAGGACAAAACATGTGCCTACGCACAAACACTGCACACATCACAGAAGACCACCAAGGACCTAATTTAGAGAGAGAAAAGTCAAACTGTGCATACTCTTACTAACTAACCTTAGATCTACCACTGCGGTCATAGTTGATGGAGCAACGCTTCAGATCCCCTACTTCCGAGAACAGCTCCTGCTAACAGAAACAGGGTTCATAAGGAATGGTTGAAAATATGAAAAGTCCTCAAAATAAGTACTAAGAAAATGTCATCCATCTGCAGGCCAACCCTTTGTAGAATAGTTAGGAATGGGCAATCTTGAGCAACAACTCACCCAAGATTATGTCCCTGTCATCAGACATGTCCAGGTGGTACATAAGAATAGTCATCCTATGAGCTGAATGGGGGCCAGTGAAGGTTTTCACACAGACTTCTGAGAGACCTTGAAGATAGTGCATGCAGGGTTAAAAGTAAATATTCAAACATGCCTTCAGCATTTCTTCAACTCAACTGAGGAACATAACTGTGATTGTCACACAAACTCTGCAGCTGTACCCAGTACTTTTGACACAGAGTTCAAAAATTCTTTACAGGCTATATGCAATTCCAATTGAGGAATGAAAGAGGTACATAACAACTAGCTTATGGGCCTCCAGCAATTCGGATACTAATTCAAGTATTGAGAAATGTTTGGCTAGTGATGAGACTGACCTTTATGTCATCATTGGAGACTCCATAATCAAGATTGGAGATGTAAAGCTTAGTCCCTGTTTCAATTCCAAGTGACCTGGAGGATGGTGCAACAGCTGTGGCATCATTGTACAAATCATGCTGCCATGCAGAATCTGTTGGTGCACGGTGCACAGCCTGTCATCACCACCAAATCACAAGAGTACACACAAGTCACATGGTTATCAGCACAAGCATATTCACAGACCAACATCCATGGTGACAGAAAGTTACAGAGATTGATTGGCCCAGCATAAGAGCAGAAGGTGCAGCCACATTGCCAAACCTTCAGATCAATTTGCATACTTCCACCATGTGTGTGAAATGGGAGATGCTCAGTACAGGATTTATGTGAGTGTGAACCATCTGGTCTAGGTCTTTTCAAAGGTAAAAAGTCAACAAGTCATCTACAGTGTAGTAACTTCAAGGGTTCTTAAGCCCTAGGAGGGAAAAGAAAGTAAACAGGGCGTCATAGTTACAACCTCTGAAAGGAGATAGTAGCTGTAATGGTGAAGACAAAGGCTGTGACTAGAAGACATAGCCAAACACCATATCCATTCTATGGTATTACATAGCCTGTCAAGAGGTCTTGAATGCATCCTCAGCTTCACTACACAGTTTGGAAGAAATGCTCTTGGAGCATGGTCTATTTCAATAAGCTGATGCAGGCTTCCTCTATTACCTATATTTCCTTCTGACAAAGTAAAACTCTGACAAAAGGGGTAAGCACTCGAGATTAACCTGAAGGGCTGAACCAAGATACCAACTGCAGACACTGAATCATTCTTCTTGCTCTCCTTTTCTCACAAGCAAGAACAGTGAAGGCAATATACTGAATTATTTTCCTTGTTATAGTCATTTCTTGTTAGTGCTACAGACTGCTGTGTAATTTTTCTCCTTCATTTGTTCATAGCCTATAGTTATAGTCTAAACAGAACCATTTTTTTCTCTCGAACAGCCAAGAATGGCTAGGGATACTGTGGCCTCTAATCCTAGCTTCTTCATCATCTAATCAAGACTATCAATTGTGGTCAAGGTTGAGCCAATGCAACATTACTTTTCTCCTCACCATTTGTTGTCATAAAATGGCCAACCACGGCTAGGGTTTCCATGCCTCCTCTATCTCTGTGTGCCTGGTTACATTCTCTGTAATCACACAAGAATAGTGAGATTTCAAAGAATCTCCATGACAATACTTTGAAGGTAACACAACAAGGGGTGCAGTCATAACCTTATGAGAGCCACTCATAAACTGTCAGACCATCCCCTTCATTACAGATAGCAGTGACAAGGTGCCATGACTACCTGCTAACTTCATCAGCTCAGATGGTGGGTGAAGACAAGTACTACATTGTTGGCACAAATTTTAGTGGAAACCATTTTAGAACATCTGTGTACTGAGTTTCTGTCACATTTCCAGAGACAACAGCAAGACTCAGTCATCATGTTGGCTAGCACTCAGAAAGACGTTGTTAATTGAGAAAGTCAATAGTATCTTCATTCAAACTGCATAAGCTTGTGAGGGTAAGCTTCATTTCATTTTGGCCTGTCCCTGTGCAAGCAAGCATCTAAGCCGAGGTATAGAGAGGCCTACATATACGGTGTGCCAGATGCTTGCCTTGGCTGTGGCGTATGGCCTTGGCTAGGTCTATGCCACAGCACAATTCTTCTTTTTCTGCTTTCCTTTTCGCCAACATAAACAAGATATGTTATGATTGAGAGACTGCATGGAATGAAGACAGCTGCAGTACCTTCTTCGATTGTTTGCTCTCCTTTTTTCTTCTTTGACAAAACAAACAAGATTGAATGGATCAAGAACATGAAAGGGACAATGCAGCAGCTCAACATTCCTGGCAAACATGGATTACGATTGAGACTCTGCACTGTTCTTTCATACTTTTTTCTTTTCTTTTTTTCCTTCATTTTAATCACCCGACAACGACATGTAGGGTTCCAGCTACTCCTTTCTCAGCACGAACAAAGAATGGCTAGGATTTGAGAAAGCGAGGATGCAAATAAAAAATCGGCTACAGTGTGGGGTAAGTCCAAAAGCCGTTGCAATCTTCTTCTCCAATTCCTTGTATCTGCTTACCTTGGCTGTGGCGTAAGGAGTAGGCCGAGCAGCCGATCGCGTGACTTGCCTCCTCGCAGGCCCCGTGGTGCCACCACCAGACACCGCGGCATTGTTGCCCGCTCCCCCTCGCACCCCACCGCCTCGGCCTGCTCTACCTCCCACTCCACCTCCACGGCCCACCAGCTTGTTGTTCTTGATAAGATCATCCAGGGACATGTCCAGGGCGCTCGTCATAGCTCCTCCTCCTCCTCCTCCTTCCCGGCCTCCAACTCGGCCCTATCCCACTGTCCAGCAACACCTCCCTCCTACTCCACCTCCTGAAACCCGCCAGCTGAATACCCCGCCAGATCTGAGAAACCCTAATGCTCTGGACGCTTGCGGGAAGCAAGAATCGACAAAGCCAATCGAGACCCAAAACAGGGCTAATAGCTACGTACCTACCTAGTGTCAACTAGGTTTTCCCTAAACCCTAAAACCTAGTTGGCACTAGGTAGGCCTGAATCTGAAAGAATGGTTGTTGCATGACCACCACATAAGTATTTGTAACATGTATTTGTGAGTGTATTTGTAAATGTATACATATTATTACATATAGTAAAGGAACAATGGTACCAACAATGAAGCCGCCCTTGAAGCCGGACGGACAGTTTACTTCGTGACCATTCCTGCTGTAACAGACACACGTGTAGGCGCACACGGAAGATAGATAGCGAGCAAGACAGTAAGGATGCCAATTCCGGCTGTAACATGCTTTTCCAAGTTTCTTGCATATTGCATGTATAACGGTTGTAACTTTCTATTGTATTCCGAAAGAAAACATACACACGTGCACGCAGGCAAGAGAGCAGATGGCAAAGACACACAGCATGTACAAGTGTGGTGGGATGGTGCACTTGATGATGCAACCCTGCACTTACACTTTGTAGACGCAGAAGTGTCTTCTTTCTTGCTAATGCAGTTAGTGAGCTGTAACTAGCTAGGTAGGTATATTAAGAGGAACTTGCACATGGAGATCGGTTTTTTCATGCCTTCTTGCCATCACTGTCTTCGCGTGGATCCATCGATGGATCTTGGCCTGCAAGGTCCTATGTTGCAAGTAGCAGCAACAGCAACTTCTACAGGTCCGCACCCCAACTTGATAAGTCCGTTCTCATCTTTATGTGGTTGTTCATCATACCTTCTGCAGAGAAGCACATGTTATTAATTTGTGTCCGGGATGCTTCTGTTTTGCAGTGTGACAAGTGTGGTGACATTGTAGATAGATCAAGGACCCAAGAGCTTTCAAATGATTTTCATAGGTATGTTATTTTGGCCTGGGGATGAGGTTCCGGATCCTGGACCTATGGTTCCTTTTGCAAGCTCGTTGTTGAGGGCGAACTTTGATCTACCTGTTGCTGCTGCAGCAACTGGATAATTATTCTTACGTCAACAAGTTAATGAATAGTTTACTTGTGGCTTTGCAATGTGTTCAAATGTCGATCCAGTGCAGCTTTTGTTGACTCCAGTTCTTGTTATAACTGCATTACAAACTGACCTCCTTCCTCAAGAGTTTCTATAACAAGGAAAACTGACATTATTCCAGGCCACAAACAGACACAGCACACATTGAAGAAGAGAACGTACAAGGTTGCAAGCAAGGATTCAAAACCTTCTTTAGCTGAGCTTTTAACTCTGCTATGAACTGTAGATGTTGTGCATGAACCACTTTAGATAATCAACTTCGAGTGCTTTTGTCTAAAGAACAAAGCAGACACCTCAGTTCGAATTTTTTAAATCACTACAAAGTTCATCTAATTTTTTTAATCACCAAAAATATTCAATTTTTTATATAAAAATAGCCAAATTCTATACTATACATGGTTCAAGTAGGTATTACACAATAGGATACACACACCTATGCATTATGCATCTGTGAATTCCGGATTGCTAAATCACATTGTTATGGATTGTACAGGCCAGTGGCAAAGAGTGAAGGCATAAAAGCATATTCGTGAAGCTACCCTTGAAGTCGGACGACTGAAGCCGGACGGACAATAAGAACAGGGGCAGACTGAAGCTGGATGGACAGTAAGAACAGGGGCGGGATGGGAGTAGTAATATATTGTAAAAGAAGAAAATTCCTTCCCCTAAAGTCGTCCCGTACAGACTCCCCCCCCAAAACCACCATGTGGAGAAAATTCTTTCCCCTGAAGTCGTCCCGTACGGACCCCCCCCCCAAAAATCGCCATGTGGAGACACATTGGATGCCACATGTACTTCATGAAGTAGGATGGATCCATGCACGTTTCTGTACGCTATGTTTTTCAAATACAAAAACGTATTCTTCGTTTTGTGGGCAGCCTAAAAAAAATGCCATACTCAGTTTCTATGACCTTGGCCTAAGAGTCGGCAATAGACCTAGTAGATGGACAACCAAGCCCTACTCATTTGCAGAACTACCCGAGAGAAAAGAGGAGAGGAGAAGAGTTTTTCAAATATAGACGACAACTTTGCTCCTGAAGTGTGAAAGAGTGAAGATCATAATTACACAATAAGCTTCCCCTGAAGCCAGACGGACAAGTCAACGGTGTAAAGAACCGGAGTGGGAAATGCGAAGGACCGGACGAGGGGGGTCGACGGGGTAAAGAATCGGAGTGGGAAATGCGAAGGACTGGGCGAAGGGGGTCGACGAGGTAAAGAACCGGAGTGGGAAATGCGAAGGACCGAAGCGAGGGGGGGGGGTCCACGAGGTAAAGAACCAGAGTGGGAAATGCGAAGGACCGAGGTGGTGGGGGTCGACAGGGTAAAGAACCGGAGTGGGAAATGCAAAGGACCGAGGGGGGCGTCAACGGGGTTGAACCAAACATTGTTGAAATAACACACCTGTGCATTATGCATGGGGCACACACTAGTTACATATAGTAAAGGAACAATGAGGCCGACCAAATGAAGCTTCCCTTAAATTCGTCCATTTGGTCGGCCTCCCCTGAATCCGTGTGAAGTTGGACGGATAGTCTCCTCTTACTATTCTCTTCACATAGTAATGTACTTTGGGACTCTAAAGGTCTCGCGCTTGCACTTGAACGATGGTACGTACACACACAAGTGCTCACACATAATGATGATCGTGAGTTTTGAGCGATCACTAAGTGGTGTCGAAATCGAGTCTCCTCTTTGACCTTTCATACTATTCTGTTCACATAGAGAACGGACACACGTGCAAGCGCGTGCACACGAGAACAAATGATCAAGAAAGACCCGGCTATTTAGATTCTGAAAAAAAACAACCAAATGTGCATGCACGCACACACACCCACAAAAACACAGATTAAAGCATTTGTGGCACACGTCTGAAGTGTGGTGGCACACGTGCAGGAATCAGCTACTGAACAATTATATGCAGGATGCAGCAATCTATCTGATCTGCTTTCTATTACATACCATTGACATGAATTCTAATTAGTTTCGCTTACACAATCACAACATCACCATTGATTCGCAGAAGCTCTAGCTGCATGCAAAATTATTATCATGCTGCATTGGATCGCCTCTATATATATAGATGCATGATTTGACTTTGAGGCATCACCCAGTTACGATACACTTTCAGTACAATTACAAGATATAATTGACCGCACTGAAGATGACCGCACCGAACAACTGCATCACCATCACCAACAGCAGCAACATCATCATCATCAGCAGCAGTTCCAACATCCACCATTGCAAGATTATCAGCAACCTCAATATTATAATCATCAAGGGGATGGAAGCACTCAATCAAAGAATATTGATGTTCCAAATTCCAAGGTACAATAGTCTTTGTCTTTCACATTCTGTGGTGACGTAACTTTTGGCATGCACTATTCTGTTTGGAGCAAGTCTTTTATGTTTGTCGCGTTGTGGTTGCAGGTAGGACTTATAATTAGTAAAGGTGGCGAGACCATCAAGTATCTTCAACAACAGTCAAGTGCAAGGATTCAAGTTGCTCGGGGTGCTGATTCAGATTCACAATTGTCGACCCGGCAAGTGGAAATCATGGGTAGTGTTAAACAGATAAGCCATGCTGAGCAGCTAGTGAGAGATGTTATTGCTAAGGTCCAACTTCAACCCATTTCTTTTCTACTTATTTGTATGCTCAACACTTGCTTTGCTTTACCATAATTGGAAATCGTGTGTGTTGGAACTGTTATTCCACTTGGTGTTAACCTCTCGCGGCATCATTGCAATGTGTTCTATCCATAGCAGGCTTCATCAGGAGGACCAGGTGGTCATGGTGGTCGCGGGTATGGCCCAAGTTCAGGGGAACAAATTCAAGTCAAAGTTCCAAACAACAAGGTTTGATCATGAAAGCAAATTGATGGATGTTCTCTAGGTGTTGCCCTTCCACAAATCTGAAACTGAGCATTTCATTTGGTTTTCCTAGGTTGGGTTGATCATTGGCAGGGGAGGTGAGACAATTAAGAGTCTCCAAAGTCATTCTAGGGTCCGCATTCAAGCATGTCGTAGAGACTGTATACATTATGCACTGTTATATGCAGGATGCAGCAATCTATCTGATCTACTTTCTATTACATACCATTAACATGAATTCTAATTAGTTTCGCTCGCTACAATTACAACATCGCCATTGATTCGCAAAAGCTCTAGCTGCATGCAAAATTATTATCGTGCTGCATCGGATCGCAAGAGGAGAAGCTGCTCTCTCTGTTTGTGTCTGCTTTTTGTATTCATCGTCTTCTTCTCAAGGAAATAGTAACAAACCTGTGCATTATGCACGGGGCTCAAACTAATATATATTAAGGGAAGAAAGAAGCCTCCCCTAACTCCGGACGAGCAGTAATTAGTTGGGGGTGCTTCAGAAGTCTAATTTTATTTTTATTTTGGACTACAATGAGCGAATTTGATTGGCCCATCACCCAAAAAAAGGAAAAAAGTTGAAACTATGGAGGCACCCTAAAATAGAAGATTATATAGCAAGATGGAGCTACGGACGTCGTGAAGCGTCCCCTGAATTCGTCCGAACCGTCATCCAACCGAATGGGCATCTCATCCATCCCGCCATCCGTCTATTTAAAAATAGAAGGATGCCAATTAAGGTCTCTCTGCCATGTTGTTGTTGCTGTTGCATGCCGATTTGGCTCAGGAAAATAATTTTGGCTCAACATTCTACTGGAAAGATGCTTGACCATTGAACATGTTGGGGAACACATTGGGAACCAAATAAAAATGAAAAGAAATCCCCCCCCCCCCACTACTACATATTGTGCCTTTTTGCGAAGGGCCAAACGAAAAACCTAAAGGGTTTGCGAAGCAAAAACAAAAGACCTGAAGGGTTTGCGAAGCAAAAACAATCTACCACATTTGTGATGCGACACGCATCGCAACTTGTGGTGCACCACCCATCGCTAATTTATAATGTACCTTTAATCATTGCAGCATTTTTGCGACATATACGACAAATAAAACTTTGTGACTCGCTCAATCTCCGTCCACCCTAGCGATATTCCACACTTCGCAACGTTTAATCATACTCAAAACATCGCACATTTTACAATACACAAAGTATCGCTACAAACTTTGAGAGCCACAAGACATCGTAAGCTTGCGATATTTGGCGCCTCGCATTTTGTGTTTGAATATGTATCGCAAACCTCATCACAAATTTTTACAAAACTTTCCGGTGGTGGACGTATCGCAAGTTGCGATGTGTGTTAGCTCGCAAATTAGTGAAAGGGTTACTAGAGAAGGAAGTTTCGCAAAAGGTTTCGCAATGTCATCTAATTCCCAAAACACCATAAATGCAAGAAGATGATGGTATAGAAAAAAAAATGGTTTTTTTATTGTTATTGATAAGAAAATTTTCAAGTCTGTGAATAGGTGATGATGGTATAAAGAAGAAAATTACTTTGGGTGTTTGATTTTTATAAATAATTTTTTTTTTTAGTCTACAAGTAGGTGATGATGGTATAGGGTTCCGTTTGCGCTTTTCTTGTTGCTAGAGATCTACTAGAAGTACGAACACTTGCCAGAGTGCAAAGGTTCGACTTGTAGTGTGGCGAAACAAGATCATCACTCCAAATCCGTCTTCAAGAGCCAGCGCAATGGGATTCTGGTCCTAGGTGCTTTCCTCCTCTACTGGGTACAATATCGTGTCACTGCGATGCTGGTGTCCCTGGAACGCATCAACAATCAGCTCAAGAATCTCAAACCCTCCGAGTAAAAAGTTATCGTGTACATAAAGTTTTCTTCTTCTTCTGTTGATGTTGCTCCTCTTTTCCAGTTATACTCTAGTTGCTTTGATAAGTACCTCTTCAAGTTTTTTTCTTGACAAGCGATGGGTGTTCTCATGTTCGCTTGATATTTTGATAAACCCTAATATTACAAGCTCGTGTGATTTTTGTGCACAAGTCGAAGAAACATCTTCGGGGTCCAATGTTTCGAGAAGAAACATCTCCGGAACATGGATTGCCTCAGCTAGAGGATTCGAGCATCATACCTGCGAAGGGCAGTGATGTGAACACTACATCTTTGGCAGTTTCTCAAGTGGTACAAGCACGAACGGACACAGTCATCGGAGGAGGAGGTAGTAAGGCATTAGGGTTAGGGCTCAGTAGCAGAATAGATACAGCAACAACGAGTTCGCCCAGGGCAATGGTGGTAACAACAAAAAGAAGCAAATTAGCAGAGCACCAGCTTTGGCAGTTTTATCTAGGACTGTTTCTGGGAGGGAGCGTTGGAGAAGGTGAGTTTGATTCAGTTCAAGTCTCTAAGATTATTTCGACGGAGGACTTAAATAGCACCTCTGAGGAAGTTGAGAGCACCAGTAGCAGCAACAATTCTGGACTTCACCGAAGATCTTGAAAGTTAGCGACGATGATGTCGGTCGATGAGAATAGTAGCCTTCTATCAACTGTTATGCCTTAGAGCGACGAAGTGCAAAAAGTGTCAGAGCCTAAGGCTACTGCACATAGCTGAATGAAACACACCCAGCCTGTAAGCACACCATCTCACTTTCAGATCCGAGAAAGCCCTCTTAGTTCAGATGCAATCTTCAACCAGGCAAGCGCAAAATTCTTGTTTCTTCTTCTTTTGGCGTTTCTTGTTTATTCTCTATCACCTATTAGCATATCTTTGGGTGCCTAATATGCTTCTTTCTTCTTGTTCTGTATCCTACATCCATATACTCTCTGTCTGAATCCAGTTCTGAAATCTATACAATCTGGTGTGTGGGCATGGCAATAATTGGAGCAGAGTCACGCAAGGCTGTTCAATCTGTGCCTTGTTATCCTGATTACAGTCAACAGTTGGCTCATTATAGAGAATCTAATGAAGGTGTTTCTCCACAACTCTCTTCTACCTATCTCTGCATATAAAGATATTCTTGTGTGAGTTATTTGTTGTAATCTCAATCTGGTTTTGTTCTTTTGAATCATATTAATTAGTTATCATGAATGCATGTGTCTTAACACCAAGAGCAGGAGTTAAGATTTCCAAGACTTCAAAGCATCTTTCACGAAAGTATCTGATATGGCTGAGGCGAGCGACACATCTCTTGGGGCATTGCTGAAATGCATTTCCCACATGTGTCTCCATTTTCACTATCTGCTTAAAGATTGACATCTTGTTTGAGCTGAAAGGACACTTTGTGGGATGTTGTTTGGACGGTATGGATTGCTAATACAAGTTGGTTTCTGGTTCAGCTCAAGGTCATTGAAGGATTGGCCTCTATTGATGTGTGGGTAATTTGCTTTTGAACTTCTCTTTGTCTGAAACCAGATGTTAGCTTATGTTTCAAGCATTCATTTTTTCTTGTTATTGATGGTTCATCAATGGTTGATTGATGTGTTCAGAAGGAATTAGAAGGACATAGGAGCATAAACAGAGGGGCTATAAGAGGTATAAGAGGAAGTTTCAAGAGATTAATGAAAAGGTTGTTGGTAGGGCTTTTGAAGCAGAATTACACAGAGACATAAGCAAATAGGTTGACAGAGTAAGAATCTTCTAGTAACATTTTGTTGCCAGTTTCCACTGAATGGGTTTTCTGTGGCAATCTGTAGGTTAACACTACCAGTTTTTCCAATTTATGCATTGTTGGCGGAGAAGTCGAAGTTGTACACACCAATCGCTGAAAAGGTATTTTTGTGTATGTGATATTGCTTGCAAATAGACACTATTTTCTAGAAATTTTATGCTCACAATGTGATGAAGGGTTGCACTTAATCTGTCATGTCACCTTAGACCTAGAGCTGTTGGCTTTGGGTTTGCCTGCTAGACAATTTTCTTTCATGTTTTTACCAGATGATTCTTTCATGAGTTTTGCTGTTGTCGTTCTCAATCCGATAAGGAACATTTCTTTCTCTCAGAGTTCAGGTTTGCTTCAGGTTTGCCTGCGGGATGAAAATTTTTTCATGTTTCTCCCAGATGTCTTTCGTGGTTTTTCCTGCTTTCTTTCTCAATCTGAGAAGGAACATCACTGTGTATCTCTTTCAGAGATACTTAGGGTTTGCCTTCAACACAAAATTCTTTTCAGGTTTTTGCCAGATGATTCTTTCATGGTTTCTGTTACTTGTTTTTTTCTCAAGTATGATGTTTTGAGCATGTGGCACCCTTGAGCAAGTTCTGCCCTGAAGCTCTAAGGTAGTTCTATTCATGATCATGAATTGTTTGTAAGTTCATTTGCAATGATGGCTGTTTTAGGGTGAGATGGTTTTTGATTTCATGTTGTGCAAATCAAGACATTCTTGCTGAATTGATTGCAGCAGCAAACATTCCCTCCAACTTTTGGTACTTCAAAGAGGTGTTGGGTCCCAACTTTTGCACTGAAAGCACTCCAAAGTTTTGTTGTGAACATTGAGAGCATCATTATGAGGTGTTGAGTGATCACAAAAAAGCATAGAAGTGACATACGAAATACGAGTATTTCTCAAAGGTGTTCAAAAAGAAATATTTTCAAGTATTTAAAAAAAATCATTATAAAAATACAAAGGCTTGAAAATTGGCCTTTGTATAAAGTATTTTAAAGTATTTCTAAAAAAGCCCAAAACTACGTAAAATACGCGTATGTTTGAATCGAATTGAGAGTATGTCACTACTATGCAAAAAAGTCATAGATAGTGTTCTCTGTCCAATCTTATGAGTGCAGATGTTTCTCAGATCCATGTGAACTTGTTTCAACTATGTCTCAGACCAATGACCTCATATTGCAATTGATTGCTATACATTCACCCATCAGAGGATTGTATTTTGATCTTCTTGACTACTAGCTTTTTGTGTTTAGATGTTGGAGTGAACTATACGAAGCTCAAATTTTGGATTGACAAGAGAGTGGAAGGACAGTGATCATGGCAGTTCCAGCAACATCCCTGCCCCCGTTGTTGAAGGATGAGCTAGACATAGTGATTCCCACCATCAGGAACCTTGACTTCCTTGAGCAATGGAGGCCCTATTTGAGCCCATTGAGCAAGGTGTGAGAAGAAGAAATGCTGTAATTTGGAAAAAATGTTGATTTGTTTTGCTGTGATTATAATCCGAATTTGTTTTGCTGTGGTTATAATCCTCATATTGCCTCATACTCTAATATGGTTTCATGCAGGTGGGCGGTGCCCAATACGCTAAGATTTAGAGTAATGGATGCGGTTGTTGTGAGCAATCCTCTTTGTTCCTTTCCTATATTTCCTTCTTTCTTTTTTCTATTTTTTTCAAAATTGTCAAGTTCCTTTATTTACCATGTAAATGCCCTTTCTTTAGTCTTTTTAAATAATTGTAAATTTTTGTAAATGCCATGTATGTGTAATTTTTTGTTTGTTTTTCATTTCAAAGTTATGTTATCAGATTGATTGGTTTTTTGTAATGTTTGTTGTAAAATATAATTTATAAGGAATAATTTTAGAAATTCATTTCAATATGAGCTCACTTGCATGTATAATTTTTGATGTTCATAGATGAGGCCCCAGGAACGTTGTTTTTTAGCTGATTGGTTAAACAATGTTTCTGGGGGCTAAGTTTTGCCTAGTGCTTATTCATAGTTTGGTCGGTTGATTGGTCATTGAACTTGTTGGCTAGCCCTTATGTCGTGACATCATGCATGTAATTTAATCTTAACAAATTGATGCTCGGGTGAAATGGATTTCTTAAATTTTAGCAAATTAATGTTTGTTATAAAATATCTGAGGGTGAGAGTGAAAGCTCCCAGGGCAGCAGTGATGAGGAGGAGAGAGGTGCTAACACTGCTCCCAGTGCTACCATTAGTAATGGACCCAGTTCATTTGCTAGTCGAAATGCAAGTTCTGCAAGGGGCAAAGATTAAGAGGATAGGGAGGAGGACGAGGACGAGGAGGGGCAGGGGGACGATGATGAGAGGGAGGAGGATGAGCAACCTCCCCCTCCACCAGAGAACACTAGGAAGAAACATTCGAGGAAGAAATCTAAGATGGGAATTAGGAAATCTAGATAGACAGCTAGTGTGTTAGATACCCAAGGGTTGCAAACCTTTTTACATTGTAAATTTTGAAATTTTCATATAGATTTATTTTTTGCGGCCCAAAGTGACTCCAAATGAATATAAACCTTGCTTCCAAAATAAGAATACAGTGCCATGCTCTTGTGATACACAGTGGATCTCAAAAACATTTGCGAGTCATAATTCTTCGCAACACTACAGAAGCCAAAAGACCAAATATACCATGTCACAGACATCGCTACATTTTTACGGGTAAAATCATTCTAGAACAAGTTTGCGAAATCATAGATTTCACAAACTTTTAACAACATTTTGATAATCCCAAAATGTTTACATTAGATTTTATATCGGAAACCAATAGACTTTTGAGTCGATTCACTAAGTTGTTGCGGTGATAGGTTTGTTGCAAGTAGTTTTCGATGTAATGTTAATCACAAACTTTTAGCGCCATTTCGAAAATCCCAAAATGTTTGCATTAGATCTTATATCGGAAACGGATAGACTTTTGAGTCAGTTCGCTAAGTTGTTGCGGTGATGGGTTTGCTACTAATAGTTTTCGATGTAATGTGAATTGTAAACAATGCATAGAAACAGTTGTAATCGGAAAAGTTTTGCGATTGTATCAAGTTCGGGAGTTGCGAAGGACTTGCGATTGTACGGATGCGAATGTTATGGTATCGCAAAAGCTTAAAAGTTTGCGAGGAATTATGATTCGCAACAACAGGGTTTCAGAAACATCTTTCTTTGTTGTTTGCGATGATATTTGGATCGCAAAATAGCCCCATGTTGTTGTAGTGCCCCCCCGCGGCCCCTCCTCCCAAAATTTAAAAGGAACACCTTGAGTGTAGGCTTGGGCCTTCCATTGGCTGCATGAAATTCCTATTCCCAAAAGAGTTCGTCACCATTTAGAACCAGAGTGGGAAATGCGAAGGACCGGGTGGGGGGGATTGACGGGGTAAATCATTGGAGTGGGAAATGCGAAGGACCGGGCGGGGGGGGGGGGGGGGGGTCGATGGGGTAAAGGATCGGAGTGGGAAATGCGAAGAATCGGGCGGGGGGGGGGGGGCTCGACGGGGTAAATAACACACCTGTGCATTATGCACGGGGTTCACACTAGTTGTCCATTAAGGGAGGTGAACATAACTATTGGGTGGTTCTTTAGTCGGGGTTCTTCATCTTTTCCACACATCATTGCTAATGCACCTTCGTCACTAATCAATTTGTGGCAAAAAACAAAAAAAATTTAAGTTTTTTTTTTTTTTTGGGTCATTGATTGTCATTTTGTAGTCATGAGTCCTCTTTGCATAAGGTCTTTACTTGATTTTTGTTGAAGGTTTTTACTGCATTTTTGTTGATTATATTCTTTTGTTGGCTTTGTCCTGCAGAGGCATTGTGAGAACACTTTTTGAATAGGTATAGAGGCTGAATGGATAATGTTTTAAGTTTTGTGTATAAGCTTTTTATTGGCCCAAGCTAATGGATGGGCATGTGTAGATTTTAGGTGCACCCATTCAATTGATGGGTTCTTTTGAAATCTACCCATCTATTCAGTGGGTTTTTCTCAAAATATGAATGTTGGATATGAATGTTGAGTAATTGATTTAATCATGTTTCTATATCATTTTATTTTTTTGGGTTGTAACTTGCCTTTTTGCATCAAGAGGCTTTGTATCACTATGAAATATAAAACACAATTCATATGATAAAAAAATTAAATGATTTTTTTTTATAAACCTAGAAATAATTATCTTCAATTCCTTTAAATCTTATTAAAATCAAACTTGAAAATTTATGCAATAATTAATTAAAATAAAATATGTCAAATTTATAATTAATGTAAAATTCGTTTTTAATATTTTTTTTTAATTTGATGTTATTTTTAAAACTTCAATAAGGCTTTGATGAAATTTTAATAATAAAATCATAATAAAATTTATTTTTATTTTTATTTTTATTTTTAAAATGTTGTTGCCTTTTATGTTATGCAATTTTATTATTGCTTTAAAATAGTAAGCATGCATGTATAATTTTAGGTTTTAACAAGCATGCATGGGGCAAACACAATTTGTTTATAAAGTTGGGTGGGGGTACAATGGGATTTATAGGTGAAAATTTAGGGAAAGCAAAGATTTTAAGGTTTTGTTTTTTCCCTTTCTCACATGTTTGTTTTTTTATTATGGGGTTTCAATGCGTATAAAGAGTGAATAATCAATTAAATTGAAAGAATTACAAGTTGTAAGTGGAGCTTTAAGAGAATGGGATGAAGGGTTAGGAACTTTTTTTCTTTTCCAAAAGGGTTTTTTTGGGTGAAGAAAGGAGGATGGGGTAATTCCATCCCTTTCCAAAGGAGGTTTTTAAAAAAGGAATTGAGAAAGGTGATTTTTTTTGGGATGGGGACTAACCCAAAGGTTTGTTTTTTGGGTGGCACGAAAGGGAAAACTTTGATTGTTTTTCAAAAGAAGAGGTGGGATTTTTTTTAATTTTCCAAGGAATTATTTTTTGGTGGTGTGGGATGGGGTGGTTGGAAAAAAGGGGTGGGTATATTTAATTTTTTTCTTTTTCTTCTTTTGTGATATGGTGATTTAATGAATATTTTTCTTTTAAAAGTATTTTATAAAAATTAATTATTATCGATTTTTTGGGAATGAACAAATTTCAACATAAAACATTAATTTTAAAATTTTGACAAAAAGAACAAACAATATTTTGTTTAAAACTAAACACTTAATACATCTAACCAAAAAGGTGGGAAAAAATCAATTCTAACTTTTTTGTGTCTAATTTTCAATTTACATGATAAAAAAGTTGATGTAAAATAATAATAATAATATATTTGAGTGAAAATAAAAATAATGGTTAAATAATGGAGAAAATTTTAAGGTTTATGTATTAATATTTTTAAGTTGAAATATTTAAGGTTCGAATGTAAGCATGAAGTGCAAAATTAAAATTCATAAAATGCTAAAGGTATTGATGTCTTGTTCATTATTAAACCAAAATCTAGCTGCCAAACCATGGCTCATCAATATCCACAGTTAATGGTAGATATTTATATATCATAGTCAAAGTTATTAAAAATCAATAACTAAAATTTATAAAATGTCAAGGGTATTAATGTCTTGTTCATTATTAGACCATAATTTTAGCCACCAAACCATGGATATGATCCTTTATTCAATACAAAATAGAAAAAGGTTTAGGGTTTAAGTTAGGTCTTTTGTCTTGTATAAATATAACATTGTATGTTTGTTGTCTTTTTTTTACAATAAAAACAATGTGTTTGGTTTAAGCTTTCATCATTTGTTGACTATTTTTTGCTTCCTTTACAAGTATATGTTTCTATAAGTGTATGTTTTGTCAAATGTGTTCTTTTGTAACTATTGGTTTTACTAAATGTTACTTCATTTATTTGTTGTCAAATTCATTTTGATAATTTTATTATTTTTATTTATTTTTGCACAATGGCTATTATTTTAGTGAAGGAAGGTAGATTAGTTGTTGTAGTGGATGATTTGGATTTCGGAATTAGAGATGTTGCACTTGAGGCAAATGTGTTCAATAGGTATGGCACCTTTGATCAAAATGCAAATAGGAACATGGAAAATCTAGACTATGCATATTTGCATTGTGATTTGTTAGACACGGCAATTTTGAAGGTGAAATTGCCTCATATAAAGATGCATGAACAACATTTGCAAAAAAACATGTTTGTGAAGGTGGAAAATTTTAGCATTGAGTCAAAGTCCAAAAGGGGTTTTGAGAAAGGTGACATGCATGTTGTCATTATAATTGAATCAACAACCATTGTGTCATCAATTCTTGCATTTCAACTTGAGTTAATTCCCATGTTTTTCCACATGGATTCCATTAGAGAATTTCTAGTGAGAATTGGAGGTCTTCTACCATTGTTGTCATTGTCATTGGTGTAAGGGGAGTAGGGGATAATAGAGGTGAAAAGAAAAAAATGATTGTAGATGGAAAAGGTAAATTTGACTAAGACATTTTTATTCTTGGCAACAATTTTAGAACACAATATGAGCAATTATTGAAGCGTACAATGGAATCCAATGTGCTATGGTTTTAATCAAGAATGTGATAACATCAAAAGGAAATCGATATTTAAAAACACAACAATACATAATTTTAGCAAAGGTTGTTGATGAACGTACTTAAGTTCGCCTTCTATAGTTACACAACAAATTATCAAATGTTCAATCTACATTCAGAAAAGTAAATTCCTTTCCTTTCCTTTCCTTTCCTTTATAACATTCACTCATTTTTTTTCAAAATTTATGCATAAAACATCAAATAGAACCTAATGTTCATCTCATGACCAAGTATATTAAAAAAGATAATGAAAAATTAAAAAATAATGTAACAAAAAATAAATTTTGAATTTATTTATTTTTATGTTGAAGAGAATTGGGTGTTTACCTAATTTTCTAAGGTGGTCCATCAACTGGTCCCTAATACTCCAAGATGTAAACCACTTGGTGGCCACTAAATGTTTCCTAGTGACCCCTTACCAATCCAAGATTGAAACCACCAAGTGGCCATAAGGTGGTTTGCAAGCCAAAAAAAAAACACATGGTCATGACCATGTGGTCATTGGCAATCCAACATCGAAATGACTTAATGGCCAATAGGTTTCCAAATGAAAAAAAACAACCTAGTGGCCACCAGATGGTCCTTAACAATTTAATGTCAAAACAATTCGATGGCTACTAGGTTTCCAACCGAAACAAAAAACAATATGGTGGCCACCAAGTGGACATTAGCAGTGCAATGTCAAAACGACTTGGTTATCGCCAAGTCTCCGAGTGTAAAGAAAAAACAAAAATGATTTGGTGGCCACTAGGTGGTGTCAAAATGACTTGGTGGCTAATAGGTCTTCCAAAATGACTAGGTGGCCGCCAAGTTTCCAAGCAAAAAAAAAAACACTTGGTGGCTACTAGGTCCTTCATAATTTAGGGTGAATTATTTTAATTATTTTTCTTAATATTATTTTTTGCTTGGGCAATAAGGGGAATTTGGTGGCCACCCAATTTTAATGAAATTTTAAAATAAAAATCATTTGATTATTCCTTCCTTAAAGAAGAAATAACCGAATGGCCACATAATTCTCTTTATTGAAATAACCTATAAAAAATAAAAATACATTGAAATGACTTTTGTTTAGTAGAATTGTTTAAAAAACAAAAATCTACATTCCATTTTAAACACAAAGTATAATGTTGCTACTAAGAATAAAAATTCACACCTCCACTTTAAGTTGGTGGGTTAGATGACCTAGGTTAACTTAGGTTTCTAAGTATTTAACCTAAATTCCCAGCCTAACTTAATTAGGAGGCTAATTTAATGAATAAAAAATGAATTAATTTGATTAATTATTAATGAATTTACTTATTCGTAGTAATTGGCCCCTATTCACCAAGGGGTTGGTCACTTTTGCCATGGTAAGTTTGTTTAAGTTCACTCAAAATCTAATGAAATACAAAATGAACTAGGATACATATTGGTGTAATGATGGGAGTTCAAAATGATATCAATTTACACAAACCAAAAAAATAAAGTTGCGAGTTACATCAAAGTGGCAAAAAAAAATTACATTCATGAAGAGTCATAAAAATTCCCAATTATGTTAAATTCCAATCATGCAATTGTGTGGGATTCATAACTTTCACATATAAGTTATAATTGAAGAGCTTTCAAAGCCAAAGTTGTAAACCTTGAAAATTCCTTTCCAATGACATATCATATATTTCATTCCAATATTATTTGACCCCTATCACTAGGTTTAATGATGAAAAGGTTTTCTTATTCAATATTTTGATTAAACTTTTAGGTCAAAACTTTAAGTGGAAAATACAAGTTCATGTCCAACATCTACATTCATTACAACAAAAGGTGTCATTGTATGCCAAGTGATTTCACTAGATTTTGAGTGAATTCATTGGTCTTAGTATATGGGGACTAGTTGGAAAGTAATGAATTAATTGGTATAGTGAATATGGATTAGTGAACTACAACCACATTTTGTAATAGTGATTTAAAAACCTTTCTAATGGTATATTTGGGGTCCAAATTGGACCAAATTTACTACCTACACATTTGTTCCAAAAAGTTGAAATTTTCATAGGATTCACTATGTCAAATGGAAGCATTTATAGTTCCATTCATGACTAAAAACCATAGTCATATATGTTTTAACAAGTAGATAATTATGTCATTGATTTAAACTTGTTATTTATGCTAATTACTTGCAACCTTGACTATATTGTTTATGTCATTCCATACCATTTTCATGACCATAATCATGGATGGATGATCATGATTTCAAAAAATAATGCGATCATGATTATTGAATTTTGTAGTATTAAATTAAATAACAAATTCGGGAGATGCATCCAATAATTAAAAATTGATTTGAAAATACAATTTCTTAATTAATTTGTCATTGCCCATGTGATAGCCTAAAATTTATTGTCATTTGTAAGTTGTCATTAAATAACCCATTCCAATTTTTTTTAATTATATGTTTTCCACTTGGTAGTTTAAATGTAGAAATGTACATTTCTTGGCCCAATCATGTGATGTCATGTGGCAACCAAGGCCTGGGAAACTTGGTTTAAGGAACCTATCATAGGCTTCTAGCTTAGCTAGCCTAGTGGGCATCCTAATAATTATTTAATTATTAGTGGTAGATGTTATTTACTATATTTTGGTTTATTAACGGATGACGCTATTTTGGTTAATTAGTTTCATGTGGATGAAGGATCGATGTTTGTTTCACCAATCAATTATGGGATGTTTTAGGAAGGATTAAAATAAGGGCCTGTTTTCTAGGGAAAAATGTGGACCATGTGGGGATTAATGAAAGGGGAATTTGGAGGAAAAAAAAGGATCATTCTTGATGGAACATGCTAGAGAATAAGTGGAAGAGACACACAAGTGCTTAAAGAGTTTGGGAAGAGAAAACCATGTTGTATTTTAGAATATTGAAATATATGGAGAATGAAGGTTATGGACTTTGATGCGTATTCCCATTTTTTAATTTTGCTTAAACTTTTTGGATGTGCGAGTGCAAGTTTAAGTTTCCAAAAAATATTGTAGTTTTTTATTTTGTTGGATTACCTTCTTATTAGTTTCATTTTTAAATGTCTTTATGGAACTTCTAGAACATGACAATAATCATATCGTAAGGCAACCAAACCTATAATATAAGGTAGTTAGTAGAAACCAATGTGCAAAACAATGAAGGCAACATGAAATAATTGTTGTTATATAGTTCATAAGTATTTTTTAGGACTAGAAAGTAATTACCTTCCAGTCATTCAACTTGTCCTAGGATTATTCTTTGTAATTTTTTTGTCTAAAGGTAGGATTGCTTTCAAGAGGGCAGTTATCCCCTCCCTTTTTGATGTTTTGATTTTATTTGTTTTACCTAGCAACCCTCCCTAATAGTTGAGTATGCAATTATATAACTACCTAGGCTAAGAAATATAAGTTAAACAATTTAACTTTGGCCACCTATATTAAAAACAAAACCCTTCATTGTGAAAGTTCAAGTTAACCATTACACCATAATTTTTTATCTGTAACATAATTAATCATAAAAAAACTATAAACACTAATATATTTTAACCTATTGCTCCCTAGGTGAAATTTGACCCTAGTTTTCCTTTTTATCATAACTTTTAATCAAATTGAAAATGCAAGATCATTTTAGATATCTACACTTTGAGAACTTTTCAATTGTATAAATAACATTCGATTTGGACAAATTTTATCCCCTATCATTTCTTGTCAAACATTCAGGAACTTGCTACTCGAGCAAACATAGTTCCTTATTCCATTAGGTCAAATTTTCCCCTTCTTCTTGAACAATTTAGTCCCCTTCTCGCTATTAACATTATAAATAAATTGAATCTTCATTTTTATATTTTAGATATTATTTTAGTTAATTTTCTAATTGCATAATCATGTGACTAGAAATTTTTGATGAATTATTATTAAATGTTATTAGTTTATTAGTTAGTTAATTAATGAATGGCTAATTTTTGCATTGGTTAAATAATTAGCTAGTTAGCTAGTCACTTACATATTGAATCATGTAATTTACAACAAATATATAAAGATAAAGGATATGGAACAAGCCTTCAAGTTGTAATTAATTTGCAACTAAACTATTTAGTTGCAAAACAATTTGTAACTAAACTCCAAGTTCAACATTTATAAAATAAAGTTTGTTTTCCATTCTCATCTTCAATAGTATATAAAAAATGTCTTTGCCTCAAAATTTTCACATTCAAAAATTTTAGCAATATGGGATGAAGATATTAAAAGGCTTAACCCAATTTTTTTTATAAAGTTTATGTACTTACCACTTAGCTACCCTACTTCCCTAATGAACTTATCCACCTAGTTATTTACTTATCTACCTACCTAAGTAGATATTTAGCCTAAATAGATAGGTAAGTGTTTAGTCTAAATTAATAGGTAAGTAGGTTTTACCTACCTACCTACCTATTTAATTTGACCTATTTACATATCTACCTACCAAAATTGATTTTGGAAAATTTTAGTTAATATGGCATGCCACGTGGCACATTTTGATTGTACCACATAAATAATCTAAAACCATTCAAACATAGAAATTGAACATCTTAAATTATTCAAGAATTTCATAAATAATATTATATTATTTAAAATCTATTAGATTAATGACATATGACATCATATGATAATAACACAAGGTGGACCAAATTAATTGCAAGCAAAAATACTTATATGGTGGGTCATGTCTAGTTCCAAGTTTCATCAATGCTTGATAAATGTATACAACAACGTTTTTAATATATCAATGTAACATTTGGACAAATTTGAAAGTAATCCAATAGGTAATAAAATATTTTAAAACATTTTGGAACACTATAACCATTGTTAAAAGAGATTTTAAAACTTTATTGGATCACCATTTAGACACTATTTAGCCAATCCCAAACTACCACATCAATTTTTTGGAATTATTCAAACATTTAGTTAGCCTAAGGTTGCACATTGGCTATTTGATTTGTGCATGTTTTGAAATGGAAAGCCTTGTCCAAAATTGTTTTCTTTATACCATTGGAAAGGACTTGACTTGTAAATATGAAATGGGTGTGAATACAAAGATAGGGGCCAAAAACCATGTTGGATAGTGGTGAAAACTGTGAGTCTTGTTTAAATGGCCATTTGAGTTCATTTTCAATTTTGTAGTAGTCATGTTTGCATGTTGTAATGAAAATGTCAATCAAACCCTTAAATTCTTGAAGATTTCAATACTCAACCATTTCAAAACTAAAACCATTTGTGACATGTTATCACCACCTAATGTGGTTGTTATGAGTTTTTCGTTTAATAGGTTTGCAACTACTATCACACTAAAAGCTCGTGAGGTCAAACTTCAAGAATAACTAAAAGTTTTGTGTGACCAAAAAATGTTTTGGATTCCTTCCCAATTGCAAGTCTAGTTCATGTGGCTATTCTATAAATTGCATGTGAAAAAACTTGTTACATTTGAAAGTGAATAAATTTTTCATTGTATCCTTTGTCATTTTGATGTTTTATGTGGTAATGTTGTAAAATCATAAACTTGGGGTAGATAGGGTTCAATTTCTTACAAATAGAATTTGGACATGAAAAACCATGTTGAAAGTGAACATTTTGGAGTTGCTAGTATATAATTAAAAGAGGTTGCACAAATTGACACTTTGCATCATTATAGTTCTATTTAAGAAATATCTAGTTTCAAAAGTTGGAAAGTTGTCATTCAATTTTTCATTTTGCAGATTTTTTGCTAATATTTAAAAATACACAAAAGGTGAATAACCACAAAAATTTCATTGATGATCTTGTTTTGCTTGTTATGAAGGAGTTACTCCCTTTGATAATGGTTGAAAACATATTGGATTGAGGTGGTTTGCTTTGAAAAGGGAATCCACACATGGTATTTCCATCACACAAAACTTTAACCAAAACAATATTACCTTTTATGACAAAACACATTCTTGAGGAATTTGTTTTGCTTCATGTTGATGTTGTAGTTTCAATCATAACATTTAACTTTTGGATGAACAAAGGTGTGTTTAACACTTTCACTTTTGTTATTAGTTTTTAAACTTTGGATTGAGAATCAAAACATGTAACAATTGGTGTTTTTGACCTGAAAGGAATATGAAATAATTGGTTTTATGGAATGATTGCAATTTTCTTTTCAAGAATATGGTCTTACAAACAAAACCATATGTTATGTGAAAGATGAAGGGGTCCAAATTTGTTTAAAATGAAAAATGCCCTTAAGTTTATTGTGAATTGTGAGGATTTCAAGGTTTAGGACCATTTAAAAGTGTTTGTTTTGGTTGTGCCTTTTCCAAGGCTTGCTAATGTGCCACTCCCAATGAAAAGGTGGTTTTGGCTAGCAACTAGTGAATATCAATGTTATTTAAAATTTATAATTCAAGCTTGTATATGACATGGTTAAAAATATATATGATAAGTAAGGTGCAATGGATAAAAGTTTATTTGGATGTAGGTTTATGGCATGAAAGTTGATTACATTGGTGAAAATGAAGTTTGTTTGGAAAGTTGTGATGTTTTAGCAAGTCCAATAATTTTAAGTGGCAATTAATGTATGTTACAACTAAAAAACATTAACTTTGTAAGGTATAATTCCAAACAACATAAATTTGGGCCTTTGCAAAAGTCATGATGTTGATTTCAATTTGAAGGAAATTTGTCTTTTGTGAATAATGACGTGGGAATAGACCACAATTTAGGAACAACGAATGATTTTGAAATCATAATCCCCCATTTGACCTTTGTTTACTAGAAAGTCCATCAACTTGTAATAGATTGAACAATAAGTTTTATTGCCCGACAACCTCCATGGTTTTGGTTATGTGTTGCGTGGGACAATCAATAAACGACATCACAATTAAGCACGTAGCTTTCTACTCCCAATTCAAATTTATTTTATTTCTTTGTTTGTAAGTTCCTATTCCCAGCTAGAAACTATAACTTTTTGTTATGTGTTGGACAAGCAAACATTGATTTTTAGTTTCATGTTTCCACAAATAAGACAAGATTGAAAATGGATTGGGTAGGTGGGTTTTACAATCTTATACAGACATAATGTTTGGATTAACCAAACTAACTAACAAAGATGTGCATGATAAAGATTATGTGTCATATTTATTTATATTTTGATTGTAACTATGAAATGAAAGTTATTTTGTTTTTGAAAGTTACAATTGGTTTTAGAATTGTATAAAAGTCCATTGAAATAACAAATGAAACTTAGTTTAATATTGTCATGCACTTGGTTCATTAGATTTTGGGTATGTTAGTAGTTATATTAAAGCCAAACGAATCCTTTCCGTTGTTGGAATTTTGAAACTTGGATTTGTAGATGTTGATTTGGAACTCATAATTTAAATCAAATTTTGTTGGTTCCCAAAATTGGCCAAATAAGCCTTATTTTGGTTTAGAAGGAAATGTAGTGATGGAATCTCATAATTATTTTAGGGATTGTGAGGCCAATTTGTTGGAGGAGATGGAAAAGGAATTTCAAAACCACTTGGAGAAGTTTGTTGATTTTCATGATGCAACAAAAAATGATTTCTAGATTGCATCATGTGTGGCAAGTCCAATTTTGGTAAGGCATATTCATTTTTTTAGATGTGTTGTTTGTTTGGATTATCTTGTGTCATATGATTTAGTTTGGAGGTGATGATCAAACATTTCACCATTTGTTTCATTTTTTTAATAAATGGTCTTCAAGTTACCAATGTGTCAAAGGCTATTCGTCCCATACGCCATAATCCTATGTAGTAATCAATATGAAAATGATGATACATGTGAGAAAAAATAATTAAGGATTATTGTTCATGTTTGTTTAGGGTTTAAGGTTTGGGGAATATGATGTTTTAGTGGGTCAATAGACATGAACATCGTGTCAATCTTAAACATTGAATGGAAATTCGATCCCCAAAGGCTTTACAAGACTGGTGTGTATGTTGAAAATTAAATTTACAAAAAAAATCTAGGAATATTGAAAATTTGGTCTAGAGATATGATTTTACAATTATAATGACAATCCAAAGCTATTCAAATATTGTATTTACAACATTAAAGAAATGTATGTTCTATATATTTGGGAGGCACAAATTTAATAAAGTTAGTTGTTGTGAAATAATTGTCAAGTTGGTCCTAAACATTAAGAGTTTGCTCACATGATGAATTGTGTGTTTGCAAATTATGTGTGCATATACAAGTTAATGTTTTTGCATCTTAAATCCTAACCACTTTTATTTGGAAAGGATAAAATGCAATGGTGATGTTTTTGTAAAAATACAATTTGAGTTTAAAATGTACACATTTTTCTTCATACTAAACTAAAATTATAAACACGCACATTCTCACAACATTTACCTTAAAATAAGATATATGATGGGCGGGGTATTTGGACCCTACCTTAATCCTAAAATTAAAGATGTTTTTAATACCTAGGCCTTATTTAATTAAAAAATTAATGATAGACAATGTACCCTTACCCTATATATATATATATATATATATATACATATGAGAATATATATAGTTCACAACCTAGTAGGTAGTAAAATGTACTACCTAGGTCTAAGTCTCTAAAAATTATTATTATTATTATTATTTTCCAAAAAATGGTAAATAAGAAACCTCAAACAAAATATTTTTTCATGTTATTTTTGTTGTCTCCAAAAAAAATTGGCCACAAGAAAGAAAAACACTCATTTCCTAGTTGTGATGAGATCATGTTAATATAGTATAATAATACCATGTCAATTACTTATTGATGAATAAGTGTAACCAAAAAGAGAGGGTCTTATTACATCCAGTAGCATACAGATTGCCTTCAGCAAACCCTACGTGCGTTCATCTGATCCTGATCTACCACGCGCATACAAGTCTCCGAACCTCCTAACACTCAAACCCCATTATCGACTCCTTCTTCCACACAATGCAGATCAGAGACAGATACAAACAACAACAAACCAAACCCAACAGCATTCACCTCCTATCTCATTCATTCACACAACTACCATCAAAAGGAACTTTGTCATCCGCATTTCAGATTATGTACATCCTCGATAGCACAAGCATTGCCTCTCAGCAAATATACACAAAACACCAGACCCGGTGCTCATCTAGTCTGTCAGTCTCTCTCTCTTCACTTGCTCTACAATTGTTCTGTAGTAGTTAGACTAATTGCTAGGCGTAGCGGAAGGTTCTGGCATTCAGCCGAGATCTCCAAAACTACAGAGCTCTCCCTCGCGATGTCTATCAGACTGCCATTCTAACTTCTCAAAATCAGTCGATCTATCCTCATAGAATTCTCTTCCTTCTCTTAATCCGAGCTTTTGATCTTTTCTTCTCATCCCAAAATTGTTTGTTCTTCTCACTCTCTTACCTCCTCAGTTAAAACTTCTTGCAGTCGCGGAAAGATCCCCTCCACACCTCCAGAGCGACACCCAAAACTTCTCGGAATTTCGTAAGCTTCCCTTAGAAGCCTCACCATCCGCCATTCGTCTTGTCCAAACTGGCCTTTCCACCGTTTGTCGTCGCCGCCCGTCCTTCATCAATTCGACACTATCGCCATTCATCATTATCCGCTGCCTCCTCCCAAGTACCTAAAGCACACAAAGCTAGGGGGCAAAACAACCATGCAATCCATGCAACAGTGATGGGTGCCGAAAAACAAAACAACTCATTCAATTAGACCTAAACCCAAAATCAGCCTAACATTCACACTGGACTGGCACCCTCTTTTCGCACCATATAAGTGCAAATTTTAATAGTGATTTTATTGGCCTTTACCTACCAAGGCAAGGATATATTGTGTTTAGATTCATTAATAGAGTATAGTAGCTTGAGGGATATTGGCCCTTAGGAGGTAATAGGTCTATTTTTTTATACAAGGATTTTTTAAAGATGATATTTTGGCTCATGTCAAAACTTGGGAAATTATTTATTTAATTTTGGTCAATATGAGGTTCCCTATATGGCTATACAATTAATTCTCTTGAAATTTCAGATATATTTTTTCTTATGAAAATTCTCTGAAGCTTAGGCACTTTAAAAAAAAAAAATTAATTAAAAAAATTGTTGAAACTTGCATGTCCTTGTAAGGTACACTGAATTTTTATTTATATATATAATTTTTTATTTTTTTTATTTTAAATTTTTCCACCTAACTTTTGTAATTTTGTCTGATATATAAGCTTTTTTGCAGGCTCTGAGAGCTTTGCAGCATGTGCAATTGCATATTTTAATTGGCAGGCTGTGACAGATTTTTGTCTGTAAACTAAATGTGATGGCGGCTGTACGCCTTCATGGATGAGATACAGAGAGGAATCATCCACCCATCAATTGGTAGAGCGGTGTGGGAAGAGAAGTAGTAGCTTTTGTTGCAGCCTTTTTTTGGGTGGCTATGGCTATGGCTATAGCCAGAAAGACGAAATGAAAAAAAAAAACAAAAAAAACTGCTAACATCATCGAGTGCTTTTTGAAATGATCAATAGCCATAATTCGACAAGATTTAAAAAAAAATCGCTATATTTTCTAAACAATTGATCAAGTAGCGATCCAAGAATGAAGAAAGGATGTTTTTAAAAACTTACTTTTCATATTTGGCCTGTAGCCAAATTTTGTTAAATCTTCCTATGGATGATCGCCACTCTGGCTATATCATCAAATTGACCAAGACCACATTGCTTTGTTTTTACCGTATTGCAAAAATATTTACGGCGAGTAGTGCGAGGGAAGAGAGAGAGAGAGAGCGAGAGAGAGAGAGGAAGGAAGGAATCAAGAGAGCGGGAGAAAGGGAGAGAACTTGTGATTGCAGTGTGAGCATTGTTGCAGAAGAGTTTGGTTTTTGTTGCTTCTTTGTTCCTCTCCATAGCCGTGTCTTTCCAGCCGTTACTTGGGACTCTTTGGTGCTCCGTTCCACAGCCGCGATCCTTCTCTTCCGGTAGATATCATCCGCTTCGCATTTGGTACAGCGGATCGATCTAAAGGAGCAGCTATAAAATTTTTCTACTCCTTGACATCCAGATCTGGCTTCTTCGCGGCCAGGAGTTGCTCGGATTACTACGATTGGTTATCTTTTTTTCTTGTAAGATCTTCAGAAAAGAGGGATCTTACTTTTTTGTTTTGATTTATGTATTTGTGTTTATGTTTTTGATGCATTTGGTTGTGAGAGAGAGGAGAGGGAAGGACGGCAAGTGGAGAGGGGGGCTTTTTTGTATTTGGAGGTGTGTTGGTGCCTGTGTGTTGTGTTAGTTGCGTGCAGGTAGCGCGGCGGCTGTTCTAGTAGCTATATGCATGTTGAACAAATCTTGTATACATTGTTGGCTGGATGTGAACTAAAATAGGAGAAAGAAAGGGAGGGATAGGAGCAGGAGGTTTGTGTAACTTGTAGGAGCAGGCTTCTGTTTTGGGTACCTTAGTGAGATCAGGAACCAGTATAGGCGGTCTGAGACTCTTAGAACTGTGAATGTGGTCGCGGATGCTCTAGAGGGCTCCATTTTCTCGCGTCTTCAAGGTCCTTTGTAGTCATTAGATCTTTCTGCGCAGGGGAGTCCGATGGGGGGACAATCTCTCATTTACAGCTTCGTGGCAAGCGGCACAAATGTACTCGCGGAGTACACAGCTTTCAACGGGAACTTCAGTACGATAGCTGTGCAGTGCCTGCAGAAGCTGCCCGCCAACAACAACAAGTTCACTTACACCTGTGATCACCACACGTTCAACTACCTCGTTGATGATGGCTACAGTACGTTTCTCTCTCTCTCTCTCTCTCACTCTCGATCCTCCTGGTCCCTCGGCGGTTCTGGCAAGACCACTCTGCGAATGCTGAATGTATCGTTGTAGTTCCTCAAGTCATACGCCCTGAAATTAGACTGCAGAGGAAAATAAACATTATTATCGTGTTTCTTTTCCTTTCTCATGTTTTCTCTGCCCCGTCCGAAATTGAGGATCATCTGCTCTGAGAACTCCCTCGTTCTGGGGCTGTACACATTCCTGGGTCGTGGCAGCAGAATGCAAAAACGAGATCTCCTAAACAGCGACATTACCAGTCACTTGCTTAGTATGTTCCTGCAGTCCAAAAGTGAGTATTGGTCACGTCATGATGTCACATTAGATGTTCCCTTAGCAGATCCTGAAGTCTACATTTAATTGTGCATGCATTCGTGATTCAGACACAGAGATCTGACTGTTGTCTTGTGTGCAAAGCTCTGGGATTGCATGGAGCAAGATAATGTTATGGCAAAGTAGTGTTCTTCACATTCAGGGTTAAGCTTGGTGTCTTGGCAGGGCTGGATGTCAGCAGTTTCTTCCTTGGATCGAATGGTTGTAGATTTAGTGTCTGCTCTGAACTTAAACAAGTGAGTTGCTTAGATCTCTTGTGTAATGCTGGCCTGAGGAAAGAACAAGAATTCAGCCCTCCTGTCCATGTTGACTGCTTGAGATGATGTGTCTATTTCATAAGTAGTTTCAGGTAATTAATAGTGTAGAACCTTGTCTTGGTTGTCCACTGAATACTTCCCCATGAGGATAAACTAGGGGCATCTCCATTGGTGCTCAGAATGTGACCCTGCACTGGAAATCTTGGATAATGTACAGCAGCTAAATCCAGGGTCTTCACTGGAAGACTTCTGTGACCTTGGAAAAATGTGCAGCTTTCAGAGCCCAGTCTGATAAACACAGTCAAATCATATTTATTGACTACTCCCTGTTTCTGATTGGCTAGATAGTTTCATTGGTCCAGGTGGGTTGCCATTAGTAGTCTCCCACCTATTTGTAGTCCCAGTTTCAGTTTTATGGGTGGGGTTGGAAAAAAGTAAGGAACAAAAACTTGGATGTGAGAAATATTTTTTCAGGGTCACATACTGCACCACTGGAGATGCTCTAAGAACATGATATGTGCCATTGCATATGGTTTTCCTGGCATGATCTGGTATCGTGGTCTTAATATGGGAGTTTTCCTTTCAAAGTGAGGTCAAGTTTTTATATTTGGCAGTGAATTTTGCTTCACTTTCAGGATGACCTAGACCATCATCATTTTCCTCACACATGCCAACCAATTTGAGCTTATGGAAGACATGCTTATATGTTTGATCAAAGTTCCATTAATTTGCCTGTTTCTCCTTTCTAGCGATGTTTTTTTGTGGAAACAAGTGACTATGTCTCAAAGATCAGCTGAAAGTGTGGAAGAGATGCCTTGCTTTGGTGCGGAGTGTCAACATTTCTTTTTTTTGGTATCTTGTTTGTTGTGATTTCATTAAGCACGGCAATTGAAATTCAGACTGCACAAGAATAAATGTGTCTGATCTAGTGAATGCATCCATTGGTCTGTTATGGGACTATGTTGATAGATTTGTGTGTTGGAAATGGCCTGCAGCATATCTGGTTGTTGCTGATGAAGAGTTTGGTAGGCAAATTCCATTTGCATTCCTGGATCGCGTCAAGGAAGACTTCAAGCGTCGTTACCTTTCTGGGAATGGAGCTGTCACACC
Organism: Sphagnum contortum; assembly: GCA_963920785.1. NCBI lineage: Eukaryota > Viridiplantae > Streptophyta > Sphagnopsida > Sphagnales > Sphagnaceae > Sphagnum > Sphagnum contortum. The sequence continues at coordinate 2,774,244 of OY987290.1, read as the reverse complement.
TGCTGTAGGCAAGGAATTTGGGTAAGTATCCAGACAGATGGTAACTGACTGGCAATGGGTTTGTGTCTGCAACTAACTTCTGCAATCCTTTACTGCGTCTCTCATGCTTAAGCTTCTTTGTCATCCTCATTACCAGAGCTTTTGGTCAGTTCCGACCTGTTTATTTTGGATTTGATTCAGACCACAGCTGAAAGAGCACATGCAGTACTGTGTGGAGCACCCTGAGGAGATGAACAAGATCTCCAAGATCAAATCCCAAGTGGCTGAGGTGAAAGGAATCATGATGGACAACATTGAGAAGGTACATTCCATTTTCATTCCTTCACTAGTGACGTTGCAGCACTGTATGAATCATACAATATTTCAAGCATAAGTTTAACATCTGTTGATCAAACCATTAGCTTGGCTGGAGATGATGTTAATTATGTGCACTTTGTTGTCCTTTTACAGGTTCTTGACCGCGGGGAGAAGATTGAACTTCTGGTTGATAAGACAGAAAATCTCCGATCTCAGGTCTCTATAGTGCCTCTATGTCATGGATAGACTGCTTTTCACCAAATAATTCTCAACCTTGCATTCTGGACCTTAAGGACCAACCTGTGTTGTTTTGATCTAATTCATTTCAAGTAGTTTTCAAATACGGTTATATCTTCGCTGGGTTGAGAAGGATGATATGTTTGGATTGCAGGCTGATAACTTCCAGCGACAAGGGAAGCAACTGCGCCGCAAGATGTGGTTCCAAAACTTCAAAGTGAAACTAATTGTTCTGGCAATCATCATTGTTGTCATCCTCATCATTTATCTGTCTATCTGCCATGGCTTTATCTGTCATTCTGGCAGATCAAATGGAACCTGAAATCTTCCCTGCATAGGCAATTCCACATGTAGCATCTTGCCTGCATGGAAAGCAATTTGACATTTCCAAGTACTGAAATTGTCTAAGATCCCCCCTTTTTTTTAGCATCTCTGAAGGTGCCATTTTCCTCCTCCCATTTCCATTTCCTCTTTGCAGAATTCCATTTCCAGCTTCTGTACAGGACTTGGATTTGAGGGTTCAGCCAATGTTTGGTATTGTTTAGGTGGAGGATAATGTTTCTGAAAGAGGGCACCTAGGTCCACAGCATAGTGGGAGAGCAGCATTACCCTTGCTCTTATGGAGTTAGTTGCTAGCTTTGATTCTCTACAGGCTGTTCACCCTGGCATCTATGGCCAAGGTAATCGAGTTGGCCACTTTAGTTTTGGACATGTGTGCGTTGTTGGTTAAATTCCTAAGAAGAGGTATTTTGGACCTTAAAGTTGGCATGGGTGCCTTGAATGTATTTTCTTGATGTTCTGATGCTATCCCCATATGCATGCCAGTGTTATTGCGCATGTGCAGTCAGGAGTTGAGAACTAATGAGTTGGAACACTTTTAGCAGCATGATAGTTTGTACAGCCAGGTATGCTTTTTACGCTTTCATACAATCTATCACCTTCATTCTGCACACATTTCAAAATGTTGTCAGATACATCTTCCTTGCATGTCCATAACTGTACTGTTTTGGGCACTCATTTTTGATCCATATTAATGGGTGACCTTTCTTGGCTGTTGTGGAAGAGACCTGCATGAAAAGGTCATGTATATTCCTCAGCCTCTGTTCTGGGAGAAGCGGTTCTTTGCTCTTGCATGACATCCTGGTTGTGGTATTTTATGTGAGATACATGTATGTGTGTATGTTTGTGTATACAGTATATATGTGTACATGGGTATTCACATCTGTGTTAATGTAAATATTCATGAGAGTTTTATATCCATGTTAACAAGTGTGGCCTCTGCTGTTGGCCCAAGTGTTACCACGGCCTCAACTGATTTTTCCTTCCAAAACCTGGTTGCTTGTAATTTATTTGAGTTTTCAGCGGCAGAAATCAATTGAAAATCAATATCTCCCACATTCTGGATCCAAATTTTACCAAATGAAATTCCATTAAATCCTGCTCATCAAAGATCTTTTCAACAACATCAATAGCACATTCCAATACCTCTGAAGTTTTTAGCTATGATTAATTTAATTTTCAGTGAAGAAATCATTCAATATTTAAGAACTTTTGCACCCCAACTCCAACTGTCATGGAACACAAGCCCATGCACCCCTCATTGAGAGTTCTGTGAAGAAACCAAGAACATGATCTGTGTGAAGACACCAAGAACATGATCTGAAGCATCCTGGTTTGGTGGATCTGATAACTACAAACAAAACAAAACTACCTTCCTTCATAAAAAGATATATATGCAACACATGTACATATTCCTCCCCGTGCAACTGAGTAGACAACTGAGCAGAAGCAGTAAGCAGAAAGCTGAATTTTTGAGAATGTGTTGATTATTAAGTTTTCAACAAGGTGATACTTCTGCAAGTTTGTAAACACAAGTTGAAGCCAAGTGGTGCTAGGGCTCATGACTTTTGAATGTGAACTTTGACTGAGGAGTTTCCAAACTTTTGAAAGTTGGAGCTTTTGAAAAGACATTCTAATGTCTTATCACATGCTTTATTTGAAGGTCATTTGACTATGTTTAAAAAATAATAATAATTGTGATTTAAATTGCTAGTTTGATTCTTAACACTTAAAAAAAATCATAACTTTGAGCTTCATATTTCAAAATGGGAAAATGTGAGCTCATTTTCAACATCTACACTTGAAGAGCTTTAATGAGCTTTTATTGTGATGTGAACATCAACATGTCAACATAATATATATGATGAAAATTAATATTTTCAAAATTGTTTAATCTATTCAATAATCATGTACTTCATGATTCGAAATTAATTTCCTTACGAAATCACATCATTACACTATTGTTCATTATAGATGGTACATTGGAACTTTTGAAAAGAACATTTTAAATCAATGTCATGTCTTTACATTTTTAATAAAAGCATTACAAAATGAAATGTAACTACTTGCGATTATGATTTGTTGGCAGTGAAAGAGAGGGAATGCAACTTAAGATCTTGGGAGTCTTTTCCTTTTGAATTTCATAGTGAGTTTTATTTCCCTTGGTTCATGCCATGCTTTGGGCTTACTTAGTTTAGCTTGCCTTGTTTTGCCTCAAACTTTGGTCACAATCCCCAAGCTAAAGTCATGACATTAAGAATGTAAGAATTGACAATACTTGGAGGAGTAAGCCTTCAACATCATGGGTCAAAAATGCTTTCAATGCTTGATGACATCATAAGAAATTGGATACAATGAAGCTATTTGAAGATTTGCAGGAGGAAGACCCCAAAAACTGGATTAATTGCCTTGTAGGTGGCAAAAGAAAATGATGACTGCACCAATAGTATAAGTTTCCCTTCTAGATTGCTTTTGATTTTCTTTTTTGTTCTAATCTATTTTTTCTTTGGTTTTCTGCATTGTTAAAATCTATTTTAATGTTTCTGCATGTTCTGACTCTGTTTTTCTGCAGCATTGTGTCAGCCAAGTGATAAGATCAAGAGAAGACACAAATGTTATTCTTGATTGTAAATTTGTTTTCAAAGTTCAACAATCAAACAGACACTATTTGTTAACAAGTGAGGTCCAATTACGAATGCTGCAATTTATAGATCAAATGTAGCTGGTTTTGAGAGAGACACAAAGAAATCAGACTTCTTAAGTTAAGAACTGTCCTGATAGTTCAGCTTGTGCAACTCCAAAATTGGAGAACCAATGTTGCAGGGATAGGAGCCACAGGTAAAGTCCAGAAAGGAAGAAGCTTCAGAAGTGAAAAAGCTCAATGTGAAGATAGGAGAGGAGGTGATTATCCACAAAATCACAGTCTGCAATGCAATGGGCAAAGCATGACTAGGAAAACAGAAAATCTGGGATCCTGGAGAGGGAATTTACATCAGACTGCCTTTCATATTTACAGCCAGAATTGACTTCATCTCCCTCGAAAAGATGTGATGGCACACCCACCTGAAGTAAGATGGTGCTCCTGGGTCTATAAGTACAAAACTGGGTAAATCCCATGTCATGTCATGTGGTTGTAGTTCACCGTTTGGATCATAGTGCCAGTTTTTTGGGGAGTCACAGAGAAACCTCTAGGTTGAAAACACAAAGTCAGTAGTCTCACTATCTCTTGATATGGTACATCGCAGTCTATGATCAGCAAAGTCAAGGTGATGACAATTGAAAAGGCTTTAGCATCCCATCTCAAAATCCCAGTGCTGTAGCAACTTTTGTATGCTCATTGAAACTCAGTTACATCTACTTAATCAGAATCACCTTCCTGTTTGCCAAGAGTGCTTGCATTTTCAATGTCTAACTTGCGAGTCTGGCGATTGAAGAGGTCAGCAATATCTGAAGGTGAGCTTGCAGTCTCAGGGTTTTTGTCTGTTCTCACTGAAATGAATCGAGGGAAACGCATGGAGATCCCACGAGTTGGATGAACAAGACCGATTCCTGCCTGATGCACAGGTGATATTGTAAGATCTGCATACAGTTGAAAGGGAAATAGCAGAAACCCCAGTTAAACTTTTGTGGATCTGGTCCAAGAATGAGTAACAGTTTGATCTCAATGACAAGGGATAGGAGATACTATGAGGACATTACCAGCACCAGCAATCTCCCAAACCACTTTAGTAGAAAACCACACATCACATTCCTCCCCTGTTTGATAGTAAACTGGCTTCCTTGGTAGCAAATGTCCCTCAGAAAAAAATAATTTAGTCTGTCATCCAAAGAAAAACCCTTGTATTAGATGCAACCTCTTGTTTAAGTTGATAATCACAAGGAATGTCAAAACAGCAACCATTCCCTTTCCAAAACAGTCTCTTTGGACACAACTGCAGTTCATGAAAACAGTGGATAGATACTGTTGCCCTCAGTATTTCACAGTGAGATGACCCACCTCTTTATAAAAAGCATCAGAGAAACCTGACATAACACGACAGACACTCTGATACTCCTCACGGTCAGGGTCGTAGCATGCCAACAAGTATGGGCTGTACCTGCAACCACTCCAGCAGGAGACTTTCATACTGTCAGGTTACCACTTTCGTCAGTCTTAAAACCAAACCTGCAAAAGCTTGGTTCAACCTCTATTTGTTAGGAACAATTTGTATGCAATAGGTTCATATCATGAAACTTTGCAACCTGCTACTATATCAGGATTCTATACAGTATTAGAGTCACTTGCCAGCCAGCTTTGCGGCCATTGCCATGCCATGCTCCTATGGGCACTAGATCCAAAGTATCATGTAATCCTTCCACGTAGTCTCTCTTTACCTGTAATAACCCAGTGATGACAGTTTGCTGGTTATTAAGTGAAGGAAATTAGCTCAATGAAGTGGAACACATGAAAGTAGAAATAGCAAGCAAATAGCTGTTCCCAACATCACATGAGATCCTCAACTGATATGGGCCACATAGGACTGCACCTTCAGCCAGGAATCTGATCTCTTGGAAGCCATGTAAGTGGCATCATCATCAAGAGACTTTCCCATGAGCCCTTCACAAGAGGAAGCCAATGCCTTCTCAAAAAATGAAGTCAACCTCTGCAAAGTTGTTTCAGAGTCTGGCTGAGCATCAGCTGCTTCCACCTTCATCAATACCAAGAGAGGCAGTTACAACAGAAGTAATGCACATATAGATTTGCGACTTGTGACTGAGAAATTGGAAGAACTCGGTCAGAAAAAGCAAGGAAACTGGATGCTGCAAGTACTTCTTATCAGATGCTTAAGGACTCTTTTGCTTTTGAGAGGGATGAACTCACTGTGATCTCACTGGCATAACAAAAATATCCCGACCTCACATTGGGAAACAGTTCCTGCATGCCTGCAATGCAGCAGACAAAGTGAGGGTGGGTCAATAAACCAAACTACAACTATCTTGGCACTTGTTGAGAAAAATTATACCAAACCAGATTGTGAAACTTTCAATCAAGGTGACTACAACAGGGCTGTTGAACTACAATATGACTTGAAACTATGTAACATTGCACAAGTTACGTGCATTTTCCTGAGTTCCTTACATTTCCGTCTTTTTCGCAGAGGATTCTTTACAAGCCTACATCACAGAAAACCAAAGAGTACATGAATGGGATTAGACTCCTACTCATGATACTAGAAAACTGAGGCCATTCACAAGATTGTCAGAATCTCAAGACAAGAACAAGACAAAGGTATTTACAATATCTGTCTATGAAATTGCAGAGAAGTCTCCAAAACAATAATTTAAACATAACATGACAATGAGTGCAGTCATAACCTTACAAGAGTCGCTCACAAAGTGTCAGACAATCACCTTCATTATAAATAGCACTGCCATGACTACCCACTGACTTCATCAGCTTTGCACAGTGGGTGTAGATAAGTTTATGAAAATTTGTCCAGGAAGGTACTTACAATTCACCATTAGCAAACATGAGGTCGAACAAGAAAACACAAACAGAGACCTGTCCACAGCCATACTCAGCTTCAGTCCACAAGGATGGGAGGAAGAGACAAGAGTGGCAGGAGAATGATTGCTGACTAAATATGCGACAATATATCTCTACATACCTTTAAGCATGGAAGTGTTACAGAAACAGAACCTACAAGAGTCATTTGTGAAAATAGAGCACACCAAAACAACATAATCAGCCTCACCTTGATATTTTGGACATTGATGATGCCTCCATCCCGAGTACCCCTTTCTCGAGTGCTCAAATGTTGGAAAGCCATCAGCTTGTTGCCATTCTCCCTGTTGACAGCTACCACCTGCAACTCAAAAGCCCTTCACCCAACTATGACATGGACTTGTGGAGAGACAGAAAGCCAAACAATGGACAACAGCTCAGAAAGCCAATGGCCCAATCAAAATTAGAAGTCATCAGAAAGAGAAAGTAAGGTGTCTATTGTCACCTCAGCATCAATGATGAAAGAACTTGTTTGGGGCTGCATAGCTGCTCGAACAATATCTGCAACATCTGGGAAACGCGAGGTGGAGTCATCACCATTACGGGAAAAGATTCGAACTGATCCATCAGGCTGCAGGTGAATCTGTGCTCGCTGCCCATCATACCTGCAAATAAGGGGTCATACAATCATTGTTATACATGAGACTGCAGAGAAATGTCCACAACAATGCTTTGTGGATAACACAACAATGAGTACAGTTGAAACCTTATGGGAGTCAATTACAAAGTGTTAGACCATCACTTTCATTGTGAATAGCAGTGACGAGCTGCCATGACTACCCACTGACTTCATCAGCTCCTAACAGTAGTGTAGATAAGTATAAAATAATCAGCCCAAAATTTTTGGCAAACCATCATAGAAGTTTATCTGCATTGAGAGTTTCTATCACTTTTCTGGAAGCAGCAGGAAGACTCAGTCATGATGTTGGCAAGCACTCAAGAGACATGGCCAATAAAAAAAGTCAGTAGTATCCTCATTCATGGTGCAGCCTTCTTGTGAGGGCAAGGCTTGTAACAGTACAACCATACAATCATATGTAGTTTAGTACAGAACAAATGGCTCCATACAATCAAATAAGCAAAAAGAAAACTCAAGCTCTGCTTGGCCCATATTCCAAGGAAGTCAGAGTCAAATGGCACAAGACCTCCCAGAAAGATATTAAGATAATGTCAGGTTTCACAAATCAAAGATTTAAAAAAATCATGGGCCAGTTTACTCATATGTCAGATATCTCAAAGTCAAGCAACGATCAAGCACACAGACATTGGTGATATTGAATTGCCTCTTCCATTGGATGACAAGCTTGGTGATTCTCAATTGTTGTTATGTTAAAACTGGTGAGGGAGTTCAAGTGAGTGTGACAAATTACTTGTATTCACAGCTGAAGGCTTTCCCCTGAAATCGTTTTACCACCTCTGAGATGCCATTAGTGATCCTGCCATGTGGTCCAGTCATTAGTTAGTAAATAAGGCCCCTGAAAGGAGAAGTACAGCATGGCAATGACAGATACAAAATACACACAAATAACAGGTGATGAGATAGAGGCACATACTTTGCAAGCATTGGCTTGATGGGAGTCCCCAAAGACACTCTCACACTTGAAGCCAATGACTCGGTTCCTTCACTAATCAACATGGGAACCAGCAAGTCCTGCATGTGCAAGGGCCACAGATGAATCTTCATGTTACTGTGCAAAATTGGTGCTAATCTCTCCACAAATCCAGAGTTCAATAAAGCTTTGTAACAGAAAGATATAGGTTGTATCATGCATCAGATCACAGACCAGATTTGGAAGAAAATTGTATGCCTCTACAACTGCTGATGCTGCTTCCTGTGTAATCACCAGAGTAATGCTCAGAACATAAACATCACATATGGCCAACTATAATTTCACAATAAGATGAAGTCAAACTCAACTACCAAAGGAGGGATAGTTAATGGGTATGCCTTTCTGAATCACTCTCTGTCAAGTACATAGGGTGACACCTCCCATGCAGACAAAGAGAATCAGAACCCAGGAACTCACCAAAATCAGTTGGTGTACTGACCATAGGGCTGTCTTTTCGACACTATCAACTCTTCACATCTCTGGGAGACCCACAGCTAAACAATATTTGTAGTCTGACTCCAAAATCCCATTCTACCAATGAGAGGAGACACAAAAATCTTACAACCAAAAGCCTTGTGAGAAGTGACAGCATTGGTGAATTTTTACTAAAGCAAGAAGCTAACCTGAAGCTTTGCCTTCAAACTGGCCTGGGCCTTGTCTACAGGAAGATCTGAGGGAAGACTGCGATGAAAGACAACAGCCTGAGCCAAAGCAGGCAGCATCGTTCCCATTGTTGCACCTATCCTCATGTTTTGCACCTGGACAGTTTCAGAGGCTTAGAGACCCTGGGTACCCTTGGCCCTTAATTTGTGGCTTGGGGTCTTTGGAAAACATTTCAGATAACAATACAAATCTTTGAGCAAGAACAGGGAGAACATGAACTATAGTAATCTGCAAGTGCATTCACATGAAGTCATGTAAAGAGAAAAGGTACATGGAGTTAAAATCTCATCCCTGACCAGTCCATGGAACAGTACAAGTAAATGAGAAAAACCCATAAGAGAAAGCTAAGTAAATCAGCAATCTGGGGCTTGCAGCATAATATATCTACTACTTAGATGCATAAGAATCTTACCAATGTGCGTACAATGTACTTGGTCTCCTTCTCCCTACAAGCTCGAATAAGTCTTAGTACTAGAGCCTTTTTGCGAGCTCCACTTCCACTTCCTGTCTCTTTGCTGCACACTGTACAGTTACTGAAAAAGTCTGCAATTTGCTTTCACATCTCCTCTAACTTAATTTTCTGCACACTTAACACAGGCAGCTGCATACCACTCCTTCAGACTAAACTTTAGCCAATAATATTCTACATTGCTATTCCCACACACCTTTGGCCAAATCACAGGCAACGACACACATGATAAATCCTAGAAGGTCTTTCAAAAGGATATACTTGCTCCCTCAGTTACCAAACACAAACAAGATGTCAGATTACTCCACATGGAACTGACACTATGAGAAGGTCTTGTGTACCTTATTTGATGCAGGGTGGAAAAAACTTGACGGATGTGGAGAGCTGGTGGTGGCCTCAACATGGACTGGTTCTGCCGACATGACTGTGCAACATCACCTAGTAACATCCTACCATTGAATTGCATGTGAAGAATATTCTACAATCCACAAAATGACCTATTCACTTCTCTCTGTTTGGAACAAATTTTCAACTGGGTGTAGAAAAATAAGATGAATCCTGAATCTATAGCAAGTGGATATGCAAAGAAAACACAAAGAAGACAAAGCTGCATATCTCCTCCTGACATGAATATCATCTGAACCTGTTTTCTTCTTGATGAAGAAAAAGTAAATTTGCAACCTACCAAGGTCCCCCATGATGTTATACATCTCTCTCAGCTTTGCTCTTTGGGTTCCAGTTGCGTCACTAATTGCAGCTGCTACTGTGCTGCCGCCAATATTGAGATCCTTCAGACAATTCAAAGCAAAGATAAAGCTACCACAAGTTAAGCACCCTACACAGCAGTCTAAAGACCATTCATTCTCAAATCGACCACTGACACAAGGTTTAATGAAAACTACTGTGGCAGGAAGAAAACTCCATCAGCAAATGTGCCAAGAGAGGCTTACAGTGTTCTCAAAACCGGGAGCAATACCATTGGTTGCAAGATAGATGGCAGGGAGTACATCCTCTGGTGATAAAGCCAATAAACTGTACAAGCAAAAAATGTACACAAAGTCGGTAGAGCAGGTAACCAAGCATTTGCATGTAAAAGTGTAAAGAGTCATAAAAGTGATGGAGAAAACTTGAAGACACTTCATTCTAGATGAGTCAAACCAGCTGAAACATTTGCTAAATCTGATCAGATGCACAAAGTGTACATCAAGAAATGCACAACTGGTCACAAAAATATGTAACCCAATCTCTGGACATTGACATGGAAATCTGCAATCCCAGAATCTGCTAATACAGGATAGAAGCACACCTCCGGAACATGTTGCAAAGCATATCAACAGTCCTCAGGCGCCCACTTTCCTGCTCCACCAAATCAAAGGTACGTGCCAGGTGGAGATAAGGAGCAGGCTCCCCCATCCTCCAGCAGGCTGCAAGATAAGGATCGATCAAAAATATAAGATGCTCCTGCTCTGCATTTCTTATTCTAACAAAATCTGATGTTAAATGTGCATCCCCCCCAGGTGTTCAAAAGTTCCACCAACATAACCTTGACTATTGACAGGATTTCTTGGCTGATAGATCCACTGAGTTAACTTGTTCCTACATTCTGAGGGCTATGCGCTCCACCCTCTTTTCCAAGGATATCCATATAATCACAGAAGGAAGAATGGTAGCTAATTTGTGACATGCCAAGGAGAGATGGACCAATTGACAACAGTATACAAGGCTCGAAATGATTACAAACCATGTGCTATTGGATTGTATTTGCCTACTGGCAAAGCAATAGAGCCACCTGGCTTCTGCTCTGAGGCTGGATCACTTGTTGGGTGAACATGTGATTGCACCTCGGACATTGAGCACATGATCTCAGCTGAATTGCCACAAGCACTTGCTAAGCCTGCTCCCATGTCTACAGTAGCTAGTCTGTCTTCGTCTCCCTCTACTTCTGATGACAATGTCACTCTCTGTTGATCATCTTCACTGGTTCCATCGATATCCCGAGTGCTTTCAGAAATAATAGGAACACATGGTGGAGATTGTCCTCTTTCAGAGCCCAGATTTTCCCTGTAGTATAAATCTAAGGCCATGCCTACATCTCCACTTGCATTTTGAAGAAGTACTTGAGCAGCTTCTCTGGTTATGTTCCCAGCCAGGACTGACAGGAGCTGGTCCACTTTATCATTACACTCGCCCAAGTCTCTCTCAGTACTTGGCAAAGACTTGCCAACAATTTCCTCAACTGGAGAGGTCACAACATCAACTACATCCCCATCTCGTCTACTTGGATCAACTTCTGTTGAGATATTTGACCTTCGCACTGCCTGGGGGCTGTCCTTGCCTCCCGTCAAGCTGACTGACTGAATCTCTTCGATTTGGGTGCTGCTAACCTGATTGTCAACACCTAAATCATTCATGCTTGGAGAAAACTTTGGGGCTACTTTCTCAAAAAAGTTCAGGATTGTTGGCTGCAACCCCTGCTTTTTCCTTTGAGGTGGAAGAGCCACTTGTGCTTTTGACTTACTTGTTCCAGTTCTAGTAGAGGAACGAGAGTGGGATTTAGTGTTAGAATTTGAAACCTTGGATAATTTTTTTGTTCCCACCTTCTTTCCATTTTGACTATCTTTAGGGCTTGCTAATGGTGTTAACCATACCTGGTTTCTCTCAAAAGACTCAATACTCTGGCTCCCTGCTACAGCTACACTTCTATTATCCTCCCTAAAACTCAAAGAAATTCCTAAAGATACTCCAGTTTCCGTTGCTTGGCCAGTAACTCCAGCATCATCTTGCACAGATTCTTGTTCATAATACAGAGAGACTGCCACATTCACATCCCCTTTGGCTTGCTCTAGCAGCATATCAATCTGAGCATCACTAAGGCAAATCGGAAGGATCAACTTCAGCTGGTCCTTCTTTTCTACGTGAGACACCCTGCCAGATGGTACTCCCAAATCCATTAAACTTGTCTCTGGAGTTCGCAATCCAACCCCAATTCGACTATCAATAGCCATGGCGGACACAGTACATTTGCCACTTTCTTGAGTCTTCTGTTCAGGAATTGTGCCTGAACCTGTTTGACACATTCCAGAAGGATAATCATATACACAGATCCAGAACAAGAAGCAGGCACTGCAGAGGTTACAAGGAATCTAAAAACACAATGATAGCTAGCAGCATTTCAGTTATTTAATAAACCCTAAACCCTACACTCTCTGACACTACCCAACACTCACTTACTATGTGAGAGACAAAACAGCTAGGGCTTTACATTTACCAAATAATCATAGTCTAACCTCTTTGAATAACCAGGTCATTTTGAGTCCTTTCTCCTCCAGTCCCTGCATTGAGTTCTTCATTGTCCCGGTGACGTTTTCTTGCTCCTCTTCCAAATGCTGCCTTAGGTGGCAGCTGATAGCTTGTCTCTGCACCTAGATCAGAAGGTGAAAGACCAAAAGCCAAGAATTATAAAGAGACTTTTGCCTCTCTCACTTGCCAAAGAAAGAAAGATTTATGAAAGCTCAATCAACAAACAAAAAAAGACCAAATGAAAGTACGTATGCATGTCCATCTCTTCCTACTTTAGAGGTCAAAGTTAACTTACCATTCTCTGGGCTGTTCTGAACTTTATTTGCAGAATCTGCTTTTGTTCCACCTGCTCCAACAGCCTTGCTTGCAGAATTTCCGCCACCAAGAGAGCAGGCTTCCAGATCAGCTTGCTCTCTCTTCACATTGCTGCTTTCTTTGATAACTGCCTTCTGACTGAATCCTCTCAAAAACTTTTTCTTGCTAGCTGTTTCATCTACTAGGTTTCGAAAGTGCATTCGCATTGCAGCCACTGCTTTGCCCTCCATCCCCTTCCCTTCAAGCCCAACAGTGGGAATGATCTCTTTAGGCCTAAGAAAGGCAATAAATTCTCTAAGTTCATCATAATTCGAATGCTCACTGTAGGGCACTAAGTGAATCTCACAGGCACCTTTTCTCTTCACAGAAAACACCTTCTTTTTTATTTCATAAGTCCAACCAGTTGGGACAAAGCCAACCACTCGACTGAACCCTGAATCTGTCAGGAGGTTTTCCATATTGCCAAAATTTGGTCGAAAATAGGGCCAAGTCTCGCCCAGAAAATTCCATCCCACAACATGGACATTGGTTGCTGATGGATCTGTTGTGAAAACCCCGATATTCTCCAGATTCAAACACTTGAGAATTGAGAGCTTTCTCTCATTGACATACAGCAAACAATTGCACTGCTTTGCAACTGCTGAAAGAATTTTCTCCTTCCCAATCACATAGGTTGATATCAGAAAAAGGGTGGTAGATCTGTCAACAGATAACATTTTAGAAATCTCTCTTTTGTAGGAATCTTCACTGGCAGGAGCACTTTCATCAAAGCAATCAACCTCTTCAGGCCTTTCCTGCTCTTCTTCTCCATCATTGCTCAAATCTCTATCAACTTCCCTACTACCATGCTCCAAGGCATGAAGGGTAGTCTCAGATGCCCTCATGTTCTTGTTATCTGCTTCATTTCCATTGATCGGTTTCACCTCAGAGTCCATCCTTTCACCATCACCTCCTCCTTGCATCATCAATCTATGGATAGTCTCTGCCACATACTGCACAGACTCGCTTTGGCTGGGAAAGACGAATTTAGGGTTACAGTAGGTGGTGTCCAGAAAGACGGCATCGGCTCCCACGAATTCGCACAGAGGAGATGATACTTGTTTCATGGAGTGCGAGAAACGCATGTCACCGGTATGAACATAACGACGGAATTCCTTAGAGGAGCAGCCCCTACCGCCCTTCTTCTTCTCAAGCAGGGCGAGGGCGTCGTCGTTTTCTTCTTCAACAGGCACTCGGAAAAGGAACTGTACAGCACCGGGACAGTGATTTGCATCCACCAGAATCACGTCAACACCATCGATGCAGAAATTCTCATTCATGGCGAGCGAGACCACAAGCGAATCCGGTACTTTCAACGACAAACGAAGCAAGGAAGCGGTAATCTCCGAGCAGAAGATGAGTCCCTTGTTCCACAGAGGAGTGATTCCAGTGTAATGGTCACTATGGAAATGTGACAAGAAATACGCCACTGCAAAAGGACCAGCTACTCGGAATCCATCAACAATGAACCTCGTTCCCGGGATACGCTTGGTGGTTGGAAAATTGGGTGGGAAACTGGGAAGAAGAAGAAGAAGAAGAGGAAGAGGAAGAATTGGCTTCGCTTCTTCCTTCTCCTGCGTCATGTCCGTTGTCTTCTGCGACCGTAAGTTTTTGATCTCGGCAGCTGCTGCTACAGAAGACTCCGATCCTTCGGCAAATTCCGCCAGCGCCCCCAAGCGCTCCAACGCTGCCCGATATCGCTCACGCGAATTGATAACTCTACTCCCGGACATGACTGCCGCCATTGTCGCTGCATTTGCACAGTCGCAAACGAGAGCACAGCAGCCACGGCGATGAAGAAGAAGAAGACGAACAAACTCTGCAACACAATTGCACCACATGGTACTGTGTGACTTCAGGTAGGTACAAAATTAGTACTTACTCCAGAATTTGGTAACCCTAATTTCAGGGGGGGTGAGGGGATATGGTAGGTACTAAACGCAGTGTCACTAGTCTAAAAATGGCAATTCCAACCCTTTTTATTAAATCTCTTAATTAAGCTACTATACGCTATAATGAATCTAAGCACAATATCTTTGCCTTGGTAGGCAAGGCCCAAAAAATCGCTGCTTGGCGAAGGGTTTTATTTTTCCAGTTTTGTGAAGTAGGTGTGTTGGTGAGCTCCCCACAAGAAGTTTTAGCCAAATTTCAAGAAGTTTTAGCCAAAATTTGGCTACAGCTCAGAGTGGACATTACAGAAAATTAGGATTCCTGTATGTACCGATCGCGCTGGTGACATGTTGACCCTTGTTATATATGGCGATCTCGGTTTTTTTTTTTTTCCCTCAAAATATGGCGGATTTATAAGATTTTCTTTTTCCCCAAAAAATCTTTGTACGATTCTGACTGCAATTTGGGGGGGGGGGGGGTTTTGCCAAGGGAGCGCCAAAACAGCTTCGACACAAATCATATTATTTGTAAAAATGCTGAAATTTTCAAAAATAATAATTCACAAGACTAAATAAATAAATAGTCTTTTGATAAACTCAACTTTCTGACATGAAAATTTCAAAACTAATTAATTTACCTATTCTACAGAAATATGTGTGTTGTACTGTAGTATATTCTTAAATACCTACTAGAACTTGTTATTAAAAAATACGGCGATTGAGATATCGCCAATAAAATAAATTAAAAAAAAACACCACTGCGATCCACCACTTCTACGTTCCCGAGAGAGTTCTCAATGTGTTCCCCAAGCGGCAGGTCTGCAGCAGTCAAGCTGCTCTTTGGCTATGGACGGCGTCGCGTGTTCGGTGTCTTGTGCTTCGCTCTCGGGAGGGAGAGAGAAAGGGTTTTCTCGGTCGGTCCTGCTTCTCGCAAATCCCTGTTGCAGCATATCGTTTGAAGCAGCAGCACGAACACAGCAGCTATGGCGCCGGAGAATTCCAAGGACAGCCACGCGATGGATCAAGATGTCCAACCTCCGCCATCCAAGTTGCTTCCTAAGGAAGCCAAGAAGAAGAAGGAGGAAAAGAAAGACGAAGATCTGGTATGATGATGATGATGATGATGTGTCTTCACTTGCTGTTACTCTCTCGTTTAGTCCTTGTAAAATCCAGGACTGAATTTTCAGGCGGGTTCTTCTTCTTTGGTCATAGTAAGCAAGCAATCTTTTTGCAGTTACTGAATCGCGTCAAGACCTAATCTGTAGTGGAAAGACTTTGTTTATGGCGTATCTATGAGATCGGCCGCCACCCAACTTTGAACTTGAGTTTCAGAATTGTTGTAGAGATGTGTTGCGGGTTTTAGAGTTGGATTTCTCCAAGAGTGATTGATTGATGAAGGTTTTCACTTTGCCAGGAAGATTTAGGTTTAGGGTTGTTGTGTGAGTCAAAGGTGTTACCTCATCGTCAAGCACATGAGACCAGACGTTTTCGTTTGCTGCTGAATTGTTTTCCCCCTTGTCACTAAGATTGTCTGATGATGCCCAAAGTCTTCTTTGTTTATTATTCTGTCCATCATAGACTCTTGTGATTGGTAATTGAGGTTTTCATGTGCTACCCTGAGTTCTAAGTTCATGCTTTTTGTCACTGAAGTTCTGTGTGACCAACTTGCAGTCAGAGGAGGACCTTGCCCTTAAGCAACAACTTGAGCTCTATGTGGAGAGAGTGCAGGATGGAGACCCTGCAATTCAAAAAATGGCACTTGAAGCCATGAGGTATGCAATTCAACATCCCCTTACTTTTGGTCTGTGTCCTGCAGCTGTTTGAGTCCATGCAATGCAGCACTCTATTTGAGAGTTCACGTTGAGAAAGACGAAGTAGTTGACTTCTTTTTTGAGGATCATTTTCTGATACAATCTCAAATTTGTAGTTCTGAGAACACAAAAGGTGTCTGTAATTTCTGGATTAGGGCACTCATATCTGTGTG
This sequence comes from Sphagnum contortum, assembly GCA_963920785.1. Classification (NCBI taxonomy): domain Eukaryota; kingdom Viridiplantae; phylum Streptophyta; class Sphagnopsida; order Sphagnales; family Sphagnaceae; genus Sphagnum; species Sphagnum contortum. The sequence continues at coordinate 2,757,557 of OY987290.1, read as the reverse complement.
GGAAAAAATTTCAGGCAAGAAATCAGGACAGCTACAAGCTCAATGACATCTGTTCCTAAGCCATTGAAGTTTCTTAGACCACATTATGGCACACTGAAGAGTTATTATGAAAAGATGGTTGATTCAGAGCTGAAGGTAGTTTGCCTTTGAAATTACTCTTCCTGTTTCTTTGATGGGATCTCTAGCTTGACTCAATAATATGGATTAGACTGTTGTCTTCTATGTTTGTTCATCAATGCATTGGGAATTTTGTGACAGAGAAGTTCTTGTGGGGCTGATGAGTATTTTCTGTGCTTGGCAGAGATACCTAGCAGATGTCATCTCGGTGCTTGCCCTCACCATGTCAGAAGATGGGGATAGAGTAAGTTGTCCTTATCAAGTGCCCTTTGTCTTTGCCTGTTTGACATCTGCTCAAACATTTTCTCCTATTCTATCTTCAGGCCAAGATTTGAGTAGTGCAGACATTGTTTCACTATTCCACCTCAATACTTTGACAAAGAGTATGTGTGTCCATTAATGTCTTGGCTACAATTTATGATGCATAAAGGAATCATTGCTTTAGAGTAGTGTGGCTATAACTGTACTTACTGCTAATGTGCTATTTCCTTCGCAGGAAAGCTTGCGCTTTAGATTGCAGGGGTCAATCGGAGATATAGGTTCTTGGGGCCATGAATATGTCCGGTGAGATCTCTTTGACTTAATATCTTTTCTCTGTTTGATCAGCAGCCTATTCAAGATTTCCTTTTTATTATTCAAGAAGGTGTTCTGCAGTTACAATCTCACTCACATCTTCAATGATCTGGATCAGCAGTCCCTGGGAACTTCTTGTATGTTTTATCTTTATCTCTGATAGTACCAGGTCCTGACTTACTGGCTGTGAGGAGCTGATTGTTAGGTTGCTGAACAGAACAATAGTTTGGTCATCTTGATAACTTGCAATTCAATCTCTTTCCCTCAGGAACTTGGCTGGAGAGATAGGCAATGAGTTTCAGCAACGTCAGGTACTTCTTTTATCAGTAGGGGTTTGGATTTTACTGTTAGATTTTTCTTATTGATATGCAGAAATAACTTGGCTGCTATAAGGTTTTGTGTTGCTTAGTGTATTCTCTCCAAACTCATTACACTTCCTGTACATGCTGTAGTGATTAAATTCTTTTGTCCCAACACTGCAGACTGATGAGCAACCTGTGGATGATCTTATGGATTTAGTAAAGCAGATTGTTCCATTTCACGTGAAGGTATGAAGGGTCCACTTTCACATTTGACAAATTTTATGTATGAACTTTACAGTTGCTTGTGGTGAGAAGATAGAGCAAGCTGTTATGTAATCACCTATTTCTGGAGCTGTCTTTATTGGATTTATGTCCGTTTTCTCCATGGTCTTGTTTGGGAGTGTTAGTACAGTGGTGGTACTTCCTGGTCTCTCTCACAATGTGTATTGTTTGAAAAATTGCAGCATAATGCAGAACCAGAGGCAGTGGATCTTCTTATGGAGGTATGGAAGCATACCTTGTTTAGTCAGAATATCCTGTCTTTTGAAGGAAGAAACTGTTATTGTCCTTAAGAATGGACTCCATATCAGGGGAGGGTTGTCTCGGTGTTTTCATTTCTGGTCTTCTTTCAGTATGGTGATATTGTCTCAGAGTGATGCTTAGGAATTCAACAGTACTCAGGCTTGCCCTTGCAGACCAGGAAGTGGTTCTTCATCAAGCCGGCTGCAGCTGCCACATGCACACACACACATACACACTCTCAGCATCTCTGTGTTTGCTAGATTTTTCCCCTGCTGTGACTGTGCAACTGCTTAATATGTGCTCTAAGTAAGATGTTGAGCATTGGATCCTTTTGATCAACTTTCTTGGTGCACTTTCTCTTATAGGTTGAAAACCTGGAGCTTTTGACGCAGCACATTGACAAGGGCAATTATAAGCGTACCTGTTCCTACTTAACCAGCTTTGCCAGGTCTATTGCCTACCACATAGTTGGCAGTCTTTTTTTGCAATTGAACAATTTAACTCCAGTTTGTTTTCCCTGTGTCATGTATTCCAGAATAAAGCATGTGTTTGTCTGCAAGAGTGTGGAATTATTGCTTTTTTCAGCGTTTGCTATTGTGGCAGTTAATTAAGAAATGTATAAGATGTGGTTGTTTGTGCAGTTATGTCCCAGAACCTGATGATACATTGGTTCTTGACATTGCCTACCAACTGTATTGCAAGTTTGAGAAGTATCCTGATGCCTTGCGTGTGGCATTGCGAATGGACAACACCCAGGTATTAAAAGAGCAGGGGCTGTCTTCATTTTTGTATCACTTTACATTTTTTTCTGTTGGAGTCTGTTGTTCAGAACTTTGGCAGCTGTTTCTTGGCAATGAGCTTTGGAAATGGGTCCTAAGACTACCACTTGGAGGTGGAAATTCCATGTTGATGTCAAGCAAAGGTCTTATTGCTCACTTTGGTTATTACTGTTTGTTTGGTGGATGGGCTGAAATTAAGGTCTAGGCCTGGTGTTGTTCAGCACACAGCCTCAGTCAATAGCCTACAGTGCACTATCCAACCATACGGGGTGTTGCTTGAGGTTTCCCTGAACTTTAGATGAAGGGTCAGCTTGCAGATTTGTGTGCCAACTTGAGTGCTGTATTGCTCACATGATTGTGCTTATGATGCAGTATGTGAAATCTACATTTGCAGCATGTAAAGATTTGTTGGAGAAGCAGCAGCTGTGCTACATATTAGCCCGACAGGTAAACTTATGCCCTCAACACCTCATGTTCTGTCGTATATTCCTGCCATCAACATGGCAAGTTGTGTGGTTCATGAAAGAAGGATGTTGCCCAAGGATGTTGCAGTGCCCATCTCTATGAGTTTAACAAGCTATCACGCAAGTTTATGGTTGGATTTGGTGATGCACAATAATAGGTTACATGACAAATGGAACCCATAGGATTGTGTGCACTTGTGCAGGGGGTATTGTTGGAGCTGGATGAGGAACTGGCAGACAATGACGAGCAACGAGAGCTTCTTCAGGAGCTGATTAGCAACAGCAAGCTGAGTGAGGGCTACCTTACACTTGCTCGTGACCTTGATGTCATGGAACCCAAAACACCAGATGATATCTACAAGGTACTCAAGATCCATCCTCACCCAATAGAATTCTCAAGAAGTCTTTTATCAGTTAGTTTGCTGATATCTGCAACTGCACGAGTGTATGTGCAAATTTAATGGTGGTCTCACATTATCTGTCAGTTGATTCAGCCCCTTGTTTAGCACATGAAAAAGTTGGCTATTGATAGCATTCCTTTCTCTTGTAAGGTAATTAGGGATCCAGACCATGGCTATATGTTCTTGGTATTGTTGTTGTGCAGGCACATCTTGTAGATGGACGGGCAAGTGCGGGTGCAAGTGTAGATTCTGCCAGGCAGAATCTGGCTGCCACTTTTGTCAATGCATTTGTCAATGCAGGCTTTGGACAAGTAACAGTCCTATCACTTCACTGTGTCCTTGGTCTAGTTGGTATGAGTTAACTAGGTTTTCTAGATGTTCTCTTAAGTCTCTATGTGTTTCTCCCTTTTTAACCTTGGTCTGCTGAGCATGTTCATAACTTGACAACAGTGACTATAGTAATCTGTTTGTGCTTGCAGCTTCAAATTGTCATTCTGGAGTTTTTTCTGCAGTTTCATAGATATATTGGCAAAATCTTCTCTGGTGTGTTATTTTTTCTTCTAGCAGACATCCTGGTAGATAATGCCTAAGTTCTGCTAGGCTGGTGTTGTTTAACAGTTCACTAACACACTTGCAGGACAAGTTGATGACTGCTCCATCAATCGAGTCATCAACAGGCAGCAGCTCTGGCAGCTGGCTCTTCAAGAACAAGGAGCATGGGAAGGCAAGTGCTGCAGCTAGCTTGGTAAGTTTCTGATTCCCTATCTTCTGTGACTCTACAAGGAACAATGCACAATGTTGCCTGAGAGGTTTTTAGCCTTCAGTTTTTAGTACTTCTCATTTTTTTCGCCATACTTGTAGTTGCTGCAGGAAAATGGTTGCATCAGAGTTTTGTTGTCTGGCACTTCTGATTGATCAAATTGGTGGCTGGCTTTGTATGTGCTCAGGGGCTTATTGTGTTATGGGATGTTGATGGTGGTCTGGCACTTGTCGACAAGTATCTGTATAGCAATGACAACCACGTGGTTGCAGGGGCCCTCTTAGCTGTTGGCATTATGAACTGTGGCGTCCACAATGAGTGTGACCCGGTGTGTGCTTACTCTTATCCTGCTGAATTCTACAGCATACTACACTTGGTTTGCTTTTTTAATATGCTTTTCTTGTAGGTTCAATTTTCTATCTTTGTTCCCATTTGATAATCCAACACTGATTGAGGGTGCCCAATGCTGTCTCCTGTGCACTTGACATCCTGAGTCACTTCATTGGAATGCAGGCATATGCACTGTTGTATGAATCTGTCAACAAGGAGGACCCAACAATTCGAATTGGTGCAATCATGGGTCTTGGGTTAGCATATGCTGGCTCTCAGAAAGAGGAGGTTGGATCTATGTCTATGTCCTTGGTGGGGTATCGGAAGAATGTTTGAGATTGTACAAAGTTAATTCGTTTGATGAATGTGGTGAAAGTGTTTGAAGTAGTGGTCATGTGAATGTTGAGGCAACCACATAAGAGGTCTCCTGCAATCAAAGTTGAAGGGTCAATATTGAAATATCATAGTCTCTTATTGGGTGTTTGTCATGAATCCTGCATGCAGAATTCTGACAATGAAAATTACTTTGTTTCATGTAGTTAACATCATTGTTTACACAGGCATTGCACAGACTCTGTTGTGAATTTCTCTGGGTGAACATGAAAGAGTTGTCTGGTCTCAGGTGCTGGATCTGTTGACACCAATAGTGCAAGACTCCAAGGTGGGGATTGAAGTGGCAGGCTTTGCTGCCATGGCACTTGGTCTTGTCTATGTGGGCTCATGTAACGAAGATGTGGCACAATCAATTGTACTTGCCTTGATGAACCGTAGTGAGGCAGAGCTTGGGGAGCCCCTGGCCCGCTTCCTTTGCCTTGGCCTTAGTCTTCTCTACCTTGGCAAGCAGGTATGTGTGCCACTCTGTTTTCCTTGTGGTTGCTTTTAGTTAGTAATGTCGTACTAACAGAATTAAAGAGCTTATGATCAAAACCTGGGGTGACTATCCCATCATGGTAGCATGATCTATATCATCCACACTTGTGTACTGAAAGTAGCTCCATTGCAGGTCAATAACATGGTATGTAGTATGGAAGGCTTGAGCTGATGAACTGTTATGAGAAGGACTGCAGGATGCAGTGGATGCAACCATGGAGGTGGCTAAGACATTCCATGAAAAGATATCCAAATATTGCCAGGTCACACTGGATTCATGTGCCTATGCAGGCACAGGCAATGTACTCAAGGTACTATCATGTATCTGCCTTGCTGGGATAAAAACTTATGACTGTCAGGGAGGCAAAACCATCTTATGACACTCAGAAGCATGCACCTTATCTGAGGTCCTTTTTGTGCCATGTGCAAATGCAAATCCCTCCCTCACTGCGGTCTGAAAGAGGGTATCAACATAATAGATGCACTATTGCAGAAAGGACTGTAATAATTCCAATGGAAGCTGGAATATTCATCATACCAAATTAGGCAAAACCTGAACCAACTATGGTTGATTCAGAGCTCTGAGAGCAAGTGAAACCAAACTGCAGAAGAAGTCATGATCACGAAACTGAGACAGTTGAGGTCTAGCTGAGGACATCCTTAACACACAATTAAGCTCTAGGGACTGAAAGTTTTTCTGGATTTTTCAGAGCATCAACTGTTGAGTGGTCTTAGACAGTTGATGCAAGGCAAATAATCTTTTTTTTTGTAGAACCTTTCATTTAGTGGAGCAGGGAGATGAAGAAAAAGTGGGAATATAGTTTTCTAAACTAATTGTGTGTTCTTATAGGTGCAAGCATTGCTAAGCTTGTGTGCAGACCATTTAGAGAAGGGAGATAGCCATCAAGCACCTGCAGTACTGGGCATAGCACTTGTTGCTATGGCTGAAGAACTTGGGCTAGACATGGCTATACGGTCCTTGGAGCATCTTTTACAGTATGGTGAACAGAATATTCGCCGGGCAGTACCCCTTGCACTAGGCATTCTTTCAGTTTCAAATCCCAAGGTATTTTCAATGTGCCCTGGTAGTTTATGGCATTTCTTGCAAGCTTTAGTGAAGTGGTTGTCTTTCTGACTAGTGAGTGTGATGCAAGCATTCATGGCTGAGAAGTAGTTTTAGTATATGTATATACAATTGAGGAGAGGATTCTGTTGCTGGCTTGTATCATCAGGTTAATTCTCTGATCAAGGTCCATACATAAGTGGTTGGTAAATGGGGGCAATGCAGATAAGTGTGATGGATACACTGAGTCGACTTAGCCATGACACTGACTCTGAGGTTGCCATGGTATGTTAACTTAGCTTCAATCTGTTTACCTGGCAGTTCGCAGTTTCTTGTCTCATATTCGGTGCATTTTTTTCCTTCCCATTAGAGGTTCACAGCTTCAATGCCCCAACTGGGTAATATGTATGGAGGTTACAGATATTAGAGGTACTCTGATGCTGGATTAGGGGTCTGCTGGATGTTCATCACTCCCACTCACTTGCAGTTTTGTGGTGCAGGCGGCTACTGTATCATTGGGCCTAATAGGAGCTGGGACCAACAATGCTCGTATTGCGGGGATGCTCCGCAATCTGTCTAGCTATTACTACAAGGACCCAAGCCTTCTCTTCTGTGTACTGCTCCTATCCTATTTGCTGTGGCCTTTCTTTTTATTATATTTGGATTGGCTGCATCTTTGCACATCTAATCTTTCTTTCCCTTTGTGTAAACTATTCTGTGTCAATGCAGGTGAGAATTGCACAGGGTCTTGTGCACATGGGAAAAGGGTTGTTGACTCTCAATCCCTACCATTCAGACCGCTTCTTGCTGTCCAAGTATGTTCAGACCACTTATTATTGTGTTTGACTACAATTGACAAAACAGTATGGAAAGTGTTGAATAAAATTGTAATATTGCATGCATATCCTTTTACTTGTCTACACCTACTGTTGGGAGCCAATAGAGTTAGTGCGGAGTTGTGGCATCTTGTCACAGCAATTCATGTTGAAGGGTTATAATCTGACACTTTGTGACAGTCATAAGCTTATGGCCATATTCTTTCTTGTAACATTAGTTTTGGTTTTGCTGGAACTGATGCAATGATTTCCTTCACAGTGATGTTGTGGAGTTTTCTACAGTCTCATAGATATAGAATTTGTTTCACTTACCTGCTTGATTTTGACATAATGGTGACTTGCTCTCTGTTGAGGATGTAACACAGAGTCTGTGGTATGCAGTGTGGCACTTGCAGGGCTGATGTCTTTTTTGCATGGGAGCTTAGACATGAAATCTATCATTCTTGGCAAATACCACTATGTTTTGTATTTCCTTGTCTTGGCTATGCAGGTACTCTTACTCTTTCCTGAAACCACATGCAGAGAATGCTGGCTCTGGTCTTGTTTCTGTAATTCAGTGAACTCTTCCCAGAAACTCTAGTGAGGGGCATTTCACTAGACCCAGAAAACTGTACACCCGTTGTCAATCATTGTTTGTGGGACCAAGCTGTCTGGTGGATTCTTGTGGCACTTTTGTATTCTTGATTTCTGTCATTTCCTTGTGAAGGGCAATTCCAAGCTTATTGATCATTGGTTGTGGGATGGCAGCCACGGATGCTCATAACTCTAGATGAAAATTTAAAGCCTCTTTCAGTACCTGTGCGGGTTGGCCAAGCAGTGGATGTAGTTGGTCAAGCAGGTCGCCCCAAAACCATTACTGGCTTCCAGACACACACAACACCAGTTCTTCTGGCTACTGGTGATCGAGCTGAGCTTGCCACAGAAAAGTAAGTTTCATCTCCAGATCCAGATTTTGCAGCACAGCAAGTTGATGAACAATAGTTTAGGGTTAGAGCTTTTGGAGAATGCCTGGTTCTCATGGTATGTGTTGTTGCTGACAGGTACATCCCATTGTCTTCTGTGCTCGAGGGCTTTGTAATTCTAAAGCTTAATCCAGACTACCAGCAAGACCACTTGAGTAGCTGAGTGGGGGAACTTAACTCCCAATTTTGTCTGGTGTTTGCTTATAGATCGTCATTGCTCTCAAGCACATCAAACTTTTCCAACTTTGCTGTAAAGCTCCCTTTTGTACTGCTGCAAACTGCTGTTGTCATGTTGAGATTGTGAAACTGCATTGCTCCTATACTTCCATGCTTGTTATGCATGGAAGCACTTTGTCTATGTAGAAGGAAGATAACAACACACAGCTGAAGAAAGATTTATTATATGTCCTGACAGTATAGGCTCGCACTGGTCAAGAGTTGAGAGAGTTGCTTTCAACATCCATCCAGGCAGCAGAAACAAAGTTTTGGCAAATTTGCAGTTCATACACAGCGTTCATTGCATCTGTGGTATCATTTGAATATCACACCGAACTCTCTTCTTCATACTTTCTGTCCTGTGCAGTCACATCAACCTGAAAGAAGATTTTGCAAAATTGTGAGTTTGCAAAGTACCACTGCCTGTGATTCATGAAATCTTCATTTCATAAGCAGAAATTCCATTTGGTTTTTTCTTTCTGCTTAGGCTTTTAAGTGCTTCCTGGTACTTCCTTAGAGAACTGCAGTGCTGTGCACATTTACCTTCGGCTCCGACCTCTAACCAAATTTACCAAAGTTGTCCTCTTGTGGATGATCACTAGCCCTGCTTCCAACATGCCTCCCCTCTGACTTGTAGCTAAATTTGGCTGGACTGTTTTGTGGAAAAAAAAGGCCACAGGATTTCTTCTCACATTATGAGGAAAGTTGAAGAAGATACCATATTTAGACAATAATAAGCTCCAACAGGTCTCCCTGACCTGTAGCTAAATTTGGCGAATTCCTCTTGTGGATGATCGTGAACCCACCACCTACCTCACAAAAATCTGAGAAAAATTAAAAACACGCTGATCTCACAATGCTCATGTTGCAGATTGAATGAGGATACTCAAAAGAACTTGTTTGGATCAATGCTGGCTGGCTCTGTTGTGAAGAAGAAGTTGTACATAATGCTTACTGCTCTAATTGACAAGAGAAACAAAGTTCTTGAGAGAGAAAGAAGAAAACAAATCCAAGTTGCGTTTGGAGAAGGGACAGGGGTAGTTACATTGTCACTTGTGGAGAACTGCACTTGCTCGTCCGCACCGCGAGAAGGACGGCACGCAAAACCAGTCTCGTGGACTGCGAGCTTTGTGCACTGACTGACTCGCGATATCCGTGCTTGCTTATATAGGTCCTCCATTGGTGCCTTTTAAGAGCCTCGGTTTTGCTACAATTGTTGCAATGTACGTGATGGCTGGATGCAAAGATATGGCAGTTTCTTGGTGTCCTGCGTCTGGATTTTGTGATGCGAAGTAATGCCTTCTCTGCGACCCTGGTGGTGTGAAGTTCCCCCGCCCTCTCTGCGAGGAGTCTGGGAGTTTTAGATTCCGTGTTTTTAGTTTCTGACTGCAATCATCATCATGTCGGAGTCCTTAAGTCGGGATGTAGGAGAAATCAATGCGACTGCAAGAGGAGGCAGGAGGAAGAACAAACCTGTTGCGGGAAGAGAGTGTAACAGCTTGAGTAGGCTGTGGTGGCTTTGCTGTATCTCGGGAGGATCATCGAAGGGAGATCAGAAGCTGTTGGAGCTGCGAAGACGAGCTGTGGTGGAGTCTGTTGGTCGAACTAGCAGAATTGGACACGAAGAAGAAGGAAACCGCGGATCGTCGCCGAGAATGTGCGGTTTAGTGTTAGTGACGAGTCGACAGAGACATGTTTCTGCTGGTGTAGCAGGGTCTTGTGTAGGAAACTGCCTTGCTGTAGGATGCTGTTGTCCTCTCGTCATCTTGCGTCTTTTGGCGCAGGTTTTTGTATACGTTCCTCACAATTTCGTTCGAAAGGTGGCGACGGCTTGCAAACACAAGCTCCGACAATCCAAGCGTAGTACTAGAGCTTGTTCTCATTCTGCAAAGGAACCTGACAACGTCGACACATCTGATTATTTCAGTGCTGCTACTTCAGTGTGCGAGGGCACAGAACTGGAAGAGGTCGTGGGTTCTCGGTCTGACCTGTTAGCGCCATCGGCTGCTCCAACAGCAGCAGAGAGGTGTCATGAGCGAGAGGTCTGGCTCGAGTATTTCCATACAGTCACTGCCGACTTCGGTTTCCAACAACTTCCGAAATCCAGTTGCTGCTCAATTCGAAGATCTTCGTCGAAATAATGCCGAAGGAAACAATTTCGGACCATATCCGTGGTCGAGGAAAGCCAACATCATCCTCTAATTATTTCCTTTTTTCTCGCCTTCCTACACGGTTTTGTTTAAAGATTTCTGTAGTCTCTTGAGATTTCCTGGCGCTTTTGAAGAAGATTCTTGTAGAAAGCTAGTCAAGCAAGAAGTGATTATTACAGCCACTGTTTTCTTTTCTTTCTTTCTTCTTGGGTTGCAATTCCGAGAAAGCAAAAGCAACAGCAGCAAATCGAAGTACCTTAAAAGGTTTGCTGTTCATCCCTGTTCGATTTGTCCTCCTTTCAACACATTGTTCGCAAAACATTTGGTACTCAACCTTGTTCAACTCGATTTTTACTTCGGAACTGAACACTATTATGTGCTAAAAGATTTGTTATTAATCCTCGTTCAATTCTTCCTTCAGCACATATTTTTTGCGCAAAAGACTTGGCTGCTCGACCATCTTCTTCGATTCTAATTTTTCCTTCGATTTTGCTGTTCATTCTTCTTTGATTTCTGATTTGGATTTTCTTTCGCTCTGTTGTCTGATTTCTCTCTCTCTACTACTTACTCAATTGCACAAAAGAAGCTCCTACTCTGCAAGCTCCCCTCTTGTGGACGCAGAAGAGGTTTTCTCACAAAAACAAGTCTGAAAACGGATAAACACACAACGGGAATAAAAAAATGCACTCTCGGTGGGACTCGAACCCACAGTCCCCTGATTAGAAGTCAGATGCCTTATCCATTAGGCCACGAGAGCCAACTAGCAAACAACTTATCAATAGTTCTATTTGGTCAGCGTGTTCTCAAGTGGTGTCTCTTATTGCCTCAAGCTAATGGACGTGTAAATTTTGGGTGCACCCATCCAATTGATGGGTTGTTTTGAAATCTACCCATCTATTTGTTGGGTCTTTTTTCAAATTATGAATGTTGGGTAACTAATTTAATCATGTTTTTATATATATATATATATTTTTGGGGGGGTTGTCACTTGCCCTTTTGTATCACGAGCTTTCATATCACTATGAAATGTATTAAAAAAATTCGTATGACTAATTTTTTAAATGAAATTTGTTTGATAAATATACAAATAATTAGCTTCAAATCTCACTAAAACAAGAATCTTAAAAAATTGATTTGAAAAATTATGCAAGAATTGATTAAAATAAAACACATAAATTTTAATATAAAATTTGTGTTTGAGACATAAACATTTTTTAATTAATTTGATGTTATTTTTTTAAATCTCCCAATAAGGCGTTGATGAAGATTTAATAACAAAAATCATAATGGAATTAAACTTTTAATTGGTTAATTTGTTTGTATTGTTGTTGTTTTTTGTGTTATGAAAATTTGTTGTGCCTTAAGATAGTAAACATGCATGTATGAAACAAACACAACTAGTTGACCTTGTTTGTATACAATCAAGGGTTACAATATTATTGTATTAATATACAAAGGGTGTTGAATAGTTTTATGTGTAAGTATGCAAAAAAAGAAGTTACAATCAATAAAATTGTTTGATTTGGTGGTCTGAATTTATTTTTTCTTCGTTATCTTGACAACTAAATGGGCAATAGGGTTTGGTACATTTGTGAGAATTTTAGAGGACCAATGAAAATGCTAAAAAGGGATCATTATTTTCAATGTTTAGTAGAATAGGGTTGTTTGTAGGCATGAAAGTTATTATTTTTGGCCAATGGGATTATTGGATTTGGTGGTTTGAATTTGTTTTTTTAGGTGTCTTGAATGAACTAAAAGTTTATTGCCTCATAGTTATTTACAAAGGATTGTTAAAGCTTAATGACATTTAAATTTTTTCCTAGGGTTTTACTCTCCAAAACAATAACAAAAATCATATCAACTTATAACATTGCTATAAGCATATGTTACAAAATGTTGCTAGGTTTTTTAGATAAAAGAATAACAAACAAAGAAGTAACAAATAGAAAAATAAAATAAATCTAAGGGTGGTAGAGTTTACTTGTGGGTGAATCTTGAAGGTAGATTGTTGACATGTCAATTTTTTATTTGTCTAGAGCAAGCTAGTCTAAGCGCAATAACATGTAACCTCATACACATAACTTTTACTAAGACCCTATAAAACTTTATTTATGAAACACATTACATGTTCAAAAAATGTACGAAGGTAGTAAAAACAAGGGATAATTTAAAGGATGTCAAGTTAACACAAACAAGATGTCAAAAACATTCCATCTCAACAACCAATTACTTGCAATAGGTTAGTCATGGCAATGGGGGGTGTGTGTCATGAAGGGGTGGTGGAAATTAGGAAATAACTAGGCCTACCACCACTGTCCAACTTAAGATGGAAAATGTTTATGTCATTTGCTACGTAATTGAAAATTTTTGATGAAAAAAAATAATCAAGATAGAAAAGGGAACGCCTTCTAGCCTTTTTAGGTTCCAAATAACATTGGCATGATTGTGTAAAAACACATTTGCATGTTTGTGTAATGCCCAAATACTTCAATTGCTAGAGGAAGGAATTGATCGATGGGTTGTTAATCACGGCAAATCCTTTCTTTGGCTTGAGCCACATCAAAGGCAACAAATCCTTGAGTTGTGCAAAATCAAGGAAATAGATATGCACAAGTTGGGTTAGTTATAACAACATCAACCAAGGTGCAAATTCCATCTTTGGTGAACACAATGTCAACTCATTGAGGAAAAGAATTGAATGTGGCTGAGGGAAGCGCAAGCAATTATTTTCGTCCCATGTGGAAGCCAACATCTTACACAACGGCACCAAAAGTGTCACAAACTGCATCATGGGTCCCCATGCACTCGTTACCATGGGCACAACATAAAAAGTGGATATTCATAGGGTCAACGGAATGTGTGCACACACATCGGAGCAGGCCTACAATTGAAGGATGTGATAGTTTGAGCCATGTTCGAAGTGTTGTGACGAAAATTGAGGAAGATAATGAAAAGGTTGGAAAGATTGGTCGAATTATAGGCCAAACACTCACCCTAAGGCCAAAACAACATAAAATTCAGGCATGATGGGCTTTAATATCTAGTCAAAAAACATGTTAAAAAAGGCATGATGGTGCAAACATTTTGAAATGGAATCTTGAATATAAACCATTTGTTGTTTAATGAATTGTTCAAAAGAAAAGAGACGTGTTTGTGTTGAGGGCGGTAAAAGATCATATGCTTCTTTGAGGTGTTGGAAAGGGAAGGTGTTGTTGTTAACTTGCACTAATGCTTCAAGAAAAAAAGGTTATTGATCGACAAAAAACCTAATAGTTATGGTTGAAACTACAAGGGCCAAATTCCGAAAATAAAATGTTGGGGTATGGTGGATGTCGATATGAACCCGATGCCACCAAAAATTATTTGGAGAGAGGCTTGTTTATGGGCTAAAAGTTTTTTAAGACTATTAAAAGACCTTGGACCCAAGAGGTGTCCAAAACTTGAAGGAAGGAAAAGTAAAAAAAATAAGACAATCTATGAAAGTGGGAGAAGGATGTGTGCAACATAATAAATACAATGGCCATTGTGCGTAATAATGAGTTAGTATTCCAAAAGCTACTTGGACATCGCCCAACTTAGGGAAAAGGTCAACATGTTGAACATCTTTTAACAAAATATCTTTAATGAAGGATGATTTGAATGATGATGTGCCTAATAGAACCTGCAAGGTTTTAATTCATTCTAATGGTGTGCTAAATTGGGATGGGGTGTTGAAGTTGAGCAATAAGCTTGAAGGGAACCATGCTACACAATTCTAAGGTTGGATAGAAAGACCTATCGCATGAAGTTTAATCTAAAAATGTTCATCTGCAGAGGATATAATGGAGGGGGGGCCGATGATGTGAATGTCATTTGCAAATACAATGGTATATTTGAAGATGACAAAGGCCAAAATGGAAAAACCCAATGACATCTAATGTCAAAACCCAAGCTTAAGTTGATGTAGGTGGGTTGGGAATAAAGAAAGGTATTGGGCTAGAAAGGTCATATAGGTTTGGATTAGATGGATTGGATGCCTAATTGGAACGTTGGTGATGGGTTAACCCTCGAAAGGTAAATTGATGCCCACATGTGAAGCAAGAAGCTCTAGTTAGAGGTTATAGGTATGTTGGGGTATGGGGGTAGGTTGGGATTTGATCATGGGCAATTATAGGGGTTGACAAAGTCGAAGGCGGAAATTTTTTTGCATGTGTACTATTTAAAAGGATTGGGAAATTGTTGGGTTGGGGCTCCACATTCACATGAGGGGTTGAGGGTTGATAGGGGGAGCTAGTGGGTGGAGTGTCATTTGTTAAGATAATGTGGAAGGTTGGTGGGTGGTGCGTGCTTTGCAAAGGAAAAGGGGTGGAGAATAGGGTTGTGGTGGTGTGTGAAAAGGAAAATGGGCGATGTGAACTACGAGTTCGATGAGACATGATGAGCTAGGGGACATGGGACATGAGACATTTTGTGCCCATGAGGAAAGAGGTTTATTAGGAGTGCAATTGCAAATAAAGCTCACATTTTCAAAATTACCTATTTCAACACGATAATTTCTAACTCATAAAACCAACCACATAAAACTAGACAAATCAAAAGGAAAAAGATAAATAACCATCACAAATAGGCAAGTCTTGTTTCAAAGGATAGTTGAACCTCAACTTTGCCATAATCTTGGACACTATCATCCTTGCTTTATTAGGTTTAACACAACCTATACACTTTAGAAAACTATTGTGCAAAGATTAGGGGCCCAAAAACTTCTAATCTTTTATTCTTTGGACTACTCAACTAAAGTAACACCTAATTTCAATAACAAAAAAACACTTTAGACTCATTCTTTTTCTTTCAAAAAACCCTATAAAACATATTATTGGTGATAGAGTAGCCATTACGTATTCACACATTCACATTTGCAATGCATTTTTTTTTCTTTTCTATCTATTTCTTTTTCTTCCTTCGCTATTTCTCCAAGACTACGACAAAAACCAAGATCGTGACAAAGTCTCTTTCTTTGTGGTAATTTGTAGGTTAAAAACCATATTCTTGGTGATAAATTTTTTTTTGGGCGTGACAAAAACATAAAAAAAAAGGACCCACCACAAAACAAAACCCAAAGAAAAAAAAATTACACACACACATTTTCAAGCTTTTGATTGGCCCTTGCTTTGACTTTTGTGATGCAAAATTTCTCCCTCATTTTTTGATCCAACTCCAAAAAGCTTACAAAACTTTTTGTCCATCTACAAGAAGGCTATGAAAGTTTTCATTCATTTATAAGAAGATTATGAAACTCTACTCCATAAATGCTATCTAGTCCATAGTAAATGAACTTTGATCTTCTATGATGATTCATGTCCCTTGTCTTTGACATGGATTTTGCACATTACTTGAGCACTCGGTTTCTTTCCTCTATAGCTACACTTGTGTGTCTAGTCCACATGTTCCCATTTCCTTCTGTTAGCTCTGCCCTTCAGGGTAGAGACATGTGGAGAGATTGGCATGTATGCACCCAGAAATGGGCCAAAGTTTGGTATCCTTACATTGGAGGATCATGTGTAGTCCACTTGGGGGCATAACTAAAGAATCCACTTGAGCTTCCCACCATGCTAACCACCATGTGTTTCCAATTTAGTATGTTGAATATTGATCATCCTTGTCATGGATGCCATTCAAAGGGCAGAGTCATGATCAGACAAGCCACTTGTTGATTCTGGCTGTGGAACCAATGTAGGTTTCATTTGGTCCCTTATCTTGAGGAATGTTCACCAGGTGTTGTCACTTTGAACTATGAGTTCATTTTTCAAATTTTATACTAAATTTTGTGTAAAATTTTTCAGCTAAATTTCTTGTTTTCTGTGCACAACAAATTCTTGAAAATTCTTGTTGTTGTTTTTGTTTGTTTGTTGTGGTTTTCAGAGGTTTCATGGTCTGAATGTAGACTAAGATTCACAAGCAACAAAATTTGTGTTGAAACAAAGAGATGCGAACTCTGTTTTGTGTTGCAAAATCTGTTGTTGCTTGTCATCAAATTTCAATAAGGGAAGAAATCAACTACCTCCACACAAATCCGACTGTCTTCCTTTCTGTTCTAGTCCTTCAGCCTTGATTTATGTCTGCAAGAACCACATGCAGGAACTAAGCAGCATGTTCAGCATGTAGCCATATTCCCAGTGATTTTGTAAGACTGAAGCTCTAATCTCATCCTTTGAAACAGAAAAAATTCTTGGAGACCTCCTTGTTTGCTATAGGAACTCTATAAGAAACCTGGTTTAAATCGTATGTATGAAATGTGATGCCTAAGAGATTCCCAACACAATTTGCATAAGTATAGGACTCCTAACATGCACAGAACATGGACACAAATTAAGCCAATTATCAAGCTAGTGCTGGGCTTGCAGCTGGAAACTATTGTTGCCTGGACAATAATAGGTCCTTAAGCTTTTGCATCCTCCCATGCTGGGAAGGTGTGATATGATGCCATGTCTGGTTATGAAAGTATTTTTAGTGTGCCTTCTTCTGACATCTTCGCAAATCACACTGCAAACATTTCGCAGAATGCATTTTGTTGGAGTTGAGCAAAATTAGTTCCAAAGTGCGTTGAGAAAACCTGTTTGCAGTAGGAGCTAGAAACATTGGGCAAAACTTCAGTGTAAGTGGACTTGCTTTTTCTATGAGTGCACATCAGCTTGGATGTCAGTGCTGAATAAGCATTTTTTCTTACCTGTGAAAGACAACTCAGAACAGATTTGTGGCTGGCTTGTGGCTGGAATTTCAATCAATGTCAGGTACTATCAGGGTTGAGAACCAAGCCAAAATAAAAAACACCCCCTAATTTTGCCAGATTGGAAGAGCTTGAAGGAAGACTGGATATTGATATCCTGAACTTTCTACACTGGAAGGCAGGTGCTTATGGCATCGGATCCAGTATCGGGTAAGTCGTCATCATGGCTGGGCTCCTGGAATTGCATATTGGAGCCATGAATGAAGTCTACAAATTGCATGTGAATCAATATTGCATTCTCAGTTGTATATCAATATTGTAGAAGATTTTCAAGGCAGATGAAATTGATGTTCTTAAGAGCAGAATTGAGCCTGATGATGACCAAGCCTCCAGAGTATGCAAGCAATTGAGAAGTAGGGTTTTATTGATGCAATCAAGATTGCCAATGCAGCTGCAAAATGTGTATAAACTTTAATAGCATCAAATTTGATAACATGACATCAAATACCAACACACCCAGAGAATAGTTTTTTTGGGTCCTTTCTTTTTTCTGCGAGGTGATAAAAAATGAGGCAGGTGCTCTCAAACGAAAGGTACAAAAAGTTCTTGATATTGTGACTTCCAGTAGGCTCATCAAAATGAAAAAATGAACATTCAATGTTGTTAAGTGCACCCCAATTCTGTCATGGCCCTTGAATTGAATTGCTAGAGGGAGAGCAATCTTGTGTCCTGAAGTGAAATCATCATCAGCAATGCCTATTTTCCCCCAAACAGATAACCCAGTGATGACCCACCACCTGGTTCTGCATGGACCCTTGTTGATGGCCGATCCTAGACAAAACAACAACAACAACATCAAGGGGAACAAAAGTAATGATATTCCATCAACAATCCGAAAGCACTTATCTTAGGTGAACTCTCATGGTACTCATGGTCCTAGTAGTCAGCCTTGGTCCTCAATATTTCCAAGAGGAAGTTTAGACTCCAAATTTCCCTCAAGAAATTTGACTACATCATAATGTGAGACAATAATCCAGAGCCTTCTTATTTGATATTGCAACAAAATAACAAAATGATTCATGGCACCAATACACCCAATTTAAGTAAATGTGAAAATTATTGCTTCTTGATGAAGAGACTCCTCATGCATAAGAAAATGTGGGCTTTTTCCTTTTTGATTTTTTTTTTTGGGTCTTCTTGGGGTCTATCTAGCAGTTGATTGATTGTTGAGTACTTCTTACAGTAATGAAGTTGCCAGAGTTTTGACCATCAGCTCGATGATAGTTGTTGGAGTTTCGATCTGATCTGATTTGTTGTGGCCCCATGTATAATGAAGTTGCATCATTGCTTTCAGCAACTTTGACGGGCAGTGGAGCAACAAGATCAGGATTGTCATCTGATGATAGTGAGCTTCGCCTTGCTAATGACATCCTCACAGCCTGTTGATCCTTAGTTGTTGTGTGATTAATAAGATGTGAAGAAGTTAGCAGTGTTTCAAGCTTTGGTTGAGGAGGCTCAGGGGACCCAAATAGATAGCCTAATGAGCTTTGTCCTCCTCCACTGCTCACACCACGCGCCATTCTGCACAGATTCTTCACTGGAAGTTGAAACTTGAGAGTAATTCTTGGATTCAATTAACCACAAAATCTCGTATGAAGAAGAAAACTTTGTTTTTTGCAGGGATGCTCTGAGGATAAATTCTTTGCTGGAGTTTGGTACACTGTGAGGATGAGATTGAACAAGCCAAAACCACTGTGAAAGGTACTAAAATCTCACACTGGAATTAATGCTGGTTTGATCTTCACTTTGAAAATATTTGGATTCAAGTAAACCAAAACTTGTTTTTTGCTGAAAATTTTGGTTGAAGTTTTGATGCAATGGAGGATTGAGATTCCAAAGAAACTGCAAAAGCTACTAGAATCTCACTCTAAAACTAGGCCGGTTTGATCTTCAATTGAAATATTTGGATTCAAATAGACCCAATCTTGAATGAACAAAACCTTTTCTCAGATGTTCTAAAGATAAAAAATTTAGTACACTCAGTGGACAAGATTACAAAGCAACTACAGAAGGTCAGTACACTGGAGGATGAGATGCCAAAGCAACTGCAAAAGGGTATTGAAATCTAACACTGAAATTTATGCTGGTTTTTGTTTGATCTTCAGTTTGTTAATCATTTCTCAGAGATTTGTCTATCAAAGCAAAAGCTACAAAGATCAACTTCTTCTAGACTTCCTGAATCTGATCATCTTTTTACCAACATTTAGGATCGAAGAATTTAAAAATGCCAGGTAAAGTTGTTTTGGATGACTCTCTCTCTCTCTCTCTCTCTCCCTCTCTCTCAATTGTCTTTTCACAGTCGAGGAGTCTAACAATTTCCTGCACTTCTCTTCACAATCTGAAGAAATACAAAGCAGTTAAAATTTCCAAACTAGAAAACTGAACATGAGTAGGAGGATAGATATGAGGAGGAGGAGAGAAAAGGAACTGCCATTCTCCTTTTCAACTGCCCACTCTTTCTTCCCTCTTTTCAAAACACTTCCTTCACACTAACCCACCACCTCAAATCCAGCAGCTTTTGAAAGGACACAGGAAATAAAAATTCTGCCCAAAAATAGGTTTCATGGAGTCTGTGACTTTCTCTCACTTACTTCAGACTTACCTCCGTCTTATTGGATGTTCCAAAATTCACAAGGCCCAGTAAAGGAGGGCCCCCATAGCAGAACCTTCTACCATACTTAGAAAACAACCCCCCTTAGAAAAGAGGTGGGATATTACACCTATTCGTAGTTTAAGTGTGGGAGAGATATAACACATATGAGTAGGTGTAAGATCCCTCCCATTCTTAAGGAGTAGGCTAAGAGCCCTTCCTTTCCTACACCTTGTGATCTACTTATGTCTAGGTTCATGATAACCTTCACCTTGTGCTTTAGGGGTTTATAAAATGTAGGGCTGGACTCGGCTAGTATTGCCTCATCCTAGGGCCCTTATTTTGAGAATGCCCCTACCCTCAGGGTGTTTCCACTACACAAAACTACCAAGTGTATTTAAAGTTATATTGAATCAACATTTGCACATCAGTCAAACAAATTACCTTCCATATTTTCATTACTGTGATCCGAGCAACCTTCTAATGCGTCTGTCTTCCCTCCAAAAATCTTCTCTGCAACATCGTCTCCTTCAACCTTCCGAATTTTTTCCCTCCAACCATACTTATATAACCTTGCACCAGTGATTTTCTCAGCATTGGTTGCAATACACCATAGAAAAGCCATTCAGGCTTCTCAGCTAACCCATTGATGACTGAGTGTTGTTCTAATGATGTACACAAAACTTTGGAATTAAGCTTGCTGCAAAAAGTGGAATGTAACTAAGTGTTAGTCTGTTGCAGGCTTAATATCCTCCTCAATCTAATCTCTTTGATAACAAGCAAAACCCAGAAGGAAGATGGGAGCCCTGCAGTTCTCAAACTCACGCAAATTTTCCAGATTTGGGATTTTACAAGTTTTGTGATTTTCTTTGAAGCAACCTTGCCTGCAAAGTTTCTGAAGAACTTGACGAGAAATATGCTTCAAGCCATGCAGTGAACTGTTGCACTCCTAACATCTTGGAGTACTCCCAAACTCCAGTGTGTACACTTGGTGTTTCCTTCAACCCACAGATTTTTGTACCTGAGTTACTGTCAAAACCACCATAATAATTGTCAGAAGCTGCTCAATTGTAAAATTATCAAGGAAGATAATATCATGGTTTTTCAATCAGCATTTCCTTCAGTGAGCTTTACTTACTTGTGTTATAGTTCTCTTTCATGCTGTGAAAGCTTGAATCGTCCATGGATGGTATGATGATTCTTCAGAAGTGATTCTATCTAAGGATTGGAGAGTGCCTTCTTACCACACAGTTTCAACTTATGTGGTCATTGCACAGCTGTTTCACCTAGCCATTTTCTCCCCATCATCAAGCATGGCAATCATTGACCATGAATCACAGGTCTTCATTGGGGGGAACATACCCAAAACTCTAAAAGACAGTTTGCACATGACCTTTCTGCTTCAGGTGGTGTTTAATCTGAAGGGTTCTAGAGGCAACATCTAACAGCCAAATCTGGTTATCACATGAGAAACCCAGGTGACCCTCTTATTGCCCAAGTGGATAATTTGAGCAACACCTTTCGGCATTACACAGCAGGTATCACCTAAAATAATTATTTTCTAGAGATAGGTGCTCTCTTGCTACATGGCAGGTACAGTAGCAAAAACAGCTTATGAGATGAGATGCCTCAATCGGGTTCTAGTTCTCAGAACTTTCATTCCTCTCAGTGATGAACACATGAGAAAAAATCCATTTTCAAGAACCTCTGATACTGCAGGTGAATATCAGGCTGTCAAATTACCCTTTCAGTCAAGTTTTCTTACACCTCCACTAGGAGGATTCCATGTACAAACCAAGCACAACTAGTTCTGAATTTGCTATGTTCTGAACTGATGGAGGGCATACTACATGCCCAATCTACATACTAGGAGATAGGAGGTATAAACAAAGTGAAAAAGAGTCATCTATCACTTTTTCTTGCGGTACATTTCAGGCTCAAAGTTGGTTTCTTTGGCAGGTTTTGCCATCTCAATACCAACAAAAATAACTATGAAGACGGCAGTATAGATAAACAAGTATTCATGCTGCAATCACCAAAGCACATTGAAACCACAATGTAAGAAACAGCTCTTTGAGATGGGTCCATTAACGAGATATTCTCCTCAAGATTCACTGTCCAAGACGTAGCAAAAAAACTGTAATTTGATCCTGTGTTCACTTCATAAATAAAACAAATGCTTTTACACTCAGCTTTTGAGACTAGTGACAACATTCAAAGGGTGAGAATCAATGCCGTGCAGATGTTGAGAGTTAGGGTCTAGATAACCCAGGTCAGGCTTCTGTACTTATATCAAACTGCTTCTTACTTTGAAGGTCTGTTAACCAAACAGCCAGTTGGTCTGCCTCATTTAAGGATGATGTTTCACCTACCACTACAGGTTCTGTTTGTGAAAGGATGTGATTTCAAGAACATACCGGAATATTGGCAGTCCATCCAGCAATGAGGCCAGGAATGAAGAGCCAAGACATTGCACCTGCACATGAATTTTATCTTAAAAATTGATCACTGATGATCACACGATCCCAAAAATGTTTGTGAATTGCAATCTGCAGAGGAAATGAAAGAAGAACTCTTGCAGAGGCTGTTGCAGAACACCTAAATGGATAACACGTGTCAACAAAAGGAGCTTACCTTGACCACCTGTTGGTGCTCCACTTGACTCCATCACTTCATTGATGCCCTCCATGAAGGTGCCTAAACATAGGAAATGTCAAAGAATGACTAAAATTGCAGAGAGTTCCTATAGCACTACCTGATTCCAAAACATCCTCCTGTCTAGTTCAGTTCAACAATTGGATCCAGAGGGACAGGTTACCATTCTGTAGACATAGAGGGGAAATGCTTCCAGACATCCCTTCAAATTCACTGGTTACAGTCACCTTGGTCTCAAATGTAGACTTGTGCTACTGTGTTAAGGAGAAAGGGATGGGGCACATACAGAAGATCTACAGGATGTAATGTGCAATGGATGAGCACAATTTCCCTATGTAGATTTTTTGAGATACCATGTGGTAGGAGTTTCTATTATGTTAGCTTAAGCAGTGACCTAAGACAACCTCCACATCAGATTTGTGGAGTGTTAGGTCTGCAGATTGGATCTCAGATTGCCATCAGGTAGGGCAGATTTTTCCCTCCAGATTAGCAGCAGCTTGCAAAACTTCTCACTGGAATCTCATGTTTGAAGCAGCATTTTGGCATTCAGCTCACCACTTCCCACTTTAGGGATAAGCACTAGATGGATTCTTGCATGTTTTTGCACATGATTCATTTATGGATACACTTATGGGAACAACAATTGTGGAGGCTATTCTTCATCCTTGTCACATAATGTCTCTCTTACACTCTGTTCAAATTTCCATATAAACTCGACAGCATGAAGAAATTTGCCACACCATCGCTAACTCAAAGAAGGAACCTGTCATTCATGATTGTGTGCATATATGTATACCCTTCAAACTCATCAAATTTTCCCAGGAGGTAGATGTTGTCAAGTTTATAGCAAATCACACACACACACACACACACAGAATTTTGCTCGTGTTTTCTTAATCTACGTTTGAGAGAACCTCATGACAATGGGTTGAATTTTATAGACATACCATCGTCACCCTCATGCCATGAGTGTGCTCCATCAGCCTTTCCCCATGGAAACTCATCGTCCTGCATGGACCCGGCAAGTTTCATTGACAAAAATCAGCAAATTTCGAGCCTCGCAAAATGTTGTGCCTATGGACAACCACAAAGAAATGCAATATATTCTTTCTCAAAAGCATGATTATGGAACATTGGTAGAGGTCCTCAACCTTGATTAGCCACCTTAAGAGACCCGTATACTGTAATAGGCAGTCAGGTTTGGCGGTAATTAATTTTGGCAAACAAAATTTTGAACTCCTGAGAAATTATTAAAACATACTGACAGCTGATTAACAAGTAAAATATATATAATTTTAGAGTACAAAGTACATGTCATAATAAATGTTTTTATTTTTCATTATTTTGATATCAAAATGTTGATGAAATTTAACCAAAAAACAGCAAACTTAGTCGAATTTACACTAGAAAAACAAAATTTTCACAATCTCTTAGTCTTAGAATGACGAAATTTCGTCAGAAAAAAAACACTGCTTGAACAGAAATTCTAGGAGACAATAATACATTAAATCTTCGATATTAAACTGTCGAACCTGTTACACTAGTACGGCATAAATGTTCGAATGTCATGAAGCCAGGAGCAAAGATCTTGGATTTTAAGTTACAAAACAGAACTCTGGATGGGAAAAAAATCTAAGAAAAAAATCTAGGAACTAAAACCGTCACAATAATATGCTGCAAAAAATCCAGCAAA
The DNA here is from genome assembly GCA_963920785.1 of Sphagnum contortum. Classification (NCBI taxonomy): domain Eukaryota; kingdom Viridiplantae; phylum Streptophyta; class Sphagnopsida; order Sphagnales; family Sphagnaceae; genus Sphagnum; species Sphagnum contortum. The sequence continues at coordinate 2,733,511 of OY987290.1, read as the reverse complement.
AAATGGTGCATCAGAATGTCTTTTGTTGCAAGCCAGTATCCTGGAAACATAAGCTGGTTGAGATGTTCCACCTATGTTCCGTGATGTTTTCAGAACAGACAGAAAGAGGGGGAAATTTTTTTTTAATTCACATACCTACTACTCCTGTGAATATTTTTCCAGGAGTGCAAACCTGTGGGAATGGTCTAACAATGGGGACACATGATCTAGGAGAGTAAGCAAAATTTCCAAACGGGGAAAGAAAAATTAAAAAACTTTGAAATTATGAGGGGGAGATTGGAGTCCTACCCTTAATTCTGACCCTGCAGTTGCATGGACATCGTAATCATCTTCTTGTAAATCCGGCTCCACACCGGTGTTACCGCCTGCTCTTCTTCTCAACGCCAAATTTCGCCGCGCAAATGTGCAACTTGTTCGCATCTGTTGCCATCCTACTACTCTTCCCTCTACATCAAAACTCTTGATCCTAATGGAGAGAGGTAGCGCTGCAGAACAATATACCATTGCCGCCATTGGAAAAATCCTTTGCAAATCGCGTTTCTTCGTCTTCGCCTCTCTCTCTCTCCCTCTCCGACTCTCTTCTCTCCACAGTGGATAGCTCTCTTCAGCCAACAAACCACGAGAGTCTCATATTCGAGGTCCCGAGGTCGGCGAGGTCGAGCTCTGTTCTGATTGGTCGATTCGATGTCCGGCACTTGCATGGTGGGACATCGTTTTCTTCAGGACGACATCTGGACCTCGACTTTCTTTTCCTTTTCTTTTCTTTTCTTGCCTTCTCTTTTCTTTTGGGAACAATGATATATTTATTTTTTTATTTTTTTATTTTTGGAGGGCGACATTTTTGTAACTTGGCGAAATTTTTTTTCAGAAAATGAAGAAAAAAATCAAGATTTTGTGATTTTCACCATTTTTTGAAATTAAAATAATTAAAATAATCCACTTATAGACCAAGGCACTTCCTAGGTAGCCACTTGTACTAGCAATTTTACAGGCTACAAAAATACAAAAAAACTCCTTGGGGGGGGGGGGGTGGAAATTATCCAAAAATTCAATTGGCATTTTTTTTGGGCGAAATTTTGTCAATTGTGAGCCCCCCCAAATAAAAGACAATGCAAATCCTACAAAAATTACATAGTAGCCATATTTTGGAAAAAGAAAACTGAAATCGCCATATTTAGATAACAAGTTCCAACTTTTTGTTCAAAAAGACATAGAAAGAATGCTTACCTTTTTTGATGTCGTCTCTGACCTATAGCCAAATTTGGCTAAAACCACCTATTAGTAGATGATCAACTATGTGGATGATAAAAATATATTGACATTATACTATATGCCTTAAAGTCAATTTCATAACTAGTTAATCTCATAAATATTGAAATTAAGGTGTTGAAAGCCGTCATAATTATTACAAGATACAATATCAATAATTTCACTACTCATAGACAATTTCATAGTAGAACATTGTAAATCATGGGGGGGGAAAAAAAATCAAAAAACTTAAATGGATTAATTTTTTCAAAAAAAAAGATCGAAAAACTTAAATGGATTGATTTTTTGAGAAAAAAATATTATTCATTTTGTCTGTATGTGGAAAGTTAACCCTAGTCTACAATATTGTGTTGGGATCATGTTATTTTGGAACCAATAATTATTGAAGTTTTGGTATGAGTATTTTGGGAAGGGAGAGATGTACCTTAGTATTAGGCTCTCTATCCTTTGTATTTTGTATTGCATTTGATCTCTCTACCTTTATATTCTTACAATTTGCAACAAGGTTAGGGCACAGAGTCTATGTCCCGACTTTTGTTGGTGTGGTCTTGACAATACCATGTGGAATTGTTGACTAGCTAGGACCACACAAAACACCATACCAATACCAACTCCTTCATCTTGTCATTGTAAATTTTTTTTAAGTGAAGTGTTGGTGGTTATTGAAAGTTTTACCTAAAACGATTAAAGAACATATGAAAATATTACAAGTCTAAAACATTATTATTAATGTATATTCTCGTGACAAGAAATTTTGAAGGATTGGTGTATGGGAGAATTTGCATAATCTTTCATATGGTCATCCCTAGACAATCGATTTTGCATAATCGTTCATAACATCATCCTTGCATAAATCTAAAAAAAACAAGCATTTTGAAAACAATTACTTCATTTCCAAGCTTAACTATGCTCACTCCTTTTCATAATAGCTACTTCCTATCCTTATAATTACTTCATTCCTTTCCCAATAACTATTTCACTCCTTTTCCTTATTCAGTGACATGGATATGTCACAAAGTTCCTAAGCCACGATTTGGCAATAGAAGATACACGATTATCACCTCACAATGCTTACATGTCCCATCTATTACGTTGAAAATATTATTACAACATTATAACTACATTTTAACACGATGATATTAATGATGCACAATATTGATGTTTCCTAATATAATACATACATAACACACAATTTCTATGGATGATTAAAATTTTGCAATTTGTGTGCCATGGTGATGGAAGGTTAACATTTGCATAGAAGTCATCCACCATTATTAGTAAATAAGCAATTCTATACAACATTAAATGGTATTTGGTTTTTACATTGCATCTATGCCGATTTTCCATTGTTTTCATTACCATGTATTTTGTGCCAATTTCATATAGTTTTCCTTTCTATTTATCTTATGTCTCAAATGTGCATTTTATGCTCCTTTGAATTTCAAGAAGTTTCATGCCCAAAATCAATTCAAGACATAGAATGCTACTTGATTATGTCTCAAATGTGTTTATATAGTCCTCTAGATTGTAACAAATTTCATGCTCAAAATCAATAAAAAACATAAGATGTTAATTGATTATTTCTCAAATGTGCTTCTATGCTCCTTTGGATTGTGCACAAAACTCATGTTCAATATGTGATTTCTTCTTTGTACATGCTACAATCAATAGAAAGTATCGAGTCAAAAGTTGCAAAGTGGTGGTGAAGTGGGTTGGCTAATGACTTTCATGTCCAACAGAGTTCCTTATTGTTTTTCAACATTATTTGTATCTTTTAGTAAGGGCCCAACTTTCTCAAAGTTGTGAATCCATGACAAAGGTTTCCTTTTAGTTTTTTTTTAAGTGTTGGTTAATGAAGTGCAAATCTAGTCATGAATTGAAGCTTTTGTTTTGTGTACACTTAAATATTAGTTGTTGTAATGAATTTTGAAATCGTCTATAAATTGTGCAGCCCTTTGTGACACCTCTTATGTTTGTACACTTCAATCCACATATCCAAATTATAAATTTTTGTTTTTTAAATGAAGGTATTTCCCTTGTGAAACAATGGCATATTATAAATTTTGTGATTGCATCTAAGTTCACACACTTTCATACTCATCATACTTGGTGTTCCAATAATAATAATAATGTTGCAACAATAATTATGTTTCTTCAACTTGTGTCAACCACAAGGGGAGTACGTAGTCATGATTGCAACAACAATAATCAGCAATGAAAATGCCAATGTGAAAGGTCCTTTGATGTTTGTCTTGCCAAGTAAGGGGTTTTTTTTCTTTCCTCCAAGATTTCTTATAATAAAAACTTTGTTATGTCTGTTTATGAAGAATGCCTAACTATTGTTACCCTGAAAACTATGCTACATAAATTTGTTCAAGTTTTATGATTTTCTAAGGATTTGCCAATTCAAGTGGGACAACCTTTAACAATGTTCTGGAGGAACTAAAAGAATTCACAACCTTCATAGCACATGTTCTTCTTGTATTAAACGATGTTGGAAGCATAGTAAAACTAGTCCATGGTTTTTTGTGTTCCCTTTCTTGTAAGAAGCATGACAAAAAAATGGTTGCCAAAGATGTCCAAATATTGTTATTTGTGTGTGCATTTGTAAATTGTTATTGGCTATGTAGGGCATTGACTACACAAAACTAGGTTATGTAGGTCCTCTTTTCAAACTCCAATATGTGGTAAGGGTTTGCAAGTGTGTACATTTTGATCTCTTAATTAATTGGTTTAGCATTTGGCACAAGGTACTATAGTGGGAGACAATGTCACATTGTTTATGCCTTTCAAGTGAAAGCACAATGGAAACATTGGTAATGAAACCGTTGTTTAGTCATCAGTTTTTTTTAAAAGAACACAAAGCTAAAACATAATGGTAAGCCAACACAACTTGGAACTGGTACATGTTGTTGCATTATTTTTTCTACTTATAGATTTTAATGGCATCTTATCTCTAAGATCTTACCAAAAAAAAATTGTTTGATGTCAATGCTTGTGAATAACTTTTCTTTTACATCTCACATTTCTTTGGATTGATTTGTTATATTCAAGGCAATTGAGAAAGATGAGGTTGGAACTAAAGCTCCAATTTGGTTTCATTTATTGTCTAGTTTCTCTTGTTAATCAATGACTATGTCATCATATATTAAGTTTGATTCATTTAATTCAAGGTAGTTGAAATAGACAAGGTTGGAGTTGAAGGTCTAGTTTTGCTGCTAGAAAGTAGTTATGGGCAAGTTTGAGAAACTTTATATTATTTCCTAAGTATGAAATTGTTGAAAGTGACCATGAACTCTAGATAAACATGTTAGGACCTCACATGGAAATAATTTACATGCATTCCTTATTCATTTCCAAAATCAAGTACATTTTTATAGTTGAATTCATGGTGGAAGATCCACATGTTGTCATGGTTCTAGCTTATTTAAATTGTCATAAACATCCTAAGTCAAATTGTCTAAATTTTAAAAATGGATAGATTCCAAACTTCAACTTCTTTGGCATATTCTATTAAGAGGTATTTTCTTGCATCTTATGTTTATATGGAAAATGCTCCACCCAAATCAAATTGTTTTTGTTGTGGTATAGATATTTTAGCAATTCATAACAAGATTTTATTTTGCCAATAGGAGGTATGACTTGTTTACTCCATTGTTCAAGCTAACATAAATATACATGACTAATTGTGAGAAGTTGGGAAGGTTGAAAAGTGGTTACTCTTTTGTGTTCATGAACTTTCCATATGATGTTTACTTGTGAAACATGTTCATTAAGTGTGGGTGATTTACTCTACAATATTGGGGGAAAGCAATTTCAATGGAATGCAAATATTATGATTCCTTCGATTTTTTTTCATGTAATTTGAGTCATGCATGATGTTTTATATCCCAAATGTAAATATCAATAGAGTTGTTAGAGTTGTCACTAACAATGTAAATAGATCATAATCTCACAAAAAGTAATAAAAAATGATGCACTAATAAACTTTAATCGAATTTGCCATGCAAGAACTTGGTCTATTTTTTTGCTTGGACAAGTTATTTTATGATATTAATGTATTGGTTCATAAATTGGACCTTACTAATGTGCGTCAGGTGCCATATGGTGTTGGAAAAGTAATAGCAATTCATTTTTGTCCCAAGTTTAGTTTTGTGATGGGTGTGTCATTTGAAACTTTCATTTTTCTATGTGCAAAGGTGAATTTTCTTAGGGTATTTCTTTTTTATAATTTGTTTTTAAAGCCAAAATGAACTTATTGCAAATTAAAATTGTGTAGATTTTAATATTGAATACATGATTATGAGACATTAGGGATGGTTGTTTCAAGATTTGTGGTCTCTATTTGTGATGTTTCCAATTGCAAATATTGTGATGATCCTTGTTTCTCATTATAACACAAAGTGAGTTTTGCTTGAAGGAGGTAATTGTGGACATGCTTGTGACCAACGTTAAAGTTAAATCATCAACCATTCCTTAAATTATAGTTTTAAATTCATTGTATGTTGTTGAATTAGATTTTTTTCCCCATGAGGTTTAATAGATCACCGAATCAATGTTTTAGAATGATTTAGGTGTGGATTTCCCTAATATAACCTTTTTTTGTCAATATTTTGTTTATCAATGTTTTTCCACATTTGGTGGTGGGTATAACTTAATGCATACACAAATGTTATATCGATCTAAGACAAGGTAAGATACTAGTCAACATGGAAACATTAACTAGCATGGGCATCAATCATGTGGCCATACCCAACACAAATTCTAGGAATTCATAATTGTTGTACATGGTTGTACTAGTAATGTCATGTCATTGAAGACTATTAATAGTACATATAAGAAAATCATGCAAATATAACACTCATACCTCCTTTTGCAATACATTAAGGTCTAGCATGCATAAGAACAATTAGTATAATATTTTTTGGAAACATTCTACATGGTGAATAACATTGTGCGTGGCAAGAGAATTGTGCACATATTTGATTGGCTTGAAGACCACTTTAGGTTTATTTGTTCCCATCAAACCACATGATTAATGTGCAACAAACAATAATTTCATTTATAATTTAAAGTTCCACCTCTAATGTTGTAAAACCTTTACTTGTGTGGTTAGGAGTGTTTGTCAACATGAATTCCTCATACCTTGATCTTATGGAAACACATGAGTTCACATGTTTGGATGGTAATTAATGTTTACTATCAAATAAGAATGTACGAACAACGTGCACATTGGAAACTTTTGCAGAGATGTTAAATGGTCATCAGTAGGACAAAGCCATGCAAAAATTAGTAGCCAATGATGTGTCTCTAGCAATTCTTTCCAAGGAAGTTTTTGTTGGCATAATTCAATGCATTAAGAATTAATGGAATTTTCAAATAAAGCTTGCCAACAACAAATCCTAGGAGAAATATCAACTCAAAGTTGTCATCATTTATTGAACATTCACAATTTCTAACTAAAGTATGCAACTTTGACATATACCAAAAGTTATGCATTGTATTAACCAACTTAGGACTATGTAGGTTAAATCACTTTACCATGTTTTATTGGTATTATTCAAGTTGATTTTAATCACTACTACATATTGTGCCTTTTTGCGAAGGGCCAAACAAAAAATCTGAAGGGTTTGCGAAGGAAAAACAAAAAACTTGAAGGGTTTGCGAAGCAAAAAAAATCTGCCAAATTTGTGATGCGATACGCATCGCAACTTATGGTGCACCACTCATCGCAAATTGATAATGAACCTTTAATCATCGCAGCGTTTTTGCGAGATACACGACAAATAAAACTTTGCGACCTACTCAATCTATGTCCACCATAGCGATATTCCGCACTTCACAACGTTTAATCATACTCAAAACATCGTAACTTTTACAATACACAGAGTATCGCTACAAACTTTGAGATTCACAAGACATCGCAACTTGCGTTATTCGGCGCCTCTCATTTTGCGTTTGAATATGTATCGCAAACCTCACCACAGATTTTCGCAAAAGTTTCCTTTGGTGGGCGTATCGCAAATTGCGATGTGCGTTAGCTCGCAAAGTAGTGAAAGGGTTACTAGAGAAGGAAGTTTCGCAAAAGGGTTTCGCAATGTCATCTAATTCCCAAAACGCCATAAAAAAAATAAAAAAAAAAAAAAAAAAAAAAAAAAAAAAAAAAAAAAAAAAATCTTTTAGACCAAATGGAAGCTATAAATCCACTTAACCATTATTATAATCTATATTACCTTGGTAGACTGAGTGAAAATATCAATAAAATACGCATAGCAGTGTTCCTATTCTTGAAAATAAAATTACACAATGGAGCAGAATAGGCAGAAAATGACACAATGAACATTGTGCAGTAATATAGAACCACAAGCCTCAATGGCAATTTGCATAAAATTAATGAGTAGTACATTATACGTGATCATCATCCACCTCAGAGGTTGTAAACACAACCTCTGGTTTCTCACCTAGAATAGAACGGGACCGTGGCACATATGTGACAACAAGTGACCACTCCTCTAGGTTTGGGGGATAAGGAAGATAAAAACATTGTTCTACATGACTGGGAAAAGTAAATGGCTCTGAAGTTTGCCAATGAGATGGCTGATAACTGGTGGCAGATGTCTTTAACCGTGTGTGTCCGCACTCATCCTGAACTACAGTGCAATTTGCACCAACAAGGTTCACTTTAAACCACTTACACTTAAACACATACTCTTCAAACTTTGAATGTGCATCATAAGATACCACCAAGATCTCTTCCAGCTTTCCATAATGTGGCACAATATCTCGAACAATATTCTTGTCATGCCAACTGCTTCTAGAGTCCTGAATGAATTGCCCTTGAACTCCACAGTCAAAGGTGCGGCCCCTCTTTTCATCTAAACTGAAAATCCTGAAATTAATATTGTGTTAGGCATTGTGAGTCTTAAACTTATATGATAATAGAAACTTCATGCCCATAAAAATCATCCTAGAACATTCTAAAAAACTTGTCTAAAATATGAAGATGAGTTAATATGCCTAATGAAATAGAAAAAATAAATACCTGAAATGTCTTCCTTGTGTCCACATTGTTGAACGTGTTGTCACAACTCTTAGTGGTCCATGAACCATGGTGCGAACATCATCTGTGATCTCTGGAAAACATGCTATACTTTCTCCTTGTGCCAACAATTGATCCACTTCAACCAACTTCTCTTTCATGTACTTATGAAATGTAGGAAAAATCCTTGATCTCCCACTCATACTTTTGGCATTCTCATAGAAGTTCCTCCACTCTTCCATGACATTATTATGATTCAACATGAATGTGGTCAGTTGAATTAACTCTGTAGGTAATAACATACGTGTTTTGATGGCACCAGTCAAACGGTCTTCCTCCTCTTCTCTTTCCTCCATCCAGACATGAGGACATGATGGATCTATAGTGGCCAAGATGTTGGTGCAATAAAACATGCTCTCTGCTGCTAAGTGTCCTGCTGCCATGCTTCCCTCCACTCGTGCATGGTTACGGACATAACCTTTTAATATTGCCATATATCTTTCAAGCCAATACATCCACCGACAATGCACAGGACCAGCAATGGCTATCTCATCCACAAGGTGAACTAGTAAATGCACTTGACAATCAAATAATGATGGAGGGAAAGCCTTTTCCAACTTGCATACCACCTCTGTTGCTATTACCCTCATTCTTGGAATCTCCTCTACAAATAACTCCTTTGAGCATACCCATCTCAACAGATTTCCCAATGACCAAAGAGCATCTTGTACTTCTGCACTAACTGAGCCTATTATTGCCACAGGCAATATGTGTTGTAGTAAACGATGATAGTCATGTGTCTTGAGATACATTGGCCACTTGTGGTCATCGTCCCTACCAAAAGCTTTTTGAAGATTAGCTCCATAACCTGCAACAAGGTACCATAAAATTATACAAAAGTATTCTAGACATCCAACAGATAACATTATATACTTCAAACTTTTTTTCCAGTATAAGGCATACATATTTAAATATAAATAAAAGTAATAGAGTATTTCTAAATTTAACCCTTGCCATCAAAGTTCAAACCTGTAGGGAATCGCATCTCTCCTATGCGATTTCGAAAGTCTCTTCTTTCCTGTGTAGTAAGTGTCCATGGAGCTGATGGTCGCTGTTCAATACCTATGTTAGGATCAACAGTAATCCACACATCGAGATGCCTCTCAAAATCCTCACAGGCCTCCTTAAAGTTACTATCCTTCTCTCCATAGAGCTGTTTTATAATAGCCTTTCCCACATTTCCCTCAATGTGCATGGGGTCCAAGAGATGACGTATTTTTAGCTCACCCCAGTAAGGCAAGCTGTTGAATATACCCCACCTTGTCAATCCACTACCCTCAAACACCATAGAATCATTTAGGTCAATAACTTTATTGGCCACATCCCTCCAATATGCAAAGTGGTAGCTTCTGGAATATCACGCTCATCACCATAAGGCATGTCAAAAGATGAAAATAAAAGTGGGTCTAATCTCATATCATGTCCCAGTGGAAGAAACTTTGTATGGCCAAGGTAAACAATTTTGCGAAGATGGCTTGAGTATTTAGCCATGTCCTCAAAACTTGGGCCACATGTAGAGCAGGCCTTGTAGCCTTGAGTTTGCAGCCCACTTACAAAACCAAACCCTGCTTGTAGAAGAACGGAATATTAGAACAACAAATAATCACAAAACAGAATAATAAAGAAATATATAGAGGCATGTGCATGATTTCTTACCAGGATAATCATGCATTGTCCACATGCAGATTGCCCTCAACTTGAATACACGTGGTATTCCTCCAGTGGTCTTCCTCCCATTATATGCCCATACTCCATCCCACAATGTTTTGAGCTCATCGACCACTAGTGCTAAATAGGTGTCTAGGTTTTTCACCTTACTTGGCCATGGGATAATAAGAGAAAGCAGCAAAAATCCTTTTTTCATAGACAACCACGGAGGAAGGTTGTAATTCATGATAACAACTGGCCAAACAGATGTAGGTCGTCCCTTTCCTCCAAGTGAATGTGGACTAACACCATCTGATGCTAACCCCAACCTCACATGCCTAGGGTCACGCTCAAACTCTAGCCACGTTGACTCCACATGCTTGTGAGCAGGAGAGTCAATCGGTAACCTCATAACACCAGGCTCTGATCGATGTTTCTTATGCCAAACCATTAACTCGGCCAAGTCTATACACCGATATATGTGCAACAAGCGAGGAATAATGGGAAACCACCTTACTGATTTCCTGGGCACCTTCTTTGTAAGCATGTGAGGATCATATCGAGCCTCTTCACATGTATTGCACTCCGTTAAATGGGCATTGTTCCCATGAAATAACATGTAGTCATTAACACATGCATGGACAATTTGATACTCCATGCCTATGGAGGATAAGATTTTTTTAGCCTCCTTCCAAGATCTTGGCAAAACATTTTCCTTAGGTAGCAAGAGGCTATGACAAAACTAGAAAACATCTAGTATTGCTTGCCTTGTGTTTTGCTTGGATGTTTAACAACCCTAGTATGGCTGCAAAACGGCTTAACCTTGCACCTTGAAAAATAGGTGTTTGAGCATGTGCCTTTGCCTCTTGCCACTGCCGTTGTCCCTGGGCAGTATGTTGATGACGTGGATCATCTGCATTGGCTCCTTCATCATGTGGGTTGCCATACATATCATCAACTATGTCAAGTCCAAACTAGTCAACCATGAAGTCATCCATCGCTTGTTCTTGGTTTGCAGGCAGTGGTGCTTCCTGAACTGGTTGAGAGACACCTTCATCATGAGCAGACAAGTCATTTGATGAAGAATGAGTTGATGAAGAGTTTGATTTGTGTGGCATGCCCATTTCCCGATATGTTGCTCTCAACCTCCGTGGCAGCATGTCTTCAGAAGGTCGAATATTCTATGCAATACCAAATCCAGAAGATTTTAACTATATACCAAGCATAGTTGCATATTACATTATAAATAAAAAAATGCCAAAATGCATGTATATAGATATGGTATGTTATGTCTTAATCAAAGTACATAGTTCAGAAATGGTGGAATCCTAATTCCACTCATAGTGTGTAAACAACTCATCTCCTGATCTGATCGTTCTAGTAGCTAACACCAGGCAATGGTCTTCATGATAAGTCTGGCCATATGGTGCTGGAGGAGGTCCCTCAACAAAAACCCACTTACAATTAGCCCTACGCTTAGGCCGAGTCCCCACCGTATTGCTGATGAAACCAGCAATGTTTCCAGAACGTATGGGGTCTCCATCTATCACCCTCACATCACTATGCCTCCTAGTGCTACCAGCAAAGGTGTCCATCTCAAGAGCAAAGGTCTTCCACTCAGGATGTTGTTTGAGGATCATGTTCCAATGTCTTCTCTTATAGATAGGCCCACCATAAGGGAACAAAGTAGGACCCTCTCTACGACAACTAGTTGAATCCTCTACAATGATGTCCTCACAAGCATATACTCCATAGCCATGCCTCTCTCCAAGTGTAGAGGTCTTAACAATCCATCGTCTACCCCAAACCACAACCTCCTCATCATAGGGCAAACTATCAAATAACCCAAGAACTGCAGGGTTCCATGACTGGATAATAATGGCACATTTGCCAGTGAACTCACACATACCCCATCTACCCTCAACAATAGTCCTAGCATGACCCTCACTTGGATGTTGTGCTTTGGATCGCTGTCTAACGGAGGGCAGACATGGCCTTGCCTCATGATGTGGATTACTGGCCTCATGAGAGGCACCAATCCCTACAGCAAATGCATGCGAAAGTGCATTTCCTATGGCAGCTAAAACCCCTTGGGATAGAACATAGGTGGTGGTGTCATACGGGAACCCTATTACATTAAAAAAACCACAACAAACCATGGAAGTGAAAATAGTTTCAAAGAGGATTTCATGAAAAATAACATGTATCAAAGAGGAAAAATGACAATGGTAAAATGACACTTACCACATGAGATGAAGAAGCTCCTGGGGTAAGACCACGATGACGCCCAAATCGCTGAATGTGTTGAGCACAAACATATGACTTTTGTGAAATCTGACCAACACACTTGGTGCATTGGCAAAGTTGCCGAGGTGGACCACGAGGAGAATGGGACACCTCTGCTTGCATATGAGCTAATGTGCCTTCATTTGAGGAGGATGAGTCACTAGTGGAGACAATGGAGGAGGAAGACATATCATCTGTCACATTAATAAGGCACAAATGTAAGGTAAAGACCAGATTAGACTTTCAAAAATCATGTGATACAACAATATAAACCCTTGACAACTCATAAATTGAGACTACCTAAACCAAAAGGAAATGCATACCTGCATCCAATGTGGGCTCAACAATGCCTATAAGACTGGTTGCCCGAAACCCTTTGCCATATGCACAATAGGAGTTCTCTCACCTAAAACTCTTGAAAAGAAACCCTAAACCTAAAACTTTGCGAACCCCTTGCGAACCCCCTACCATCGCATCCCTTTTCGCATCTGCATTCGTTACTTAAACCAAAGCCCTAAAACCTTTAACTTCCTCCTACGTTAGTGAAGCCCCCGACTTCGCAACCCTCTAATGTTGCGAAACGAACAACATTGCACGACCGTTGTGAGCAATACCGTATCGTAGGTTTAGATGCGGGTTACATCGCAAGCCCTAAATTTCTAAAAGTCCTTAAGCTGGAACGGAATAAGGTGTAGTGAAATCTTTCTGGGGGTCTAGACTAGAGTAGGACGGCGAGTGAATTTTAACTCATTCTCGGCATTGCTCGAGAATTTTTGAAGGAAAACATGGGCAGAGAGGAGGGGGCGGATTGTAATGGCTGGGACTAGTGGAAGGGGTTCTCGGTCTAGAGGAGGTGACAACAATGAGGAAAGGTTGAGGAAGATGGTTGGTGATCACTTGAAAGCTTCAGAGCTGTTTGCAATCGATACTAGGACACCTGAAGGGCTGGCATCCTTGACAACCATCTTAGGTCTAGCATTGCAAGCAGGGCTGACTGCTGGGGAAGCACAAAGAGAGGAGGAGGCAAGGAAGGTTGTAGAAGCCAAGGCAACAGAGAAGAAGAGAAAGAAAGATGAGAGAGTAACAACAGGAGCTCTCTCACCTAGAACGCTCGAGAAGAAAAGGAGGAAGGATGAGAGGGATGCCATCAGAAAGGAGAAGCTTGATCTGAAGAATAAGGAGGAGGAGAGGAAGAAGCTCCCTCTGATAACATTGGCAGAGGAGGGAATTCCAACTGAGCTGGCATACACTGGGGCCAAGAGCACCATTAGGCACATTGTCTCCACCAACTTTGCACGAGGAGTTGAGTGGGGCACTCTCTCAAAGGCAGAGCAGAGGAGAGTGATAAATCAGGTCAAGGGAGCATTTCGAAATGGAGGAGAGCTTGATTCACAGTGGATTGCAGACAAGATCTCCAATTCAATGTCTCAAGCAAGATACCATGACAGGATGAAGATTCGTGCTCACCTGAGAGACCTGAATGTGTACAGGAACTTGGAGAGGCCGCTTCAGTTCTCAGAAGACATCTGGAATGCCTTCTACCAGTCTGAGGTGCAGCTAAAAGCAACAAGGCAGCTGAAGGAGATCACAGAGCAGCTAGCCAAGGCCAAGAAGGCAAGAGAGTCTGGGAGGTCTGACCGTGACCTGAAGGCACTGGAACTGAAGCTTGCTGAATGCCAATCAGTGGTGGACAAGGTTGGTGATCCACCATTGAAGTTCCTCAAGGCAACAAAGCGAGTGAAACTGGTTCCACCCACCACCCACAGGCTAGGGCAAGGTGGCATTCCCGGCCTCAAAGCAGCATTTATAAGTATCCTCCCTCTCCTCCATTTTTTTCTGCAAAGATTCGTTTTTGTCGAGTCACATAAGACTATTTAGGATACCTTTGCGATGCGAATTACATCGCAAAGATAGGTCAAATGGCGTTTGTTTCGCAAACTGCTTTGCAAGTTATAGTATGCGAAAGTCTGCGCTTCGCAAAAAAGGTCGTAGACTTGAACAAATCGCAAACTGCTTCGCAAGTTACAATATGCGAAGGTCTGCGCTTCGCAAAAGAGGTCGTAGACTTGAACAAATCGCAAACTTCTTCGCAAGTTACAATATACGAAGGTCTGCGCTTCGCATATATGCGTTTTTATTGACCTGTTGTTTTATGGGGACAGTACAAGAGGTACAAGAGGAAGATCACAACTACAGAAATGACAATGGGCTAGGAGCATGGCAAGGAGCATCTTTTTGAACATGTTGATGCGCTATTAGTGAGTGGGTTTGGTTGGGATTAAATTTCTGTTTGTGTTGAGATTGTTTTCATTTGAATCAAGATTTTCATTTATGGTGTTAACTAAGCTTTGCATGTTGAAATGCGGGCATCTGAGGGTGAGAGTGAGAGCTCCCAAGGCAGTAGTGATGAGGAGGAGAGAGGCGTTACCACTGCTCCCCCCAATGCTACCACTAGCAGTGGACCCAGTTCGTTTACTAGTCGAAATGTAGGTTCTGCAGGGGGTGAGGATAGGGAGGAGGAGGAGGACAAGGAGGAGGGGCAGGGGGACGATGAAAATAGGGAAGAGATGAGCACCCTCCCCCTCCACCAGAGAACACTAGGAAGAAAGATTCAAGGAAGAAATCCAAGAGGGGAAGGAGGTCTAGATAGACAGTTAGTGTGTTAGATATGCAAGAGTTACAAACCCTTTTACATTGTAAAATTTGAAATTTTGATATAGATTTTTTTTTGCGGCCCAAAGTGACTCCAAATGACTATAATCCCTGCTTCCAAAATAAGAATACAGTGCCATGCTCTTGCGATACACATTGGATCTCAAAACCATTTGCGAGTCATAATTCTTCCACTACTAGAAATTCTGTCATATGCAACCACCATGTTTGCAACTGGGATGCAACTGCCGGTCGCATGCAACTATCTTTGGTTTTTTATGCAACTACAATGGATTTTTGCCCCCTTTTTGGGTGTGTATGTAACTATGGTACAACTATGATCACCTTCATCCCAACCTTTGGATGATTTCTATGATATATCATCCTATATATTTGATATGCATATACTCATAGTTGCATGTGTAACCAAATTATGCCAACTATGGTCTTTTGGTAAGTTAGGTACACATTTTTTATAGGCATGTCTAGGATTAGGGCTGCCTACAAATGACAATCCCATTGATAAGGTTTAAGATATAGGTGAAAAATAACTTAATTTATTTTGCCACACCTAAAATAGTGTATCTATCCCCAACTTTTAGTAGCTTACTCCACAAACATTTAGAAGATAATTGACAATTGAAGATATCAATTTTACTTACAATAGTTTATCACTTGATGAAGCAAAACAATGTATATGTGTATTCAACAAGAAGGTCTAATTAATCCCCTCAAGATTACAATATGTGGGTTTGACATGTGGAAATAATTATCCAGTACAAGTGAGGGTCTCATGGCACATATACACCTTATAGTCCATGTAATGCATGAATTAGTTCCAAAGTCAGCCCTGATAGTCCTGATGGGTAGACATGTGAATAAAGCACACATCAGAAACCATACATGAAAATACATGCTATTGTCCCCCTTAACAACCATAACCAGACAATATGCAAACCCTGGAAAGGGTTACAAGTGGTGGTATATTCATAATGCCAGTCAAATATATACTTGAAAAACACGTTACTTGCAAGTGGCAGATTCCACTGTTTCAGCCATAACAAGCACAAGTGGATAGAAAGAAAGAACACCATTGTGAGAGAAGTTAGAGTGTTTTAGAACAAAATGTCACTTTCAAACAACACCATCACCATACATCTTACCCAAAGAATATTTCAGAATAAGAAGCTCTATCTGAACCCCAACTTCATTCAATACATATATACCTAAAAAACACATTATATATATATATATATAATCTTCTACTAGTTTGAACCCCGTGCCTAATGCACATGCGTGTTATTTCAACAATGTTTGGTTCATGTTTTAGTTTTTAAAAAAAACTTTTATCTTTTTTATTTAGCAGGGTTGAGCAAGCAGATATGGATCGAAGTTTCCAAAGGGTGCTGTAACATGTTTAGACAAAAAGGATCTTCCATTGCTCCACCACTCCTTCACTACTCTGACATGCCCCCTTGAGGTGATAAACAAAACATGTATGAGGGCTTAACCACACAACAAAGGATTGATTATGCTGTTTGAATCTCAATCCTTGGCTAAAAAAGCGTTGAAAGCAAAGTATCTCATGGTCTTGGTTGGTCATTCCTCAACTTGTTATGAAGAAAGAAATGACATGTAAAACTACTGGTGGTTTTTAAGGCTGTTGGACTCTTCCCAACTTTTGATTTACTGGCCCTATATTCGACATCACACCCAAATATGACATTTTCTACAGTCTTGGTATTTTTTGAACTCTTTCTCATTGAGCTTTGTGACCTTAAATGACCAATCAGACCCATTTATTATCTGCCTAACACAGGTGTGAATACCAATGTTTCAAATATTACATTATCTCAATTGATTACGGTGGTGGGTCTTTCTTTTGTTTTTTGGTTGTATGCTAAATAACAGTAGCATCAAGGTGTTATATTTATCAATATCAGGTTCTTGAGCATGACTTAGGCACAGATGTATCCTGATCAACATGCTAATTTGCCCGTACAGATCGCGAACGGTCTGTAATGCCATACAACCCACGTTAATTGGCCCTTATAGACCGCGATCGTCCTTGATCGAGCGGTCTGTAATGCCATACAACCGGTTAGGAGGTGTGCATCCGCGATAACTAAAAAACATGCCACCCTAAACCTAGAAAAGGACACACTAAAAAGGGGAGAGTTGGATGATCAAGCAAACCCGACCTTCCCGCAATAACACATGGTTGACAAATACGAAGGGGAACCATACAAACGGTGAGAAATTTAACGTGACGGGTTCATGAGGTTCCATTTTTTAAGAATCGAAGGTGAACACCTCCTACACGCTAATTGTTGGAATATGTTGGATGGGTGATGGAGGTAAGCTGACAACAATTTCATTCCCAAAAACCATGGGATTTTAGTATTTAATGTTTTAAATTCTCATTTCAATGTGAAATAAATTCCTTAATTTATTACCAAATTATGAATATCGTGTACGATGCATAACAGGACATGGACATGTGAGAAAACACAATCAAGATAACTTACGTGTCTCAACAACAAGTGTACTTGGGCCGATGAGTAGGCATCACATTCTGCAATGGCTTTTTGTGACCCCCCAACATCTTCAAAAAAAATGTTCAGCCCAAGCTATCTTTTAAATAAAAGCCTTATTTTGACAAATTTTCACTAATCTTCATCCGAAACATGTCGAACACCTTGATGTTGAAGAGTATGCTTTATTTGAAGGGTGATACATAAGGGTAGAAAATTTGATATGATTCATGCGTTAAATTTTAATCAATGTAATATCAAAAAATTCATCATTATTTTTTATGTCAACGTAAAAATTTAGTGTTAATCAATATAAATATCATGGACATGGAAAGGCACACATTAATTTATCTTCTCGTATCCATGGTTGGCGGGTATTTACGAAAAGGGGTGAAATAATTTTAAAGATAAGTTATTAAATGGTTTTTTAAAAAAATGAGTGGGAGATAGTTATTATGATAAGAAGTAATCATTAAGGAAAGGAGTTAGGTTTAGGGTTAGGCTTGAAAATGAGATAGTTATATTTGTAAATGTCTTTGGAATTTTTCAAGCATAACCACACAATGGGTTATGCAAAATCAATTGGCATATTTGGCTTAAACTTGGTGGGGATGATAGCCATTTTTTCCTACATCTTCCCACTATTTTGGCTACAAACAAAAAATGCCTAGAAAGGAAAATTGAAGTTCCGACTACTCCCTATTGTTATCTGAGAGCGAGAGGGAGGGGATAAGATAGTGTGTAAGATAGTAAGATGATGCGTAAACCTTAAACCCTAGTGTTGCTATATAGTGAGTGCGGACGATTAATCGCGTTGCCTGCCTTGGCTGGTGAAGGGCGCCTGCAGAAAATATCGGATTTAATGTGATCTCACCACTACCGAGAAGGTTGGCCCATCACGATGATCGGTCCACGTGGTTTGAGTTTTACGGGCGGGGTTGCGAAAGAGTACAAAACTAAACTTGGATGGGGAAAAAAGATCCGTCAGGTCATCTCTAGGGTGGTGCTAGAAATGCTCGAACGCAAATGCAGGGTAGAAACCAACGTCGGGTGGGTTTGCACTTTTTCAATGAAGACTTTCAAGGTCTTCATTCCGATTCTCAAAGCGAGAATCGGAGGTTTTCCCACACAGAGATGACCTGCCCGTCCGTTTTCTCCCATTGGAAATCGACTTCTTGAAAACCTCGGAATGTATCAGTTGAATCTTTAGGGTTCAGGGGTATTTAAACATGTGGGCACCGGTTTTCAGGGTGTTTCGCAGTGTTTTCCGCAAACTCAGGGAAACACGACACCAGTACTGTCGAGTTTGGACAAAAACCGGGTGAGATCAAAGAAAAACCTCCCAAAAAATACATTGGCCTTCAATTGGGGGTCAAACTCTAAAACGCACCACTTCCTGTGCTCGACCGGGTTTGACCCCGTTTTCCCCTTTTCCTGAAGCCTCCGCTGTTGTTGGATGCATTTTCGCTGCTCCTCGTGTACCGCCACCATAATTACCTCAAACCTTGTGCATAAATGCTAGGTTTTAACATTTCATACCCATATTTAATCAAATCTCCTTTCTTTACGACCTCCCTCGAAGAGAGGATGGGGGGGGGTGAACAAAGGCCCAAAGATGGGATGACTTCAGGGAAAATTCCAACGTTTCGTCGGGCTTCGATTTTGGTTTGGGTGGCACGAGCTTCCTCAACGGCTCCCTAGGGGGAGCTTCATAAAGGAGCGTTGAACTCTTCCACAAAAGGGGGCAGTTTTAATTCATTTCAAATATATATTTATATTCCGAGTTTTTGCAAATTTCCTTGGTAGAAACAACTTACATATCAGTGAAGACCTACTACCAAAAAATGGTCCTTAAAATCAAGAGCAAATTCAAGTGTGGGGTATTTAATTAATTACTTATACCTAAGTGGCCATTACTTAATGGTCATAAGCCTAGAGATTTATTGCATTTATAGTTGTGAGCTTTGACTTGCTATATTTTTAAATAGTGTAATTTTCATCTTTCATTTCTTGCTATCTATATCTCTCTTTGTAACTTATAGGGAATTAGCTGATTTCAGCAAGCATTTTTGCACTATCATACTCAAGTTGTATAGGCTTTTTCACTACATTGTTATGTTATTAGGTTAAAGGAAAGGTCATCAATGGGGTTTGTGAAGGTTGGGAGCCAATTAATGTGCCCAAAACAATAACAACAAAATTATTAAAAAAAAATAGTGTAGGTACTAAGTAAACTCCACAAGGTTGAATGTTTGAGTAACACTACCAAAACAAAGAATAATGGTTCCTTTGCACACACATTGGGCTAACACATTTGCATCAATCCATTGCAACAACTCCTTGCCCAAAAAAAAAAGGCAAAATGACCAATGAACTAAAAGTAAAAAGCATTCAGTTAGTTTCTTTGTCCATTAGGGCCAACAACTTGGAAAACCATTGACAAAAAAAAGGACCAAAGTGAACCAACACCTCACTTGTACCCTAGTTCATTATACCACTCACCTACTACTAAAACCACTATTCACCTGCTATTGATTTGTCCCTTTGTTATCTACCTAGAGCACATGGATCATGTGTGAATGTGAAAATGTGAATACTAACTGAAAAGGAAACAAAACCCACCTTAGCCCAACACTTTGCATATTGAATGGCTACTAACAACCCTAAGTTCCTAGTTGCAAGTGTGGGTTCTTCTAGGCTTACTGCCCTTTTAGGTTTCAATTTCCTTTTCTTTCTTCCATATCCTTCTTGTGAGTGATGGGCTTGGGAACGTATAATTTGTTCCTTTGCCCACTTTGTGACACCCTTTGGATTTTTGTGCTTACTTGGGTCTTTTGTTTTTTTTGTTGTTGTTCCTTTCCCCTTTGTCAAGTGCTTTGTTTAATAAAGTTTGTCAGGATTTCATCTTTTAAGTCCCCATTACGTGAACATAAAATGTCTCAAACCTGAAGACCTCCTTGAATTTCTCTACTAGTGTATTTGAGAAAGCAGATTGCAGAGCTTAAAATAATTAGTTTGTCATTTTTTGGGTTGGTGATCACACAAGTGCAAACAAATGCTGTTAAAACTAAAAATGATGTTAATGAGATGCATATTGGTGGTGTTCTTAAGCTAAACCAATTCGCTGCCACGCCCTCCATAACTTAAAAACTTAGTATAATTACTCAATCGTGTCTTGCACTTGCACCAGCAATACTGAATCTGGACTTTGTTTTGGTTCAACTTGGGGGCAGTGTTCACAAAGCTAAGGATCCTCACTTTTCTATTATTGTTCGTTGCTGCGTAGCTTTAATATGCCGTCCCAGTAGCTTCTATAGCAAATGACACCAACAATTATAGTGATCCTTCATTTGGCAACAAGTCTGGATTTTCATGACATTATACAACTTGATGTGTCCACACTGCATACCCACTACCAAAGAAAAGGGAGGGGGGGGGGGGCATTTTAAGTTCAAAAGCCTCAGAAATTACACAAGATTAATAAAAGTTATCTGTAAAGTCAAGCGATTAGAGGGCGGCGAGAACGGCCAGTTTCGGCATAATAGGGCATCAAATGTGTAAAACTGGGAATGAAAATTTTACAAAACGGTAAATAACTGGGACCCAAACTAAACTTTCCCCCCAATTTTGGTGGTAAACTGAGTTTCATCATGTCTTTCCTTGTTCCTGAGCGCTTCCAATGCTTGCTGTTGCAAATACTTTTTCACTGCTCGTACCTGTACAAACTACTATCATTACCCTCGAACCTTGTGCATTTAAATGCTGAGTTTCAACGTTTCATACTGAGATTTAATAAAATTTCCTTACTTTGCGGACACCACTCAAAGAGGGGACAGGGGGTGAAAGAGAGGGTGAAGACAGAGTGGCTTTATTACGGATAACTCTAATGTGAGAAAAAAAAGGACTTAAATTTTTTAAAGCCCCAGTTTTTCACAGCTGAAGGTGGGGAGCAAAAGAGGTTCTGAAACTAGAAACTAGGTATTAAATGTGGGAACTTGGTTTGAACTTTGAATGTGTCTGAGAGTGCCTGCAAAGAAGCCTGTGGATTTGTAAGCCCATTTGTTTGTATATATATGTATATATATATATATTATATGCTTTTTGAAAACGGAGTTCTATTATTATTAGGACATTTTTAAATTCACACCCTTTCTTCGCGCGTCCAATTATATGCAGATTAAAGTGTGGGGTCTGTGGTCAATCAGGGCACAACTCGAGAACTTGCCTGCAGAAGTAATTGAACTGATAAAGGAACATACTCTTAAAGTTTAATCTGCATAAAATCGGACGCGCGAAGAAAGGGTGTGAATTTAACCAAAAAAGGTGTGAATTAAAAATTTTCATAATTATTATTATTAATATTAATTGTTAGTATGATTTCAATTGTTGTTGTTGTTATTGTTTGTTTGCTCTTGTTTCTGACAGAGTAAGTTAAGTACTTTACTCAGGTGCAGTGAAGGCATAAGTCACTTAGACCTAAAATAATTTAACTTAACAAGAGAGTAGTAGTCATAAGTTGCTAACTGCATGGTTAAAAGTTAAAACCAGTGTGGGGGCTGGCAGGTACTCGATTTGGCTGGTTAGAACTGCCGGGCGGGGTCTGGGCTGATTTCCGTAACTGGGCCTCAGATTCGAATTTTCAAACTGGAACTGGGCTTGCTTTTCTGAACCAATTCTGGAACCTAAACCCCCGAATGTAAACTGGTCCTGGGGTTCTCAATTCCGGTCCAGAATTCAGGGTCCATGTTGGCGTGGAACCGGACCAGTTCTACTGTTTTCAGGTTCTAAGAACCGGAGGTGATTGATGGGACAAAGAGTCAAGAACCGCCCAACCCTGGTTACAACACAACCGGTGGTGCAGTTAGCGTGGTTAGGTTTGGGGGGGAAGAAAGCTCCGCGTTGCAAGAGGGGGGGAGATGAGGACGCGAAGGTGACGTGCGAGGGAGGGAGGGAAGAGAGAGAGAGAGCGCGAGCGCGAGCGCGCGAGAAAGAGGGGGAGAGACAGCGAGGGAGATTGAGAGAGAAAGCCTTTTTTCCTTTGGAGTGCAGTACCAGTTTTATAATAGCGATGCCCACGCTGTTCACAATCATCGCTGTAGTTTGCTGTAGCACTTGTCTTGTTTGAATCCTTTCCTAGAAAGAAAGACTTCCTTCCGTCTACTACGCTGCTTCTGGTCCCCTAGCTTTTGTTGTTGTTTTTGTTGTTGTTACCCCTTTTGTTGTTTCCTTGGCTGTCTCTGCCAATCTTTCCATCTCTGACTGGATCCCTTTTGTTATCTCTTTTCTTTTATCAACATGTACTAAACCCCTGTGGTCATAAACACAGCCTCTCTCTTGTTGTTGGTGTTGTTGTTGCTTTTCCTGTTTGCTTCTTGTGGGTTTTCTCAGAGTTTTGGGTGGGGGTTTTGGGTGTAGCAAACTGGATTGATTAGTGGGTCTATCAGGAAGCTCTTCCTTTATGCAGGAGTGTAGAGAAGCTCAAGTGGTGTTGAAGTATTATAGAGGGCTCTGCTGCTGCTGCTAATGCTGCTGCGAGGGAAACAGTTGAGTTGTTTTGGACTTGTTTGAACTGTGTCTGTCTGGAGCTTCTTCTGCTGTTGTTCCTATTTGGTACTGCTGGAGTCCGTGGCTGCTGCAGCACCAGGTGAGTCAAATGTATGTTGAAAAGTCTTCTTTCGTCATTCTGAAGCTCTCTTTGGGTCTTCTGCGATGCTCGTGATGATCTTCAGCGAGTTGGGAATCGCATTTTGAACTTTTACCACTTCTACAGAAGTCCCATCATGCAAATGGGTGTTTGTCAGTTTGTCTAGCAAAGCCCTGACTACCCATCTTAGCTATCATTTCTCTTTGAAGACTTGACTGTGAAGATTGAAAACCGCAGGAACGTGCGCTTTTAAAGCTCAAGAAATCCCAGTCTAGTTGAGCCCTTGTTGTGTGCTGAGAGTAGAAGAAACACTGACGGGCTGGAATTCTATGGGGGTTTGCAGCTTGCACTGATTATCTGGCTCGGAAGCGCAAATGATTGGGCTTCAGCGACTTGACAGTCGTCAGCAGGAATCTTCACAAGCGCAGAACATTAACCATCGACAACAAGTCTTCAACAGAGGCAGTCAACAGATCTTACTACTCTTGAGACTCTAGCCTGGGCGGACTCTCGACGACACCCAGTTTCCATTTCTCCAAAATGACAGCAGTTCTTCCAACAAGTAGGCTCTCGGGCTATACCCATGCCGCCTCAACTCTTCTAAGCATTTCCGACACTGACAACGAGAGCAGCTACAGTCCCAATGCAGTTTCTCCTTTGATCCTTATCCCTGGAGCTCCCAGCCCTGGAGCTGGGTCATGTTCAAGAAGTACTAGTGGGCTTTTCAGTGGCACAAGAAATGGCAGAGATAATATGTCCAGCACCACCACTGGCCCTAATGACTACAGCAGCAGCCACAGGAGCAGGTG
This sequence comes from Sphagnum contortum, assembly GCA_963920785.1. Taxonomy (NCBI): domain Eukaryota; kingdom Viridiplantae; phylum Streptophyta; class Sphagnopsida; order Sphagnales; family Sphagnaceae; genus Sphagnum; species Sphagnum contortum. Next base: position 2,709,571 of record OY987290.1, on the reverse strand, counting down.
CAGGGGGGAGCCAGCAGGATGTGAGACTAGGCGCAGTAGTACACATGAAGAGCATGAGGAGGAGCAGGAGCAGGAGATAGAAAGAGCTCAGCTCTCCATTGTTGCCATGCTTCTGGATACAGTAAGAAGATCTCTCCTGGCTTCTTGTCAAGCTGTGGAAGAAGATGCCCCAGAAACACTCGAAATTGGATAGCCCACTGATGTCCAACATGTTGCTCATGTTACATTCGACCGCTACAATGGTTTCCTTGGACTGCCTGAAGAATTTGTTGTCGAGGTTCTGCCTCGTGCACCCAGTGCCAGGTACTATCAAAAAATGCCCCTTTCATCCTGAATCTTTGGTGCTTGCAAGAAGACAAAAGTGCTTGGCATCTTGTGATATTGTCATGGTGGTGGCCCTTGAGAGACTTGATAAATAAAAATGGCTGATAAATTCTTCTCTGATGGCAGCCAAAATGTGTTTGGAGTGTTAGCTAAGTCGATGCAATGTGCTTTTGACTCAAAAGGGAACAGTGTTCCGACTATACTTCCTTCCACGGCCCTTTATGGTTGATCTCAAAAGTGCATTTTGCTAGACTTCATGTTGTTCAACCCTAGAGGGTAGACCGTGGTTGTAACTTGTAGCACTGAGGTTCACAGGTGATGGCATCAAGGTTTGCATGGACTCAAAGTGGGAGAGTCTGAATCTTGTACTCAACGAGCATCACCACCTTTGCCAGAAAATATGGTTTCCCCTGCCCAGACTGAGGCTGGAGCACTGTCCCGATCTGCCTCTTCTTTTCCCAGCCATGGGTACTCTCTCCTGCACATTTGCCTAGCATTTGTAGAGGACAAGGAGATCAGATGCCCAAACTTTTTGAGTTTTAGGTTTGGCTCGTATAGCAACAATTGTTCCAGAATGTCTGTCCATGGATGGACGGGTATCTACTACTACCATGGGTCTTACTTTGTTACATTGGTGTTGTTGCTTGATCATCTGAAGCTGCTTGTCTCTGGAGATGGAGCTGTTATACCTGCTACTTACAAGCAAATAATGCCTGGAATTGTTTATTCTTTGCAAGTTGGGCTTTCCACTCAAACTCCATCAGGCAGGGTCCAAATCTCAATGAGGAGGATTCTCCATTGATGCTGCAAGAAATCTCTTCTAGAGAACTACAAACTCTAGTGTTCTTGTTCACTTTGGTATGCGTGTGCATTCCTTTTGAACCGGCAAGACTGGAATTGGTAGTCCTGATGAGATTTAGGGTAGGAGAGAGACTGGAAGGAAAAAGGTTTGCTGGATTTGCTCAGCCGTAATATAAGCATCTTCAATGAATCTCAGTTTGACAAATATGTGGGTTTACAGATGAGGATCTGAGGATTTTGCTTGCAATTTGAAGATTTTTCCTGTGGGTGGGCACGCAGTGATTTTGAGACCTGCCAGCTCTCAAGTCTTGGCTTTTAGGCTTATGTCAAAAACTCGTGGTTTTGTGTTTCAGATCGAACAGTGCTGTCTGTGCTTCTTTGGACAACAATCCTAGAGTCTCAGCAAGCATTGATCAATCCTCTATCCTTACACATTGGGTGGTGAGTAAGGATAGAAGATTGATCATGAGCAGCTGGAAGCATTATGCAAACAAGAATGTTGGGCGGCGGCAGCAGTAGCAGTGGAGGACGTGACTAGGTTAACCACTTAGAAGGCGTGATGATCATAGCCAGAACTAGCTTCTTCTTGTGGTTGCTTGTGGTTGCTTGGTTACCAAGCATCATGCATGGGTACCTCCTCCTCCAGTAAGCTACTTCATGTCCACATCGCATTGGAAGGTTTCTTACCTTGCTCTTATTTGTTGTTGTGATTCCAGACTTACTACAAGAAGCCCACACACGGAGAATTACGTTCACGAAAGCACCTGCCAAATACACTTCCAACACAAATGCAACATTTCGCTCCAATTTGACAAGTGCTACAAATGGCAGCGGCAGCAACATTGATGCGTGCGCCACTCTGTGCTCAATTCGACGCGAAATAGGCAGGCATTTTGTTCATGCTCTTGCAATAGATCAGGTAAGTAGACTTGCTTCTTATTTTTGCACTCCTCTATCCTTCAAGTTATAAACCATGGGAGCTGTTGCTGCTCCTTCTGTTGTTGCATTTGTAGAGATTTGATAAGCACTTTGGATTGTTCATGTCCCCAACCTGCACATAACAAACCTAATTTACGGCAAATGGCAGTCCTCTTCTGCAAGGCTGGTGAAGCTTGTTGTCAAGTTTTAGACTATCATTATAATTCACTCATGACAACTCTCACTAGCTGGGTGGGGGCAAAACACTGTAGTTGGATCAGAGAAATTTTGAGGATCGTGCTGCCTGAGAGGATTCTTTTGTGAACCTGCTTGATGGCCAGCATTCCTTTGTCGTCTCTGTCAACACATCCAATGGAGTTCAGTTTGCAGCTCAGTACAATTGGACTGTAGGTATGTGGTATCTATTTGCAGCTTGAGGTCACCCTACCCTCTTTATGCTTCACAACAAAAGCAAAAAAAACAATGGGTCTTTTTCTCTCTACAAATTAATCATTTTGGAATGTCATGCGCTCTCAATTGACACTTATATCCATGAATTATGTGTTTGGAGCATTGGTGGATGTCTCGGCTGGGCTGAGCTTTATGGCACTATAGACCGATCGATCGATTCCAATGGATCGGTCTATAGGAGCCGGATCAACATTCTCGAGGCGTCCACCCCCAATCTGTTGATTGTGCAAGATCCTTTCGTGTCGTCGTTGAGAGCACCAATGCCTTATTTGGAGCATTGGTGGATGCCTCGGGACGAGCTGAGCTTTATGGCACTACAGACGGATCAATCAATCCTAATCGATTGGTCTGTACGAGCCGGATGAGCATTTTCGAGGCATCCACCCCCAATCTGTTGATTGTGCATGATCCCCTCGTGCCATTGTTGAGAGCACGAATTGGTTCTGTGTGAGAAGTAGATGTTGATTCCTTCATGTTCTTGTAAGCTGCTCATACATGGGGTGTTTGGGGTCGGACAATTTTGTGGTTCACCCTAAAACCATCGTCATCTTTTGTTCGTAATGTCCTTATGTTGTTTTGTTTCGGGACTCATTCGATTCCTCATGACGAATTGTAAAATGTTCTACAGTAATTGATCGATCTCGGTCTGTCTGTGTCCAAGTTAGTTTGCATTCTCGAGGTGTCCCTCATAGAAGTAAGAAAAACACATTACTGATTAAAATTAAACCTTGATCTTCGTCAAATGATCGAAATTTGGCTCTCGTGCAATTGTGGTTGTATGAAGTGTGCTTGCTCCAAGGGGGATAGAAAGGGGAAGGGAAAAATGAATGAAACTTGACATCAAGTTTCTTCTATGTAGATTACGTGTCGCTGGAAATAATTTACCCGGGTAAAATGGTTTTCTTTAGAGGGGGATGATTGAAAGGAATGCATGAATTTCATAATTTGCATCACAAGGATTGGTGAGACAATATCTTAAGACAAGACAGTAGAGGAGGTGGTGTAGCCAGAGGCAATCATATAAAACACACAAAGAAGGTTCCCCAAAAAAAAAATGAACATCTAATTGAAAACATTGATGACGAAGGGAAATTTTAAACTGGCCTAATAAAAAGTGAAATGATGGTTTTGATTCCACGCACGAAGAACATTTAACAGAAAAAATAGTGTGTCGCTGCCATCGAAGGTACAAATAGATAGCACAGGTGAAGTTCATAAAAAAGTCGGCTTCATAGAATGTTCATGATGACGAAAAGAAATCGAAGGCCTCCTGTGATTGCAAATTAAAGAGTTTACGTATGTCAAAAAATTTCACACAAAGAAGAAATATAAAAAATGTTTGAAGAGGGCGTTCAAAGAATCAGACGGAATATATGAAGCGCTTTTGGGCATTTTATGGACGTATACATACACAATCCACACGGATTGAAAAACATTGATGACAAGTTTGTCCGATGAATAGATGGCTTCAGAATTTTAACGTTAAAAAATGAACGCATGGGCATGAAGTCACAAGCATGTAGCGATGTGTAAGTTGCCGCAGGAGAATAAAAAATCTCAATGACGAATGCCAACGAAAGTCTCCATCTTTTTTATTTTCACGGAATGAGTTTTTGAATTAATCTTCTTTTTTTTTCTTAGCAAAATGCTATCAAAACCCAGGAGGACAAATGGAAGCTAAATATAAACAGCACAAGCAACAAAAAGAGAGGAGTCAGTAGTTTTTGAAGGGTTTAGAACTCCAGCATGGAGAGAAGGTGATGAACAAAGAGTTTTTGATGTTTCAAAGACTATGAGCTAAATATTCCTTCAGATAATTGCCCACTTTTTCCACATCTTCCTACAGATGATGGCCATTTTGGCTACAAACAAAAACAATTCGCAAAAAAACAAAACCCACCGGTGCTATTATTACCATATGGTTGAAGAATGGGTAACTTTAAAATAAATACACTTATTATTACATTTTCTTTCAAGGAGAGGTTTACAAAATTTAAAATAATAATAATAATAATATAATTAATATGATTATTTTGGGGTGCACAAATAGACAGATCCATTTCAGAAATGGAGAAATCCATAGTTTTGACTCTTACCCAAAATTGGATCTGGACTTCAAACCCTAATCGTTGGATTCGAAGAACTTGGTTTGGGAACCTCAAACTGCACGTGGATCAAGACCTGGACTTGGACCTGGACTTGAAACCCCAATATTTGGCTTTGAAGAACCTGGATTGAGACCTAGTTTGGGAACTTCAAGGTGCAATCATGGATCTGGACTTCAAACCTTGAATCTAGGGTTTGAAGAAGAAGAAGGAGGAGGTGGGGACATGGTTAGGGAACTTCAAGCTACACATAGACAGACAGACATACACCACGTTTGCTTTGATATATAGGATATAGGATCTTGCAATGTGACCTAATTTCACAGGGGAAGAAATCTTGTAAATACAATCTAGTTTACTTTTACGGTCATTTGTAAGAAAAATTAAACAATATCCCCTTTAAGTAAATGTTTTTTTTCTTATCGTAAATGGTAGGGCCACCATGCGACGCATGTTGTGCCCGTCGTGTTTTGTTTGTCCTGGATGGCGAACATGTGTTGTTCGGATAAACCTTGGCCAAATTGTGTGGTGGATGAAATTGAACCCGAAACCTAGGCAAATTGGTCCCATGAATGAAGATTTGATGTGAGACGTACTGGTTTACAATACAAACGTCAGTCGCAAGAATGAAAATTAATATTAAATTATTGGTAACACAGCGGGGGAAAATTGATATTTACTTAAATTGATGTCATATTAATTTCCTTAAACAATTACTTTATTTTTTCTATAGGAGGGTTCAACAAAATGGGTAGCCCGATGTTTGAGTCATTGCAAAACTTCCCGATGGCATAGTTGGGAACGAACCAAATAATAAGCATTACGCTGACTGCTCCATTGTGGGCCGTCGCATCAATGGTTCAACTTGGATGTCAAGACCGCGGGGGGGGGGGGGAGGGGAAGGAGGTTCAATTCCCTGCACCCCCGGTCCTCCTACTTTTGTCTAAGCTCTGGTTCAACGACCAGCCTAAACCCCCCCTGCCGCACCCCCCTCTTCCCTCTTCTACTTGCGATTGGTTGCCTTTTGTTATTTTTCGTCAAGCCGCACTCGTTTTCGCCCTCTTTTTATTCGATTTTCGATCGCTCGAATCGTTCATTTTGTTAAGATGTCTTTTTTTTACCAATGGTTAAAATTGTTGAACTTTTTCCCTCCACGAACGAATGTAAACGCGGAGAGCCCAGAGTCCGCTTTATCGGACCCCTCAAATTTTTGAAAAATACATGGGAACCCCCTAAGGATTCTTTTTGTCTGTTTATGTTTTACAAATACATTTAACAGGGTATAAATATTTAATGTTGTGTAAAGAGGTATTTCGTTTGAAGATCGTCATCATTTGCATCATTTTTTAGCAGGAGTGTTGTAGGACTCGTGCCTTCCAAGGATGTTCATAGCTTGATTGAATGGGAAAAGAAAATCGTGACTTATGAAATTTCCCGGGTTTTTTTTTTGTTTCCCAGGCTTGAATGACCCAACACCCACCAATGCCCCATCCACAAATCTCGTTTTAGGGTTTAGGGTTGAGAATTTTTTCTCCCAGGAAAATTAATAAATAGCTCGGAGAAAAGGGAGAAAGTATACTTGTAAAATTAAAAATCTATACCATAAAAGAGGTATTTGATATGAATTTGTCTGGAACAACCCAAGCCGCATCACAAAATAAATCAAGAATTGTTTTTTATGACAACCAAATAACAATTAGGGTTGTTTTGGGAAAAGGAACATTATGGCAACACCGCAGGGCATATCTAACCAAATAATAATTAGGGTTGTTTTGGGAAAAGGAACATTATGGCAACGCTGCAGGGCATATCTAAAGTATGTCATCGTGGCAAATCACGGTTAATTTTAATTGGTAAATATTCTAGGACATTTTTGGTAAACAGTATTAGAGTTTTCACGCTTGCACAAAGTTTAATATATCACACATCCTTTTTAATCTATAAACATTCATTGTAACAAAACTTTGTTGGGATGGAAGATGAATTAAATGTTTATTAAACAATGAGAATAATAATCAGATCTATTTCCCTCCAAAATGGCCATGGCGTTCCCATTTGGTTGTGGACGGCCAATCCCAACGTTATACGGGTCAGTTTATTTAACATGTAAAAATTATAAAATATGTTTCATATATGGTGCACGGGATTTTTGTACATGCCACATTAAATACTTAAAATTATGTTCAACATTTTCCCAAGTGTATTGAAAGAGGTGGCACCCATATTGCAATGAATACATAATCGTATCAAATCTAACACAAAGTAATATACCTTTTTTCAAAATTAAATTCCATTTATCCAAATAAATAACATATATATGCATGGATGGCAATAAAAAGGTACGACACATGACAAACAAAGGGGGGGGTAGATATTAATTTTTTTCCAATTTTCTTGTGTGTGCAAGAGGAATATGTCATGTAAAATCCCACGATTTGGAAAACCAAAAGCTATTTTGTATGTGTAGTATAGCAGTGTATAGTACCAAGCGCTTGTTCCTCGGGTGAGCAACACACCATATATCTCCATGTAAAATTCACCAATCCATTTTGGAATCTTTTACACATGGTTCGCCCAACATCCGAACTGTGAACGATTGAATTATCATTTTTTGCATATGTTATGTCGGGAGGGAGCATGGCATCACAAACATCGCATGTTAAACTCTACGTGCAGGATTTGTTGGGATGGAGGATGAATTAATGTTTATTGAATGATGGGAATAAAAATATCATCTATTTCCCACCAAATATACCAAAGATAAATTGGCCATGAATTAAACAGGTCCGCAAATGTTATGTGCTACATCAATTATCATTGAAACAATACCAAAAATAAATCAATACAATCTAAATCTAAACCGACAGTATTAACTTAGACAGGTTCTACTGTAGTATGTGAGCATAATGGAATGGCATGACCAATGTTTTTCTTCAAATTGTCATATTAAAAATTTGGTGATTTTTTCAAGACATAACAAAATTAGCTGAATTCACACAAGAATTCTTAGATTGATATTAAAACAGTTAGGTTAATCCATAGCTTCTTTCCCTAACCACAGGGATCTAGTTTAGAAACTTTGGCTTCTTCCTTTTTGGTGCTCTTATTTTCAAGAATTGACATAGACAAACCAAGGATTTCCAGTCTTTTCATATTTATCTTCATATATTTCCAATTTCTAACTTACGGTAGGCAAATTCACCCTCTAAAAATTATTGTTTTGTTTTGAAACATAGTAATGTGCCATATATATGATGTTATAATTTCCTCGAAATTTGCCTCAAAATAGTAAAATTGGTTAAAATTAAATTAGAAAGTAACATTGTCCAAAATTTCCTGGATTTTTATACAAGAAAGGGATAATTCACTCCCCAAAAAAACATTGTTTATGAGGTATATGGCCAAAAAAATAGTGTTTTATGAGGTATATGGGGGTTGATCAATTTGGGGTTTGAAGGGTTCAGGGTTTAAGAGCCAAGTCATTAGGGTCCAGAATAAGTGTGTAGTTTGTACCAAATGTACATGCACCTCCATTATCACCTCAACTTGACAAAATTTTGCCCACGAACAACACCTGATTCCAGTGTACTGGATAGTCTTTTAAATAACCCTTTACGAAAATGATGACTGCCTATAATGACGAAATCTGTATGGGGATGCGACAAAGAAAAAACTATTGCTTACATCAAGCGTGCTTTCAAGCAATGTCACAGTAAAGTTGCTAGTTCAGAGGTACCACTAGGATTCAGGGATTGAGCATCTCAGAAGTAATCTGGATGCTTGTTGTCGATGTTCTCGTGAGCATCTGGTATATATCAGAAGGCACAAAATATGTCTAGATTGGTATGGTGTTCATGGTAAACTGAAATGCAAGCATATCCCAAGATTTGTGAATGATCGAGCAGCACGAAGGTTGTTGTTTGTTCAGAAGCTTAACTTCACAGAAGTGAATTTCTAGGTGTGATATAGAGTTGTTCCCATATTTTTAGATCCTTTTCAACTACCTCCAACTTTTATCTTACAAACTAGCAATGTTTATTTTAGAATGCACGATTGCTCAGAGTTCACACAGTGGGTCAGTAAATTTTAACAACCTAGTTGCTAATGGAGGGACTATGGGGGACTCTACAAGTATTGAGCAGTGTTGATGCGAGTTTTGGTCTTGGTCACAATTCGCAAGGTCCTTACCACAGGCCAATGCTCGAAGAGAAACCTGACAGGCTTGGAAGAAACCCTAAGAGTTACTGATCCTTGCTAAAGTGAGATGGACACACAAATGGGTGTTGAGATGGAGTTGAAGGTTGTCAAGAAGGATTTGCAATTTGCATTTGCCAATTCAAACACCAAGGTGGTTGACATGGTGTCCCCTGCACCACCATATGCTTCACCGGCCAAATTCAAGTAAGCATCTACAGCAAGGGCTCTTGTAGAATCCAAATGTTGTATAAAACAAAGCCCATTGCTCGGTGATTTTTATATGGCGAACTTGCATATGGTTATTGTGGGCTCAATTTAGTTACATTACATTACAATGGTTGTTTCTGGGTTTTCTTAACAAGAGTCCATGGTCCATCAAACACGAAATAACCTGTAGGGGACAATGTAGGAGTAGAAAGTTCCTTTTAGGACTGTTTTTGCTTTTAGTGGTTAGGCATCTATTTGGCTGTGGCAGGTATGAATGGTACCAAACAACCAGTTTGGTTGTGGTTTGTATTTTGGCAAAGGCAGCTGAAGAAGAAAATCTGAAAGTTCATTTCAGTGAACACATTGTATGTTCCAAGTTCTATATACTCCCAAACCTTGATTTTGTTTCTCAAATAGTTTGGTTGTATGTTAGTTGGGCTTCTAATGACTTGTATGTGTTTCCAGATCAGTTGCACAATTTTTACAACAGTTTCTTCACCCTGCATTGAACTGTCCAAAAGAATGGCTCCAGGCCTCTGTTATCAGGTCACTGTGTGTTTCTGAAGGCCTAGTGATAGATGGGCTAGTATTAGGGTCTCTTTCCATTAGGCTGTTGTGATCACAGTTACACACAGTGTGTTGTGATCACAATAGCCTAATGGAAAACCATTGACATATTAACATCTTGTTTCTTGCTTCAGGGATAGTCGATTTCCATTGGAGAGTTACAAGTGTGGTGAAAATATGTAGTTAATTAAAGGTCATATAAAATGATGGATGTTGTGATTTAATGTCACTTACAGTAAATGATGGAATGTGTGTTGGCAGCTAGGCCTGGTCATTAATCTCAGGGAGCCATTGCCGTGCATGTTACAACTCCCCTTGTTTGGCAAGGTGACTAATTATAACTATGCCATTTTTGTTACAATAGAAGGATAAGCCATTTGTGTTACAGTAGAAGGATAAGCACATTGCTAATGTGCCTAGGCTGCTCACTAGGTTAACTCCCACACGTTGACTGTGCAGGTGATCCCTGCAGAGTGTAAATATGCTTGCTTGAAAACCAAGTTGGAGATCAAACTTATCAAGGCTACAAACATTCATTGGATGCAACTTGGGTGCAACACAAAATGCGAGACTGACTGGGACAAGTTAGAGGCAATTGTTAAAGAAGAGGTGGGTGTTTTTCAATCTTGATATTTTGTGACAAATATGCCATATGGGTAAAATTATATGCACATTTTGCCTTTAGTAGTAGACCTGTGATCTAACTCGGGCTGGTCTTGATAGGTAAACCACCCACCACCTATACAATACACTACAATCCTAAACAAAGGTAGTGAAAATCGGGCAAAAAAGTACAACGCATTAGAGGCTCGAATATGTGAGCTTGAGGAGAAGATGAATGCAATGACCTTGGAGCTGAAAGAGGTATGCCAAACTGTACTACCGAGTTCATCAATTCCCTTGCCTACACAACCCAGCCGCCTTGGTGCAAATCCAAAGATAGTTGCAGAGGTTGCAAGGATATTTTTCCCATCATGGGAACCACTTGAACCATGATTTTCTTAACTCCCTAATTTTTGATACAAAGCTGTTTGACGAGTGTCCATATTAAACCTTAATGGACCCTATAATTTTCTGTGATATTAGTCGTTGAAGGAGCTAAACCGATTGAAGTCAAATGTACCCAAGATTGTCACCTTAGTGGCACTGCAGGTTTGTGAAACCTTTTTGGACATCTCAGCTTGCAACATACAAGGTAGCTATTCCTTAGAGCAGCGCAATCTAAAAGGATCTGAGTCCCTAGCTTGGGTGTTTATATCTTGTGGGCAGAATATGACATTTTTCCTTTGAGCTTCATTCTCCTTCTAGGCTACAAAAGCTCCTACCATTGTGGATGTAGGGTAGAAATAGTGAGTAAGGAGTGATTTCCGTTCATGATCTCATACTTTGTGAGTAGCACCCAAAAGGTAATCACTAGACTCATCTTGTAATTGTGAATCATTCTTATGGAGTTTTCTTCAAATCTCATAAAGATGAGTCGAGTGTGATGCCTTGTGACTTGATAGGATATTGCAAGTGATGCAAATGATGAGACTTTGTTGGCTTCAGTGGAATCATCCAGTTACCCATTTGATATTGCAAGCAAAGGGGCTCAGTGGGTAATTCATGGCCATGTACAGTGGGAGAACAACAGATGCTGCCAAAGTGGCTACGTTTAGAAAGATCCTGGCTGCTTCTGCTATCGACATTGGTGTGTTCTGTATGTGTACTGTGGCATTTTTGGTGGGTGCAACAGAGTTGGTGATCTTGATGACTTGTCCAAGGTCCAAAGATGAGATTAGTTCTAGACCTTGGATAAAAAAAAAGGTTCAAGTTTTTTGTCAAATCAGGATTCACCTGTTTTGTTTCAAACATCTTTAGTTTGTTCATATTGTTCGCTGCTTGTCTTTGTTTTCTTTGTTCTAGTTTTCTTTGCAGCCAAAACGTGGTGATTTGGACATGAATCAGCATGTCAACGATGTGAAATATGTTGGATGGGTGATGGAGGTAAGCTTCTCTTAGCCTGTTTTCTCAGAAGTCAAATAAAAGATACCTGTTTCTTTTACTGATTACTTACATAGATACCTCAGTTTGTGATGACCAATGGTGTGTGACAGCTCCTTTTGAGAGCATTTGGCTTCAAGAGTAATTATGTTTTTCTACCTGATGTTTGGGAGATTTGGTGTTATTTTCTGTTATCTAAATGCCATGCTCATGCATGATACTTGTTTCATTGTTTGGTTGGTCAATAGGAAATGTGGACACAAGGCTAATTCAGAATGTGGCTTTGGCTGCAGAGTGTTCCAATTGCAGTTTTGAAAACTATGAACTTTCAAGCATGACACTCAAGTACAGAAGACAGTGCAGCCAATCTGATGTTTTACAGTTAATGTGCAGTCCTACATCTTGTACTGCAAAGCTAGAAAAGGAAGCCGAAGTAGAGGTGAATGGAGCAGGTTGTTCATACACAGCTGGATCTCAAACATCAATTCCAGATGTTGCCAAGTGTGTACCTCCACACTTATAGTTTACACATTTGTTGCGGTTGCAAGTTGATGGTGCAAAAATCCTCCAGGGTAAAACACAGTGGAGATTAAAGAAGTCTAAACACTTGCATTGAAACTGGGTGTTTTTTGTAGGGTAGAGAAGAATATTATAGGACACTTAAATCTATCATGATATGTTATGATAGGTGTGTTATGGAAGGGAAGGTAGGGGATCTAGTAACATTATCTGAGAGTTGTGCAATCCAACACTTCATAGAGCCACCTCCTTGATACCCAAGGGTTACAAACCCTTTTACATTGTAAAATTTGAAATTTTGATATAAATATTTATTTTTGCCTTCCAAAGTGACTCCAAATGAATATAAACCCTGCTTCCAAAATAAGAATACAGTGTCATGCTCTTGCGATACACAGTGGATCTCAAAACCATTTGTGAATCATAATTCTTCGAAACACTGTAAAAGCCAAAAGACCAAATATACCATGTCACAGACATCGCTACATTTTTACGGGTAAAATCATTCCAGAATAGGTTTGCGAAATCATAGATTTCGCAAACTTTTAGCGGCATTTTGAGAATCCCAGAATGTTTGCGTTAGATCTTACATTGGAAACATATGGACTTTTGAGTCGATTCGCTAAGTCGTTGCGGTGATGGGTTTGTTGCAAATAGTTTCCGATGTAATGTTAATCGCAAATTTTTAGCGGCATTTTGAGAATCTCGAAATGTTTGCATTAGATCTTATATCGGAAACTAATAAAGTTTTGAGTCGATTCGCTAAGTCGTTGCGGTGATGGGTTTGTTGCAAATAGTTTCCGATATAATGTTAATCGCAAACTTTTAGCGGCATTTTGAGAATCCCGAAATGTTTGCGTTAGATCTTATATCGGAAACCGATAGAGTTTTGAGTCGATTCGATAAGTCGTTGCGGTGATGGGTTTGTTGCAAATAGTTTCCGATGTAATGTTAATCGCAAACTTTTAGCGGCATTGTGAGAATCGCAAAATCTTTGCGTTAGATCTTATATCGGAAACTGATAGACTTTTGAATCGATTCGCTAAGTATTTGCGATGATGAGTTTGCTGCAAATAGTTTCCGATGTCATGTGTATCGCAAACGGGTAGCGGCATTTTGAAAATCGGAAAATGTTTGCGTTAGATCTTATATCGAAAACCGATAGAGTTTTGAGTCGATTCGGTAAGTCGTTGCGGTGATGGGTTTGTTGCAAATAGTTTCCGATGTAATGTTAATCGCAAACTTTTAGCGGCATTGTGAGAATCGCAAAATCTTTGCGTTAGATCTTATATCGGAAACTGATAGACTTTTGAATCGATTCGCTAAGTCTTTGCGGTGATGAGTTTGCTGCAAATAGTTTCCGATGTCATGTGTATCGCAAACGGGTAGCGGCATTTTGAAAATCGGAAAATGTTTGCGTTAGATCTTATATCGAAAACCGATAGAGTTTTGAGTCGATTCGGTAAGTCGTTACAGTGATGGGTTTGTTGCAAATAATTTCCGATGTACTGGGAATCGCAAATGGTGTATAGAAGAAATTATAATAAAAAAAGTTTTGCGATTTTATCAATTTCGGGAGTTGCGAAGAACTTGCGATTGTACGGGTGCGAATGTTATGGTTTCGTAAGAGCTTAAGAGTTTGCGAGAAATTGTGGTTCGCAATTGCGGGTTTTCGAAAACTTTTTTCTTTGTTGTTTGCGATGATATTTGGATCGCAATATACCCCTCTTTTGTTGTGGTGAATGGTATAAATTAAAATCTCTTTGTAAACAATCTTAGACATTTGTTGCAACATCCAAGTGATCTATCATGTTAGTTCACAAAGATCAATGATTATTTATAAATCTCCCTTTCCAAAAAGTTGGGTTTTGTTCTTGTTCAATCAACCATTTTTTCTTATTTTTAAAATCCATGTTGTACTTGAAATGAGGATGGAGACATAAGAAGCATGGTGGAAAAGTGTCGAGATTCATGAACTGATTTGTTTTGTAAAAAAAACATTTTGTTAAAATTATATAACTAAGAAGGATTAACTCTTGCATTATGTCATAATTTGATAAATGTAAGTGGACTTATAGTATTATGGAAGAGAATTTGGCTTCTTTCGACAATTGTTAGAAATTGGAAGAGGAGACTATCTACTCATGCTAAAACATTTTTAAGGAGGTTAATTTGATAATGTTTTGTACTTGATGAAATGAATGTTAGGAACAATAACATTACAACTATTCAATTGTATAAAAAGCTTTGTGAACAAGCTATAGTTATTGTAGAAATTATTCAACATCAGTTTTCCAAGGAGATTGGAGTGAACAAATTTCCATCTTGATACATTATCAACAAGTATTTTCTTGTGTATCATTTACACATATGTACAAGTAATTTTCAAATGTGTGTGTGCTTATGTTTAATATTTGTGTTCTCGCATAATCTAGTGTTTGGTGTATTATTATGTTCAACTTTTGAACGAATTTTGAAATTTGTGTAGTAGTTTATCTAAGTGTTTCATTGTTGTGCTTTGTCTTCGAGGTTGTAGATATCAAGAAAGCATTTGAAAGAAAGGAACAAAATGCCATGTTTTTACCAAAGGTTAAGAATGGTGCCATTCAAGTTGCTAGAATAGATTTTGCCATGGTTGGTCATAATTTTCATGAAGAGGAAGCAATAGAGATGATTCAAAACATGTGGTTTGTAGGCAATAGTCTTACATATATTCCATTTATATCACCCTTTGTTCATTAAGATTTGATTATTACATTTTTGCCTTTTTATATGTTTAATGAAATGGAATAATGCTAACACCGTGGATGATTGGTAAGGAGAGATTATCATTACATTTTCTCCTTGTGCATCCCAAGGAATGTTTATTGAGTTTGACATTAGTATTGGACTAGTATTCATATTACAAAATGGTTGAAGCAACATTCCAAATATTTTAAATGTTTTTGTCCATGATTTAGTAGTATCATCATTTTATATGGTAAACTTGTCAAGGTGTTTAATCTTATGGAATATGATAACCACATCCTCACCAAAAATGGAGGACTTTAACACACCATTATCCAAATACACTTCAATTCAACATTTGTACAAAACATTTTGAATTTAGGGTTTTTTAATGGACATATTAATGTTTCATTATACATTAAAGGATACATTTATGATGATAATGCCAATGGGTGTAATCATAATAATATGTACCATTAGTATTCATAACCACTATTTAATTTTGTGTATTTCAAATTGTAAAAAAGTAAATACAAATGCACTTGTTTTTATACAATGTTATTTTCAGTATATTGATATAAGTACCATTTTTTAAAATATAATGAATAAAAATACACAATAAAAAATTTCTATGATATGTAACCAATGTTTTTAAAATGTAATTAAATAGTCAAAACACTTGAAACACAATTTGATTTTTTCTAAATGACATAGTTTTGGATTTTTAAAATACATAAAACTTAACTTAATAGTATTAACAAAAATTTAAATATATTTAAATTTTTAAAACTTGATTTTTTTTTTAAAATTGAGAATATTTATGAAAAAAATAGTGAAAAAATATAAGTTTAAGGGGGTAAGTGTGATTCTTATTAAAATGTCATGGGCATGAAAATTGCTGAAATAGACGACTTAAATATAAGTTTAAATTTAAATTCAAAACACAAAACAAAGGGACAAAAATAAGAACACAAAGGCTAAAACCAAGAACACAAAACATGTAAGATAAAAAAATACAAATATATTTTTATTGCAATGAAGTAAATAAACATAAACACAGAAATAATTTAACAAGTCTATAGAATTAGATTGTACTTTTAAATTAATGTTGAACAAACTAAAAGTAATTGTGGAATTCTACCTTTATTTATACCCTTTGGGGACCTACCTCAAAAAAACTTCCATCATTATGAAAAATTGTGTCTACAACAACTATACTACCCTACAATTAGAGTTCCAAAACAACTAATATACAATTGAATTGCAATTATCCCATGGAAATACGACAAATTAATAAAAAAATGTCACGTCAAAAAATCAAAAAGTTGTATTATAGTTACACATTAGTTGCAAAATGTATATTTATACAATATAATGTACACATTGTATATACAGTTGGAGTCAACCATGTTTGACTTTGTTGACAAGTTGCACTTTATTCACATATAACAACACCATCACAACTAAAATAAATTTAATTACTAATCAACAACTACTTTGCAACAAATGTATAGCCTTCACTAACACATATGATCATTCCATGTGTATACATTTCCACTGCCCAATATATATGACATTTCAACTTGTTTGCAACTAGTATGCAATTATATTTCAACTTAAAATTTGAAATTTAAAGATTTGAAATTTGGGCGAGAAACCTTTAAACAAGTGACACATGGTAGTGTATCAACATATTTGCTGCAATGCATCAATGACATTCATACGCTTATGCTTATTGTCAAAAAATTCAAGATGAATTTTTTGAACAATTATTCAAACATTTTGTGTATTTTTTAGTCTTTTGGTGATGCAATTTTCAATATCATGTGTTTTAACTAAAATTATTTTTGTTTGTTTAGTTTATAATTAAAGCTAAAAGGTTGTTATGAATTATATTAATTATTTAAATAACTTGAAGATTGAAGGCTTTTGTTTTTTATTTTGGAGGTGGAAGGTGTTATTGCATTTTGAGAGGTTGAAGGCATTTGTTTTTTTCTCTTGAAGGTTGAAGGTTCTTGTTCCTGCTTTTAAATAGGTTGAATGCTTTTGTTTTTGCTTTTGGAGGTTGAAGGTTTTTGTTCTTTTTTAAGAAGAGGTTGAAACATTTTGTTTTTGCTTGTTGAGGTTGAATGTTTTGTCATTGTTCTTAGAAAGGTTGAAGGTTTTTGTTGTTTCTTTTGAATGTTGAAAGTTATTGTTCATACTTTTGGATGTTGAAAATTTACTTTTACTTTTTGATGTTAAAGGTTATTGTTTTTATTCATGGATGTTCAAAATTCTTACTTTTGGTTTTAAAATGTTAAAAATTCTTGCTCTTACTCTTGGATATTGAAGGTTCCTACTTTTGTTGTTTTTATGTTATAAGGTTGAACTTTCATTATGTTTCAATCCATCAACATCAAAATTATGTATACAAGGTAAGATTTTTTTTAAATACCTAAAATTATAATTCAATTTACTTGATTGTAAGCACAATATTTGATTTTGTTCACAAGTGTATAAATTATAATTTAGTTTATATCAATGTTCTATACATTGCATTTTAGTGACAAATAAGATGCATGTTACCAATATATGTGTATGATATCATATTTAATTTTTAGTAATTTTTCTACTAGATTCTGGCCATTATGCTTTATGACTCAAATTATTTTTCATCACATCACATTGGTCACTAAATATTACTCATTGTTGAAATTGTGGAGAAAATTATCAATCCATTCTTCCCTTCTAAATTAAGAGGTTTTGCAAATTCAATGTTAGATACTCTATTCACCACTTCAATTATGTCAAACAATGACCCAATAGAATTAAAGACCACGCAAAAGAAGATGGACATGACCAACAACAAATAGATCAAGACAAAAAATTTGGTACATCGAACTTGATTTTGTTTTTCACATATAAGGTTACACATTTCCACTATTTAAATAAGATATTCATATACATGGTACCATGTGAATGACTACATGTATCTTAAATGTGTTTAATTTTGAATATCTTGGCAATGTGAGCTTTGAAAGATGAGAGACAATTCCATTCAAATACTATCATTTTTTTTGTTTTTCCTTTATGTACTATATATTTTACCACTTCATAAAAGGCTTCATAAGGTGATGTAATGAAACATCTTCCAAGAATAACCACCTTTATTCCGCATGTGCATGTAATAACTTACAAATAAAATCTTTCTTACCAAATAATATTTTATAAATTGACTTGTATTAAAGAGAGTTTCAACTTTTGTTTAGTTCATGATTTACCCAAAAGTTATTTTTTTTATATAAAACAAAATAAAATTGTTGTCCAAGAAGTTGAAAGATGAAAAAAAGATAGCTCAAGATGGTTTTGAAGGAAAGGAGATGACTATAAGAAACAAAGAATAAAAAGAAAAAGTCAGATATATTTTGGAGATAAAAAATCAAATAATGGTGTGTCTTTTCATAAGTAATTTAATCAAAGATGTTGGTGTTTAAGCCTAGGATTGCTTAGCTAGGGTAATATGTCAAATCACTATTATAAAATGTGGGTGTAGTTTAGTAGTCCCCATTTAATGAATTGGTGAATACATTACATCCCCACTAGGTCCCGTTTAGTGGGACTAAGTGAAAACAATTGATGTACAAGGACACATTTTGTTGTTCTGATTGTTTTTATATCAATATATGTGTTTCTCATGTTAATTATTTCCTTTCATTATGATAAATCTTTTTAATGGTCATATTTTATTTCAACATCATAGTACATGGGCAACCTTGACAATAGTTAAAGTAATAATTTGTATTTTCAAAAATTCCAAAAATAATAGATAAAATGTTGATAAAAATGAATATTTAAAATATAATACAATTGAACTTTTCAATAAACCTTAATTATAGTGCAAGTGTGCCAAGAATTCAAAAAAATCCTAGATAATGATGTGACATCAATATGCATCCAAGTTCATTATGCATTTGACTAAATTTTGAATGAAATAGAACAAATATACCATGGTGAAAATATCCATCCCTTTCGTAAACAAGAACCGGTTGTTATGACGATGGAAATTCATTAATAGTTAATCAAATTCAATATTATTTAAATCATTAATAATGAATAAATTAATAATTAAACATCAATAATTAATTCATTAATAATTAATTTCAAACCAAAGTTAGGCACCTAAGAACCATCACTAGGTTATTTAGCATAATCAAAAACCTAACCCATAACTTAAGGTGCAATTATGAAGGTTTGAACATTTCACCTTTTCTCACCTCCATATTTAAGGAACAAGTCCTTAACCATTGAAAAATTATTTAAATGATTGATATTTTTCTGCTATCACATATTATTATGTGTTTTTTTTTTAATCCTAAGTTATTATTGGCAAATTTTGGCTATTTCACCATAGGTTTCTATCATAGGCTATTGTTGATTAGTCTACATTATTTTACCATGGGCTATTATTGGTTTTTTTAAGTTTTTTTTTGTTATTATATTGTTAACTATTTTATAAAAGGTTATTGTTGGTTATTTTGCGTAATATACCATAAGCTACTATTGGCTATTTTAAGTTATTTTACCCAAGGTTATATTTGGCTTTTCTATTGTAAACTATCATTGGTTATTATAGGCTATCTAGTACATGTTATTTTATTGTTGGCTATTGATGGCTATTTTAAGTTATTTTACCATGGAATTTTTTTGGTTATTTTATCATAAATTATTGTTGGCTATTATAAGTTCTTTTTACCTTAAATTATTTTTGGTTATTCTATCATAGGTTATTATTGGTTATTTTAACATATTTATCGTTGGTTTTTTTTGGTTTTTTTTATCATAGGCTATTACTTGTTATTTTACATTATTTTACCATAAATTATTTTGGCTATTCTAGGTTATTATTGGATATTCTATGTTATTTTACCATAAGACATTTTTGGATATTTTAAGCTATTTATCATAAGTTTATATTGGTTATCATTAGCTATTTACCATAGGTTATTGTTGGTTATTATAGGTTATATACCATAGGCTATTTATCGTTATTCTATTATAAGCTATTATTGGTTATTTTAGGATTTACCATAGGTTAATTTTGGCTATTCTATCATATAGGCAGGCCATTATTGGTTTTTCTATTGTAAGATATAATTGGTTAATTTATTTTTAGTTATTATTAATTATTTCAAGTTATTATTAGTTATTGTTCATTTTTAAATTTTAGGCTATTATTAATTGTTATTGGTTACTTTAAATTATTCTAATCTAGGTTATTATTGGTTATTTTATCATAAGTTATTCTTGGTTATTTTAGGTTATAATAACACAAATTATTTTTTTAATTTTCAGTCATTTATTGCAATTTATTATAGGTTATTATTGATTATTTATCATAGACCATCTTTGGTTATTTTAATTTATTGTACTAAATTTTTTATTGGTTATTTAAATTATCTTAACCTAGGTTAATCCACCTTAAATTATTATATGCAATTTTTTTATGTGTTATTTTTTATTTTAAGTTATTTTAAATACTATACTTTAAGATAAAATAACTTATAATAACATATAATATAATGACTTGAGTACCTTAAAGTATAACTTGAAGTAACATATAATGTATTAAAGTAAACTAAAATAAACTAAAGTATAACTTAAAGTTAATTAAATAGATTGTCTTAAAATAACCTAAAGTAAAAAACCTATAATAAGTTAGGATATAACCTATGATATCTTAAAGTAATATAACTTGTAATAACTTAAGGTATAACCTAAGGTTTAATAACTTATAATAACCTATGGTAGCCCAAAATAACACCTGGTATAACTTATAATAATTTAAGATATTTAAAACAACAACAAAAAATAAAGATATTTACCATAATAAATTATAGTAGCTAGTAATGAAACATGATGTTTACTTAATGACCTTATCATGAAATAACTTTATCTAGAGCAAAATCATTAATGTGCAATGAACCTATTTCATTTTTAAAGTCCCATAATGATTTGAATTAATGAAAGTGAACTGCACCCCCATTTTTGTACTAGTGTGTTCAAAGGCCCACAATATAATGTGATGCAATCATACCAATGTTCATTTAAGATATTCTTTCAACCATCACACCAATGTTCACTTTAGATCTTCTTTTGACCAAAAGCTCTTATTTTGCACAAAATTTGAACATCCCTAATGTTGGGCAATTTCCATATTTGTGTGAAAACTAGTGATTTCAAATTTCTCATAGAATTGTAAAAACAAGCTTGGTTATTTCAATTGAAAATATGGTTTGAAAAGTATCAAAGGTATCAAATAAAATAAAATAAAATTTGGGTTTTCAAATGATTAGTTCTCACAAATCTAAGAACCATCAATTATTTCCAATGGTTTTCAAAAGTTGGTTATTGAATTTATTCTATTTGAACAATGAGGAGATTAATGTGCATGCAAGAATGTGCACTCAAGATATTTTCCAATTTAACTCCTTAGTTTGTCCCATATTTTTTGCCCAAAAGTTTGGACATGTACTATATACACATGAATTAATGGGAAACCCTTATCGCAATAAGGTATTGGTACCAACACATTAAACATTGACATTGAAAACAATGTTAATCAAAGTGATCCCTTGAAATAAAAACATTGAATTTTCATATGGACCCATTTTGGGAAGCATCCACAACCAATAAAAAAAAGGATTGCATATTACCTACCCTTAGATTAAGTAGATCCTTAATTTTAGATCTCTAAAACCTTGGGTGGATTTCATATTTTATTTATAGGATACCGTAATACATGGGTAGTTTCAGCAGTTCTCTACCAAATAATTAATTTAATCTAGAAGTTTTGGTTCAAAGGCTACCTTTTTAATCTTGAAAAAATTGGCATATGTGATATATGTAATTAAATTTGATATTATTTTTAATATATTTCACTGCATTCGTGGTCATAGGGATAAAGTAACTAATTTGGTTAGGCAGGTCTTTGGTTCAAAACTAACGAACAATTTGAATGTGTTTTTGAAATTTTTGACAAAAAGGGCTGAATTTTTTTGAAATTTTTTAGCAAAGTTGAAAATAATTTAATTTATGCCAAAGTTGCCTAGGTCAAAGTTGCCTAGGTATTACGGTAGTTATCAAGTGAGTGCTTTTCACTTAAATGCAAATCAAAATAGGTGGGTTTTAGTGTGTGTATAATTAATGGTGATGCTTAATGGTTATCGAAATGAAAACCAACTTGAAAACCATGATGGATGTCATTTCAATTATGAGAATTTCTCACATTAATCACAATAAAGTGTTTTTTTTTCATCGTGTGTATCCAATTTTTTTGCCTAATATGTAAATCTTTTTGTGTGATATGTTTCTTACATTGCCATAGTTTGTGTTGTGTATTGTGTTATTGGTCATAGAAGTGAATGTTGGAATGATTTATGGCTGTAGTTTATTTTTAAAAGGGTGGTCTTAGTGAAACAAAATTATAAAAGATTCATTTTTTAAAACAAATGTTTGTGACAATGCAAGTTTTAAAATTAATGGCTTCAGGAGGTTCATGGTCAAGAACACTTGGGTGGTTGTAGGCTACAATGTCCATAAATTCTTATAGTGGAATAGTTTTTTTTGCACTTCTACATGTTAAAGTGCATGATGCATCGATTTGTTACAATAATTATCTTATAGGGATTCAATGTAAAAACATCTCCAACATTTCCTTTGGAAATTGCTTGATATCAATAAAAATAACATCTCGCTTTTAATTGAAATGTTGTACCTCCCCCACTAATAAACACCATAGTTTACATTTTATTTGGTTTGTTAACAATTTGAACAACACTTGGACCAATCATGGTAGCAGGGCAATGAACAATAATCAACTTAATATTGATCATTATGGTTGATCATTCAAAGGTATTAATTCCTCATGATAGAATGCTTGGTAAACCCATGTCCTTTAACATGTATTTGGCAAAGGAATTATTTTTTCATGCTATAATGATGAAAAACTCATCTAAAATGTTGCATTGGTCTCCTTTCTCAACAACCATTGGAGATTTTAAAACAATTTTAATGACATTTACTTTTGAAAACAAAAACACCAAATCAAAAATAATATGAACATTTCAAATGGGGTACATTTTAACTTTATGGCTCGTAGTGTAATAATAGACAAATTCCAATATTTGTAATAATGGATCCATTTAGTAATCTTCAAAGACCATGATTGTCAATAAATTCAAAATAGGGGTTTCCAAACCTTTTCAACATGGCACAAAATTGTAAGGACTTTTTAAAGGAATTTTATAATGAAGTCTTTCTGGACATGTATTTTTGCAACCTTCATAGAATTGTTTTCAAATTTTTGTATCTTAGGATGTTTGGGAGGCGCACAATTATTATATTTTGTGTGGAAATAATTATTTTCCTCAAACATTTTTTGCATTGTTAAAATACATTACAAAAATGTACTATTAAGGGACTACTCATGTGTTGTTTTTGGTTCATCCTAAAGTGGTTTTACTTGTTTTTTAAATGCTTTTAGGGTTGCTATTGTGTGATTTTGAAAACTAGTAATTCCTTTTTTATCTTTATGTTTTGTATTAATTATGTAATGTTGGGCATGCTCATAACTTGCATTTGCAACTTACATCAATGTTGTTTGAAATAACAAGTTGATTGATATTATGTTATATTGTTTTTTTGTTTGTGAAAGGTTTTAAAATATTGAAGAATCACAAATGATTGACATTTAATGATTTATATTTTGTTTGAAAAGCTATGCTTCATATACAAATGCATTGTGTGTATTTTTTTGGTCCTTTTCTACTTACAATCATTAGGGTTTGAAATGTTATGTTTAAGTATTTGAGTCAAACATTCATGTGATGAATAGATAAGTAATAAAAGACCTTTCCATTACACAATCAAAATGTGATGTTAACTTCAACTTTTGAATCTTCATGTTTTAATAGGAAAATGCACGAATTGTTACCAACAATGTGGACCACTTGTTTAGGATACAAGTTTATATAATCATTTGAGAAGTTTACATATTTGTTTATGTCCTTCTATTTTTTAGCTAGATCTTGGAACTTTCTTTCTTTGAATGGTTGTTCATTTTTTAAGCTTGTAATTGGGATGTTTGTGTATGAAAACACACTATGGTGACCCCTTTTGTGGTGTCATATTGTATTGCTTTTTAAGGATGTGCATGTTTGAGTGTATCTCATCTCAAAGTTTCAAAAGATTTTCACAATATGTTTGCATATTATGTGAGAATATAACCTAAGCAAGAGATTAGAAAAAAAAACTATTTCATTTCATTTTATAACTTGAGATATATTTGTGGAAAAAATTGTAATGTACTTTTATATTTTAAAACACAAATATATTTTTAGTCTTTATGAAAGTTGAAGGTATATTGAACCATGTCATTTCACATATATGAACCATGTTTGGATATTGTGTGACTAAATTATAAATTTTCATCTCAAAAAATGAGTTTTTTCAGCAAAGATGAGATAAATGTGTGGTAAATTGAAAATTTGATGAGAAATCACATCCATAGAAAAGATGAGAAGCATAGTTGGATGGGCCAATTTAATTTCATTAAAATTATTTATTTTAATGACTAATGAAGCCTTGAAGTTAATGTAGTCAAAAGTGTGGCCCAAATATACCAATGTATATTATAAATATATTCATGGATATTCAATATAGATAATGAAATTAATTATTATTTTCAAAATAATATTACATAACATTAATTTTATAAAAATAAAATACCTAGGGCCCAAAATTCAAAAATGACGCCCAAAATTAAATGTACCATTCTTTTGGAGCAATTATATTGTAAAAACTATAATACTAGACCCAAAAGTGCCCCAAAAGGAGTCACTGTAATGTGCTTTCACCCTTGTAAACAAAAATCCATGATTTTTTAAGTTGAATTTATAGGATTAATATTGATGTCAACATCTTCATTATGTTCTTCAACATTGAAAGAAATTGTGGCAGACAAACGTGTCACAATGTTAGTTTCCATAACCACAATTAAAAAAAGTTGTTTCCCAAGTTCTTTGTAAGTCTATTTTTATCCCTTAAAAAAATTAGTTTAAATTTCATGATTCCCACCTTTGTCCAAGAATTATATAACCATTCCAATATGTCATGCTTTCAAATGTCCATTCTAAATTCTAGAACTAGACCCACTCTATTTGTAACATGTGAAAAAATGGTGAACTAATAGCCCAATACGTGATCCTTGTATATTTAAGTGAAAAGAACCATATAATAACCTCTAATATAACAAAATTTTAAATATATAATTTTTCAATGAACATTATGATATTTTAAAGACAAAACATTATACAAATATGCATAATAAGAGGATTGTTAATAATGCAAATAAATTTTAGACATATTGATTTCACATAAAGGAAAGTAAGACTTTAATTGAATTTTTGGTACTCCTGAGTTGATGGTGTAATAAGATGTATTATTTAATTTCAATTTTTTTGCATATTAAAGGTGATACTTTATTAAATTTCTAGGATGAAAATAAGTTATATCATAATTGGGTGCATTTAAGTTATGATGAACAAAAAACACCACAAAAACAAATCCTTATAAGGCTTGTGCATAATTAGTTAAACGTGGTATAACATGATTGATCATTAAACAAGAATATTGTTAAAATTGTGATTTACAAATCGATACAAATTTTAAAAACATTTTGACCAAAAATATGTTTCATTACATTATTATGTAAAATGTTTAAATTTTTTCATGAAAATGTCAATTTCTAATTCAAGACCAAATTTTCTTTTAAGTAACAAAAACATTGGTTCAAAACAAAGATCATGTTTTACATCCCATGTTTTATTGTCATCATCTTTTATTTTGGATTTTAATAAAATACATAATGAAGGGATCTATGTTAAAATTTTACGAGATTCTATCAATGCATCAATTGAGAAATTACATTATTTACAAATTCAAGTAATGGTTACAAAAAAAATGATTCTTAATGACATGAATGTACCAAAATTTTCAAACCTTTTAAAGTTTACTTATTGGACATATTTTAAAATTGTACTTAAGTTTTTGAAATTGCGTATTCAACATGTATTATAAGCTTAATGGGATGCATGATTGTCAGAACCCCAACTTTGGGCTTGCAACCAAGGCAAGGGCTTACAAATTTGCGGGCCAAAAATGAAGCCTGGGAGTCACATTTCATGCTTTCGAGAATGTAGGAGAGTGTTAGGGAATGAACCTCCACATTCCCAAGTGAACTCCCACTTTGGGAGTTGGAGTTCTGATGGATTTCCAAATTTTTAGAAAGTGATCATAGGGGTCAAAATTCATTAGATTTAAGAGTTTGTTAGTATCATTGGAAAGCTATTGCAACGTAAGTGTCTGAAATGAGTTCACATGACCCATTTGAGTACTTAAAATATAACTTATGGCCTAAAGAAGGGTCGAGAGTCAAATTGCCAATTTGATTTCCGACGAGTAAAAGTTGGGAATTGCCTTGATTTACTTACGTGTAGGTGGCGTGTGACATATCATTAGAAACTTGTCGACAAACACTATAATTATGATTTAAACTTCACCTCAATCAGATGTCTGCCCAATTAATTATGGGCTTCCACAGTTGCGAGAGTCCCAATTTAGGGAATTTCAAGACTTCCAATTTCGGAGTTTCGAGACAAAATGACATTTGAGTGTTGGCCTTATGGCCATGCACAAAGAATACTATAAGGGGGAAGCTGGTGGTTTCCCCCAAGTCCGGGTTGTGGTGAGTCTTATGAGTCTGTGTTTGCTTGTGGCCAATTCGTGCACCAAAAGTGGTCCAATTAAACACTAACTAACTTGTTGTTTGGTTTGTGCAGGTCCGTGTGAACAATTGATTCACTTGTCACCCATCTTAATCCCATCTTAGAGGTCCAGCATGCCCCTCTACCCTCGAAGTGGTGTGAGCCAGGGAGTGTGCCCAACTCCTTATCCTTTCATTATTTTCATTTTTGGATTTGCAGTTGAATCTATCAAGGAGTTTCGGGGTGCGTCGACGACGGTTTCATAATATAGTTTTAAATCTATGCCTTTATCATACTTTTACCTTTAGTCCCTTTGAAAATTCCAATTGTGAAATGCAAATTTAAATGCATGTTTCAATGACCTTTAAAATATCACATCAATTGGTTATAAGGTGAGTTGGTACAATTAGATGATACAAAAATGACAAGAAAGTTAAAATGTTTGTCTTTCATCCAATCTAAAAAGGTTTTGCTTGTATGCATTATACCCAACAATCAAGCAATCACACCATTTTTTTGTTGGTTTGCAAACCAAATTGTTGAATATGTTTATTGAGATGAGGCTCCATGATTGTTTGCTCAAATTGGTTAGTGGTGACAATATTGAACCAATGATTATCATCGTATGTCAAATCCAAACCATTTGTAAAGTAATATGTTTTTCTTGTATTTTTGTGGAAGATAATGATTAGTCATTGATGTAAACACTACTGGAATTTAAGGTAATAGTGTTTGTTGTTAGGGATATACGATTGTAGTTATTTGCTTATTGTCTTCAATGCTAGGAATTTGAATGTGTTTGGGGCATTTGCTTTCCTAGGTACATATGCCTATTTGATATGTATTCACAACTAGGGATGGTGGAATGTTTTGCATCTTGGTAAGCTAAGCTACACTATAAGCCAAGTATTTCTCATGCATGATCCAATCCATGAGCAATTGGCTTGATGTTGTATTACCAACTTCAAAAGTCCAATTCATGCAATGTTTTAGAAATTGATGTGACCATTCATTCACATGTAACCTTGAATTGTTTAGGATTGTTGTGAATGATTTTTAGTGCAAGTACTTTAGTCATTCTTTGGAGTATAGGCTTTACAATTGAAATGGTTGAAGGTTGTCCAATTGCACTTGTCTTTTGTAACTAATTTACAAGGTTATCTCTCTTGCCTTTTAGGAATCTTCTAGAGTAGGTAGATATTTCTTTCTTTGAAATGCAATACCCAACTTTGTTACATGTCCATATTTCTTTTTTAACTTTGGACTATAACAATGAATAGTGATACCAGCTTGACCTATAAAGCAACAAAGTGTTTGTAATAGTTCATAAATAATGCAAGGCATGAATCTTGCTACCTTGAATTTTTTTGATTGTAGAGCTATGATGGGTGGTCATAAATATGCTTGAAACTTGTTGACATACTTGCTTCCTTGTTTGTCCATACACTTGCTTGTTTATGTGTCTTCTTATTCAATGGGTTAGTCAATATTCAATGTAATTTTGAACTTTCAAGCTCAACCATTTGGGTGTTGTCTTCTACCATTGGATTTTTTTGTTTATCCTTAGCTTTTACATGTAGGAGTTCTATTTCTAATGCAATGTGCTTGTTGTTTCTTGTTATGGGTTGAAATAAATGTAATCAATATAGTCTTTGTGTGAGATTATCAATCATCATTGGAAGATATAATTCAATTCTTGCACATCTACCCTTAAATCACAAGATATTGCAAGCTATAACTCAATGCAAACAAATCTACCATTAATGTAGAAAGACATCGGCCTTTGCACACAAAGTGAAGAAGAAAATCAAGAAGCTAAAACATGAAATTGAGTTTATGCAAAGAAAATGCCCATAAAAGTTTGGGTGGCAAATGAATAAAGATATAAAAAATGATACACATATATATATATATTCATTCATCCGTGTCAAGTTTTGAAAATATATTTGGGATCTATTTGAAAATCTAGAAATTAAAAATAAATAAGTTATAGAAGTTCAAAATTTTGAAAATAAAATTAATCATTTGACAAATAATTGGCAAAGTTACCCACGTATTACCCTAATCCATGAGTGATCCATGAAAATAATGTTGATTTCCAAATTGGTGATCACCTTACGTTCTTGTTTATGGAATTCATATACAAATGCAAAATGAAATCACCAAGCTTTAAAACTCATGGTAAACCTTAAACCTAAACCCTAAACCCTAAACCTTAAACCCCAAATTATAATAATAATCATAGTATGAATTCTTTTTTCAATACTTATATTGTCTAGTAATACCAACCCATGTTTATAAGATTATCAACACTTCTAAAACTAATATAAGTTAAGTCAAACCCACCAAAATAAAATACTTTAACATAATATTTTTTTGCAAAGTTCAGCACTAGGGTGGGTGCCCAATAATTATTTCATTTAAAAAATTCCCATTTCAACAATACAAGTAATAAATAATGGAAATTTGGCAACAAATATATGTAGCTTCTTTGATAGATTTTTTGGGGGTGTGTTTTGAACCTCTACCACAATGAGACTTGTTACAATATTTTTTTATCACTTATTTTTGCAAAATTGGGAAGAAACATAGATAATGTTTTATCAAATTATAATGTAAAGACAATGTTTTGTTTAATTATTTTTCAATACTTGTTTTTCAATGGTGGATTGGCTTGAAGCAAGAAGCTCTTGCATTTTCACAAAAAAAATTGGGTGTATATTTCCCTCGCTTGTAATTTCTTTAAATTTCAACATTTCAACAAATAATTGCTGAGAAATTCAAAAAAAAAATTCCAAAAATGAAATAAATTACCACCACCAAACAATAAAAAAAAAAATCCCCCTTCCCACGAAAAAAGGAAAAAATAGAAAAGAAAAAAAAAGACCTCAAAGAAAGAAAAACCCAAATTGAAAGATGATGAAGAGTGTGTGGTGGATGAATGGAAAAACCCTAATGCAAAGAGCTGTCTTAAGATTTTCTGTGGATGTTCTGTTGACATATTCTGTCGTGTTGGAGCCCGAGGAAAAAAAAAGAAAAAAAGGAAAAAAGACCGACCCCCAAAGATAAATAAAAAAACGGAGAGAGGAGAGAGTGTGGTGGATGAATGAAACCCTAATGCACGAAGAGCTGTTGATATTCTGTCGAAGTTCCGTTGATGCTCGGTCGAAGTTCTGTTGATGCTCGGTCGAAGTTCTGTTGATGTTCTGTTGATGCTCCGTCGAAGTTCTGTCGATGTTCTGTCGAAGTTCTGTTGGTATTCTGTCGTTTTGGAGCGCGTGATGACCGTTGCGGTTGCAGCAGCAGCGGGCAGTAAAAGTTTCTGGTTGCTCGCTGCGACTGCTCTGTTTGCTGCTCTGCTGCCGCCGAGAGTTTGAACAAAGGAGCCGTTGCCAACGCCATCATCATCATCATCATCAGCAGCAGTAGTAGTAGCAGGAGAAGGAGGAAGAGGAGGAGGAGGAGGAGGAGGAGGAGGATCATCATCATCATCACCATCGCCCATGTCCCCCTGCATCGCAACGGCTTTTAGGATGTAAGTGAGTAGGGGAACCTTTCTTCCCTTCCCGCTACTACTACTACTACCACCTATATGATCGCTTCTTCTCTCTATCTTTTGTTTTTTTCTTTTGATGCTGATGCTGCTGGTGTTCCTCTTCACACGCGCCCTCTTTTCTTCTCTTCTCGTCTCGTCTCGTCTCGTCTCCACATGGTTTTTTACTACTAACTGCGGTCGCCTTCTTTTGTTCGCTTTGTTTCCCCCTTTTCAGTTGCGATCTCGGTTTGCATCTCTGTTTGTGTGTGTGCGTGCGAGAGAGAGAGAGAGAGAGATAAGGAAGTCACGAATTGTTCCGAGGGGAGGGAAGAGTAGCGGAGTGAGTGGAGTCAGTTTAGTACAGCAGCTGGATTTCATAGTTTCGCATCAAGGTTGCCTTGAAGGAACGTCGACGTACAAGAGAGTAAGAGCTTGTTTTCGTTGGAGAGCTGATTGCTGCAAGAACAGATTGTTAAAATCAAGAATTGTTTAGATCAGACACAGAGAGAGAGAGAGAGAGAGAGAGAGAGAGAGAGATCAGGAGGTTCCAAGACGCAGTATTATAATTGGAGCCTGTCGCGCAGAGAGACGGTCGAAGGTTCTTGTCACGAAGGTTTTTCAATCGGGGGCATGCAATTCCGCGTTGCATGTTGCTCCCATTTCAGCGAGGTTTTTCTTGCGAGAGTAGCTCTTGTTGCAGCATTACGACTTGAAGAAGCAAAGGCTACCTAGAGGGCGTGAAGAAGGTGAGGAGAGGTGCAGAGGGCGGGGCGGCGACGATCAAGTGTAAAGGAGAGCTTCAAACATATTGTGAAAGATGAGTAGTCTTCTTCTGTTCCAGTTCTCGTCGCATTGCAGGAATTGCCTGTAGAGGCACGCAGGCAGCTCGCAGACTGGATTGTCTGTCCCTGTTGCTGAAAGACTAAGCGGGGGCGGTATTTCCACATCTGGCCGGCGGAAAGAGTGCGGCAGCGCCTCCAATTTTTCACTCTATTGAGGCTTCCCACACAGAGTGCAGCAGAAGAAGCACAATCTTGAGAACTTCTACTCTCTAGATACATAGCAACAGCTTTGTACTCTCCTGTTTTTCTCTCTCTAGACGTGATGGAGAGAAGTGACAGCCATGATTCGGCGTCGACGCTCGAGGGAGACAACAACGCTATGGAGAAGTCGATGGACAAAGAAGCCGCCACGCAGGCAGTGCAAGTTGCTCTCAACATCAGGCCACTCATCGCACAAGAGCGCAGCCAAGGCTGCAAGGATTGTATCAGAGTAGTGCCTCGTGAACCGCAGGTTGTTCCTCCTCTCGAAAATCTCTCTTTCCCTTCTTCTCTTCACTTGCTTTGTGTAATCCTTCTATGAGGTGTTGAATGCGGGGAACTGTTGCCTTTTTGGGCATCTCTTCTTCGAGATTTTACCCACTATATAAGAAGAAGGTGATGAGAGAAGAGCTCCATCTCGTTTTGCAGGTGCAAATTGGGAGTCATTCTTTCACTTTTGACCACGTCTTTGGAAGCACAGGCATACCGTTGGCAGAAATCTATGACCGCTGTGTCGCACCTCTCGTCGACGGCTTGTTTCACGGCTACAATGCAACTGTGTTGGCTTATGGACAGGCATGATCCTCAACATACCTGTGTCAAAAATGCTCACTCAAACTCTCTCTCCTGTGAATGCTTCTCTGAAGATAAGTTCTTCACGAAAATGATCTCCTCTCAATATGAGTATATGTGTTTGTGGGAGAGCTGCAGACAGGATCAGGGAAGACATACACAATGGGAACGGGATACAAGGTGGGAGGAAGCTCAGAGGGAGTCATTCCTAAGGTCATGGAGACCATTTTCAGAAAGGTTGAGACCCTCAAGGCAAAATCTGATTTTCAACTACGGGTTTCTTTCATCGAGGTAAGCAGACATTGGTTGAGACATTTGGAATTGCTATCCTCTAGGCAAGTATTTTGCAGAAGAGGGTCTTTGCACCAGGTTTTCCCCACAGACTGTACTTGACTGCAGATCTGTTTGTTCATGAAAAATTCTCACAGTCAGAAAACCCTTGTATTACAGATATTGAAAGAGGAAGTGCATGATCTTCTGGACCCAAATCCTCCAACAGAAATTGTGAATGGTGGACATGGTGGAGGCACTAATGCACCTCCCTT
This sequence comes from Sphagnum contortum, assembly GCA_963920785.1. Classification (NCBI taxonomy): domain Eukaryota; kingdom Viridiplantae; phylum Streptophyta; class Sphagnopsida; order Sphagnales; family Sphagnaceae; genus Sphagnum; species Sphagnum contortum. Next base: position 2,677,255 of record OY987290.1, on the reverse strand, counting down.
TGGAGGAGGATCAAAGATTGGAACCATGAAACCACCGATACAAATCAGAGAGACAAGCAATGGGGGCATTACCCTGGCTGGTGTGACTGAGTCTGATGTCAATAGCTTGAATGAAATGGCAACCTGTTTGGAAACAGGATCTCTCTGTCGTGCAACAGGAAGCACCAACATGAATTCAAGCTCCAGGTCAGTGTCTTGTGTACCCTCTTGTGAGGATCATGGAGTGGAGGTGGTGTGCTAATCACTAGGGCGTTGCTGATGATCTGGTTTTTGGTTTCTGTTGTTGTCCTGTTCAGTCGATCACATGCAATCTTCACCATAACAGTAGAGCAGCGGCGCAAATGGGATATGGCTCCAACAAGCAGTGCTCTTATGGAGGATTGTGGAGAGGATTATCTCTGTGCAAAGCTCCACCTTGTTGATCTTGCTGGCTCAGAACGTGCAAAAAGAACAGGGGCTGATGGGCTCCGTTTCAAAGAAGGTTTGAGCTTGAAAGTACATTTATTTCTTCTCTTCCAATTCTCCGTCTCAATTCCAGATTGATTGCTTCCAGGAGGTTGTTCCCATCTCAACTAACTCCATTTACCTTCTCTGCTTTTCGTGCAGGCATTCACATTAACAAGGGATTGCTAGCCCTTGGAAATGTGATCAGTGCTTTGGGTGATGACAAGAAGCGCAAAGAGGGGGGCCATGTTCCGTACAGAGACAGTAAACTGACTCGACTTTTGCAGGTGAGTCAAGCTTTGGGAATAATTGTTTCCCATGCTCTCTGTCAGGCTTGATTTCAGCTAGGAATTCCCAGATTAGACTTCTCCCATGGAACTCAAACACAGGCACTTTGATCTGGGCTATTAATCTACTTGACTTGCAAGGCAGATAATGGAGTTATTGTAGGTATTCATGTGGCAATTGTAAATCCTTGCAGGATTCTTTGGGTGGTAACAGCAGAACAGTTATGATTGGTGAGTACTTTTTCAAAATTCTATTCTTCATGTACCTTGTGTGTGTAATCCTGCTACATACCAGTGATGATTTCAATTTGTTCAAGCAGGACCCATTGTTACTGTACTGTCTGAAAGTCTACTAAATTTTCTTCAATGGGCCCTGTAGCTTGTGTGAGTCCAGCAGATTCAAATGCTGAAGAGACGCTGAATACGCTCAAGTATGCCAATCGTGCTCGCAACATCCAGAACAAACCCACAGTACGTATTTCCAATCAAGAGTGGCAATCCTTTCTTCTGGCTGCATGGTGTGAATTGGAGTTTTTATTTGTCATGTGCTGAAGGGGACTTTCTGGTATGAATGTTCCAATAGCTCCATATCATGACCCTAAAGTTGGTTTTTTCCAGTATTCTGCGAATTAATCTGCATCATCTGAAGTCTTTGCTTGGAAACTGGAGTCTTTGCCTGTTCTGTTCTCATGGTTCTTCTAAGTTGGACTGCAAAGATGAATTTCCCTGAGCCGTGTATTGCAGGTCAACCGGGACCCAATGGCTGCTGAGATGCAGCACATTCGACAGCAACTGGAGATTGCACAGGCAGAGCTTATGTGTGCACGTGCAGGAGGTCCATCTTCTGCAGATATACAGGTGCAGAGTTAGTGATATCACCAATAATATTCTTGTAGTTGAGCTTGTCAATCAACAGATTGTGTACTTTGAACTTCTGATTAAGTTGCTGGCAGTACAAAAACTCTATTCTGGGCTGCAGAAGATGGTGTGTATTCTCCAAATAGTGCTGCTGAATTGTCTCTTTTAGATGATTTTATCAAACCCATGGAGTTGAATGCAGCTGCTTTCTGAAAGTGTGCAGATGCTCAAACAGAAGGTTGTCTGGTTGGAGGCTAGCAATATAGAGCTTCACAGACAGCTGGAGGATTCTCGCATCCAGCTCGACAAAGTGACACAGAAGGTGGTGGATTCACAGGTATTTTACATGAGAATCTTGGGACAGTAGTCAAGAGGCTTTAAGGGGATAGAATTTCAAGTATCCTGAATAGGTGTCAATTCTTGGTTCTTTGTGTGTAGGTTAACAGAGACAAGCTCCAGCTCAAACTTGACCAACTACGAGCTGGGAAGACTTTTGATGAACTAGATGGAGAGGATGGACTAAAGGTAGCCCTTTGACAACCTAAGAGCCCTTATCAAGGCTTTATCTGTCCTAGAGGCTAAATTGCTTAATCTGTTCTAGAGGCTTTATCGGCACTTTTTGTCTGTCCTATAGTTCTGGATTCTAAAGGCATGTTGTTGCATCCCTGTTTTGTACTGAAGGATGATCCTTGTTGTGCAGACTGACAACTTGCTCAAGAATTATGTAACAAAGATACAGGAACTGGAGGTTCAGGTGCAGCAAATGCAGTCTTCAAGGATCCAGCCAATAAATTTATCTAGGCCACTTCCTTGTCTTTCATCCCACTGTCTGGGTAACAATGGCTCAGAGGAAGAGTTTGGGCCTGTTGGTGGAGCTCCATCAAGTGAGATTCCCCTGTTTTCATCACAGTCAGTTGGGCAGTGGATCATTTCTGGGATTCTGAATTGCACATTATACAATAAACTGATATTTGTGCAGCCATGATCCTGTCATTGCTCAATTTGGAGTGGGGATGAGTTGATTTCAAGTCTAAAAATGCCCTACCATCATAATTGGTTAGGTGACTGTTTGCAGGTGAAGCTTCTGGTGCAGCTGAGGCAGAGGCGGAGGCCAAGGAGTGGGAGCACACAATGTTGCAAGAAAATCTGGATAAAGAGCTGCAGGAGCTTAACAAGCGTCTTGAGCAAAAGGAGGTAACTACAACTACACCTATACTACACATCTTTCTAGCATGCTTTGTGCTAAATTTATGTACCTAAACTTATGTACCTAAACATGAATGGAGTGATCTTGCAGGCTGAGATGAAATCATTTACCAAGCCTGAAACAGTAGTCTTGAAGCAGCATTTCGAAAGGAAACTCCTAGAACTGGAGGAGGAGAAGAAATCACTGCAGGTATTTTCTGTGCCCTTCCATTACATATGGGATTTGGACTCAAGGTGGACATTCATATCTCTATAGAAGATACTCAACCTAGAGGAGCCTCCTCTTTAGAACAGGAACACAATCTTGGGATGTATCTGACTTGGCCACGTGCTTTAAAGCTCAAAGTTGTGATATATTTGAGAGTGACCTTGATTGTGCAGGGGGAGAGAGACTCACTCATGGCCGAACTTGAGTCATTAGCAACCACAACAGATGAAAACACACAAAAGCTGCAGGAGACATACAAGAACAAGCTGAAGCAGCTGGAGGCTCAGGTATGAATATCCACTCTCCTGACAATAACAGCACAGTAAGAGCAGCTAATTACCATACCTGTTTTGGCATGATTTATTTCAGTTACATTACATTGTGATCACCACTGTTCTTGTTGGCCACAGATTGCAGACTTGAAAAAGAAACAGGAGAATCAATCTCAACTTCTTCGGCAAAAGCAACGTAGTGATGAAGCTGCTAAGCGGTTGCAGGAGGAAATTCAACGTATTAAAACACATAAGGTAGCAGGCTTCCCATGGACTAGATATTTAAGGCAGCAGTTGTTAATTAAACATGTTAGCAGACAAGAAAATTTGATATTGCTAATTAATATGTCAACTCTTGCACTAGGATGAGGTTAGAAGGTGAAGGTGTCCTAAGTTTGTTTGAGTTGTAATTGACAGGTGCAATTGCAGCAAAAGATGAAGCAAGAGTCAGAGCAGTTCCGGGCATGGAAGGGACAGAGAGAAAAGGAGGTTCTGCAGGTTGGTGCAACTGGGTTACAATGCTCATTGAGTCCAGTGCTCCTGGCCCCTGCATAATCTTTAAAGGGAGTTTAAAGCCTGTCAATGTCTGGCAGTTTGCAACCAATCCATTATCTTATCTCAGACTATCCTCATACTGGGAAAACTGCTTTTGGATTTTGCATGGCAGCTTCGGAAGGAAGGCCGTCGAAATGTGTATGAGATGCACAAACTTCAGGCTCTGCATCAGCGTCAGAAAATGGTATCTCCATCCACCCTTGCTGGAATGGCATGTTGTGTGGTGATGGAATGGACTTAAGAGGGAATAGGAAAACTGAATGAAAGCATGAGCACAAGATAAAAAGGAAAGAGTTGTGAATTGAGTACGCTAACTCAACAGAAATTCAAATGTTATGATGCAGGTTCTGCAACGTAAGTCAGAAGAGGCTGCTGCAGCCACTCGGCGTCTCAAGGAGGTTCTAGAAGCACGGAAATCTACAAAAGAACATGCTTCCAATGGTGAGTCCTCTCTTTTTCTCTGTTTGTTGTTGTGTGGCTGAGGTTGCAGGGAAAGAATGGATCCAGTCCTGAAACACTGACCTTGTGGTTCCTCCCTTTATATGTTCAACTGGATTTGGCTTGTAGTGAAGTCATCTGCTTCTTCTAATGTATGTGTTGTATGTACTCTTGGAGACCAGAAAATACTTTACTTCTAGAAGAGAGCAGACGGCACTAATCTTGGCATGAATGAATCTTGCAGGAGTTCCCAACATCAATGGCTCTGGTGGTCAGGTACAAACACAAAACTTCTGGCCAAACATGAAAAATTACTCTTCTGTTTGTTTCACAACAGCAGCATGACATAATCAGAATGTCCTTCCCTGCAAAGCAAGCAGACAGGATTTATGGGTTTTGATTTTTGTGCAGAATGAGAAAAGTTTACAGCAATGGCTGGACCAGGAGCTGGAAGTGGCTGTCCGTGTTCATGAAGTTCGCTCAGCATATGAAAAACAAATGGAAGAGTAAGCAGGGAACACTCCCGCAGATTATTTTTGCAGTTCTTGAGATTCACAGGTTTTGTGAAGACCTAACAGATCTTTTTGTGGCCGCACAGACGGGCAGCTATGGCTAAGGAGGTTGCAGAGCTTAGACAAGAAGAAGAGAAGTCATCAAGTGATGTTGATGATGATGTTACATCAAGGTAAATCTTCCTGCAGATCAGTCATATTGTGGGCTATTTGACAGATTGTTGTAATCATCACTTTGTAATTGATCCTGTAGGCACACAGCCAAGTCTGTTGCAAACTATAAACCCATTGAACCATCCTGAGGTTACTGTGCAGAGTGGGAACCTTTTGCCCTAAAAAACTATTAAAATGTGCAGGGCTGCGATGGATAAGGCAGCTGCCTCTACTGCAAGAACTGATCGCATAAACATGCTTGAAAGCTTACTAACGGCATCTTCCAGTACGCTCGTGGCTATGTCAGTCCAGCTTTCTGAAGCTGAGGAACGTGAGAGAACTTGCAATGGACGGGCTCGATGGCAAAACCTGCGCTCCATGGGTGATGCTAAGACCCTGTTGCACCTAATGTTCAATGTTGCTTCCCTATCCAGGTATGTAAATAATGCTGTCAGTTCTAGTTGGTGTGTACTTTTGTAAGCTGGAGCTTCTGACCTTTCTTATGAATTTGTCCATTGGGTTTAGGTGCTGTATGCTGACTAGACCTGGGCATTTGTTACACCAGGTGTCAATTGCGAGACACTGAAGAAGAGGGCAAGGAACTGAAGGACAAGCTTGCAGAGTTGGAAGATGTCTTGAGACAAAGTGAAGCACATAGGCAAGAGCTTGACCAGGAACTTCTCAAGAAAGACCAACAAGTTGCTGCACTCCTGGATGCACAAACCAAGGTTTGTTTTCACATAGACTCTGGTCAGCTGCGGTTGTGGTAGGTGCAAATTCTTGAATCTGTGTGACCATTTTAACATCAAAAATGAAAGAGAGAAACTCAGAGATCAGAGTTTTGCAATGTACTACAGGCTTGGGTGTTCAGCATGGTACATAGGCTGATGTTCTTGCACAGTACCGAGTGCCTAATCAGTTGCCTAATTTTGCAAGTGTTTGCAGGCTGGTGAAGCTGGAATAAAGCACTACATCCAGAAGATGTCTGGTCTCACGAAGCGGAGACAATCATCTGCTGAGAATCCATCTGGGGACTCGGATTCTGGGGCTGATGGATACCCTTATTCACTTCGGAAGGCAAGTTTTTGTCCCTGCTGTTTTAGATCTTGTTTGAGAGAGTAGAACAAGTCTGGTCACCTTTGTCTCATGAGCACCCTGCAAAATGAATCTGAGAAAGGACAACCTTGAAGAAGAAGATAACTGATGAAGTTTTGGGTGCCTGTACTTTTGCAGGGTTCACGGTGGACTCATCAACGTGAAAGCGACCAGGAATGGGATTCGGACTTGGAGCTTTCTGAAGGCGAGTCCGATGAGGATTGGTTGGACGTACAGAGAATGCGTGCTGCTCGCAAAATTCGGGCAGGGACAAGTGGTGCTCAAGAAGCAGCACACAAGCCATTGGTGAAGAGGAAATTAAGCGGAAGTAGTAGTGATGGTGAGGGAGCCAGCAAGAAGCCTTTGAGAGATGTGGATTCATTTGTAAGAAACCAGGCAGCTGACAACACGCAGCTCACAGAACAACAGCCAACAGCCTCCTTGAATGGCCAATGCTGTTCTTGTAGTCAAAGTTCGAGCTGCAAAACGAAGAAATGTGCATGCAAGGCTGCGGGTGCTCTTTGTGGACCTGAATGTCGATGCAAATTGGAGCGATGCGCAAACCGAGGAGCAGAATCTATGATGATGCCAGATGCGGCAGTAGCTCTGGGATCATCTCAAGGGGATGTCGCCATTGGAATCTCACCGATCTGGGAGGAAGGGGAGCATCGATCTCATGTCGGAATTCTGGATGAGGTAGAGGCAGGTGCAAGAAGGGCAGAGAGAGCTATGGTTTCTCAAGCGGCTAGTTTGCTTGAGACAGCCTGCAAAGACGTGATGAAGAATGGTGATGAGAGGCAAGGAGGCTTACAAGAGGAGGAACAATTGGTCCCAGGTGAAGAACATGGTGAAAAAGTACAAGCGCGGCGTCGGCCACTCGCTGACGTCGGAAACATCAAGGTTCATATCTTCACTGCTTTCCTTTCCTTTCCGTTACGTGCATTTCAAAATCTGTAACGACTGACTGGCAAAGTACGTTTATTACTGGAACTGACAAGATTTTGGATGTCCTTCAGCTTTCTGGAAAGCAAGCGAAATCGAAACGAAAGCTGCAGCGGCGAGCTCTTGTGCAACTAGTTCAAGTTCCACGAGAATCAGAACCTCCATCTGATGAGAATCCTGTTGTAGTGTCAGCCTCACCTGCTATACTTTCTTCAGCCACTGCTACTACTACTACTACCCCTTCATTACTTCCTGCCGCTGCTCCTCTGTTTGTCTCACAGGCGCCAATCCCATTGCCTAATACCCAACAAGTGCAGCAACAAAACTCAGGGTCATATCATAATAACATCCCATCTCGAATGCTTCCCAGTAATTATCAACCACCAAAACTGGCGAGTCCTCAAGCAAGTCCATTGAAGTCACGACACAACACCCTTCTTACAGGTGGAGACTCCTTTAGATCAAGACAAAACCCTATTGCTGCGGCTGCTGCTAGTGGTGAAATGATGAAGCAAAATGTTGGAGTTTCAGGTGCAAGCTCGAGTCAACAACAACCTGGAGGAGGAATCAAAAAGAAGGAGAGCAGTATTCCTGGTCCAGCAACAAAGCATGAGAAAGAGAACATTCGCTCAACACTCAAGGATGCTCGACGCTAACACTCTCAAAACCAGGTTCTTCATTGGATTTTCTAACATGTATGAAGTTGAGAAGCATTAGATTTTTCAGCTCCAGATCTCTGAGTTCTGGGTTCTGGAACTATAACTAAAGTCCCAGATCCTGAGGGTCTACAACCCAATTCCTGAATTTCAGGGCTTTTTAGCTTTAGCTTTTCTCTATGTTGCTCATAGAGTTCTTAAGTCTCTTTCCGACAAATCCAGGTGGTGGATGAGAAACATAAACACCCAAGTGAATTTCTCACTAGATTTGCTGTAGATTGCAAATCTTTGTGCAAACTTTCCATTAACCACTATTAAAGATTGAAGATTGAATGCATTGCAGTTTCATGGTCTCTCATAGTGATATTTCTGTACTGTCTGTTTTGCTTACAAGTTCATTAGATGACGGTTCTGCGCTGTTCTCTCTTTCTGGCCCCCTCCTGTTGCACAACAGTGAATTTCTCACTAGATCAACCATACTAGGTCTTTAGTGAGAACCCTAAACTCCTCAATGTGATTGAAGCCCAAAAACTCTTTCATCATTTTTGGAACTAAATTGTTCTCAGATGATGATATTGCTATTGATCTTTCTGAGGGTAGCTATCAAGTATGTTCATATCTACAAGACTTTATGTTCACTATGTTCACAACATCTACAAGACTTATGTTCACTGTGTCTAAAAGTCTTTCTAAGATGAATTTGTTTTTGGACCATGGATGCTTAAGTGCAAAATTATGACTGAAAATTTCTTGACCCCGCTGAGTTTGATTCTTGGAGTAGCATTAGGCAATCCTTTCCCATTGTATTTATTAGTTCTGTTCATTTTTATAAATCTTTGTTGATCTCATTAACTTTTTATATTTTCTATCTCAGAAAGAAATTGCAATTCATACTCCTCACTGCTCAATGAAAAATATTCCCATTCTTTAATATTTACAAATCCCCGCCTCACTGTAAAGAAGAAATATCCACCTTCATGTTCCTCAATTCTAGAAAGTAATAAAATCTTTCCTGAAACTGCAAAAACTTTCACTCTTGTGAAGTCAAAACCTGAAACCCGATTGATGAATCAAAAAAAGCAAGACTTGCAGTAACTGTGAAGAATATAATCACGCAGAACGAAAAAGCTACTTTCATGATATAATACACAAAGAAAAATGAAAGAGTATATATGTATGTCTTGTGAAGAAAATTACAATCATGATTATCATATTCTTCTGCCAAAGTTTAGTTGATATTTCTACATCACAAAGACATTTGCAATCATTTTCATACTCGATGCCAAAGAAAAATGGTTCATTTGATATTTGCTATCTTGCAAAGAAATTGCTTGCAATCATGTTCATATTCCTCAGTGCCAAGAAAGATGTTTTGGCAATTAACACATTTTGCAAGGAAGTAGGAAAAAAGCTCACAACCAGTGTGATCAAAAGCTGGGGATAAGAAAACCACATTCTGACAAAAGTGAACTAGAGCCTTTTGTCTCTCTACTCTGGGATCTCTACCTCACCTTCATCAATTTCTTTCTGCAAATCTTTGGGGTCTTTGCCATCAACTGTGCAGCCAACAGAAACACAGGTGCCAAGGATTTCCTTGACCGTTCCTGACAAGCTCTTTGCCATAGACCTGGGGGCCATGATTTTGGCAATCTCAGTGACATCGTCAAGAGAAATGTTGCCATTGTGCTTAATATTCTTCACCTTCTTACGATCCCTCTCAGGTTCTTTAAGAGATTTGATCACCAATGCTGCAGCACTTGGGACCACCTCAACTTTAGCCTGCCAAACCCATGCATACATGTGCAAAAACAAACAGAATCAGAGAGTACTTACAGATGCTGTTCAGGTTGATGAAAAGGATTTCACAGCATTTGTGAATGTCCAACGACCTTGACACATGTTTGGAATGCATCCATATTCCTCCAAATGCTGGATGCAATCTCATCACATGAGAAGCACTGCTGACAAGCAAGTTCGCAACAAAAGTGTGACGGGAATTGGGAGATTGGGAAAGGGGGAGTGTTGTTACCTGTCTGTTTTGCACTGTCAACTTAACAGTCACGCGGAGACCTTTCCAGTCCCTGGCAGTTTCCTTGGCTATATCTTCTCCTACCTTCTTAGGGGAAAGTCCCAGCGGACCGATTTTAGGAGCCAGCGACGATGCTGCACCCACCTCTCCTCCTGTCCACAATCAAATCGACGGCGCAAAAATCTGAATAAGCCCGACCTTGGACTACTTACCCTCATACAAAAAACCCTAATATGCACTCACTCACTCACTCACTCACTTCTTCCTAGAAACTTGCACTCTCTCAACTCATTGCTTCCGTATCACTGAAGAAAACCAGAGAGCAAGAAAAACACATGAAGAAAAAATCCAAAGGCACGTGAGCAAAGAGAGATAGTAGGGAGAGAAAGAGAATGCGAGGCGGGACATACATACCAGTAACTCTTACATAGACTTCCACAACTTGGGAGGGATCCAACTTGGGCGGCATCTTTGATACTGATGCTGCTGTTGCAGCGTCAACAGATCAAAAGCTTCTATCTCAGATCTCCTCAAAGAAAGCTTCACTGGAGTGAAAATGCAAACAATCTCAGCGCAACAAGAGAGCAAATAGGAAGCGCCGACGCGCCTCTTCTGCTCCGTCTCTCTCTCTCTCCCTCCCCCCCCCCCTTTTTTTGATTTAGGGTTTTCCCGGTTCTCATCCCGGTTATCAATCACGTTCCCATAATAAGTTCCCGGCGGGTTACCGTTCGAACAGAACCTTCAAGGAAGCGCGACAGCAACAGTTGAGTTTTTCTTTTCATATTTGTGATGGAGCTGAATTGTCGATCATCCGTAAAACAGTTTAGCCAAATTTGGCTATGAACAGGATATGGATGTAAAAAAGTTTAATATTCCTTCACATTCTTTTGGTTACATACTAGATCCCAATAGAGGAATATGGCAATGTTTCCAAAAAAAAAAAAAGGTTTAAAGTGTTGAATATCAATTTCCTATAAAGCTTTTTTTTTCCCAAGTTATTTTTTAAATTTTATATATATATATTTTATGCAGAAGTAATTTTTGGAACTATGAGATACATATCAATTAAATTAAATGTCTAATCGCATGTGATGTTCATCCCAATTATGTATAGTAGAAGTAACATTTGCATGGGATGATGAATTTTTTGCATGCGATGTTCATGATAGCCTTCACTTTGTACATTATGATGTAAGCATAAGAACCATCCCTCCATAGCCTTGGGATCTATGTGTGCTTAGGTTCATGATAACATTCATTTTGGACTTCATGATGGGTAAAGCTCACTTGATGAGGGACAACTCATCTTTGACACCTTAATTTGAGAATGGCCTTGTATTGGGGCCTTTTTCTTACTTGTAATACTTAAGGCTACTTTAGACAAGGCTCTAGGGATCAAAATCCTAGGGACTAATTTGAAGCAAATTGAACCTTAAGTTGGACCATTCTTCATGTTGAAAAAAAACATTTTTTCTTAAGGTATACAATAAGTGTGTCTAAAAGGATTGGGGACCAATTCAAAGGGTTCAATATCATTTTTCTCTCTATCAAATGGCTAATGAAATCTTTAAAAGTCTTTTCAACATGCATTACAACATGCAAAAATGACTCTCCTAAAATCCATCTCTTGAAGGAATTGTAGATTATATTTTTTGAAGATTATATTTTTGGCAATGGTGAAATATTTGAATCTCCCAATTAATTCTTCTTTTGCCTTAAAAAGATAACATTTTGTTGTAATTGGCAAAGGCCACACAACTCGAGACACCGCTTGGGCAACAAATTCACCATTTTCATTGATCACTACTTAATCATTAATTACAATACAATTAATGGGAAACTCAATCCCATTAAAGGAATTCCAAAGTGAACTTTGTTGCTAGACCTTGGTAGATTGAAGAAACCTTAGAATATTTTATTGGCATTGTCTTGAACATATAATAATAATAATAATAATAATATAAGTAAAAGATTAAATTGGAAGACGATGATTTTTTAGATACAAAATTTGTTGTTAATTCATGATTTTTTTATAAAAAAAAGTGCTTAAAACAAATGCTTGACATTTTCTTTCATCATAAGTTTCAAATAACTAGTTTCATCATTAGTATGTAGTTAGATAATTAGTTAGTAGCTAGTTAGGGTTTAAGTTAGAGGTTAGCTGGTTAACGAGAAGGGGGAAGAGGGTTAAGTTAAAGTTATAGCTAGTCGTCAGGGTTAACTAGTTAGTGTGAGAAGGGGGAAAGGGGCAGGTGAAGGCAGGCGGGTGACCTTTCGTTGCGGACGGTTGGTCGTTGTGCGCGAGGACAGAGAATGTTCGCAAGGGGAGAGAGGCAATCAATCGTGCAGTAACAAGGAGTGAGCCAGCGGCGGAGAGTTTACAGATCGCCGGTTGAAGAAGAAAGCATTGGCAGCGCAGTAGAGCAGAGGAGGAGGAGGATGACGCGAGAAAAGAATAATAGCATTCACCAGGAGATACTGACGCCGGAATATAGTATTAATTTAGTGCAGGAACAGCAGCAACAGCAGTTGGAACGGTGGTCGATCGTGAAAGAGGAGCAGGAACTATCTAAGTTTCCATCAGGTTGAAAAGCAAAGAAAATTGATGTGAACTTGCGAGACAAACGTTGAGAGGAGCAAAAGTTGTAGCCGCTCTAGGCTAGAGAGAAAGCAAATTTAAAATAATAAAGAAAAAAAAACAGAGCAAAACGGTGGTAGTAGAGGAGCACCAGGAGCCTTTCACAGATCAGTAAAAGTTGAAGAAGAAGAAGAAGAAGAAGAAGAAAAAGACGGAACAGGAATAGACGACACATTCAAGTACATCTAAATCCGTGACACTTGAGAAGAAGCTGGATGCGAGGCAAGGGAAGAATAGGCGGGAAGGCCAGGAGTGATGTTTCAAGCAGCAATGACACCCCGCCACCATCATCATCATCAAAGTCGGGGGAGTCAAATGTATCGAAGACGGCCACGTTCTTCCTCTGCGTGGCGGCCATCTATGCTTCCTACATCTCACAGGGATTGCTTCAAGAGAACATGTCAGTAGTGCTCCCCCCCCTCTATTATGCAGTTCTTAAATTAGTGGAAATTTCTTTCCATCATTTTCCTCGTGTCTGCAATAGGCTGTCTGTATCACAAGAGCACACAGATCTGACAGCCAAAATGGAAAGCACTAAAAAGTAGAGGCAGAAATCCTCGGAATCAAGCTCAGAAACAGAGAGGTCTACTAAAGAGTTTGATGCCATTTATACATTTTGGATCAATGATGATCAGGTCAAGACCAAGAGTAGTTCAAGATCAAGATTTTCATCTCTTGGTGAAATTGCATGAAGAGGAAGGCCAATTGTTCAATAGGATCTAAGAGAAGGCAGGGTTGCAACAATTTCCCTTAAATTGCTCCTCATGAGACCCATGCCTCTATGCCATGGCAAAACTAATTTCGAGCTTCTTCATACATGTATGTATGTGGTACAGATCCACCAAAAAGTATGGGAAGGATGAGCAAAGATTTCAATACCTCGCTTTCCTGAACCTGATGCAATGTGCAGTGTGCTTCCTTTGGTCTTTTGCCAGTAAGAAAGCAATCTAGGGGAAGTTGCTCTTTGTATATTTTATCAATTATGTGAATTAATGGGGGTATTTTTTGGCACGCTATGAAATGATAAAATATTAAATGAATATTTTATTAACATTGAGAATAAAATATTAAAAATATACATTCTCATTATCCAATTCTAAGCAACCTGTTTGTATTTAAGTAAATTATAAACTTCTTTTTTTGCACGCCATTTGGAAAAGAATGGAAATATAACTTCCCCTATTAAGAACACTGATCTGTCATCAACTAGGTATATGTTGCTTGGAATTTTCCTCTCCATAGATCACACACACAAATTCAACACATTTTTGTGAAATGGAATCCATGTCTTCACACATACAGAATTGTATAGTGGACCGAAAGAAAACTTTTAGTCCTGACAATTCAAGTATGTGTTTCTGATACAACATTTGACCTGTCATATGTTCATTGTCTGCCTCATCATAGTGTTTTGGCTTGCAATTCAGTGCTCAGGATATGGCCAGGACAGCAGCGGTCAAACCCACCTCCCCTGAAGGCTTACTGTGCTCCCGGTGTATCCAACACCATAGGACCTGCTTGTGGTATTCTTGCCTTGAGATACATCAGCTATCCTGCACAGGTGTGGAAATTCTCCCCAACATTCCAGCTTCTTCCATTGCTGCATTGAGCTGGGACTTCCTTGTTCTTTAAAATCGTTGTAGACTCCAAGGTTCCTGGGCGGTGTCATCAAGGCAAAGAGCTTGCCAATTTAGCAGCCCCTGACTGATGCTACAGATTGTGACTTATTGTTTCTCATCTCTTATTCAGATTGGGTTGTTAGAGACTCTGAGAATGTCCTGACAGGCTACTGGGATATTAGTAGCCTCACCAATGGGATTACCTATTATGTAAATTTGTTGTTCCATTGTGTTGTGAATCATATGCTGCTTGTCTCCTTGTGATGGACAGGTTCTGGCCAAATCCTCCAAGATGGTTCCAGGTATTGTGGTTTCCTTCATCATTTTATAGACAACAGCAACAAGTTGAAAAGATTCTGCAAATTTGGAAACCGCTTTCTTCTACTAATTCAAACTCTTCCAGGCCAATGCAATTTGACTATGCTTGTACTTCTACTATGAAGATTCCAATGGGAGTACCAAAGAACAAAATGCTGAATTTGGGTTTAGGGAGACAAGGAAAGTACCTGATGATCCTTTGGGAGTGGGGAGGATGGCAGTAATGGTGATGGGAGGAATTGTGTATTGTGTGCATTACACTCTGCAGGAGTATCTGTGCACATTCTTGGTAGCAGGTGGTGTATCTGTTTTTGCTCTCAACAAAGTAAGTGCCTGACTGGTCCTTCCTTCACTTCCAATATCTGTAACATCCAGGCATTTCAAAACCACCAGCCAAATTAGCATGGTGTGATGAATGGATGGTTTTCTCCTTGGGATGCAGAGCTCATCAAGTCCAAGCAGAGTTGCAATCCCCAATGCCTCCCTTGGTTATAGTCTGTGCTTAATCAACCTCACATGTGATGGATTCACTAATGCCAGTCAAGATTCCCTTACTGCAAGGTCCTCTCTGTCCCTCTGTCTCTCTCTCATTCTCACACACAGGAGCATGCTTACTTCATGCTTTATTGTGCCCTTGGACCTCGTGAAGGAAGCTAATTATTGTCTTTGTTGCTATGGAGGTAACAGGTACCCAGGTGTCAATGCATGGCACATCATGATGGGCATGAACTTCTGGGGCACATTGTACATGTCTCTCTTCCTTTTTTTGGTGCCTGGTGCAGGTGGTTATCCAGCCTTGAGCTTTTGTGTATCTAACCCTGATGTCAGCTGGGATATTTTCTGGTTTTGCATATGTGGGGCAGTTGGCCAAAACTTCATCTTCCTAACTATCAGCCACTTTGGAGCTTTGACAAACACAACTGTAACCACAACACGTAAGTTTATGAGCATTCTTATGTCCTCAATCTGGAACAAAAACCGTCTCTCCATACAGCAATGGGGTGGAGTGTGTATGGTCTTTGGTGGTCTCTCTTTCCAGATCTGGCTTGCATACCAGAAGAAACGTCAGAAGGCTGCAAAGCAAATAAGGGCTCCAGCTGAGACTCGAGCTATTGACAAAGCATGCAGTCACAGTCCAACTTCTCCTAGAGCACGCAGTCCAATTAGTCAAAGGGGACGTAGTTCAAACAGCTATAAAGGACAAAACCGGAACCATTAACAATATACTCGGAGTTCATTTTCAATCTGTTTTGCATATTTGCAGCAAAGTGGGGTTTTACTAACTCTTCATGGGGTTCAGGAGCACTCAAAAAAATTTCCAAAATACAGGTAAAGACTAAAAGACCCCTATACTTTGATGAGCTCATGTACTTTGATGATGATGAGAGAAGAATTACATCCGGGGATTACCCCAAAGCAGTGTACACAATAGCTAGAAATCTCTGAACAATAATAGGACATATGACATACATGAGAGTCTGCTTTTGAAGAAGTCTTTGGATTAGATAGCACGCTGTCCGATTGAGAGGTTTTTTTTTGCAACCTTCTAAAATGATTTTCTGCTTCTTCTCTGTTGCATTGAATCGGTCAGCTCTGCACATCAAGGTAACTGAGTCAAGGAGCACATGAATTCAGGTAAGGAGGAAAGACTGACTTACTGCACTTCATTCTTACAATATGACGCTTTACATTGTGTGATATTTTGTGAACCCTTTTCATGCAAATGGGTTTTTGATTTTGGCAAGAAATATTCTTTGAATCTTTTGCTACTACATAGCTAGTTAGAAGAGGAGGCAGTATGCAAACTTTTCTTCCTAGAAGTAGTTAAATTAGAGTAGATTACAGATGGAAACAATTTACTTGATCAAATGAAGATAGAACTTGAACCAACATTAGTGACGACATATGTATAGGTGTACTTTATATTGTGGTGGCTAAACCAAGGTTTCTCTTGAGTTTTGGTTGCATTTTCCTAAAGCAAATGGGAAGATTTGATCATGATGTTCACTGGCACTTAAGAGAAATACCAAATTTGTTACCATTTCAACTTTTCCTTTGAAAAATACACAGAATAATGTACATTATTAGTGATTAGATGTGGATGTTTGCGGCATTCTTTTAATTGGACTAGAGTTGTAGTTTTGCCTTTCTTAATTTCGATTCCTAAATTTTTCCTTGTTTTATTGGCTTTTATGTGATATTTATCTTATGAATCCATTTAACTACATGAAGGATATGTTTTTGTGGGTTCTTTTCTCTGACTAAATGGTTTTGTTTTCTTGTGTTTAGAAATTTGATGTTCATCGTTATCTCACAACTCACAAATGAAATACTACCCTATTAAATTACCGAAAGTTTCCACAACTAGATCCAAAGTAACTTGAATTCTTGTGGTAGAGATTGTTTGTTTCTGTTTGGAAGTTTCACCAATAATGCTGGTTATGCATGGTTTAAAGGGTAACCATGTCCGTATTGGTAACAAAAATATGTACATTTCTAAGATATGGACTCCACTTGTAAAAGATCTTTATTTTTTCAGGTTTAGGGGGCTAGCCATATACCCATTTTCCAATGTGGGTGTACTTTCACAAGAGAGGGATGTATTATTAAAACAAAATTTCCCCACCACAATTCGGCAAAAAACATTGGGTATGCACAACCCTTAGAATTTTAAAAAAATTGTTAAAAGGGGACCCCATCAAATATTGTGAAGAAAACTGTTTGGAAATGGGGTTGGGCTTAACCAATATTTGTTTCAAAAAACTTGTTTGGGAATTTTTGAAATAATGTGGGAAAACTCGCCTTTTAATTGTTTGGTTATAGGTATTGGATAAATCCTTGGGATTTGATTTAACCCATAATAGCATGTTTGTTATTTACTGACGGGGTGACAAACAAGAGAAAAAATCCAAGGACAAATATTGGAATACTAGGCTATCTAGCAATTTTGCAATTTTTTTCCTTCCAAAACTTGAACATGCACAATTTTTAAGTTCTAGAATGAAATTTAAATTCATTTGCAATAAGGGATTTTGTATTGTTTTTTAAAAGACAACATGTCTAAGTATGTTGATTATGTTGAAGAGAGTATTCAAAGTTTCTTGGAGCTTCTCTGTTCTAGTGCAATAGTGTTAAGTCTCAAGTGAATGATAATAGAGCTCTAAATATAGAGTGTCAATTTAAGCCCATTGTAGAACTGTCAAAATCAATTAATCAAAAGTGCACAAGAGAAAGAGTGATGATGAAATTTGATATCAACCAAATAAAATAGTGAAAAATGTAAAAAAGGATGCCAACATAGAGTTTAAAGTAGAGGAAACAAATGATGAGTGCAAGATTGTTATTATAGACAAGCTTTATAGTGAAAGGTACAAGAAGTTCTTATGCTACCAATGGCTAGCTACATACATACCAAAACAATCATAAACTAATAGAAGACTAGGATTTTGCAAGTTGTCCCAAGCTCGTTTGAATTGTGATTTCAAATTCACACTGACAACCTACACAATAACAATAGACGGGAATCTAGTTTGGGTATATTTTTCATATTTCTATGATTTAATCTTTGAAAATTTCAAGACTCTAGAACATGATTTTGACACATTTCTAGAACTAACATTATTTAAGGAAAACCCAAGGTATACCTTTGTTGGGGGTAAAACATGAACAATCAATTGGAGGCCAATGGTTTGAAGATCTATTCAACCATGATGTTGAATGTCCCTTGCATAAGGAGGACTAATGTCATTCATTAAGAAATTGTTGACAAGGACAATATTCCTTTGCAATTTACACAAAATAGTGGACAAGATCAAGCAAGAACAAACAAGATTGCAAGGGGCAAGTGGACAATTGAAGCCTTAGAAGAGACTATGGGTGTGGTGGAAAATGGCTTCAAATCACTATAAAAGGCTAACCAAACATAGAATATTCCCCACATCCTTATCAAATCACCTCGTTGGTAAAATAAGATCCAAGAAACATGGGCCACCAAGTGTGTTAACACATGAAAAATATTTAGCAAAAGTTGGTTGGATATTTGACATGCAAAATTGTGAGTTGTGAATAACATTACAATAGTTCAAATTAAAGGTAGCAAAACTCACATAGACTCGCCTTACACCATTCAAGGATGGGATTCCTGGATACTATTGGCGGTGTTGGTTCAAGCATAAACATCCAAAGTTAACAATTCAACTTGTAGGAGGATTGGAGGTCTACAAAGCTTGAGAACTCACAAGTGAATCCTACAACTCACTTTACATAAACCTCCAAACATTATATGATCAACATAAATACTTAGTAACTCACATAAAAAACTCATATTAAACAAGTTTCTAAGTTGGGTGATGGTCAAAAGCTAGAGTGCTAACCAAAAGAAGATCACAAGTATACAAAACTATTCCTAAAACTAAAAAATGATTAACTGTAAATGTTATTATCAACGATGCATGAGGTTTTTTCCCATGATTCAACATTTTGAAAGGTGAAAGAAGTAGAGACAATTACAAAGTATAAACTTGGAACATGTATGGTTGTGCAAAAAATACATGGATGATTTTTTTTTGTTCAAGGAGTTTCTTTCATTTTTTAACAAGTCAATCCTTAGTGGCATATCCCAATCTAATCACCATTTACTTATTCTAAATGGGCATCACAACTTGGCTTGAATATGGTCACTTTACCTACTCACACCTCTCATGCATTATAATCTTTAAACATGAGTTGTTTCAAGTTATTCAAGTTTGCCTTCAAGTCTACCTTTAGGATAGAAAGAGATAGTAGCATGGTTAGAAACAATCATCTAAAGCTAGACAAGGAAACATTAGCTAGTTAGGTTGACAAAACACTTGACCAATCCTTGTCCAAACAAAACATATTGAGTGGGTTCAAGGCAATAGGGGTTTGGCCATTAAATCTTAAGGTTATGGATGATAAGATTAGACCTAGTAGTCTATATATAACAAGAAAAGACATATGAAGACATTGGGAACTAAAATGATGTAGGAAACGATAGCCCACAATGGGGAGAAACTGTAGTTGCTAGTGAATTAATGAGCATGGGCACTATAGATGTTCATGATGCAAGAGAAAAAAATGTTATAGATGTAGGAGACTACAATTTTGATGTAATTAGAAAATAAGGATTAAGGTTCTATGTGGAACATCTTAAAAATGAAGTTGGGCTTTCAACAACAATAGGAACATCATATCAAAGTAATGGAAGAGTTATAAACCTAGCTAATTGTACTCAAGTTCTTGCATATGAAGTCCCACATCTTCAAAGTTTTACTATTCCGACACCTTTCCATCTTCCACATTTGTTGTCACTATTGAGTTTACATGCAAGGAGTATAAAAGGGACATAATTGTTAGTTGATTATAACAAACCACATGTGATTACAATTGAATACTTGGAGATTATGCGATAAAAGGTTACAAAGAAAGAAGTTGCAAAACATATTAAAGTGGCCAAAAGAAAGGAGTGAAAGGAACAAAAGGATAGGTAAGCAACCAAATTATTAAATGTTGCAAAACGAGCAGTAGAAAAACAAGTTGAGAGAAACAAGAGTATCTTTTAATATATATAGGTATGTATCACACGTCAAGGCAATGGGAGAAAGGTTTCAGTGCAAGATTCAAGCCAATTGAAGAATTAATCCAACTAGGGATACAAGTGGCAATTTAAACATTTCTACATAAGCCCAGAAAGAGGTTAGGGCAAGGACAAAACGTAAGATGCTTATAAAGTGGCATGTTACAACAAGGTTGCAACATTGCATATTTGAATAATACCTAAGAAAATTGGGAATGGGGGGTTCTGGGGGGTGAAGAATCAAAAGACCAGGGAACCAAGGCAACATTCAGCTTAAATTTGAGGAGAGGAGAAAGAAAGATAGGGTAGTTTGGAATTTAAGCTCGAGGAGAGAAAAAAAGACCACATAGCAATAGCTCGTGTCGTAACCCCACTTTGAGGCAAATGTGAGGATGAAACTCACACTCCCAAAAGTGGGAACTTGGAGTCCTCCGAGACTCCCAAAAACTTAGAGCTTGATTGCAGGGGGCCAAACACTTTGCATTAAAGTGTTTTTTATACCGTTGGAAAGGTCTTGAAATGTAGATGTCCAAAATGGTCTCAGATGAACCATTTGGACATCTACAACACACGTTATGGTCGAAAGAAGGGCCGAGAGTCAAACTACCGCTAAAAGTTGGGAATCGACCCAATCCTGGTGTGTGCAGGTGGAGTGTGACACACCGTTGGAAAGCTCTTGAGGAGAGCTACAAGTTACTTCAGACCTCATCCCAATCGGAGGTCTGAGTTGAGAGTTATGAGCTCCCAAAGTCCCGGGAGTCCAAACCGGGACAATTTTTGGAGTCCTGGGACAAAAAACCTCCTTGGGAGTCCCAGGACAAAAAGCCATTCAAATGTAGGTCCCGTGGGCGAACACAGAGAATACTATATGGGGGAAGGTGGTGGCTTCCCTCGAGTCTAGGTCGTGGTGAATCAAGTGAGTCTGTGTTGCCCGTGGCTTGTACCAACACCAAGGTTGATCCAGAATGAAGACTAACCAACTTGTGGTTGGTTTTTTATGCAGGACCGAGTAGCTAATTAAGTTTTCCCTTTTCCTAGTCTAATCTCGGAGCTTTCAGCATGCCTTTTTCACCCCTTCTAGTGTTGGAAGCTGGGAGCGGCACCAAGTTCCAACTACTTTTGCATTTTAACATAGTTGAACCTTCTTTGGGTTTAACAAGGAACTTGGGGGTGCGTTAGCTCGAGTTGAATTTGAAAAGAGGAGAAAAAAGGAAGGACCAAGGAATAATCAAGTTTGAGCTTAAGGAAAGGAGGGAGAGAGAGAAGGATTAGGGTAACTCGAGGAGAGAAGAGGAGAGGAAAAAGAAACTAAGGCAACAACAACTCGAATCAAGCTCAAGGAAAAGAGAAAGAAGGAAGGACCAAACCTACAACAAATAGAACAACTTTTGTTTTCCCTTGGTTAATTCAAGTGTTGTGTTCCCTACCTACATCACACACAAGGCAAACATGAGCATGGACAATGGAGCAAATACAAAACATTAACAAGTCAAACAACACCATACCCTGTAAGTAAAAGCAACCACATGAACGAGTTCAAAAAGGTCAGCTCCAAGTGCACATCTTCAACTTCAAGTGCACATCTTGAGCTCCATAGGAAGACAACTAGAGAAAATGAAAGAGATTGTTGTGAAAAGCCTGCAGCGCCTCCAAGTGTTGAGAACCAAACTAGATGGGAGATGACTAGAGGAAACGAGAGATATTGTTGTGGGAAGCCCGATGGCACCTCCAAGTGGTGAAGACCACACTAGAGGGAAACAACTAGAGGAAATGAGAAAGATTGTTGTGAAAAGCCTCGTGGCACCTCCAAGCATTGGGGGGACTAGGGTTAGTGTTGTGGGAATTAAGGTTTAGAGAACAAAGGTACACCAATCACCATGGATGTGAAACCCTATTTGAAATTTTTGATCTTGGACCATTGATGGTTAATGTACAATTTTACATAAAATTTGGTCTGTTTTTCCCTTCATCCAATTTTGATCATAAAACACATGGTGTTTACTTTTCAATAACTCTGATTTTGAGAATAGGATCAAAGGTGTTTAGTCATAGGGAGTCCTTTGTTTGTTGGCTATTTTTTCAAGCAGCTAAAGGTATCTGACTTTGGAACATGATGTCTTGTTCATTTTTCACTCGATTGACCGGCAATAAATGGCACTGGGAGCACCAAGAGGTGCTCTACAATTCATCTTCAGACTCCATGGTGAATCGAGCTACTCCTTGAATGCCTTAAGTCTTGAAATCCTTAAGTGTTCAGTTATAATCTGTTCTACGCCAGTGAAGTTTGTGTCCAATGACTCAGACTTGCACAAAGGAGTCAAAGCCATTTGTGAGAGTATGCTCATGTGAATCTTTGTCAAAGTTAGTTCAATCAAGAGGCACTGTTGTCTCAAGCTCTAGCTCACATATTAGCTTATGTACTATAGCTCTAAATATTTCAAAACAACCTTAGTGCACCCCTACTCATCAAGGGTTTTCCAATGGTACCAGGAGCATAGTGCAGAGCACTGTGGTTGTCCCAACATGACAAACAATCAAAACAAACAAACTACCTTCATCATCAATAGACACTATTATTTCTACTATGACATGTTCAAGAAAGAACAAAAATATGACACTTTGAAGTGTTGCATTTTCAATTATAAAATACTTAAGGGCTTAGTGTCACATTTATGGAATAATTCAAACAAATATGAATGGCATACTAAGCCTCCACCACATTCTTGAAAATTTTATCCTGCTGTAAATGACATTCCTTCCTCTCTTTCCCAACAGTCTGTGATAGCCCAGGACAAATTTATTGCATTTCAGGTTAACAAAAAGCATAAAATCAAAGAAAATGTAGCTCCACTCTCATTACACTAAATTGATTCTTGCGTATGCTGGCTTATGAAAGATTCATCACTTTAAATGAGAACAGCACGAATGAACAAAACTGCCAGCAAACTGGATGTCTGACCTCACATCTGACACAAGGCAGGCCCACACAACTCAAATCCGGATGGATAGAACAGTGCAAAACTTGGTGCACAACAAAGATCATTCGCAAATGCTCAAGCGCAATAGGTATCTAGTAGTGATATGTAAGTTGATGTTGAAATCATAGAAACTGCTCAAAACCCTGGAACCCCAAGGGATCTCAACTGGACCTTTTGACCACCACCTAAACATTGAAGTCTCAATTTCTTAACTTCATAAAGTTCACATTCCAGGATTGACAAGGGTGAGATTGCCCTCAACACTTCAAACTAGCAGTTGCTCGAACTCCTAATGCTTCAAGCAAAATCTCTCCCATTTGACAGCAACCCACCAACGTCTGCACAACACAACCAGCAAAAATGTGCAAAAAACAAAAAACCCAGGGATGGCAAAACTCTTCTATTTTGCAGCAATAACTCTTAACTCATAGTCAACAGGAACTTGCAGGGAGAAAAGACTCTTGTAAGAACTCCTGGCCCACTCAAGAGTAAAATCTACTGATGCTCTGAAGCTGTGTCTATGAGGCAATGCAGTGTATCTGCATATGCAAAGGACGGGATTCAAGTGCATACCTTCCCATTTGACATGATATCACCAGTGCGATAACCTCTGTGCAGGGCATCCATGACTGCAGCTTCAATGTGGTCAGCAGCAGTTGCCTCCCCAAGTCCAAACCGTAATAGCATTGCTACACTTAGCACTTGTGCCAAAGGATTTGCCTTATCCTACAAACCAGTGCATCAACAGCAATGGGAAGACTACTCATGATGATGGCTAAAACACTTGGCATAAAAAGAACAAAACCATGAACATGCTCTAAGAAAAAAAGGAATTGAACAAAAGAAACAAAAGAAAGAGGGAGAAGAAACAGAAGAAGCTGAGAAATATTTAGGAGAAAAGATCTTTGCAAACAAACTTTGATTCAACACAAGGTGCAGGCTTGAATACTAACGTGCAGGCCATGCCTACATTCTGGCAATACAGGAAAACAAAACCCAAATAATGACTACACACATTTTTGCAGCTGTGTTTTGTGAAGACTGGAGTTGATCAGCAATAGAAGTTTGTTCCAGTAATCAAAAAGCCTCTCCTCTACTCCAAAATCAAAACCCTGGCACATAGTTTCTTTCTGGCTTTCCAACACAGCTGATCACCCAAGTATGATACATGTCGCAATCAAGATACAACAGTATCTCTAACAAGGGTTCAAAGTCTAACCTGACCAGCAATGTCTGGGGCAGAACCATGAATTGGCTCATAAAGTCCTGGACCCTGCCATCATCAACAATTTCATACCAATCAAGCATTTCAAGCCAGAATCTGAGATCCAAGAAATGGGATCAAATAATCACAGGCTTACACCATATTACAGACTGGGTTTATATATTCAAAACCTCATAGGGATTGCTGAGAACACAGTTTCCACCAAGACTTACAGATGCACTGATGCTGGCTGATGGGAGCATTCCAATGCTGCCTGTTATCATAGAGGCTTCATCGGATAAAATATCTCCAAAAAGGTTGCTTGTAACTATTGTGTCAAACTGCAAAAACAGTTCAATTTGAAAGAGATAATTATAAATAGGCATTTCAAAATGGAGTAAGATTTTCTCCTCAAACAGACCCTGCTACCTCTACTATTCAATCTTGCTCTTTGAAGTATCAATTCTGAACTGAATCAGTTCACAGCACCATATGATCAAGCAGTCTAATTCAGTGGGTACTTTGCTGTGCAACAAGACATGAACCAATCATCTTGATTGAGATACAGATTGCAAACCACAAGGGTGGTTCAATGTGGTTCATGGAAACAGAGAGTTCACCTGTTTGGGGTTGCGAATGAGCTGCATGGCTGCATTATCTACATACATGTGTGTTAAGTTCACATCCGGATACTCAGCACCTATTGCCGTGACCCGCTCTCGCCATAGTTGTGACACCTGCTCAAGTTGCAAACAAGTAACAAGCACTGAGTGTATCCTGTAGGCAGACACACTCTTAGAACAAGATTGTGATCTTTCTCACAGCACTGCTTTTGTGGAACTCAAAGGTAACACATTCAGCCATTCTTAGACTTTTGCGATTTGGAGCATTGATATACAAGCAATGTTTACTAGTTATTACCTCAAGGACATTAGCTTTGTCCACAGAGCATAGCCGGTGTTGTCTTTTCTGAGCCATCTCAAAAGCGACTCTGGCAATGCGGTCAACCTGTCAAATACCCAAGAAACACACTAAAACTTCAAATAGCATATAAAAATTTGAACCCTTGAAATCAAAACTTCTATTCAACTCTATGTTACCAGCTCAAACGACAGCTTCAACTGCAAACATAAAGATGGTCTTGAGGGGAATCACTTGGTAAAAAATAATCTGCCTTACCTCTTCAGCAGAATATATATCAGTGTTGAAGCCTGTGCGATCCCCATTGATGGTTGTTCCAAATCCCCTGGGTGTTCCAAAATAGATCCCTGCCAAAGGAAAAACTAAGTTAACCTTGAAACTAAACCCTTGTCAGTAAACATTTGCTATCAAGCATAAATAAGAAGATCATGAAAATCTTGCTCTTGCTACAATACCATGAAATTTGATACACACAGGTTAGGTTAACAAAACAGTAGCTTATGAAATGAATTTGGTCTATGCCAAAATCCATATACAGGCAGGCTCAGGAATGCCAGTCATGATAGACATTGAGATCTTTGTTGAAGGTAAAGAAGGTCCAACCCCCAATGAGTTCACGGACAACCATGATGTCGACTGAGTCAGCAATTTCATTCTTGAGTGGTGATGCATCCACTAACTGCTCATGCAAAAACATCAAACACTCAGTCCCTCAGACTTAAGAACCAAACTTCTCAAAAGATTACGAGAGGTTTTTAAAAAAGTGAACAAACAGAGTGTTAAAAAATGGAGAGCTGGACCTGAGGAAACACAGTTGCAGGCCGGAAGTTTGCGAACACACCCAAGCCTGCTCGGAGCTTCAGTAGACCTGTCTCTGGTTTTAATTCACGAGGATTCTTGTCCCATTTATACCTGTAATTGTAATTTCCATCAGCAAAAGATTCTGCAGTATGCTACTATCCAACATCCTGATCACTGGACCAAACCCACTGCACCAGACCAATATGATGACAAAAAAACCAAAACCTGGCTCACTGAACAGTCAATATGTTAAGGGTAAAACAACACATCCTATTTTTCTCTTAACACTGAAACACATTCTGGCAAAAAAAAAGTTGAGCATGGGAACATGCATACAACCGTAACCCTAAACTCTCTGCTCTAAAATCCCTGACCTTTTACAAAAAAGACAACAGATAAGAAGAGAGAGAGTGAAGATTCCAGCAATGAAAAGTCCCTCAAATTCTACCCGCCTATAGCTGCAAGGAGCACAGAGTCGGATTCCTTGCATGATTTGAGAGTATCCTCTGGTAGTGGATCCCCCACTGCATCGATTGCTGCTCCACCTACTAGCTTTTCCGTGAAATTAAATTGGATACCTGTAAAAACCGAAGGAGAGGTTTAGGGTTTAAGGTTCAGCACTAATGAGAAGTCAAACAAATTCTTCAGCAGAACCAGCTCTCGAATTATTACACCACCACTTCAAACCCTAAAACCAAAAGTGGGGTTTAGGGTTTAAAGATGTTGAGCAGAATCAGCTCTCTAACTGCATCATCCCTTCAAACCCTAAAACTAAAAGCCGGGTTTAGGTTTAAGGCTTTTGACCAGAATCTGTTCTCTCTCCAAGTCCTTTCACCACTGAAACGCTACTGCAGGCTACTACATAATCATGGGTGACGAAAAAGCTGCTAAAGAAGAACTGAGCTGAGCTGCCCGACATGATGAGAGATCTTCTTCTTCATCCTTTACCTTCTAGCGTTCCAACAGCTTTGAGCACATCTACTGCGACTCGCATAATTTCAGGCCCGATTCCATCTCCAGGAAGCAATGTGATATTATATCTCCTACTATTCTTCACCTTCGTAGCTCCGGATCCCGAGGATGCCTTGACCACAAGCTTTCGCCTACTACTGCCTGTTGTTGAGGCCACAAAAACTCCAGGAGCCCTAATAATTCCATGCCACAAAGACGAGGAAAACTTGCAGCAGGAGGAGAAGGTGGTAAAATTAGTAGTAGATGATGTTGTTGTTGTCCGACTACTTAGTGCCAGACCCTCTTGCAGTAGTACCGCCATTCTTCTCCTCACTCTTTGCTTTCTCAAAATGCTCAACTATATGAACTTTTACTACTAAGGAAAGGGAAAAAAAGAAGACAGAAATTGGTGCAAAAAAACCTCAAAAACAATCTTCTTCTTCTTCTTCTTCTGCTTCTTCTTCTTCTTCCTCCTGCAGCTCCTCACAAGGTTGTCCTGGCCATCGCTTCTTCCATTTCTCGACGCGCGCTCTCGCCCCTTTCTTCTCTCGCGACTGGAGCAACTGGATGTCCTGAGAACGAATGAATAAATGACGGATGAGTTTATGGATTGAATCATAGGTGTTTTTCATCCAAAACACCTTTTTCAAGAAAAATTGGGTTGCAATTTGTAATTTAATTAGGATTGCATTTAAATTTTCTAGTGGTTCTTTTTTGCAAAAATGGGGGAAACATAATATTCCACAAAATTGTTGGATAGATAAATTTTGTCAAATTATTAAAATACATGCCCCCAAAATGGTGGATTGACTCTTGGGTTTGCACCAATTTTTGTAATTTTCCCCACCCTGTCCCTTGTAATTTCCTTAAATTTCATTATTTTTTATTTTTAAAAAATTTAAACATTTCCCAAAAATACTTTTAATTTTTTCCAAACCTGAAAAGGTATTACAATATAAGACAATGTACAACACTTATATAAAAAATGTAATTTCACCTATGTAAAGAAAACAAGAAATTTCCTAGTGTATTTGGAGGATATGTTCTAAAAGTGAGTTTTTTTGGGTTTGCAAAAAAGCCCACCTTTAAACCCTAAATCTAAACCTAAACCCTAAACCTTTTTTGCAAGCCATTTCAAAATGGAGAGAAGATCTTTGGTTAAAAGATCGATCCCAAACACCATCCATACAAACACAATTGCATTCTATTCTATGCAAATCATCTTCACTTTATAGCACAAAGTTGATCACTTATAATTCCATGAGCATGATCTCAATGGCCCTCTACCCCCCTTATAGAACTCCAATGCAAAAAAAAGCCCTAAACCTAATTTACATCATGAGATGTTGTTGCCTTCAAAGTATTTTCTTTTGTTGCGAATAATGAAAAGCAAAAAAAAACCATGCAAAACAACATAGTTTAGGCAAGAGAGCAAAATATGATGAGCCTTTTGCAACCAAATTACATATCAAGTAAGTACCCATGACCTCCACATGCAATCCGCATGGAAATTATATGGTGTCATGACCATTTTTACTTGTGTCTATTAACCCTAAACTCCCCACTAACCTGCATCATCCCTTGAGCACCTCAGAAAACCAAACCATGGAAGAAGTTCTCAAAGAGAATTGTTGGTGTTGCTTTTTTTGAGTCTTCCTAATGAACAAAACTCCCCAGTAACAAGTTGAAATTTTTTCCAATTCTTTTGAACCTAGTTTGCAAGAGAAAATGTCACTAAGAAAGATTTTTTGATAAGTGTATTTTTGAGATGATCTCTTGTCGGGTCTTGCCCATTTTCTTTTGTATAATACTCCACTGGTTTGCTTGCAGCACTCTCCAATCCTTTTTTGTCCCCATTGTTTCTGTGTTTTCTGTCTGCTCTTGTGCAACTCCTTTGGCAAGCTTAAGGAGCTTGTTGGCCTGAGAAAATATACATAATTGCAACAACCACTGCGATCCAAAACCATGGCTGTTGTTCAATTTGATTTCCAGTGCCAGTAGGTATGCTGCCATCACCACCACCATCACCACCACCACCGGTGGTGGTGCTGCTGTTGCCATTGGAACTACTATTGAAATTGCCGCCACCACCCGTGCTTGTTGTGTTCCCACTCCCAGTGCTTGAATTCCCAGAGTTGCTGCCCAGCAAACCAAAGTCAGCAACTCCAGCAAGTTAGCTACTCTCCTAGCAAATCCTTACCGAGTGCCTAAAAATAACTACAAGCAATAAGAAACCGAAGCACCCATTCAACCTACAAACATCATGTAATGATCATATAATCACTGTACTGATGATCTCTACATATTGCACAGCTATGGAGGTCCACCTAACTATCCATCATCACAACATCTAGAGTGGACATGTCTCCTGCACACAATGGAGATGCTCTTAGAGAAGATGTGAAATCAAGGATTCAAGCACCACATCTGTTTGCATCAAATCAGAGAAAGAGGGTTTACTAACCTTGTAATTCCAGTATACGTGCATCCAGTTGTACCTACATCCAGAGTAGGTACCAGTTAACATTTGATTGAAAAAAAAAATGCTTGAATGTAGTAGTTACCCTTAGAAAAGATCCCCCATTGATTGCTACACAAAAAAAGCACATACATGATGAATCTCTCTAAATACTACACCATGTGTGGTTGGTTATCTTGCAGGCCTTTTGAAACTAACAAACACTGGTCCATCTTTAACACTAATACTTATCATCTCATACACTTCTATCAGAAACACTTTCTTCAAAAGAATGACCAGTCCTGTTGGTAATTTACACAAAACTATATACCAGTGTTGGTCTAGTGCATATAGGCCAGCACAATGGTATCAACACTGGTAGCAAGGGGGCCCTCTATCTGGCTGGTATGACTTTGAGGCAATATCAGCTTTGTGCTGGTGCCTGGCAGCCTTGTAGGGAACTGAGGTAAAATACCAACCTTGTACCAATTTTGCACCAGTTTCAACATATATACCTTCCTGGACATGCCAGCCAAAAATGAGTCTTCGACCCTAATACCAGGACCACCAACCAGGTTGGTATGGAAGGTTCAAAAAGTACTGAATTTACCAGGACCAAGCTGGTATGAGAATTTTAGAAACTACCCAATATATATCAGGACCACTAGGGCTGGCATGTTCAAAAGGCGACCAGACCAAACACTGGAAAACACATCACAGAAACACAAAAAGAAGAATCCCACTTCTTTGAAAGGGAAGAGGGCAGGACGAGAGAATCAGGAGTAGAAATCTTCTTACTTGGGTCGATGGTGGTGAGAACTGCAGAGCCAGCAAAATCACAGGGGTCTGCTAAATTGTTATGTAGGAGGTAGTAAGAATTGAAGGCCCAGTTACAATGATCTTCAAGAGTATTAGGGTTGTAGCAAGCCCCGGTAGATTCAATGGGTGAGCAGTCCACTTGTCCTTGCCCTTGTAAAGGACCACAAGCCCAGTCCAATGCCCCTTGTAAAGTAGTTGAAGCTTGATTTGGCTTTGCAACACACCATTGCTCTTGTAGTCTGCGATGTCTTGGCCGACCCCTTGCAGCTCCTGTTGAGCTCAGTTGATGATGAATCTGGTTTGTTGTTGCCAAACTCAGAATGCCATCATCATCATCATCATCATCATCATCAGCAACAGCAGCAGCATCATCCATGAAGATCTGAATGTTTGCATTCGGTTTCATGGGTGTGCCTTGGTGGTTGAAGAAATGGTCCAACAAGTTTTGGTTAAAAGTAATGGCATGACAGTCACTAGAACGCCATGGATTCATAACAATTGCGACAGGAATGTCATCATGTGTCTGGTTCAGAGCTGCCATGGCCGAGAACAAAGAGTCCAAAACAGTATCCAAAAAATTACTGTAATGAAGCTTTGAGATGGGATCATCAAGCCCCTGAGCAGAATTGGATTCAAAGACAAAGAACTCCACGTTGTCGGGTGGTTGTTGTTGATCATCAGTTCTAGAAGTAGCACCAGCAGCTGCTTCTTCATAGAGTCTAAACACATCAAGGTTGATGATGAATGGTGACTGAGATGTCGACAAGAAATCCAAGAGCTCTTCTAACAATCTCATGTGAGTACTACCAGGATTAAATGTTGCCAGAGATGGAGGACTGAACATTGTTGCTGCAGCTGGAGATGGATCAGGAGAACTACTAGAAGAGGAGGAGCCTAGCAAAAGCAATATGGAGTTGCATGTCGAAACCTTGATTTGTTTGTCAAGCTTTGAGGACACCAATGCTGTATGAAGATTTCTCATGGCTGGCAAAAGGAACAGGGACAGCAAGTGCTGGTTCTTGTCATCTTCACTGCCGCTGTCGAGGTCAGCATCATCATCTTGCTTGCTGATGACCTCATTGCCCACAGCTATTGCAATGATTCGGGTCGTATTTGTATTATAAGGAATTATCCTCTGTGCAACCCATTCATGAGCTTGGGTGCTGGACATCATCGCCATGTCGATCAACTCTTCATTCTCTATCATCACTATCGCTTCCACGATTCCTGCTCCTCCTCCTCCTCCTCCTGACGACTTTGCATTTAGCGACTTGATCAGTTGTGGAGGAGGAGTGTCGTTGTTGATGATCTGCATTTCGACCTCTACTGCTGCTGCTGCAGCTGCCGTCACATCCGGCACTTCCAGAGTCAATCCCAAAAAACAAAAGGGTGGGGGAAGAAGAAACGATCAATGAAAGCAAAAAAAAAGACGAGGACCTTACCTGAGAGAACAAAAAGGAGCAGAAAGCAAATGAGCTGAACTTGCAACAAAAGTCTCTTCCGACGTTGCTGCTCTGTCGAATACACCACCCCACTTGAGATCCTCATCTCCGGAACTATACTCAACCAGCAGCTTCTTTCTTTCTTTCGTTCTTTCTTTCTTTCTTTCTTCTTCTCCTCCTCCCAGCAGCTTCTCGCCTTTTGAAGCTCCGGTCGCTCACTAACAAAGCATCATGACACAAGCAATCTCCAGCTCCAGCTCCAGCGCGAGCAAGCTCCTTCCCCCCTCGAGCTCTGAAAGCCAAAGGGACGGACACATCTGCAGCGGCTGCAGCAGCCACTGCGACGAAGCCCTTAGTACGGCCCTTACACAGGCACTTTCCATTATGAGTCCGGCCCTTACTAAGGCCTTTACACAGCACAAGAACGTTTGTACAACGTACCTTACAGCATCCCTAGCAGTGCTCAGTATCTGATCCTGCACAATAAAATTTTGGATGAAGAAAAGTCAAAATATGCCAGTTTAGCAAAATGGTATTGGCCTAGCATTTTTTTTGGTTGAGGCTGGTAAGCCCAGCCCTAACACCTGCCCACAAAAAAAAAGCGTAATAAATATGATCTAACTTAGGTTCCCTGTTTCTGATTGGCTGATCATGATGATTGGTCCAGGTTGTTTTCCATGCCCAGGGCAAATTGACCCCCTGACATTGGGATCATGGTAAAAAAAACCCCAAAAAACCCATTTTAGATTTTTGGGTCCTAATATTGCTATTTAAATGGGTTTTTTGGGGTTTTTACCATGATCCCAATGTGAGGGGTCAATTCGTTGTGGCCGATTTCCATTAGTAGTCTCTCACCTATTTGCAGCCCCAGTTTTAGTTTTATGCACAGCAAGCAGGGTTGGAAAAAAGTAAAATAACTAAAACTTGGATGTGAGAAATAATTGTATAGGGTATGTAGGCAAGGGTTAGTGGGGTTTGTTAGTAAAGTAGAGATACCTAGTAAGAACAGGAACACCAAGGTAAACACAATGGTTAACAACTTGGTGGCTTTTCCAAGTTTAAAATGAGGTCCTATATATATATATATATAGGTAGCTAGGTAAAGTAGTACAATAGGTGGCGATTACCTACTTAGAGCATCTCCAGTGGTGCTCAGTATGTGACCCTCCAAAAATATTGTTTCATATCCAAGTTTAGTTATATACTTTGTTTGCAACCCCACCCCTAATAAGAGGAAACCACTTGGACCAATCATTATGATGAGCCAATCAG
Source organism: Sphagnum contortum (assembly GCA_963920785.1). Lineage (NCBI taxonomy): Eukaryota > Viridiplantae > Streptophyta > Sphagnopsida > Sphagnales > Sphagnaceae > Sphagnum > Sphagnum contortum. The sequence continues at coordinate 2,644,583 of OY987290.1, read as the reverse complement.
AAACACCGAGTAACAAGAGTCAAATCATATTCATTACACTCTTTTCTGCAGGTGCACACCATTGCTGTGCCTTTTACCAGCCACCACAAACTCTCGAATTATGCTGACCTGAAAACCATTTTCCTCACACAACCCAGCATGTTTTGACTTTTCTTCATCCAATTTTCACTCTGCAAAATCACATACTGAGCACCACTGGAGAGGCTCTTACTAAGTGACCAAGGTGAACCAACACCAAGTGCTAGTAGAATATATATATATATATATACTCTTCACATTTCTTTGAGTGGAGGAGGCCTCCCCTAAACTTGAATTAGATGAGTTGGGTTAATCTAGTATTTCCTCCTTTCCAATTGTGTGTGTGTGTGTGTGTTTTTTTTTTACACTTAAACTACTTAAACTTTTTTGCAAGAGAGTTCCTTTTTTGTCATCTTTATTCATCATTGATTCATCATTTTTTGGCCATGTTTTGGGGTTCTTGAAAAGAAGGAAGAAGCCAGCCAGCCAGCTAGCTAGCTGTAAAGCTTTGGAGAGAGGAGAATTGGTCATCCATATTTCAAAAGGATCTTCTTAGCCTAAGTTTCTCTGACTGCTTTCAGAACTCTGTGTGTGTGTGTGTCATAGTAGTTAATATAGCAAGTCAGTAGAGAGGCTTTTAGCTTAGCTGAATTCTTCTTTAAAGTGAGGTTTTGTACCAGTGTAAGTCCTGGTTCTTTCAGCCAAAGCAGACTTTCTGTAAGTAGTAGTAGTAGTAGTAGTAGTAGTAGTACCTGCACAAACTCAGAAGAAAACAATTGGGGGAGAGAGCAGAGGAGTCAGAGACACAGAACTGGACTCCAATGTGCTCTACTTGTTACTAACATTCTCTGGAGCCCCACCACCCACCATATGACTTTTCTTGAAGTTTTTCTTAATTATTTAAATTATTTCTAATTTATTCAATTTTATTCAATTTTTCAACAATAAATTTTTTATGTAATTTTTTATTAAAATAAAATTTCAATAAAGAAATGGGAAATGGGAAATGGGAAATGAGAACAATTTTTTTTGTTTTTTTTTTTTTGGAAAAGGAAAAAGACAGACATGAATAGGAAGGAGAGAACAAGTTGGGTGGGTGCAATTATGAGGCCTCATTCCTTGTCTAAAGTCCAAACAAACAATTTTGAAGTTCCCACAAACCAACTTTTATTCCATGAACTTTCAGATCACCTAAATCAATGCAAAATAGGAGCATTTCCTAGTCTATTTTAGAGGGGCACCTTTATATTTACTTTATAGCCTAGTAGAGTTAGTTTCATCATTAAATCATCTTTTGTAAGACTGAAATGATTTTTATTTTTTTTATTTTATTTTATTTTATTTTTTTTTGGGGGTGTGAAAATTACAGATCTAAGGTGTTGAAAAGCTAAACCCTAAACCCTAAAAAAATCAGCATAATTATTGGAGGCTCCACAATCTTAAGGTGCTTCAATATGCAAAGTTGTAATAGGACGGGGTTCAAGTTTTAGAAATATATGTGAGCTTATAAAATGATTGTCCAAAAGATTGCCTCATTTGCCTCATAACAAGTCACAAAGAAGATTCTTTGTGACAAGCCTTTGGGTGGTGTCATTCCTAGTTTATTACAACATGCAATGTAGACAAATGAGGAATCCGTGCAATTGCAATGGCAATTGTTGAATTCCACAAGTGCTTATAACACATTCTAATTCTTTATAAACATCATCAAACCAAGAATCCAAAGAAAACTTCAATGTTCTCCCTAAAAAGGCAAATGCTCATTCTAGCATGAATTTCATTTTTCAAAACATTCCCCACTTATTTTCCTTTTTCTCTAGTGATAAAAAAATACCTATAGGATATCATCGGAAATTTCTAATAAATTAATTAATGAATAAATAAATTGCAGCCCTTTACATTCACCAAAGCCCCTCAGCCATGAACTTTAACCAAACACTCTAAACCCCACCTATGCTCAACCCCACCTCACCCCGGACCCATTCTCCAACAAAGCTCACAAGCCTTGGGCTTCACACACACACACAAAAAAGGCATTGCAAAAGCAAGCTCAATGCATATGTTTAGTGCTTGTGGGGTTTAGGCTAGTCATGGAAGATTTGAACTTAACAAGAAAATACATGCGAGACCAAACTTGTGCAAAAGGTGCTCACTTAAAATCAGGTAGAAATACTAAGGAACTTATAATTTGTTAGCCTTGCCTAACAAGGCAAGAAGGATATTGTGTTTAGATTCATTTATATAGAGTATAGTAGCTTAAGGGATTTTTATAGGCCCCTAGGTAAAAATAATAATAATAGCTCTATTTTTACATGAGGATTTTTTGAAAGATGATATTTTGGCTTGTGTTGAAACTTGAGATTAGTTATAGAATCAACATATCTTGAAGGATTTTTGTTTCTTTTTAAAGGACTTTTTGAAGATTATATTTTTGCATGTGCATAACAAGTCAACTAGTTTTGCCATTTTAAGATGACTATCATCACCATGATAACAACTATCTAGATCTTGTTTATCTTTTTCTCATGTCCAACATGATTGGCTAGTATACTACTAAAATTCTCAATGTCTTACAAATATTTTCATAACATGTCCATGCAATTTGAATCATTAGCTGCACAAGGGTCTTCAAGGTATGTACGATACACTCAATGTAGTAGCCCAGTAGAGAATATGCAGAACATGAATATAGAATTATTATTATTTTTAAATAGATTTCTTCAAAACATGGATATAGAAATTTTAGAAAAAAAAAACTTAGATCTCTTCAAATTCCTTGAAAACTCAAAGTCAACAAGAGAGATCGAGAAGTAGCAGCCAAGTGAAATCCTCCAGAGGTCTCTCTTGTCTTTCATTCGAGTACTATCATGATGGAGTGAGTGAGTTGTTGTTACTTTCTTTCTGTCTATAATGTTCTTCTTCCTAATACCATCATACCTTATCTGCGGACACCATAAGCTTCCTTGTTCACATGCCACATGGAAACCTTTTGACAGTTTAGTATAATAAGTTTAAGAGATTGTGATTAATGGGTCATGCTCTTAAGCAAGGGATATCTGTATGTGTTCACTTGGGGTCTACAATATACATTAAAATTAGAAGGAGCTTGGACATTATGGTGAGAAAGAAGTGATCTTCAAGCACACCAATGAAAAGTAGTAACTACACGCTAGAACTTACAAGCAATGAAAGTATGAAAGATGAGGCAAGGGATTTGATTTACTCCGTCATTTATTTCAAAGGTCTATTCTAGCATATTCTTAAGTACCTTGTTTTATTTTCCTTCTTGTCCAATTTTAGGCCATGCGACAAGACTTTGCCATCTTGATCCCTAGCCCTTGTTGTACAAAAGCATTTAAAAACCTTGTATTTCATGTACATTGTCTCGACCTATGTTTAGGTTATGCTTCAATCAATTGGAGAAATTTCCTAAGTGGTATTTGGAAGGCACCTTACCTTTACACAGAATACCCTCTCTTAGAGAAGATGACAAATCTCACATTTAAAGATGTAAGAACCCTCCCAATCTTAAGGAGTTTGTGTAAAAACCCTCCTGCTCTTATGCCTTGTGCTATATCTATATTTTTATGTTCATGATAATGTTCACCTTGTGCTTTACAAAAGCAGAAGGGCAGGTGGGGACCATCCCCCAAAATGCAGGCCTGAACTCAGCTACCCCTTCATCCTGCGGCCCCTATTTTGGGAATACCCCACCATGTGCCTTTATCTTACACAAAGTGTACAATTGTACCCAGCATGACAACCCAGCAATTCAAAAAACAAGAAAGAGCATAAGAATTGAAGGACCAGGCAACAATTGCCAAATCATTTGCTCATTTCAGAGTTGACATGAAATTCCTCCCACCCACCGCATGACCTCCCTTCGGATTGCTGCTAATACTACCCCATTTGCAGCAACATGTCCAGTATTGTTTATACCCACAAATGACCCCCAGACTGTCCCTCATCCTACTGTTCAACACAGAATTGCAGTGGCAAGTGGAAGACCCAATTAGTGCACAAAGTGTGAGGTTTCCACATACCTACAGTATTTGGACATCTGTACCATAATCAGGAACCTGCGTGTGAGATTGCAGAGAAAAACTCCACAACAAACCATTGAAGGTAACCACTCTGCCAAAACAAAGAAACTAAGACAACAAGAATGACAGCAGTTATATAACCTTATGAGTGCCAGACCATCACCTTCAATCAGCTGCCATGACTGATCAATGACTTCATCAGCTTCCAATTGTGAGTCTAGATAAGTACAATAATTCACCCAAAATTTTAGGAACTGAATACTGTATCTAGCTCCCATAATCAACTACCTGTGTTAAAAATCATGCACTATCGCAGAACAACGATTGTCATTAACCTGGTTGATGATAGATTATAGAAGACATCTCACAGATGGTCCTCTTTCCTTTGGAACCAATCTACTAAAGTAACATTGCTACCTTCTGCATGTCACCAACTCCCAATTCCATAATAGAATGGGAGGAATAAGACAAGGCTAGATGTCCAAAACTATATGAATGATGTGCAAATGTTTCAGGAGAATTGTTAATTGTGATGTCAGGCACTAGAAGTCCCCCTCAGGCAGCCCACAGACAGAAAGAAAGTTTTGGATATTGGTAAGATTCTCCAAGATGATGGCAGGCTTCTCCTTGTGACTGGCTTCGTGCAAAACCTCTCGAGAAAATATGCCAGTGCATACACCAATTGCTACAGCTCCCCCATATTCAGCTGCCTGTATGTCATTGGGCTGCAGCTCATACATTTAATACTTGCTTCAACAAGATGGATAGCCCTATGAGTGTTTAAATTGGTGAAGTACAGTAACAATGCTAGCACACAAACCCCTGTTTAGATAATTTAACATAGTAAGACATGCCAGCCCAAACATTTGCTGCACATAAACAAGCATACAAATTTTCATGATTTTGCTATGTGATTGGGTGGCTCTCAAAATAGTCACCTAGTATATTAAAGGTAGGAGATTATGTACATACTGTATCCCCAACATGGGCATGCAAGCGGAAACCTCCTGGAAAGCTTTGCTCGGCCCGACATGCTGCAATTTTCACAAGCTCACCACGATTGCTATCATCGCTTCCAAAGCTGCAATATTTCACAGAACTTTCATCACCTACAAGATCTCTTCTCCAAATCCCTACTTGCTGGATTACCCACCCTCATTTGTTTCTAAGGGAATGCTTTTGTTACAACTCTCTTTTGCTCTTGGTCAGTATGTACAATTCTTAACAAGGTACCCCACATAGGAGTCAGATGAACAAGACTGTTTAAATGTCTCACGAAACCAGGAGATGTTACTAACCCTCCAAAATTGGGAACTGAAAAGAATTGGCGTATACCAAGTGCTTCCATTTTGAGCCATCCTATTTCCTCCAGATTGCCTGTCACCTGCACATCCCAATATCATCGAAAAAGACTGATGTGCTGAATGAAGAAGCAGGGATGGGGAGTGCATTATATATTGTTTTTTTTTTTGCAGGCCATAAAATCCAGAAGGTGTGTACCAATCCGATGATGACATCGTTTCGTCTTGAGAGAGTATCAAGGAGGGGGAGGACACCTGGAAGAATCTCAAGCCCTTCACCAACCTCACTAGAATGCTGCTTTGCATACTCCACCATTTTGGCCTTCAGCTCTGGAAGCTTGGGGGCTGCTGTCTGCCATATACCACACACACATGATATAAAAACATAAGCTTCTGATGTCCAAATCCTGTCTACTGCTCATTCATTGACTGCAAGACTCTTAGTTGGCACATGCAGGATGGAAAAATTATTATTGCGTTCTCAGTTGCAGGATGAGATAGGTGACCTCTTGAGGAATGCCATAGTACTCGAGTGTGTTGAGAATTATCAAAGGATCAGTGCTTCCATGATGCTGCAAGCCATCATCCCCGCCCCATACACACTCATCATGTCCATGCCTCATGCACCAAACTTACAAACACAACCAGTAGTGTAATTTTGTTTACTTTGACAGTTTCCACATAGAAGTCACTAACCCTAACCCCCTGGCTACAGGATCAGTGCTTCCATGATGCTGCAAGCCATCATCCCCTCCCCATACACTGACTTGTATCAATGCTTCATGCACCAACTTTACAAACCCAACCAGTTTTGTAATTTTGTTTGCTTTGACAATTGCCACATAGAAGTCACTAACCCTGACTCTAACCCTAAGCCTAACCCCCTGGTGTAGCGACACCCAGGAAAATTCACCCTCCTCGGACTGCAGAATCCTCCCCTTAACATGAATCATGAGCTACCAATGCACAAAACACTGCCGCATCACGACGTCCACCGAAGAAAGACGAAGGAAATTAAACACAAGAAACAAAAGACCAAGAATCCCAAAAGAGGCACTCACCTTGATCACGTCAATACTACCCTCCACACCGAATACTTGGAGGAATGCCGCGGAGAAAGCTCTTCTGTGGAGACTATTACTTCTCGGCCCCGTACTTTGCATGAGTGTGCCATCCACATCGAAGGTGATCAACACTCTCCTCGCCATTGCTCGCTCGCTCGCTCGCTCGCTCGCCGACGACGACGGGAGCAGCGCAGCACAAGAGAGCAAAGCGCAGGAAGCTCACATCAAAGAATGAGATCCCCATCCATCCATCCACCCATCCATCCATCCACTCAATCATCCATACATTCACATCAGAATACTAACTGGTGTGGCCTGTTGCCGTTGGCCACAATGTGAACAGGGGCTTGGTTACCCAACTAATTTTTCCTTCCAATTTTTTTTAAAATAAATTTAATTGAATTTTCAATGAAAAAAATTATTGAAAATTAAATATATCTTGTTGTACCTTAGGTCTTTTTGTTGTTCCTTTTTTGTTCTTTTTTTTTAATTAAAATTTATTTTTCAAATCACCTTCATTAAATCCTAGGTTTTCCAACACTACCAAGAGCACACCCAAATTTCCCTACAATTTCTAGGTTTTATTGAAATGAATTTTCAATGAAAATTTCCTTTTTTTTTCAATATTCAATAACTTCTCCACCATAGGTTGAAAATTTATGAAACAAACTCGATGCACCTCTCCTATTGATCAAAGGCTTTTCCAATATTTATTTATTTATTTATATTTACTTTCCAATACTACCCAAAGAGCATTGCAAAAGCGTAATTGTGGGGGAAAAAAAAAATCCAAAATTTTGAAAAGTTTGTGAATTTTTCTTTTTAAAAAGGCAATTAATAAAAAATATATTCTCATTTGATTTTTTCAGCTCACCAACATGCAAAAAATGGTCACAAAATAAAAACACAAGATCAAGTGAGTGAGCAAGGCTCATAAGGCCCGCTATTCAAAGAACCTTTTTTTTTTTTTAAACAAAATCAAAATCAAAATATCAATTATAAGTTGGTGGGTTGTGTTACATGTATTTTATTTTTACAAAAAAGAAAAAACAAGGGAAGAATTTAATGTATGGGAATTTCCCCTACTAGCCATAAGGTCCACCATTTCAAAGAACTTTTTTAAATAAAATCAAAATACTAATGAATTGTCATTCCATAAGATAATTTTCCATGTAGAAATCACTAACTTTAACTCATGTTGATAATTCCATTAAAATTGGGGACAATCTTATCAAAGGAAACCAATTGAATTACAACTAACAATGTTGGAGAATCTACTTAGCAATCCTTCGTTAAGTCCACATCAAACATAAGCAAACGTCTATCACTTATGTACATTTGAAAAAATTGTGAGTTTCAACAATCTCATTCCTTTCAATGTTATGAAATATTTGAAGCCAAAAATTCTATAACAAATTGATGGAAGGAAGCCAAGGAAAGGTGAGGTAGACTTCTATAGAGACTGACAATTAGACAAGATTAAAAACATCGAAACATATTGCAAATGAAAACACAATCACATGTGTTAAGAAACAAAATGTTTTGGTATCAACAACCAAAACCACCCACATGAAACTTTTCACATAAGAAGATTGTTCCAACAATTGCAAAAATTATAAAATCTCAAGTTATTGAAGCTATTGTTATGTGAACACACTTGGTTTGCACAATTCATGGTGAAAATGTTTTTCAGGTCCTTTTCCAAAGAAATGAAATGTTAAGAATGGACATGAGGAAATTTCTATGAATTTTTTTATAAATGGACCTGAGATGTGAAAGAGCTCTACTAGCAATGACATAATGGTTCCCACAATTATGAAAATCAAGGATTCCTTTCGACTTGAGCCTTGCGTGTGACCATAATCAAACAAGCCAAAAACCATTTTGAACGACTAAAGTTTTGGTTTTAGTAAATCATTTTTTGAACTTTAACACCTCAAAATCAAATTTATAAAGCACTAGGCTAAGGATTTTATTAATTAAAAAAAAATTAATGATTTTTTTTAAAAAATGATGATAACTTACTATCCACACATGAAAATCACTCATGATTAAATTTGATAGTTGAAAAAAAAAATTAATTTAAAAATATAATCTAATCTTTTAAAAAAATTGAGAATTATTTGCTAGATATAAATGGGTCATAATGTGTATGACATGTGAACAAAGTTGTGACTTATAATAATAAAAACTAAAACTTAAAATAATTATCATATTTTAGCATGATTTGAAACATAAAATCTAACAAAATTTGTACACTTTTAAAAAATTCATATTTATTCAAAAATAGTTAACACAAGTAACATAATTTATTGGAGGAAATATTTTTTAAAACATGTTCCCAAAAAAAAAAAGATTAAATCATTTCTATGAATAAATCAAAATGTTCAAAAAGGGTCCATTTGTAGTTGAGTCCTTTGTCACCATTGACTCATTTGATTATGGTTGCACCCACTTAATTTTAATGTTATTGAATAATCATCATATCTATGAAATTTTTTTAGAACATTCAATATTATTGACAAATTGATTCCCTTTCATGATGGCCTTTTTGTCAAGCTCATGTTACTAAACAAGTAATTCATAATGTAATGTTTTTCCCTTTAACAAATTTTCAAACTTCAAACTAAAAATTTCCCTCATTAGGTTTAAAACTTCTCATCTATATGCATCCCCTTGAGTTGAATAGCATGCCCATCCATCATATGTACAAATAAGATTTCAGATGTCACTCACACAATGGGTGAAATTCAAGCCAATTTTTTATGCCCAAATCTTAAACCAATGCATATTCTTTTCCCTATGGGCAAAACTAACAAAGGCTTGGGGGCAAACAAAGCATTGGGAAGAGTTTCGAGGGAAGCCTTCCATCAAACTCATATATATATATAATTGGAGCCCAAAGTCGTTGTGCTCCTTCTACATGGAATTGTAACTACTACCTATTTCATCCAATGACAACATCATTGAAGGTATTTTAATTTGAAGGATGGAAGTTTTGCATGCAAATGGCGTAAGGTCCCAAACATCTTGCATGCAAAAATATGTTTTCAACAACAACAAAAAACTTTGAAATGTTTTATGTGAAGAAGTCACATTAAGATCCCTTGAACAAATTTTCTTCATGTGTTTGTAAGTGTTTTACACAACACAATATATCCTCTTACCCTTGCATTTGCAAGCATCCTTCAAATCTATAAGTGTGTCAAAGGTGGTAGATTCAAATTAAGTTCAATTTTTTAATGTTGAATGAGGGTAGGTCACATTACATGGGTTACATTGTTCCCTAGGCTTGGGAACTCAGGGTCCCACCCTTGTTTTCATGCCTTTGAACAACATAACCCCTTTGAACCTAACACATAATTTTGTAATCCATTACACATAAATCCATAATTCCCCACTTTATTTTAAATGCAATGGCATGTAGGGTCGATTCCATAGATCAAAGTCATGCACTCAAGACCTCAAGATGACATATTTCTATCTACATTCATGGTCACTTCACAATCTTTTGTGACCTTGTCAAGTTTTTCCCAATTTGACCTTGGTTTTCAATCTCTTCTTTAATTTTGGAGTTGGAAGTTCAATATCTTTTGCATGATCTACAAAATACAAATTAGGAACATAAATATGAATTTGAAGGTTGTCAACTCTATGAAATAAAAGTAGGGATGTTCTCCTTTGGTTCCATTCATCAATTTTATTGTTGTTGTACTACTATCATGGCTCATTCTTTCAACGCACTATTAAGTTCTTTGTGATCATGAAATCAAAACATGATTTCAATGATTCAAGGAACTTGACGTCTTGTCTTCGCATGAATGAAATTTTAACCTTATTTGTAAATGCAATTATACATTTCATAGTTAAAACAAGATTAGCTAATTTCAACAAGACCATAATGTGTTGAAGACATCTTGTCCTTCCATGAATGAAATTTTAACTATCATGTTTCATAAGTGCAAATTTTTCAAGCTTGATACATGAGTTTGTAGTCAAAACAAAATTAGTTGCTTTCAAGAGGACAACAACATGCTCAAGAACGTCATCATGAGATCCCACTTCTCTTTTAAGTAAAGCATTTTTAGGGTTTGTTCATTCACCAATTGGTCATGCAAAGCATTTTGGGAAAGATAGATCTTGGTAGAAATTCTCATTTTGAAACTCAAGGGGCAAGTTCAAGTAAATCAATCTCCATGGATCACTACGTAGGTTGATAATGCAAGGCATTTTACTATGCTTGCACAATACTTGGCAACACAATTATATCATGGAAAAACATCTTGAAAGAGCTCTGAAAGAGAGACAATACATGTCACCTCCCAATTGGAAGCTTCATCAACCACCTGAAAAAAATACATTCTAGCTTTCTTCTATGTCTTGTTGTAGAATCAAGTGACATTTCAATCTATAAAGAAGCAAACAGTTTCTATACATTAGACCTTGGGATCTTCCCAATATCCTTGGTTTCTCATGGAGCTCTAGAAGTGAATCATCAGATCATCTAGTCAAATCATGATCTAGATAAAAGGCTCCACCCTGGCTAAAGAGAGTGTGGATTGGGCGGGTTATCATGTTTTCCATTTTGCAACAAGTGATTGAACATATGGGTGGGAAGGTTTTACAGGAGTCAAATGCATGAATCCTTGTAGGCTAGCAACAGCTGTGAGGGCTGCTCTCCAAAAGATCTTTAAGCTCGAATGCAGATCTTCAATGACATTATTGTACAAAGCAATTAATGTGTGGATTGATTTTGCACATGTTGATTACCATGTTGATCAACATGGGTAGATTAAGTAGAACTCTGTCAAAACCCTCTGATCACCAGCATTCTAATTCATGTGCATAAAAGTTCTAGGTTCTGCACAGGAAATGCGATTTTCACAACGGAGATGTTCTCTTCTTGCAAATTTTAACTGTGCCTGCTGTATTCATGGTACATGGACTGCTATGTTTGCAATTGATTGCTCTTTGATACCCATGTTAGCCCAACAAAGTGAACGTGGAAAAATGGACAATATATTGGCATTTGGGCATTGAGCATTGCTTCTTTGATTGCACAATGGTTTTCAAGTTTTATTCAATTCCAACAAGTGGAAGGTCTTCTTCTATCCTCTCCTTGGTAAATACCACCACCACCCGATTCCTCCTCTTTGAACTTGGGTTCAGACCTCGAATATGATTTCAACCATCTTTCTTCCATTTGTCTCTCTTCTTGGAGTTTTAGTTTACCACTTTCCTTTTCTGTGAGGGGTTCTGACTGTTCTTGTGCTCTGAGAATGTGCTTGTCATCCTCTGCATGAAACAAATCCTTGGGACTGGTAACCAAACAATCAATCTGTTAGATAATACTCAGATTGTGGGCAAACTCCAAAAAAAAACACAGAGTTTGAGTGGATGGGAGCTTGGAATATGTGCAAATGTTGGGGTTTTTTTTGTGTAGAAAATTACATGAGTGATTCATTGGGTTGGCAACTTGAGTTTCTATGCCTTGATGGAGGTGTTTGCATCCCGGATGACCCTGGAGCTAGTGTTGCATCTTGGTTCAACAATGGCTTTGGTACATTGCTAGATGGTTGTGACATGTGACTTGAAGGAACCTGATTTGTCAATTCAGCTTGAGGAGTAGTGACCCGAAAGGGAGGCAACCATTCATCTGGGGGTTTCACAGTGCCTCTACCTTTGTGTGGGTGCCAAACAGGCTCCTGGGTCTCTTGGTTAGGATGAATTCGAGAATGTGGACGAAAATCAGGTTGCTTTGTTTCACAATTTCGAAGCCCATTGAAGCATCGAATGCTCGAGCGATATTGTATTTCAGGTGTGGGTTTTGCACCCACACCATTGTAGCAACGAATGCATGGACGCCAGGAAACCTCACTGAAGTCCCTAGAGTTGCATCTGGAATTCCCTTGCTTCACACTTGGTCTCCAGGATTGAGAGATTGCTGATGTACTACCTCCTCTTGCACAAGAGGTGCTAACCTTACGAATCGAAGGTCTCCAAGGGGACTGCAAGAAGAAGAAAGTCCAATGCAAATCAGTTTGCAACCTGTAGTGCAGCTCAGAATGGGATGCTCAGACCATCCTATTGGAAGTGTTCACAATTGCTTAAAACAAAAATAGAATAGACACATTTGTAATTAGAACAAGACATGATGAATGTGGGGGTTTTAAACCTGAGATTCTCTAGAAGGGACTCCTGTGGGCTGCAAGGTATCATGCACGAGTACAGGATGTCGACAATGCTTAAAAGTTGGCTGATAACTTTGTGAGGAAGTTAAAGCTCGAACAGAGGACGGTATTCTTGGAGGAGGACACTATGGAACACAAAGTAGAAAGATCACAACATCAGGCACATAGAAAAATCCATCTCTACTGGTCAATGAAGACAAACAAGAACTGGTAAGCTTATGACAAGAGTATGTATTATAACTTGTGCGTTTGTTTGCAAGACTTTGTTGTGAGCTTGGTGTTTAGAGTTATTGTTTTGGGAAGTATTGGGTTTTGCAACACCACAAGCTTACTTCAACATAATTTGCAAACTTGCTGAAATACTGAATAGGTTTCGAATGTTGCTGCAGCAGAGGCTGATTGAATCGATTGATTTCTGTTGCTTTGAATTGCGAGGAATTTGTTGTCACACATGGACTACGGTTGCAGCAATGTCTGCAGCCAGTAGTAGTTCTAGTTGAAGGGAATTCACACCCTTTCTTTTGTGGCCTCTGTGGTAACAGATTACCAGCAGCATTCATGGGCACAAAACCCAACCCCTCTCAACAATTTTCTTATGAATAATTGAAGCCTCACTGAAGAGACCTTCTTCTTTCTATGTGTTCAAAGCATTTGCATTGAACACTTGTCATTCCTACTGAAAGGAGAACAAACAGACAAACAATAGGAGATTTCAACTGGTACGTCTGTTGACAAGAATTGCCTGTTTGCAGAAATACAATCCAAGAGTCCCAAGTGGGAGGAATTGGGCATAATGTGAGAAAGTTTTGATTTTCTTCAAGTGGAAAGAGCTCTCTTTATTTGCCAAAAAGCTAATTTCATCTATAGACTTTTTTCAGCTTGCTGTTCCTTTGTTTGTTTCGGCAACATGTTTTTGCCTCAAAAAACTTCACTACCCATTTCATACCAAAGGTACTCTATCAAAACAACATCCAAAATCCCTTGTAATGTCGCCTATATATCTTTGTTGCTGAAAAAAACACGCACACCCAGTAGATCACAGAGTGAGGTCTTTTTGATTCACAATCTTATATAAACTCCAATGCAAGATCACAAATCCCATTCTCAACTGATCTCTATTCAAACCACAAATTCATTGTAAAGTTTGATTTCAATGTCTCTCTATATTGCTGCAAAACAAAAGACTTAGCTCTCTACTACTTCACTTGCTGTCATTGTTGTGATCAATAAGAATCTGCAAACTCTTGATGTGATGATCAACACAAGATTTTGCAAACTCTTGGTGTAATCAATAATCTACAACTTTTGATGTGGAAACTTTTTTTGCAATAACAATCTGCACGCTTTTGGTGGGGATCAACCAATCTACAAACTCTCAATGTGATAAGGTTTTTTTGCAATAAAAATCTGCGAGGTTTTTTTACGCATGATCACAACCCATCTTAAATGAACTATTAAAACTCTGCGAGGTTTTTTACGCGTGAGCACAACCCATCTTAAATGAACTGTTAAAACCAGCAATTTCTTTTTGTCAATTCAATTCACGTCTCAATCTTTGTTGCAGTTAAACAGAAGGAGATTTTACTTTCCAATCTTGTGTCTTTGTGTCATCAACAAAAATCCGCAACCATGATCATGTGATTGAAATCACGAGTAAATGAATTAGTAATTTGTTATTTGATTCTTCAAATTGATGAGAGATGGGAGAGTTCACACAAATATGCACATGAATAAAGGCCATTTCATCTCTGAACTTCTTGCAGGTGCAGCAAGGCTGGTCATAAACTAAATCATGCAGCAGTAAACTTGTTACAGCAGCAATAGTCAGGACAGTTTTAAACAAGTGTCAAAAGTTTTTGTGAGCTGCTTGTGTAACACCCCAGCCAAAAACACCTTTCACAAAATCTTTTCAAAGCCCTCAAGCCTATTTGTGAAAAGCATTAAAGCTCTGCAGATGCTGCAATCTGGAAAGGAATATATAAGCCAAACTACAGTAACTGCCCTATGACCAAAAACCAAAAGTGTGACCGACTGAGTACTGGAGACAGAGAAATAAAAATATGGCAAAGTTCGGTACATGGTGGTAAACATTAGCGCACTTGCACAATCCCTGCACTAACCAGCTTTTGGATTCTCCCCATCACCATTGGATTCTTCATATGCTCCTGTGCAGCCTTAGGATTTTCCTGGAAATCTGTCAAGACCTGTGTTTCACCCAACATTTCACTCTGGTCATTTATCTGCTTCAGCATTCATTAGCACCCAAACAGCTGTAACCTTCAGCATTTTTTCAATTCAAGGTTTGCAGCTGTTTGGACCCTGATTGCCATGTACACAGAACAGACGCCAAACATTTGCTTGTTCTAGGAAATATAATCCAAAAGCATCAATGAGACCGACCTTCAGAGCTGGTTTGTAGAAATATGGCTACTTTCCTCCTTTGCACAAGGTGTCTACACAGTTAATTTATACTAGAGACATTGCAAGAAAAAGAGTCGTATGCCAACTGCATGTTAATGTGAGATTAACACTAAGCTAAGAAAATATTGTAATTTCAAGTCCACAGTATACTTGCCTGTCGCATAATTGGATCTGACAGGATGCCTTGGATTTCAGGATCTTGCATTGCTTTTGCCTGAGTAGACACAATATATTATGAATAGATGCAACACCACATAAGCAGCCATCAATGGAGGCCACCAGAATCAATTCATGACAAATTGAGGACAATTCAAATAGTAGCAAAGAAAATATGACAACAAAGAGAAGTCAGAGCTAATTGCATAACAATACGATTAGTCTCTGAGCAAAGACTACTCTAAGAAAAAGACTTACAGACCTGTTTTTCCTTCAGGTCCTCTGCACTAATGTCACCTCTTGTCACTTTGTTAATTTGCTCAATACACCTGCCAACATGGTCATGAAAGTTAGTAATAGCTGCCTATTGTGGTTACCATCCTGACAAAATGGACTGCAATACAATCAGCAGGAATTTCAATCAATGGCCACCCTCACAAAATCGACAAAACAACCTGCTTCTCCTTCAATTTAACATTTACTATAAGTTTCTGTTCAAGAACATCCCCACTTCCAAATTATTCACATTAGAAACAGAAGAGAAATTGAGAAAGGCAAATATATGCACACAAACATACCTGCGAGCTCCATCCATCAGTTCTTGATTACCTTCATTGTATTTCAGACCAGTCTGTACCAATAGCACCCAGTTGTCAGGGAAAATGACAACATTGAAAATCAATCACTTACAACTTACATAAACAGATACACATAACTCTAGGCATGAGCATACTAGCAGTGTACCACATTGCCATTGGCTTGCCAGCTCTTTATTTCCTGACTTGGTAAGAACCTACAAGGAAGACTGAGCTGGTGAATGTAGAAGCCAAGCGTGAAGCAAGGAACAAACCTGGTAGGTTTCCAGAGCTTTGTCATATTCTTTCATGAAAAATTGAATTGTACCCTTCCGTGAGTATCCCTTTGCAAATGAAGGATCCAACTCAATGCATTTGTTGGCATCCTTCAGACCTTCTGGGAAAGCCCCTAGCTTTGTATAGCATGCCGCCCTATTGCTGTATGCCTGGTCAACAACAAGATGGCATGAAATCAATTCCAGCATTCAAACAGAAGTAGCTGTAAATGAGATTGGCAGAAGTTACTACTCAACAGTCAGTACAGCCCTCCCACATAAAAGGTAGAAGTTAGTTGCAAAGTGCATGCCTTGGCATCTGCAGGATTTCTTTTGATGGCTTCAGAATAATGCCTCACAGCTTCTGGATACTGTGCATTCTTGAAAAGCTCATTCCCTGCAAAAACTCCATGATACCATTCAGTATTACTGATTGTCACATCAATTCAATTAAACCTGCACAAACCTATGTAGGTCTAAATGTGGAGCTTTGATCTCAGAATGAAATTGGACTTCACCTTTTTCCCTCTCTTCATCAGCAATTGATGGGTCATAATATTCTTGCTGTTCAAGATCCTTCTTTGCTCTCTCAGCATCATTCAGTTTTTTCAATGTGTCTGGATTCCGATGCTCGGTGAGTGCCTTGTTGAAGGCCTCAATGGCAGGCTCATAATCCTTTGAGCTCTTAGCCATTTTTGCATAGGCAGTGCCTTTCCTTGTTAAAGCCCTTGCGATCATTTTGTAGTCTGCATGCAGCATTCTCCCCTTCTCTACTGCCTGATCACAATCGACTATGCACTCCTCATACTGTCCACAAGAAAACAAACACCAAGTCAGTCAAACCACTTTATAAACCTCCTTTGAACAGGAAGGAAATGAGAAATGCATCAGAAATGCGCATACCAAAGCAAGACACATTTACCAGAGAGCTTCAAAGCCAAGGAACAGTAGCAGCACCTTCCCCATTTCCAAATATACTGCAGCCCGATTTGTAATGTATGAAATGTCTTCATCATCTAGCTCTATAGCACGGCTGTAGTGCTCAACTGCAGTCTCAAACTCCTTTTTCTTGTAAGCAGCATTTCCGGCCTCCTTCTCCTGTGCTGCTTGTGCTTTCTGAGCTTTTTTCTCTTTCTCTTCATCAGGAATATCCATTGGTTCTGGTTTGGGTTCTGGTTCTGGATCCACCCCTGCACTTTGATCAGACTCTGGTTTTGAGTTTCTCTCTGAAGACTCTGAACTATCACCCTCAAAAGGCGGTGCCCGATCCCTTTCTGTTGCCTGTAGGTTGATGCCCAGAAGTAAGCCAATCACTTGCATCATACGAGGGTCACTAATATGGCGTGACACACTGCTTGGGTCCCGCTGTGCTTCCCGTAGCTTGGCCAAAAAGTCAGGCTGCTGGAGATATGGTCGAGTTTGTGGGTCTGCTTGAATTTTGGCCCACACATCAGGACTTGAAAACATATTACCAAATGGAGAAGCACCGGACGGAGGAGGAGGACGTGACCTGGCCCTTGAAGCTTGTGCATCAGCCAACCCAGACTTAAGTGCTTCATTTGCAGGTTCGTGCTTCAAGCCTTGCTTGTAAGAATTGATGGCATCATCAAGGTGGCCTAAACCAACATAGGCAGCACCCAATCGGCTGTAACCTTTAGCCCAATCACTCTTTAGCTCCACAGTCTTCTTGGCATCTTCGAGGGCATCCTGGTACTTGTGGAGGGATGCATATGCAGCAGAGCGATTGGAGTAAAGCACATGGTTATCAGGTGATAGTTCAATTGCTTCTGCAAAGTACTCTATAGCTTCTTCAAACTTCCCTGCAGAGAAAGCTGCATTTCCTTTTGCCTTTGCCTCATCCGCCATGGCTAACTCAACAAAACCCTGAAACTCAGTAATCAAACAGAAAATTAGCATTACTAGACTAATAAAGCTCTCCAACCTTACAGCTGCGTGTGTGCTACAAAACAAAAAACATGTATTGAGGACAACCTAAATGGTATTTGTCAACACATCTATGACCTAAAACAGATCTGAGGAACCTTAGAATAATAGCTGCACATCAAATCCCCCTTGCTCAAATGGCCAAGCATTTTCAGTTCATCAATCAAACCTTCTCTAAAGATACAAATCACAGACCAAATCACACATTCAAATCACAGAAACTGATGAATTCTTCAGGGTTTGTAAACTATATCCAAATCTCATATCATCATTATGTACAAAGTACAACTAAATTATTCTTCATCTTCTTCGTTTCATACCATCATTATGTACAAAGCGCAACTAAATTATTTTTCTGCTTCTGCTTCTTCTTCTTCTTCTTCTTCTTCTTCCAAGCTACATATCCAAAAGCTTCTTGGCCACCACAATGATTTACCGATGATTTTCCCAAGACAGAGCAGTAGTTCCTCACACAATTAAGAACGTGTGAGGCGCTACTGCTACATCGTCTAAAACAACTGGATCCATTTTTCAGCAACACAAAGAACTATTATTAGCATTCTGAAAAAACCGCCAGTTACAACGTCTTTTACAACATTTGGAAACAGCAGAGGCGGCCGTAGGAGAAGGAGGAGGTAGTGGACAGGATAAATACCTGACTCCAGATTCACTCATGTAAAAAGAATTGCAAAACTCCTCAGGAGGTGGAGGAGGAGGAGGTGGAGCAGCAGCAGGACGAACAATAAGACCTAGTGCAATAATGTGACAGACAGCAGCAGGAAATTGCAAAAAGGAATGGAAAAATGACGGCCAAAGCAGCAGCAGCAGCAGGGGGAAAAACTCTCACCTTCGAAAACAGGCAGCAGGCATGGAAGAATTGTCACTGACGCCTCGCAACACAATCGGAGGGATGCGATGATAGAGGGGGAGGATGACGACGATGACGATGACGACGACGACGATTTCCACAGGCTGCGAGCGAGAGCGACGAGCGCCAGAGGAGGAGATCTGCAGCAGCACCAGAGAAAAAGGGCAAGTCTTGGAAGGTGCTAGAAGGACGCGAGCGGGCGGGGCAGGCAGGGGCGGCCAAACGCGGGCCGGGTCGCACTACAAGGGAAGGTACTAGAAGCTGCTCACCGGTTCCCGAGATTCACGACTTCAATTTTGTGATGAAGATGAAGTGGCGATCATCCATAAGATGATTTAGCCAGATTTGGCTATATACTAGATATGAAAGTGGAAATTTAAATTTTAAATTAAAAAAAAAAAAACCCCTGAATAGTTTTATGTTCTTGGCTAGCTACTGGAACTTATCAACAATTTGGAATTTTATTTTATTTTAGAAATCTGGCAAAGTTCAAAAGCCATTTTTTCCATGGAAAATCCTTTGTATAGGTCGAAATCATATTTTTCAGGCCAAATTTTGGCGAAGTTAAAGCACCAAAAATTCTAGGTATTTCCACAGGAAAGTTCTCATTTTTTTTGTCATCTGGAATTTTGTGGAATTTAAGGTACTCCAGTAAAAAAAAAAAAAAAAAAATTGGTGGAGTTTAGTGCAGCGTTTTTTTTTTTTTTTTTGGGTGGCGAATTCTCGCCATTTGCTGCTTTTTCTTCAAAAATAAAATCTGCTAAATATTCCTTTTTTAAATCACCATATTTTTTTATTTTTTCAAAAATCTAACAAAATTGCCATGTTTCCACACATTGTTTCAAGCAAGTAGTCAGGATTTTATTTTTATAAAGGATTTTAATAATTAAAAAAATAATAATAGATTTTTCTACTTTCTATATATTGGTATTCTTGATTTTGATCATTTGAGTTTTGATTAAAAGCATTTCAAATGTGTTTAGGTTGGGTGTGAGCTTTATAGCCCACTTTTAACCCAAGGTCTTATATAATCAACTCACAAAGGCAAAAAGGATGCTAACACATGGCATGGCATGGACACTACTAGGTGTCCAAAAATTTCCATGTTCTCTTTTTACATTTCCATGGGCTTCTTCATCTCTTGCATCAACCTTTTAATTCGTTCCCTCCTTTCATCATTCTCACATTGTTCTCCATCTCAAGTTGTTCTTTATTATTATCTATTGTGTTACTTGAGTTGCATTGTGTGTTTATCGTCATATTGCGTGTTTTGTTTATTTTATATCATATTTTTCCTTTCATTGCATGATAAAATTTTGAATTAATCGTGTTTTCACTATTACAAAATGTGGGTGCAGTTCATTAGTCCCCATTCATTAGGCCAGTGAATTCATTGCTTCTTCATTGGTCCTAGTTCATTACAACTAGTCACTAGACCATTCATTAGGCCAGTGAATTCATTGCTTCTTCATTGGTCTTAGTTCATTACAACTAGTCACTAGACCAGTGAATTCACTAATTTTTCACTGGTCCTAGTTCATTACAACCAGTGAATTCACTCAAAATCCAGTGAAATCACTTGGCGTATAGGGACACCTTTTGTTGTAGTGTTTCTTGGTGGTGATTTGAGAGTTTTTTTTTTTTTCATATTTTAACGTTTTTTTTGTCAAGTTATTAAAACTTTCATCCTAATGAATCATGATATCGATGTTTATCTTATGAATCTTGATATAAATGTTTGTGTGTAGGAATGAAATTAAGTTTTTGAATTTAGTTTTTTTTACTTTTTCAATAGAGTTAGAAGTCATATTTACCTATTGCAATTATCACTAAAATGATGTTTGATATAATTAATGAAATATTGGAGCTTTTTATTGACTTTCAATTTTATAGATTCATTATTATCAAACATTGAAAAGGGATAAAATTGGACCATGGTTAGCATTTTCCCTATTTGGGTAATGTTTAAACTTTTTTTTTAAATATCGATTTTCAACTAATTCCATTGAGTTAACTCATGTTAGACAACAACCATATTAATGTTGTGGATTTGACCTAGCTTGTGTGCATGCATAGAATATACAAAAGGGGTCTTTATCTATTTTAGGGATCACAACCATTAACCCATTTTTGAACTAGTGATGATAATTCATTGAAACGAATTTTGATCAAATAACTTATGATTCCATAAGTCTTCCTTTGGACAATTATAAACTATAACTAGTTGATTCCCAAGTAAAGAGGGATGGAAAGGTGCTTTCTTGGATCTATGTAATTTCAAAGGTTTTTCATTCGACAACATATTCATAAACAAATTTGCAATACCTTCAATGGGTGAAATCACAATCAAGTATATACCCAAAAAAATTTAAAAAATAAAAGTCGTAATCATATTTTTACACATAAATGTAAGAAAGTAGAATCAAAACTTTTTCAATTGTTGTCAAACCATTATGGTGTTAAATATTAAGTTTATAGTATATTGTATACAAATTTTTTGAAAAAAATTAATGTACTAAAAATAGGTCAAAAATATTAATGATTGTCAATTGATGGGGAAAATGAGTTTATTTTTTGGAAATTAAGTTCCATTCAAATGAAAATACTGAATGACATTGCATGTTATTTCAATTAAATTCAAATTTTAAAATTTAATTCAAATGCATTGGATTCAATGAAAAAAAAATCATTGAATTATATTTAATTGAAGAGAAATGAGATGTAAATCGATATAAAAGGTATTGAAAATCTAGTCATCATGATTATGGTGTTGGGAAAAAACAATTTTGAAAGGACAAATCCAAAAAAACACCTTTCCATTCCTCTTTACTTGGGAATGTACTAAAAATTTCCAATTTGAAATTTTCATATAAAATAATGACTTGTGGAACCTAGCCAATGTTTCTCTACTTACACTAATTCAATGAATCATAATCACTAAAATTAGTTAGTACAATTCATTCTATTAAATATTATGAATAAAAAATGCCATTTGGAACATCCTTGGGTAGCTTGGGATTTGTCCTTATGCTATAATAACATGATATTCCTATGAAATTTGAACAAATATATCAAATTATTCAATTTCCCCTAGTATGTTGACAAAAACATTTTTTTGTATCTACAACATAATGGACTGAGGTGAGTTGGGCACAACTAGTGATAAGAATTGTGTTTTTTTTCATCCTTGTGGGGCATTCCATCTTGAAATCAAAAAATTAAAAAATAGAAGGTTGTGAAATTATTATTGTTGTTTGTTTTTTTGCCATTAACAAAATCATGGTGCCACCAATATCAATGGATTGAATCAAAAAGAAAAATAAACCCAATTTAAAGGTTTGAAGGGTGTCCAATCTAATTTGTCATGTTCATGTCTTTTCAACTAGTTGGCACATTCAAAAGTTCCTTGAATGGGAGAAGATTCCATTGAACGATCCCAAAAAATTCAATGAAGTTAACAACTTGGATTTCCTTTGTATAACATTTGCTTCATATGAGTAAAAAATAATTGTCCTTGTGATGTCAATCCTTAAACAAAAAAAAAATTACAAATTGTGTTAATAATTGTGATGTCAATCGATTTGCCACACAAATTGTTCATTTGTTGTGCATTGAAATTTGTGGACACACAAAATATGAAATCATACACATGAGAGAATTTTCCCTATTCTATCTACAATATATGATCCAGGTATTCAATTTCTAGTACAATTTTTGTTGACAAATAATTGTTGTCATGGTGAACAAATATTAGGTGGTTCTTAAAATTTTAAAAGAAAAAAATCATATTGAGTTCTTTAATTGCCTAGATATGAAAAAATGTTGGCAATTCTAAACTTTTAAAGAACAATTAAGCCAAGACATGTCAAAAGGAAAGAACTTTAATGAGGTAGCTCTTTGTTGCCTCTTGAACAAATTTTTGCTTTTCACATTCATTTTGCATGAAATAATTGATATTTATTTTTAAAACTAAATCTTAATTTTTATTCAATTTCTTTAGCTAGATATTTTCAATTACTCATGCTATTAAAGCCCAAATTGTGATGATGTAGATCTCTTTGATTGTGAATGTTTATTATATGTGTGTTGATTTTTCTTTTACATATCATAAACATATAGGGGTAAATGAAAATTTACAATAATATGAAATTATTAAGATTTTTAAAAATCTTAATAACCAATGTATAACCAAAATCATAACATTGTATTTTCTATTTCAAATATTCCAAAATAAATTGAAAAAATAGACTTAAATCTATCAAAATTTACCCATATTATCACAATACATAGTAACTTATGCACTAATTTATATGTTTTTTAATTCTCAACTTTTTTGACAAAGACAAGATTATTATGTCTAGAATCAAGAAAGTGGCAATTGAAAATGTTAAACTTTGAACCATAATCTCTTACATTTTCAAAAGTTAAACAAGGACAAAACAAAGTCCTTTTCAATAACCCATTGGACTTTAGTTATGACTACCAAAAACTTGTGCATCATATGTATGAGGTTTTAACTTTTTGGGTATGTGATATGGACCATATGTTGCTAGATGTTAACTTTGTGGTTATGGAAAATGTCATATGTTGTAGTTTCAATCCAATAGTTATTCAAAAAGAGATCTATTTAGATAAAACAAGTCCTTTTTTAATTGGCCATTGAATCTCACTATGACTTTTATCATCATTGCCCAAAAAAATGAATTGTTAAGTAAGTAAAACCTTTAATTGTAAAATGTTATTACTTTTAGTTAAATTACTAACCACCTTGATTTAGGACCATGTTCTGTACCAAAGGTTTTTGTATGGAAAATTCCATCAAAATGTGAAAAATAAAAATAAAAATGGAATGTTCCATTACAATATTGCCATTTTTTAAAAAACATTGCCAAATTTCAAAGGAAAAAATTGTTGCATTTGGACTTTGATTTTAATTTGGGAGCATTTTTTAAAGATTAAAAACATTTAAATATTTCTAAAAGCTTGTTGCCATTTAATTCTAAATCCCTTTTGGGACTTGGCCAATGATGCAACATCAAAAACTTGAATTATATATCACTACTAGGCATTATGGTATTTTTATTTTGATGTTTATGCCATTAACTTCAAAATTTTATTATTTTTGACACCAATAGAAGGTGTTATTTTAGGTATACATATACATGTGTGTGTGTATATTTGGGCTCCGCGCTATTATGCACTACTAATGATAATCAAATTTGTTTTCGTATGGTTTTCAATCATTCATCATTATTTATTTCAATGTCAAATTTAATTTGAATTAATATAAATATCATTGACATGAAAAACCACGTCTTAATTTGCCTTTTCATATATCAAAAAATTCCAAGGCCATAAATTCTTATTGATTATCATGCGACTTTTGGATTTCCATGAGTTCATATGTCAATGTATTAATTCTTGCACAATTACAACACACAAAAATTATGTGTGGATTGATCATTATTCACATTCAAATGCATGTAATCTTAATTCCATGCAAAGACCATACATTAAAAAACAATACAAGTTTATCATGAATATTGATTGCATGAATTGTGCAATCTTTGGATATCAAAACACACGATTTAAGTGTTATGATGAATGTGTCATTGCAATAAATATTGCTACAACATTGCTTACACAATGTTTTTGTTTCAATTAACACGACATGAAATCCATGTTGCACCTATATATCTAAGTATTTGTAATGGAAAAATAGTGTGACTTTGTATCAAATTCAAAGCATTTTAATTTTTTCTCAAAAAAGGCATTTCAATGTGTGACAAGCAACCCATCAATCCCAAAAAAATATGCACAAGAAAAAATGGTAGAGAGGAAGAGAATTCATAAATTAACATTGAAACAATAATGAAATTTATAATATTAAGACATTGAAACATATTATACATTAAATTTCTACTTGAATTACTTGAAATAGAATACACAATTGCCTTTCTACCTACTTTGCAATCAATTAAAACTTCAAGAAATTTAAACATTAACTTTCTAAGTTGAAAAATTTGGGACAAGATATGATAAATCCGGGTCTCATACATGTTTCTTTTGCACCAACTTTGCCCTTGTTGTGATCTATTGTTTACTCATTGTGTTGTACTGTAAAATTAATTTTCATGAGAGGGCATTCGTTCACTAAAATTGATGAGAAACAATTACAGTTTCAAACTACATTTTGGAGATGCCTTTTACATGCCCATTTCAAAAAGAAGGCAATAAGTGCATAATTGGTTACAAATGTTGCATGTAAAAAAGACTAGTTAGTTTTTGCTAAAAACCACATCAATGAAATGCCTTCTTCAACATTTTTTGACATTCTTTGGTGTTCATTATAATTGAACAAATGGCAGCACACTATTCAATTGAATGATGTTGATTGAATAGTTTTAAACTAAGACTTGAATTACAAACCTTCTAATACTATTATTAAATTGGGGTCTAACCACTTTATGTTACAAATGCCATTTTCACATGACAAATGGAGTTCATTCATATGGATGTTCATCCATGATTCATAATTAACTTTTAATTTAATCCTAGTTAACTTTCATTTCATTCCTAATTATCTCCCAATTCACCATTAGTTACTTCAAGTTCATTTTTAGTTAACTCATAGTTTAAGTTTAATTAATTCATAATTTACTTTTAGTTCATTCAATTAACTCTTAGTCAATTCATAGTTATTTCTTAGTTCACTTATAGTTAATTTTTAATTCACTTTTAGTTAAGTCATGGTTAATTTGTAGTTAACTCCCAATTCAATATTAAACTAACTTCAAATTCATTATTAATTAATTGATAGTTATTTCTAATTAATTCATAGTTTACTTTTAGTTCATTCTCAATTAACTTTTAGTCAATTTATAATTAAATTTTAATCACTTATAGTTAACTCTTAGTTCATTCTTAATTAAATCATAGTTAACTCGAAGTTCATTTGTAGCTAGGAGGCCTCTTAAAAAAAAATCTTCACTACAACAAAAGGTGTCCTTGTAAGTCAAATGATTACATTGGATTTTGAATGAATTCACTAGTTTTATTAAACATTGTTTAGTTGAAAAGTAGTGAATTCACTAGTTTTAATAAATGGGGACTAATTGGAAAACATTAAATTCACTGGTTTTAGTAAACCGGGACTAGTTGGAAATTAGTGAATTCACTAGCCTAGTGAACAAGGACTAGTGAATTGCATTCACATTTTGTAGTAATGTTTGATTAGTGCGCACATGAAAATCTCCATGCATTATGAAAATATATAGGGTTTTACAACTAGGCTTGCAACTAGGTTTTCTAATTGCAATGGACACTTGCAACTCATGGTATTTACACAACCTTGAGTGCTATCAAACAAGTTGCAACAATTGCAATGGACACCCTATGTCGTACACAATATCATATAGACAATGCAACTCACATGCAACTAGATGCAATTTCTTTGCAACTAATCTCCACATCAAATTCCCACACACATTCCAACGTGGTGAACGAAAATGCCAACATGGCATTTCATCCATTCGTCAATGAATGACACATGTTAATACTTTTTGTAACATATTTACAACTATTTTACAACTAGTTTGACAATTATAATCTTTAATTTTTTTATTCATCCATTTGAAAATTGAATTATATTCATATATTTTATAACTTATTTGCAATTATTTTACAACTAGTTTAATAAATATATTCTTTGATTATTTCATTCATCCATTTGATGTGAATGGATTCTATCCCGATCCTTTTACAACTCATTTACAACTATTTTACAACTATATTGATGAATATATTCCATTTGACAAATGGATTCTAAATATTCTTATATTTTGCAATTTATTTACAACTATTTTATAACTAGTCCAATGAATATATTCTTTAATTATTTCATTCATCCATTTGAGCAATGAAGTTTATTTCTATTCTTTGCAACTAATTTACAACTAAAGATGAAATGAAAATAAAGGATTTAGTGATTAATTTGCAACTAGGTGTTTAAATTTGGTTTTCAAAATAATTGTACTATAATTGATTTTAGTAGTACTAAACAATTAAATTGCAACTTACAATGCAATTATCCAAACTTCACACAACCATTATCATGTTGTCTTAATTATAATAGATTATGTTGAATTACATTGGACATCATTATTTATAAACATGAAATGGATTTGAAACTTTAAATACATTTACAATCCATGTTGAATAATGCCTTAAAAAATGTTTTTGCCCAATTTTTTTAAAACTATGAATCTAAATATAATGCCCAAGCTATATAGAACAAACATTTTTCTCTATCTAAACAAAAGGTTAAATCATAAAAATGATGACCCACAACAATCAAATATTGTCATTTAAACACTATGTTTCATAAATGAATGTTTTCTTCTATTTTTGTTGAAATGGAGCTTATGCCATGTAATTTCTTCAATGCACCTTCTACTTGAAATTTGTCATGTTATGATATTTACTTCTGTATGTGAAATGAAATTACCAGCATATCATAACATTTTAATGTCAAAAAAATGTAAATCAAATTTTCAACTTGAATAAAATTAGTTTATAACTATTGAAACTTTAAATGGAAAATAATTTAAAGTCATGGTTGTTTGCTTCACAAAACTAGTAGTTTAGGTTATAAATGTTGCAAGAATTTTGAGGTTTTTAATAATGTGCATGTTGTTGCATATATACTCATGATGAATTTCCACAACCAAAATTGAACACACATCTTGATATGTTTTCTTAAGTTGGTGGGGCAAACCCATCCTTAGGTGGTACCATTAAAAATGATTTGAAATAATGGTTAAAGAATTAAAAACATCCAAATCATTTTTCATGGGCCTTGACTTTAAATGTTTTCACAATTTATTATGTATTTATTTATTTAATGTTTATCAATTGTATGCACCGATATATGGCTTGAAGTTTATTTTGAAATATAAAAAAATTCGAAAAATGTTAAAAATTTGTATTCGTCATTAAAATTGCCCTTTCAAAAATTGATACCTTTTAACTTTGAAAATTCATAACTAAATTATACTTCTTCAACTAATTGTGTAATAAAAACTTAAAAAATAGAATGATTTTCAAGTTACATAAAAAAATAAATTCCAAGAAAATTCTCAAATCATGTTTTGAATTTGTGTTTTTCAAACTTTCTCTAAATGCAACGATTAGGAACATCAAAATACACAATATTCTTGAAATTGTCATTACTTAATGATTTATGTGACTAAATAGTTATAGATGTAGTTGAAACAAACAACAATTGTTTTTAGATCTAATTAAAAAGGGACACAATATGTTGTAGTGCAAATCCCACCAATAAGTTTTCTTCTTTCAATTTTTTTTGTTTATTTTTTCATTATTAAAGATTACACAATCCCTTGCCATGTAGTTTGTTGAATCTATTTGTTTGCACGACAACCATATGTCAACTAAGAACAAATTTTGTAGCCAATTTGATTAAAATTTTAAATGTTAAATAAAATGCTTAAAACACGGGCCATGAGCCCCAAGTTTGGGCAAAAGACAAGGTGAGGTGCAAGTTTTGTTTAATTTGTTCAAAAATGCACAAAAGAGCCCAGAGATCATATTCACTTGACATGAGGGAGATGATGCATGAAATTTTCTACAGTATCTAGGGTGTGAGATGGAGGTTTTCGCAACCTTAAATAAGTTCAGCGTGAGAGAGAAACTCATGAGAGGGTTTTCGAAAGCTCAATAAAAGCTAAGCATGGGCATAAGAATGAAAGAGAAGCGCCTGAAAGGTTTTCAAAAGCTAAAAAAACGCCAACCGTGAGAAAGAAATGCATAAGTATGAAAGTTCTAGGTGTGAAGTTATTGGCATGGGAAAAGTTGAAAGTTTGAGAGGAAAGAAACTCCAAACTGAGGAGAAGTTTTCAGCTAGAGACATTAAGGTTTTTGGCAGAGGAATTCAACACTTCCAGATTCAACATTTTTAAGAGGAAAGCCTGAATTGTGGAATAGTTTGAAGGTGTTGAAAGCATGCATAACAAAGGAAAAGGGTTTCAAAGTGACGAGGTTCTAACATGCCTCAAGGCAACAAATGGTCATGCAATGTGAAAATATATTCAAAAGGTGACAATCTCTAACAAATGTTACAACGAGTCCCTCATTCCACTCCTCTCCTAGCCAGTAATCACCATGAGAACCATGTTCTATTGTAAATAGATGAACAATTTTGGTTTTCTGGATTCAAAATGTTTGATCAAGCTCCTTCATTATTCATTGCTAACTGTATTTCGTACCTTGCATGAGTTCACAAACAGTTGGAATAGCTTCTTGAGCAATTTGAACTTCAATTTGACCCAAGGAATTGCAGTGCCCCTTATGAATTTGCAAATGGTCCTGCACCGCATAGCCCTCTGCTGGATCCACAGATATCAACAGAAGACTGGACAACATATCTTGTGTTAACTGAAGAGGCTGTTAGTGGCAAATATAGTCTCCACCTATGACTCATATAGGGGCATTTGACAAGCTCACCAGGGGTAATGGAATGGTCTTTTTTGATCCAGTATAGGAATCACTAGGTGACAATTGTTCTGCTCCTCTGTGAGTAGACATACTGTGCCAAAGCAGATGGAAACTCAAGCTCACATGGAAAGCAAATCAGAAATACCAATTGTCAAGTTGAGAGTTGCAGAAGTGAGAACATAGCACAACAGGGAATAATAGCGGAAGATTGTTAATTCAAAGGATCAACAGAACTCTCCTCAAAATGAAACATTAAAGCAAACAAACCAGAACTTTGTGCATTGCATGTTCCAAACTCACTAGCTTTCTTACCTTCCAAATGCAGTACAGGTTTGGCTATGTAGGACAAGACACTGTATACAGTATCCATCATTCAACAGTTGTGAGTGGGGAAGGAAGCTGCAGCCAAGCATTCACATGAAACAAACAATTGTGATATTGATTTAGTGATAAAACCCATAAGACATGCTCAAAGCTGAAGGAAGGAGGACTATATTCACATCCAAGGAAAATTCAACCTTGTCAAGAAAATTCAAACACTCAAGCACAGGAGCAACCAGACTTGCCCCACAAACAAACATTGGGCTTTGGGTGGGTGAATCCAGAAACTAGGAAAGTGAAAAGAAGACTAAAAGGAAAAGCTCTTCAAGCATAATTGTTCACAGACAAAACTGAACCACAACCCTATAGCTGTACACAGGAGGAACCTGTAAAACTGAACACCTCTTACCTAGCAAAGAAGAGGGAACTGAGCCAAAAGCCTAGTAGAATTTGAATAGTCTGGCCCAAACTTAATTTGGCTCTAGACAATAGTAGCATCTACACATTTAAATGTTGCTGAGCTTCTTGACCTTGGATAAACCCCTTTTCAGCTGCTGCCTTTTGCCAGTTTTTCCTTCAACTCTCCAGCAGAGAGTGAGGTCACAACTTGTTTGCACAGCAATAGGTTGTAGTACATACCAGGATCCCTCAGACGTGCACTGAGAATCATTCAATAAACCTGTGATTCCGCTGACCTCATCTGCATCAAGCTTAGATTGAGTGAAGTGAAATATGGTGTGAGAATATCACTCCTGTAAGAAGATCTAGAGTGGAGAAGGAAGGTACATAGGGGCTGATAATAGGTTCTCTGCATTAAAACTCTGAGTGGGACAAAGTTAGATAAGGCATCAGGAAATCAGTGATTATTTAAGGGGAAGGCTGGAGAGGGGAAACGTCTCAAGGATGGGGGTCATATACTGCTAATGAAATATCAAAAGAGGGCAGAGTAGGCTGATTATCAGCTCTCTGCAAAGCTCTGACAAGTGGGACAAAGTTAGACAAGGCATAAGGAAATCAGCGACATTTAAAGGGAAGGCTGGAGAGTGGAAACTTCTCAAGGAGGGGGTCACGTACTGCTAATGAACTATCAAAAGAGGGCAGGGATTCCTTTTAAGAGGGTGGAGAAAGGCTATCCATGAGTTGTCTTGCACTAAACTGCATGTGAGATGGACACCTGGTGAACCGCTGCTATGAAAATCTCAAAATAGAGAATTGAGAAATTATTGACTGAGAAAGAGCTCCAGAGAGGCTGGTTACGGGCTTTCGGCATCTTAACTTGTTTAAGATCAAATATGCTAGAAGTACCACAGAATTGAGAGTCTGGAGAAAGGCCATAGACATAGAATGGAAATTGACACAACTCACGACTCCACTCCTGTTCTACTTGATGAGAGCTTATGATCTTGAAGCTCAGGGCATGGTTTAGGTAGAACAAAGGAGGAAGACCCTGCTACTTCTGAGCAGTTCCAACAAGGCCTTCCTGGAACCACATCAAGAGCAATGTTGATGAGGCAAATGCGTTGGAAAGGGGCCTCCTGTAAGCCTAGTAGCTCACCTGCCTGCATGATATTTTCACCAACAACATTCTGTATCCATATCCTTTCCACAAGAGGGTAGGCCTGGGGATTCCACTTGTCATCTGGATGCTCTCCAGAAAATCCTGAAAATACAATGGCCTTCTCTGTGTTGAACATCTGAATGTTTGATATTGAAACATTTGCTATGTAGCCTCCACGGCCTGTTGTTGTCTTCATGCGGATGCCTGACTTGGAATTACATATTACCACATCTTCTACCTGCAACCCTGCAAGAGGTTACTTCCTGGACCTTTGCAAGAACAATCACAAGAACATGCAGTATACCTAAATAGACATTCAAAATTTATCTGATATCAGTGGACTGCAAGCCATGGGGCTTTTCTGGTTACAACAGAAAGAACAATAAAACCACTAAACCACATTTTCAGAAAAAGTTTTGAAACTCTTGCTTTCATGTCAGATGACAGAACTGTCGGCAAACCAGAGACATTAGAAGACACTTCTGAGTGGTTGACAAAATCAGAGATGGTGAATGCCACCTTAATATTTGAGACTCCACCAGACATTTCACTTCCAATAGCAAACCCAGCACCAGTTGGAGCTGATGAGAACACATTTCGAATCCAAATGTTGGAGCTTGGCCACTTGTATGCCATTCCATATTCATCCCATCCACTTTTTATGGAGAGAGCATCACCACCTGTGCTGATATTGCAGTCCTCAATACAAACATTTGTGCAAGAATCTGTCAAGCACATTTTGGTCATCAGAATCTGACAAACCTATTGTTTGTGTATACAAACATGAGAGCATGAGAGTCCTGCCACTTATCAAAGCTCTGTATGATGATTGGAGTAGCTGAGAACCAAGAATGAGCCACAGCAAAGAAAGAATTCTGCTTTCTTCAGATTGTGCTAACAGAAAACTTTACAGTATCAAATAAACAAAATAAAAGATATTATATCTCCAACTTGCAAGAACCTGTGGCCCCTCAATATCTTTCTGACACCCACGATACATACCAGTAACAACACCATCTGTGTTTGGGGAGTCCCCTGGAGCCCATATAGTCAAATTTCTAATGGTGAGATTGCTGTAGACACATCCAATCACCAAGTAACATGTATCAGGAGACACAAGCACTCATACTTAATGGGAGGACTCTTACAAAAGCAGCAAAGTGACTATATTTCAGATACAAAAAGCTCAATAGATGAAGGAAATGTCCAAGATAGAATCTGATCCAATGTCTATCAGTTCAAGACATCTGGAAGAAAATTCACATAGTGACAGATAAGTGTGTTGAAATCTTCAAGTATAGTAAAGAAGCAATCACAGACACAAGGATTCAGAAGAATAGACATTGAGACAGCTTGAAGTCGCACTACCTGCAATAGACTGGATGTAGTGTCCAGAATGGGGAATTCAGGAAAGTGAGGTTCGAAATAAGGATGTTTGTGGAGTTTATCAGTTCCACCAAGTGACCACGTGTATAGTCCAATGTTTGATTGTGCAACATGTCCCACCACACCCATCCCTGCCCGTCAATGGTCCCATTTTCACCTGTGTATGCAGGGCAACAGAAGGCAAAACTGAGCCCCATCCATACCGCAGCCCACCGCAAAATCCCCGAATGTGTTAGTTGCAGTCATCCATGCCACCTCAAATTTCCAAATTTGTCAGATGAGGCCTCATTTGATCACATGTTTCTCCTTGTTTAAAAAGCAAGAGTCCACAAAAGATTGAATTCCTCTTGTCAATCTACTTCACCATGGATATCTCTCTTAGCTGTTATCTACAACACCTTCAGCTCAATGCTTCTTGGGTGTGTGCT
Organism: Sphagnum contortum; assembly: GCA_963920785.1. Classification (NCBI taxonomy): domain Eukaryota; kingdom Viridiplantae; phylum Streptophyta; class Sphagnopsida; order Sphagnales; family Sphagnaceae; genus Sphagnum; species Sphagnum contortum. Next base: position 2,611,519 of record OY987290.1, on the reverse strand, counting down.
TATCTGCATAATGTCAACTGCCAAGTTTGCCACATACAGATGTCCCTTCCAAATACTCTACCCTCCTTTACTAGGTCCATCATCTGTTGCACCTCTTGCTTACTGCAATATTATTACCTTCAGAGACTAAACACATTGCCAGTGAATGTCAATGCCATCAACATCAGGTTTGACACTAGCAACTGAGGTTTTCAGAACAGAGTTCGAGATTGCCCTGATCAGCATGGTATAGCAAGGGTGATTGAGTGAAGGCTGCAGCACCCTCTATCACAAGCAACAAAAAGAGTACGATGGCTACAACAATGCCACTGTAAAATCTAGTTACATGCTCAATTCTGATGGTATGGAAAGGCAAGCAGTCAATACACCACTGGATCAGCTTGCTGACTTATGTCACCTGTGATAACAACATCTGAAAGGTTCTCTCCATGGATAACACTATTATGTCGTCCTCCTGGAAGCTCACAGCCCCGACCATATGAAGGCAAACTGTCAATGATGGGAAATGTCTGTGGGTCCTGACATGTCAAAAACATTGAGCAAGAGTCAGGCACTATGAAACTTCCATACAGATCTTCGTAAAATGTATCCAAGTGATAAAACAAACTCTTCTACTCAAAGGCACATGTGAAATGCTCCACATGAAGGCACAAGCTCACATAACTAAGGAAGTTCAATGGCTTCCCCTCAATACTGACAGATTTGGAAATGCTACATCACTGGGTTTGCCTGAGATCATCCTTAAGAGTTCAAAGTCCTTCACTCTTTAGAAAAGATAATTTGGGGAGCAGAAAAGCTACAAATCTGCAAACAACAATCTGCTAACAGATATGAATGTAGAGGTTACAGAGAAAGCAAGCCTCATTGAACTATTATTCCGAGAAACAAGTTTCAGAAACAATTAGTGTGATGCTAGCATGGGAAGCTGAATGTACAGACTGTTTATCAACATTAAACAAACCATCAACAGCTCCCCAATACTGAAAGAAATACTGGTAAAAGGCACAACATACATACCTGAGATGCTAGAATTGTAGCTCCTTGATCCAAGTACAAAGTAAGATGGCTGATTAGACTGATGCTACCTGTAAGCCACCGCCCTTGAGGGATGTACAGCTGTGCTCCTCCCTTGTCAGCAAAAGTACGGAGATAGAAGATTGCATTCTCAAAAGCATGAGTGTTCAGGAACTTGCCATCACCAACAGCGCCAAATTCTGTGATAGACACAGTGTGTGGCCGGGCATCTCTGGCCCTTACACCCAGTGTACAACTTTCCTACACCGGAGAACATGGATGCAATTAGCCTAAAGGAAGAAATGGTGCATTTAGTAGTCGATAGCAACACTGTAAAGACTCTCTCAATGACTTATCTGCTTAGCATGTGCCAGACATAAAGCCTTCCTTCAGTGCACAAAGAATTGCCAACATAGGAGGAACCAGACATGTTTCAGCCAAATATCTGATTGAGAACATAAGCATCATTCACACACAGGTCTAAGCCTCTGTGCCACACCTCCCCTGTTGAAAATTCCCCACTGTGAAGATGTTGAAAAGTGAGGAATTGTGAGGGAAAACCTTTCTGCCAGGTTTCTCCCATGTTGCAGATGCCTCTGAGAGTCAAAACTACAGCACTTCTCAAGATGAGTGCTGCAAATGGATATATCTCTGAGATCCTCACAACTCCATCTGCACCTACAAGTGCCTGAATTTTAATTGCAAGACATGCTCTGTGTTTTTTTTCTAGCATGAAATTTTATCACTCTTGGTCTCAGATTGGTCTCAGAATGAAATTTCATAGAAATGTGCAGTTACTAAGCTTTTTTATTGGGTTTTCTGGACCAACACAGGAACAGGATGTTGAGCCAGAATACTTACATTAGTGATGTCAAAGATGTCGTCCTTGCAATCTGAGTCAATGATAAAATCCGTTAAGCTATCCTCTGAAGTATGTCCATCCTGCTGTCCAGTCACAATGTTCAGGCAGCTAAGGAGCAGCAGCACAGAGAGCAAGAAGACCTGGGGCACTGGGTTACTACCCCTCATCTCCAACCTTCCTCCTCCTTGATGAAAAAGGGATCTCTTCCTAACATATAGGATGTTTCTCCCCACTCTCTGCACAGACACCCACCTCTCCTCAATGGCTACCTGCGCACGGATTTTCTGTGCCCTGTTTACTTGCGATTGCAGTTTCTGAGGTTAGAGGATCAAAGGTACGATAGATAGACTGCGTCCCTCCGGTCAGAAAAATGAGCGAAGAGAATGAGAAAGGGGACAGAGGAGCCAACTGCAAGCCGGTTGTTCTTCTTCCTCTACTGCAGGAGAATACAGGCTTGTGGACCAGATCCGGCAGCAACTGTCCTGTCAAAACAGTGCATCCGATCAGTCTGGAGATGAGGACCTCCTTGCAATCCTGAAAGAAAACAAAAAAAAAAAACCCGGCAGAAGAACTCTAGAAATCTTCACTCCCGAAAAACAAAAACAAAAACAAAAAAAAAGAAATCGGATTTTCCGCCAAAGTCCGATCCAGGCGCCAAAAGCACCAAAACTCTGATTACGAATAGCCTCTTACTTCAACAAGCCTCTCTGTAGTAGTAGTAATAGTAGTAGCAGTAGTAGTTCTTCTATTACAGCCGAACGTTCCGTAACGCTGTTATAGTGTTCGCAAGAGAAAGAAAAAAAAAAACAACTCCCTTACGAGACCGACGACAGTATTATAACACTGTATCCAGCAACAATAGAACAAGAAGAGAAGGAGTGGCACATGGAAGAGAAATGTTCCAGGAGCTGATCTCCGCGCTGTTGGCAAGAGAATCCCAGATATTAAGACAAGGAAGTAGGGGAAGGCAAAACAAAACAAAACAAAACCAAACCAAACCAAACCTCTCTTATTACAGACTGCCGCTTCTTCTCCTCCTCCGGATGGCTGGCTGGCTGGCTGGCTGGCTTGCTTGGCTGGCTCCTCCTGCTCATCCAGCTGTTGATGGCACTGCAGAAGAACCGAATGGCAGCGGGATAGAGCAGCGGGACACGAACCGCAGCAACAGCAGCAGAGCAACAGGAACCGCAGCAACAGCAACAGGAGCAAGAGCAGAAGCAGCAGATCTCATTCATAGAGCTTCGCCCGACATCATCCATCATTCATTCCGGCTTCATAGGACATCATCCATCATTCATTCCGGCTTCATAGGACATCATCCATCTTACCTGGTGAGAATCCCCGGAGATCATCTATTATTCATCGCAAGTTCAACGGATATCATCCATAATTCATTCTGGCATCATCTGACATTCATCGGAGATCATCCATCATTCCTCCGCAAAGTATGGGTTTTCCTTCGTCGCTTGTTTTTTTTCTTTTGTCTTTTGTCTTTTTCTTTTTTTCAAAATCTTCTTTTTCTGCCTCCTCTAAAAACCAACACTTAAATCTTCAATTACTTTTAATAAAAAATTATCTCGGAGATTTTATTTATTTTATTTTTTATTTTCCTGGGCCTAGTGGCGACCAAAAAAAAGAAAAATGCCAGTGGAACTCATACAAAGGATTTTTGTGGAAAAAAAAATTGCACCAAATTCGCCAGATTTCAAGGATTTTATTTTTTCTGAAATTGCCCTTGGGTTTGCTCATGATGCACTTTGCATACTTATTTTCTCAAAATTCTGTTGAAATTCTGGAAAAATTGAAAATTTAAATTCTCAAGCCTTTTATTTTGAAACAAACAAACAAATAAATAAATAAATAAATATTCGACAAAGAGGTGTCATATTATGTCAAGGCCAACAAAATGTTTTTTTTAATTTTATTTCCTAAAACAAAAAAAAATCTGCATTTAAAAAAACCTCAACAGATATTATTACTACTTGCTTAAAATTTGATTATTTATAATGAAATTTGCAAAGAAATCATGCCTTGTAATTATGTCATACATATTTAAAAAGATAATTAGTTCAAAAAATAAGAATTCACATGAAAATTATTGATTTAAAAATAATTATATATATATATGGAACTGAACATTTACCATAATGCTACTACCTACTACATACTGAAGTTATCTTGCAAGTCACCCTGTTTTTGGGCCCCAATTTGACCCTCTGATCCCCCCCCTTTTCATCCTCAATTTGATTTCTGACAAGACTCTATTTGATGAAGGTTGTTTGTGAATGCAAAAAAACTGGGCGTGAAAAAACTCAAGACCTGAGAGTGAAAGTTCTGTGAGGGTCAATTTAATTTAGGTGAGGAAAACGGTTTGGTCCCCCCTTCCCCCCTTCCCCCCTTCTTTCCTCCTGTTTTTTTTTTCCCCCCTCTTTTCTTCCTGTGTACTCCTGGTGTGCTTTACGTCCTGACTTTTGATTTCATCCCCAGTTTCACGCGGCACAAAAGTAATATACCCAGTTCTAGGTACTTTACGAACAAACTTGTGCACGGGTTGTGAACCCGCGATTTATTTGTATCATCTTCCCGTGTGCTATGCTCTGCCCGGGTCAGATGGCCCAAAAAAAAAAGGGATCGTGATTTGTCTTCCACGTCAGTGATTTGTCTTCCACGCCATCTTTTTTTAAACCCACAGCTGACAAATGGCTGGATGCCAACTGTTGACTGCCATCTGTCCAGAAGAGCCCCCCCAGCACCCCAAGTGTGCTCTGAAACAGAGTTTTTTTTTGGTGGCCACCTTTTTCTCAAAAAGGTAAAAAATTAGGGTTTTTTTTTGGTTTTTGTGTGTGCCGACCTTTTCCTCAAAAAGATGAAAAATAAGGGGGTGTTTTTTTTGGGGGGGGGGGGCTTTTTAGTTACCAAATTAAGGCACCTAGGTCCAAACTCCAAATCAACATTTTGGTTGAAATGTCCTCCACTAGTGAGTGGGCAAGCCTTAGTACACGTCAAAAGGCATGAGATGAACAATATCATAAACTTTAACACATTCTTAGATCACAAAGGAACAACCAAAATCCAATAAAAGATCGATGGTTAGAACCATCCTAAGGGAGACAAAAAGGGAAGGCCAAACAAAAGGTTGAATGACATAGAGCTCGTACGGCCCAAAAAGAGGGAGAAAACTAGTTTTTTTCGTGGTAGGAATTTATCTCACCCACTAGTTTTTTTCGTGGTAGGAATTTATCTCACCCACGGCCTTTCTAATGTCACTTGCATGCAAATCATGAAATCTAATAATAATGTGAGGTCTATAACAAGCATCACCTACCAACACAATTATCCTTTCTATAACAGAGGTTAAAGCACACTAAAAAACAATATTAACATGTTGCCTAAAAAATTGAATGCAAAAAAACAAGGATAAATAACCTGCCAATTGTCTATTGTGGAAAAGACAAACACATTTCCATATCATGCATGGGTGTGCAGTGCACCTCCATGGTCATCGGAATAAAGTGGTGCGCTTCTTGAAACCCTCTATATTTGTGGATCTTAACAATGGCATTAAGTTTTGCAGTTGCACCTGTTGGTCGATTAACGACACTCAAAACCATCATCTCCCACATTGGATCAATAATCACCACATTGAGAACGAAGACTTGGTCTTTTCGAGTCATGTAGAGATTGGTTTGTAATGAAACTCTTGATGTAAGGGCATACCTTTGTTCTCTCCATACAATGTGCTCACTCTTTCGAACAAATGCATACATTATGTCTTGGATGGCATCATTTGTGCCTATCTGTTGACCTCCAAATAGGCAACGAACTAAATGTGTGCAAAATGCATCCAAACCGTGCCCACATTCACATGTGAAAAGACTAAATATCGAGAGTTGAATCAAACCAAGGTGAAAATGCAACGCTAAGGTGAAAGTAGAATATGTGATGTGAAATGAACATATAGATGGCCTAGCAATCAACCATAGCCCTACCCCTTTGCCCAAACAATAATGAATGCGAGCTCTAGATGTTGAGAAAATGGAATCATCCTCAAAATAGACCTAAGGGATGTGTTATGGTGAATCACAAAGGTGGCACAATGAGAAACATCTTATAATCTTTTATAAACAAGGGTGCCTTGTTTGTGAAGAGGTGTTATGAATGCATGTATGGTATCCACCATATAGATATTTAAGGAATTTTTTTAGAGTGTACAAGTGTAAGGATTTTAGGGTCCCAAAATCATCAACCTCATTTATTTTTTCGCAAACATTAAACAATAGCAACAAATTAAACGTAAATCAATCTCTATTTACAAAAAATACACATGTTGTTAGTGACAACAACATGAAACTAAAATTTCTTTTCTTCTTATCCTGCAATTATGATGATTGTGTTAAGGATGGTTTTGATATTAATTTTTATAAATAATTTGGTGAGGTGTAATGGTTGACCACTTCCACTATAAAATGGAAAATCTTATTTTTATCATTAAAATTTATTTTTTTTGATGGTTTTCATTTGGGAAAAAAGGATAATCATTCTTGAGAAATACTTGTGTTCTCTAGGGTTATATTTTGTATGTTGTGTGTTGAATGCCTACCCCCCCTCTCCTTATGCCTTCTTTGGGCTATGTGTCCCCTAGGAAATGGTTGTGTTCTTTGAAAAATATAGTTTTGTTTGTTATGGAATGATTTTTCTTACACAAATGTGTTGAATTGGCCCCTAGTTCTTTTTTTCATATCAAACATGGTTGTATTTTTCAAAGAAATGCTTTTCATGATTGGGATAATGTGTTGAATTGCCCCTTGGGTCTATGTTCATGGGAAATGCCTTTTGTTGGGATCAAATGTGTTGAATTGCCCGTTATGGTTGTGTTATACATGGCAATGTTTTTCATTTGAGTAAATGTGTCAAATTTGCACCTTGGGGTTGTGTTTGTTGTGGAAATGTTTTTCTCTATGACAAATATGTTGGATTATTTTGGAAAATAGTTGTGTTGTTTTGAAAAATGGTTCATGGGCAATGTTTTCTTAAAGAATGGCCTTTCCATGCATTGAACTAGGGACAAAATATTTTTAAATGAAAAAAATGAGATGACACATTCATCCATTGTGTAGCTTTTTAAAATTCTAAGGCCTTGTGATGTTTTTGGATGTTTTCCTTGTTGTAGTTTAGCCAAGGTCTTTAAGGAAAGCATTGTCCCAATTTGTCTTCTCCCCCAAGGAAACTTGGTTAGAGTAAATTTTCTTCCCTCCACAACTTGACCAAGGGATTGGGTAAAGTTGTACACATAAAGGATTCCAAAAGCCATTTTTTTCCTTGAATTGTTACCTTAGATGAATGTTTGAAAAAAACAATCCATGAGAACCATATAGGGAAAAAAATTGAACTCAAAATGTATTGTTAAAGAGGTGGTTTTTAACCATTGCATCACACGCCTTCATTTGAAAAATAAAAGGAACGAACCATAGTTAATTTGTTTATTGTAATTGGGGTACAATGAATAAACCTTTTTCAATAAAATGGGAATTTGCCTTATAACAACATTGAATTCATTGTTCATGTTTTATTTTTTAATTTTTTTCTTATATGAAGATCTCCAATAATTTTATTAACATTTGAATATTTCATATTTTCATAGATGGTGAATTGAATGCAAACAATGTTTTAAACTAACATTGTTACAATGGTGGTCATTTCTAAAGTTTCAATTAATGTTGATTATTATTTTTATTTCAAGAGGGAATCTTTAGTTTTATTTTCCTCCCTCCCAAGTTAAAATCATCAGTTTTAGTTCTTGATTTATTTGGTTTGGCTAATTTTCCTCAATTCAACAATTTGCTCATTTACACAACATATAATTTCAAGGTAATTGGTTTAAGGTATTTTCAAAAAATAATAAACTCATATTACACAAGTCATATTATTAGTCTCAATTAATGTGTGGACCTTTACATTATGCGTCAAAACTCAAGCACCAAAATTGCAATAAGTTGTTGTGTTGATAAATAAAGTTACCAAATGTCACCAATCATTTCAAAAGTTTAAGAATGTTAATATAACAATTAAAATGCATGATTGAAATACTTACATATGGGATTTGTACAACAATCCATGGAAATTATGTCTCAAACGTAACATAATTGTATCAAAAATTTAATGTTTGAAGTCAAAATTGTATTTCCTAACATGTTTTCTTAAAGGGTGAATATCCATAAACGTTGATTACTCTTCATGTACAAATGTGCACTTCTATAGATTATGCTGCAACATTTATATGAAATCCTGCAAACCTTGCACACCTCTTATTAGTTTTGCATGTTGGCATTTTCTTTTGTGTGAACATGCACACGCACTTTTTCTTTGAAAATTTTAAAGCAAACCAAATATCATATTAAATAAATAAGTGAAATAGGGTAGGAATACCCAAATTTTGTAACATGTTTTGGACACCCAATTGATTTCCCACTTGAAATGTAGTTAATCAATATCACAAAGGTTTCATAAGTGAAATAGTTAACAAGCCTTACAAGTTCCAAGCATGTTTGATGCAACGTTTTTGGCTATCAAAGTTTTTGTGTTCCATGAATTCAAAACTTAGATAATAATCCCAAACCCACCTTGACACAAATACTTTACATTAGAGTGGCCAAGAACTTGTTAAATGAACTCATTTGTCCTAACTAAAACACATACATTAACATTGTCCCATAAGCAAATGTCCAAATCCTCATGTCAAGTTTGTAAGAAACATACATTTATTCTAGATCTAATAAAAATTACTTGTATCAATTACCTTTCAAAATACTTTGAAACGTATTGACTTAAGTTGATTTAGGCAATCTTGCTAGTCTTTGTGGTAAATGTTAATATTTTGACACTAGATTGTTCTTTAATTATTTGGTTCAACATTTTATTATTCATATATTTAGGATTTGTAAATGCTAACCTACTACATAAATCAAAAAGTAGACTCAAACAAACATCCATTTTAGAATCCATATATGCAACAATATAGCATTTATAATAATCTAAAAACAAAGTTAAAACTACATGGAATTGAAAATAGAAAAAAAACAAAACAAGACACAATGAAACACAAATGTTTTTCTCCATTAAAATTTTCCTCTATCTCTTTCATGAGTTTTTCTTTGTCCTCAAAAGACCTATTCAATGTTCTATTGATCACCAACTCATAATTCTTCCCATAAGTCCTTCCTAATTTCCCACCAGGAACATGAATTCAAATTTTCAACTAGTCCTAAGCATTCAACCCTATGTTGCCACTCTATCCTACAATGACATTTCCTCTTGTCCACTCTATCCAATGATGACAATACAATCATCTCCCATTATGTCCAATGATAACACCATAGTTTTATCCACTATGTCCAATGGTCATTAAACACTTTTGCATTGTGCAATTTCCAAAGCAAGTACCTATGTTCAATCTTCAAAACAAGTAAAAAAGGCCCTTGGTAAGATCAACTATGTTTTTAACTTGGAATTCGAGCACTATGGGTTCATTTGTTGACATTTTACATCCACCTACTAGTGCCACCAATACAAGCAACATTATGACTCAAATATTCAACAATCGCAATGTCATGTCACTTCATAGCTAGATGGACTTCATATGTAGTTTATTTTGTTCTCCCTTCAATATGCATAAATTTGTATCCTTTTAAAGTTCATGATAGAAACATACATAATTATAGTTTTAAAAATTCACATAATTACAACATGATTTAATATAAACAATATGGAACACAATATCAAGCACTATGATATAAAAACATTATACAAGCATGATAGTAAAACACCCATGAGAATGACTACAAACTTCAATTTCAATATTTCTTGAAACACTTCCATTGCATGTTCTTATTGTAAGTAAGATTAATGGTGACAATGTTATGGTTGATTGCCATGGTTAAGAACACCATTGTTGTGCACCACAACAAAAAAATGCTTTCATTTTTCAATGGATAAAGTGTACGTGTAGGTGATGTTGAAGACTTTGTAGTTAGTTCCTTGGAATAGGAAAGCCATTGTTATTACTATCACATTTGTAATGTTAGTCAAATTATTGCAAAGGTGTCAATGTTAATAGTTCATGGGTACATGAGACTTGGGCTCACAATGCTTGCACATGGAATCATATGATAAAACATTTCCAGGTTTAAACATTAATTTTCAAAAACTTACCATGACAAAGAAATTCTAAATTACACAATGGTCATTCATTCTCAAGATCTAATTATTTCAATGTAATCAAACATACCTTGTCACCACATACTTCCCTTATGAATTCACAATGCATTGAAGATGTATACCTCACATTCACCATATATAACATGCAATGATATCCTCCAAATGATGGCATTTGGGCAACCTGCATTTTAAACATCAAACAAGTATTGTGGTGAAAATGTGGACATAACCAAATAACACTCACAAACTCTATTGTACAACCTTTTAAACTAAAACTTTGAAACTATACATTGAAATTGTTGGAATAAATATTCACATGTTAGTACCATAGGTTTGGTTTGAAAGTGGATATTTGTTTCATTTTGTTCCACTAATGTGATTCTAGCATTGGTTCCAATTCAATGTAAGACTTGTTATTATGCTACCTTGTTAACAATATAAAAATATACTTGAACAAGCAACAAAAAACCAAAATTGACCAACATTAGTTTCAACCAACCTTGAAATCTATTTGTCATGAAAGGTGCAAATGGGATAAGATGAGCAATGCTTGTTTGTTTAAGGGACTACTTTTGGGAAAATATTTTTTTAATTCTTCAAAAAATTCAAAATTCAAAATAAATAAATATTGTGTCAAGGTTTTATATAAAAGATTTCAAGATATATGTAATTTTCAAAAGTTTTGAAGTCTATTTATAAGTCTTTTTAATTGTTAAAAAACACATGTTACAATGTTTATTGAGTGTATTTTAGAGCTTTTTGTTGACTGGATTTTTAAATACTAATTCACATGTTCCAATGATACATTATGAATTTTATTATACAAAACAATCTCATGACTTCAACACCAAATTAAATTACCACTTCTAAATGTGAAAAATTATACACACATTACAATTGTTGTCGCTCATGTTAGTGTGATTGCACCCTGAAAACTTTTTGATTAATATGTTATTAATATGTACATATTTAATAATCCTTGAATTAAACATGCTTTCAAAGATGTTTAATTACATTTTATCTATTGATTTATGCTTTAGAAAACTTGAATGAAATATATATATATTTGTGTGTGTGTGTGCGTGCGCGCGTGTGTTTTGTGAGGGAACAATATTATTTTTTAAATTCATATATAGGGTAAAAGCACATTACAACAGATATTTTTGAAGTCATAGTGGTAGTTTTCTATGGATGAATCAAATATTGTTATATTGTATTCAAATCTATTTGAGAAACTTGGCAAAAAAGGTGAGATGAAAAATTGAAACCTACATTCTAATATCTAAAACCCAAAAAAATTTATCAAGAGGATAAATGTTCAATTCAAGGTGGACTTTGCAAAGGATGGTAAATCAAATGTCATAGTCCAAACTACCCCCAAAAAAATTTCATTATGAATTTTTTTCTTATAATAGAGTTGGAAACTAAGCCTACAACTTTGTATCACCATACATTGAAGTACCATAACATTTAAAATGAAAACATCAAGCAAAGGAAAACATCAAGATTTTTAAAATTTTAAATGAAAATGAAAATTTGTAAAGTCCATTTCAATATCTGGATTGATATTTTCAAAGCCCATATTTTTAGAAGTCTTTTTTAAATGTTTAAATTATGGTGGTATGAACTTGGAAATGCAAAAAATGTGAACTTCAACATCATTTAAATGGTTTTTTTTATGAAGATTAAATGAAACTTAACAAATAATGAGTCCTTCAACATCATTTATTGGTTTTTAATGAAGATTAAATGAAATTAACAAATAATTATGTTGTGTTTATATTTTCTATACATTTTGTATCGTAATTTGCAACATTTTTTGTTAAACATAAACAATTGAGACGAATTTTTTTTAATCGATTAATGATTTATAATGAATTTATGTTGAAGTTGGGGATAGATTCCAAATATTTTCTTTGGTATCAATACCAAATTTTTATAATGTTCTTTGCATGTGTTCATGAATAAAAAACAATATTGTCGAATGATAAAATGGAATTGAAAATTATATATGTATTATTTGTTGGACTAGCATTTTTCAAACATTTAAAAATGTGTAACCTAATATTTTAATTCATCCATATGCCCCAATTTATTCATGTTTGCATTTGCTTGATATGAATTACATTTCTCATTTCATGGATTTATTTACTTTTGTTAAATTTGAGGTGCAATAAATCATGACAACATATGGATCCAAAATAAATTATACAATTTTATTTATTTCCCATAAAGGCCTTGCATGTGTGTTAAACATGTTTGTGCATATATCATTTGGTTTGTTCTATTTTCTAAATGTGGTTTTCTAAATCTACATAGTAATGCAAGCAAGCAAATTGTTTATTTATTTACAAATTAAGAAAAAAAACAAAAACAAAATACCCAAATGCCATATTGACAAGTTTATTGAAAATTTGAATGCTTAACCTCACAAAGTTTTGAAGTATGGTCTTATTCATTGGAGGCAATAATATTTGTGTGAATTTCATTGGCAATTTTGGACATTGGAATCGAGTGGATTTTTTTTATGTTGTTATGTTTATGTTGACATATTTGTGCATTGAGAATTTTTTGATCAAGTGTTAAATATTTATCAATTCATTTGAAGAGATGCTAAATTGGGGAGATTTTTTTGCCCATAATTATTCATGATCATGAACTTAGCATCCTAATTGAAACTTTACAAAACAAAATCATCTTTCATTTCACCAAACAATATATTTATGCTTTTGTGAGGTTTGCAAAAACCACTCCTTTACATGGTCATAATAATATATACATGTACTACAAGGGCTTTACAAAAACTTCTTTTTATTCTTAAAACAAAGATGCAATGATCAAAGATTGTAAGATCAAAACCTTACTATGTTCACACATTAGCAAACATTAAACCCCTTTATACCAAACATCTCATATTTTCTTCATTGCTATAACAAATTGTGCAATTTCAACAACAAAGTTGGAAATGCTAGGTGGAGGGTCACAAAGGAACAATGTGTGAACAATTCCACCTTCGAGATCTTATATGTTCACTCACCAACCTATCTACCTAATGGTGTGGCTAGGAACATCCTACCTTCAAACTTGCAATCTAGGAATTGAGATCATGCTTGTAAGATCATGCTTTTTCATTTAGGTCTAATCAATATTTGCACACTGATGGATCATTTCAATAGAATTTTTTTGATAGGCATTGCTCATTTGAGCAAGAAAAGGGATGGGTGATAAGAGAATCAATCAATCAAATTGTTCAAGAAATTTTTTTGAGATGGGTCATTTGTTCCAGAGTGCAGGATTATTCATTGAAGAGAGAAAATCCTCTTTTTGCACTTGGATCACCTGGTATTGGACATCATCAGGTGCAACCAAAATGTTGTTCTTGCATATCCCTTTGATACATGGAAGAAACCTATGAAGCTAACATCAACAGCTGAGAACAAACCTAGAGTTGTCCACAGAACAGAAAAAGAGGAGAATCCAATGTCATTTCTTCCTTGTGATATGAAGTAGAGGTGCATGTCTGGCACTTTTAGACTTGCAGCAAACACATCCGTGTTGACAAACAATAACTCAAAACTCAAAAAAAAAACCAGCATCTAACACTGGATCAACAACAACTATGGTTTCTTGCTTTCAAAAATTGCAAAGAACTCACAACCCATTTGCATTGCGGTTTCAGTTAAGCTGCAAAAAGCAGATGAACAGAAATTTCAGATACAATGCATACCAAAATAAGGCAGTTATAGTTTCAAACAAATTTGGAAATTACTTGTGCTCATTCATTAGCTTAACCCAAACTGCCATTCTTCAATTTGCAACAGATCCAAACTCACAAAACCCTTTTGCTACAAATGAAACTGAACCCAAAACACATTTGGTGATGATTATGAACCTGGTATTTCATTTCTCATATTATGAGCTTAATTTTAACTGGAAAACAAAAAAGACATTGTAGCATTATGGCAAGAGGAGATTGATGAGTTTTGCACAATTGGAGAAGAAGGAAAAATACACAGAAAAAATAAAATCGGAAGTAGCTTGTACCTTGGAGAGATGGAAGTCAGTTGGAGAGAGTGTAGTCAACATGGTACAGGAGCTTGGATTCTGACACAAGCACAGTCTTTCGTTGTTGTCGTTTCTGCTTTGAGCATGTCCTTGAGAGCATTCGCTTGATAGCATTGCACACCAACACCTGTGCATCTCACAAACTCACTTCAAATATTTCATTGCAGCAGCTTCTTCATCAATCTCTAAAATTCACTAAGTGGATGAGAAGGGAGGTTTTGCAACAGGAGTGATTTGAGAATGAGGTTGTGCAAAGGTGGGTGAATAGATGAAACACTTGCAACATGGGTGAAGAGATGGAATGGTTTACAAAATGGGTGAAGATATGGAAGGTTTGCAATGTGGGTGAAGAGATGGGAAGGTTTGCAACATGGGTGAAAAGATGGGGGTGAAGAGATGGAAGGTTTGCAACATGGGTGGAGAGATAAAGGCTCAAGAAGGAGATTGGAGGAGGAAGTTTGTGAAGGAGGTTGTGCAACAAGGGGTGAGAGAAAGAAAGCTTACAAGGAAGTGAGCACGGACGTGCACTTTGGGAGCAGAATTGGACCATTTAGTGCGCACTTTGGATTTCATGCGCAGCTTCTTCTTTGATTTCCTAGCCACAATTGTTGTTGTAGTTGATGCGGCAGCAGCAGCAGCAGGGGAGAGAAGCTCCAGTGTGGCTGTGTAAGCTGGTGACATTGAACCTTCATTTTTGGAGCACGAATGGCTTGAAGCAGAAAATGGCTTCTCACCAAGACGAGCATTGAAGTCTGGGTTGGGAGACAATTGGTTGCACTCAATTGCTGTTCCTGTTGCAGGCACCACCACCTGCATTTGCTTTTTGATATCCGAGTGAATCGTGTAAGGTAATCCTGTTGAGTATTGCTCGTGATCATGATTCTCAAACTTCTGGATTGCAAGATGGAGTTGCAAATCTGAGCATTGCAAGTCTGGTAGGTATTGCTGTTGCTGTGGCGACACTGTTGCTGCTGCTTTGGAGCTCTTCTGTAGAGCTTCACTTTCTTCCATTGCTGCAGAAGGTTTCCACTGATAGTATGTTGCAAGAGGAGTGGGAGACCAGACTTCTCCTGGGCTATGGATTGTCCCCAGCTTTTGGTGATGGAGGAATTTCAGCTTGCGGCTTCCACTCTTGCAAAGCTTAATGAGAGCTTGCGCTGGACTACTACTGCCTCCAGCTGCAGGAGCTCCAGCTCTATGTCTTGTCACAGGGTTGTTGTCTGGGTGGTGATGGTTGGGCAGAAACAGATCCTGATATGGAGGAGAGCAGTCATGAGGAGGAGGGGAGCAGGAGGACACAAAAGGAGGAGGTGGTGGAGAATGAAGAGTTGAAGAAGTCCTGGGGCTTGAGCTGCTTTCGAAGTCTCCTCGACACTCGAAGCTGGAAGAATCAACATCAGAGGCAATGGAGTTGGAATTTGAGCACATCCGTCCAGGATTTGCAGCATTGCCAGAGCTTCTTGCATCCAGATCCGAACTCAAGGACGACGATGCTAGCTGACTATCAGTATCAGGGCCATGTAGAGTGCTTGTGGGCGAAGAAGCAGCAGCAGCTTGTGCGTGCTTTCGCATCACCATGCTCGTGAACTCTCCACTACTAAACCCTCGAGGATGAGCAGGACGTTGTTGTTGCTCCTGCTGCTGTTGTTGTTCTTCTGTTGGGAAGAAGCTCGACACAGATCCTGAAAGAGTTCGAGAAACCAACTTCTTCATGGTCTGTTGCTTTCTCATGAATTTGGGTGTAATCATCGTCAACCCAATGTCGGAAACTGGACTCCAACTCCATCTGTGCTGGGGTGATGAAGAAGAAGAAGAATCTCGCCCAAGCTGTGCGACTTCTGTTGTTGCAGAAGAAGAAGAAGAAGAAGAAGAGAGAAAAGCTGTCGCAACAGAAGGGAGGAAGAGCTTTGCAGGTAAATTCCTGTGTTGTCCTCGTCTTCCTGCAGGGCCTTCATGATCTGCTGCTGCAGAAGAGGTATAGAAACCAGCTAATGGTGCACTCATGGAATGGTTGATGCAATGCTCTCGAAGCTCCTGCTGCGACATGGATTCTGCTCCTCCTCCTCTTCCTCCTTGCGGCAGCTTCTGGTAAGCTGCTGGTGCAAGGCAAGGAGGAAGCTGAAGCTGGAACGGCTGAGGAGCCTTGACTGTCGTCGTCGTCGCTAGGAGTTCTTCCTCCTTGAAGGGCTTCCCGGGTGATTCTTCCCATTTGAACGGCACCGCCGCTGGTTTCTTGAGAATGCTACTAGCATGCACAGGCGATGTAGAAGAAGCTGGGGACCAAGACGATGCCAAGAACTTCGCTGCAGCAGGTGCAACAAGGTCGATAACACCTGCTGTCGTCTCTAGACGACCGCTGGAATGCGCATCATCGAAGCTGGAATTTAGCTTGGAGCTTGTCGTCCTTCGGTAGTAGTAGAAGCGATGGCTGCTTTTGCAGCTGCTTCTGTCATCGCCGCCATCCCCTGCACATGCAACAAAAGATCTGCCAAGAGGACTGCGGCAAATGTGATCAGCAGCAACAACAGCAGCACCGGCTGTCGCTTCTTCTTGCACTCTTGCAAGGCTTTCATTGAACATGCTCTCGTCCATTGAGCGCGACTTTTTCTTCTGCTGCTGCTTTGTCTTCATGGGACTCTGCGACTTTCTTCGTGCCAATGCTCTTTCCGTGGCTGCCGCAATTGTCTTGGGCTTGCCAGGTACCTCTTCCCAGCTGAATGGAATTGCAGCTGCCGCGCGAAGAGGACTGCATTCTGGTGACTTGTTCATGGTGTCCCAAGCAATTGCCGATGATGGTCGTCGAGAATTGTTGGTTTGATTCTTGTCCGCCGCCGCCGCGTCAATGTCAAGCTGCTGCTTCTGCTGCCGGAATTCCGAGCCCAGCTCGAGCGGATCTCTTTCTTGGCTTTCGATCTCAATGCACGTCGCAGCAGCAGCAGCAGCGAGACGGGAAGCTTGAGCTACGACAATAGACTTGGACTCTAGAACGTCGCAGCTAACAGAATTGATCCTGGGAGAAGAGCAAGAGGAAGTGCGAACAAGAGAATCATGGGTTGAAGCTCCTCCTCTTCCTTCAATGTTGGCTTTCGAAGAACGACCGGCGTTGCTGCTGCCCACGAGATCTCTCCACGGAGAGCGACTTGGGCCGAGGAGCTTCCTGTCTATGGAGCTGCGGGGACTATCGAAGGCTCTACCGAGCGCGTGTTGCTGCATGGGCGAAGACGAAAAGTTTCTCCAGGGAGACCGACTTCCTCCTTGCTTGTTGTTGTTGCTGCTGCTGTTGCTCACGACTACTTGCGAGATGCTTTCCAGCTTCTTCACCCATCGCGACTTTCTTCTTAACCTTTCTGATTGACAATCTCCTTTCTCTTCCCAAAGAGCTAAGCTTTCCCGATCGCGACTATCCTCGGATCGAAAACTGTTTCCCACATCACTGCTCTGCTGCTGCTGCAGCAGCATCTCAGATACTGGAGCTGTTGTTGCTCGGGAAGAATTGTGCTGCATCATCCGTTGCCCATGCCTACCATTTGGAGAGACTGCGCTGGCGCTTGCAGAGCTGTGTCTAGCAGGAGTGGTAGAGTAGAACACAGGCAGCTCACGACTGCGCGAAGAAGCAGAAGCAGAAGCAGAAGAATGTCGAGGTTTCAAGGAGGAGGAGCAGGAAGAGTTGATGTTACTCATCGTGCAGCTGGGAAAGAACAACTCTAGATCCGGCATATGGAGGCCAAGAGACGTAGCTGCTGCTGCTGATTGCGAGACGACGCTTCTTCCTCTACTCGAGGACGCCTCCTCCGCGCTGCTGCTATCAACGCCCATTCTCTCTCTCCTCCTGACTCACTGACTATGCCTCCCATACAAAAAAAACCCACAACAACAACAAAACCCAAAACCCAACACCGAACAAGAAGAGCGCCACTGCAGCCGCTTGGCAATCAACCAACAGCTATGACTTTCTTTCTCGTAAAAGAGAATGAAATTCTCCTCATTCTGTGTCTCGACTGTCTCTTTGATTCTACGTGTATCTTTCGACTATTTCTCTTTCTGATAGCTAAATTCTTCGGCGTCTCGACTCTCTCCGTAGCTCTCTCTCTCTCTCTCTCTCTCTCTCTCTCTCTCTCTCTGTGCTTCTATTTCTTTGTCTGTGTTGAGTCTCTGTGTGTTTGTTTTAATACTTCTCTCTCTGAACTTTGATCAAATGGCAGCTAAATTCTATCTCTGACTCGACTCTTCTGTATCTCTTTGTCTTTGGGCTATTTCTCTCTCTGAACTTCGATCACTGAGCTGAATTCTCTGTCTGTCTCTGTATCTCTCAGAAATCTGTGTGGACTACTTCTCTCCTGTGTTACAACAAGATGCTGCAGTCTTCATGGCTGTGAGTAATGTTGAAGGACTTTGCGATGCAAGCAAACCACAGATGGAGCTGGAAATCCGGCATAATTCTCTCTCTCTCTCTCTCTCTCTCAGAGATCTCTCTCTGTGTGAACTACTTCTCTCCTGTGATCACTTGTATTACAACAAGTTGCTGCAGTTTTCATGGCTGTGAGTAGTGTGGAAGGACTTGCGATGCAAACAACCACAGTTGGAGCTGGAAATCAGCCGTAATTCTCTCTCTCTCTCCCTCATTTGCAAAATACGAGACCTGGAAATCCGGCTTAATCCTATCTCTCTCTGGTTCGCAAGCAAGCAAGGGGGCGGGGATTGCAGCAACAACCGGAGCAGCGAAGCACACAAGCAAAGCAAGGCAAAGCAAGCAGCGAGCCGAAGGGGCAGCAGGCAAAGCAGGAGCGGCGGTAGGAGTAGTAGTAGTAGTGCCGGAGTCTTCTCCTCCTCCTGAGTCGCCATTTGTTTTTCATTTTCCTGGCTATCTATAGCCAGAAATGATACATATATATATATATTACAACTTTAAAGTGCTAAAATCATATGCTTTGTAAAATAGTCATATTTCCATACTTGGTTCCAAAATATGTAGCCAATAATAAAAAGAACTATTTTTTCTCATTTTTTAAAATATAAAAAAATTGATTACATACTTTTTTTTTATAAAAAAAAGCTTGTAGCCAAATTTGGTTGAAATCTTCTTGTGGATGAATCGCCACAATTCGACACAAATAACTTGTTCACAAAATCCCTGAGTCCAAAAATGACTTGTAAATTTTTTTTGGCGATGGCATTAAATGTGTTCATTAAATGCGAGATCCTATTTTTGGAGTGCGCTTCATGGGGGTGCGGCATTTTAACTAATTAATTAAATTATCTAATTACGTACCTAAGTCTCCGAAGTTTTTGGCTAATTAATTGTAATTCCGCCAACCCAAAATTAAAGTTAAAATTTAATGTAAGCAGCAGCCATGTGCAAGTTTTGAATCTCGCTATAAATAAAAATGCCCCCACCACCTCCGCTCTCATCATTCCCAATTTTAATGGTTTAAAAAATAAAATAAAATAAAATAAAATTTGGGTGGTGATTTGCCAAAATGGCGATCATTCAGAAAAAAATTTGGCTACTTACTAGATATGAAAGAAAAGATATTTCAGCATTTGAGTTTTCATAATTTATTTATTTTTTAGATTGTGTGTGTGTGTGTGTATGTGTGTGTTTTTTGGGGGGTTTTTAGTCGCCAAATTTCGATATTGTGGTAGCCAAAAATGTAAATGTTGATTAAACCTTTTTTTTTAAAAAAAATTCAAAGGGGTTTTATAAGCCAAATTTGGCTAAACTTTCTTATGGATGACTCTGCCTCTGTAGCTACATCATTTTAATGAAGAGAACCTGTTGTAGAAAATCTGGCGATTTAAAAATTAAAAAAAAAAAAAAAAAAAAAAAAATTATAAAAAAAAATTATAAAAAAAAAAAAAAAAAAAAAAAAAAAAAAAAAAAAAAAAAAAAAAAAAAACAGAGAATTCTTAGGGTTTTATTTGTTTCAACTTTGTGATATAACCAAAACTGGTGTTTGATTATTCACTTAAAGATTTAGCCTAATCTGGCTATGGACCGCATTTGAAATTAAAGAATCATTTTGCATTTTGGCTACCCTGTTTTGAAACTCTGTTCTAGAAATCTGACCAATTTAGAATTTATTCTATTTTTTTGGAAATCTGGCGAAATTACGGCATTACTACTTTGACAGTAGGTATATATCATAAGTTCATGAACGATTTTAGCATAAATTCATTTTAATTTTTTTTGCCAAAATTTTTAAATATATATTTATTACTTGTGCCAAAAAAAATTATAATTAATATAAAAATTAAGATAGTTAGAGTTTTCCCTAAAGTCACCCTCTCTCCTATGCTTTGGGCCCCCCCTATCCCCTCTTTCAGTGGTATCCACAAAGTAAGGAAAGTTTTTATTAAATTTGGGTAATGAAATCCTGAAACTCAGCATTTAATGCACAAGGTTCGAGAGTAGTTTATAGTAGTTGTACACACGTGGTAGGAGCAGTGAAAAAATATGTAGCAGCAGTGGCAGGGAAAAGGAAACACAGGATGAAACTCAGTTTACCACCAAAATTGGATTGGAAAAAAACCAGTTTGGGTCCCAAGTTCTTTCCTTTTGTAAAATTTTCGTTCCCAGTCCTGCGTTTTCATTCAGAATTAGTTGATTTTGGGTTCGATTCCGAATAGTAACAACCAAACTGGAATCAGATCTGGACTATTCGGAGTTAGAAACCCTAAAAACAAAACTGAATGAATTTTTAAAAAAAAAGAACTGAGCCCTAAAAATTAGGGTTTTTAGGGTTCTGCGTTGAGGGTTTAATTTCATCTTGTAAAACTCAATGTTTTTTTTTTAAAACCCAAAAAATAAAAATAAAAATAAAAACTCCAAATTTCTGAAACAAAATTCCACCTGAAAATAAAATAAAATTTCTATACATGGTTCACTGTGTCAAGTAAGGAGCCCACCCCAAAAAAAAAGAAAAAAAAAAGATTAATTTATTTTTTCTTTCATATTTTTAATAGCCAAATTTGACTAAATTGCCTTCTAGATGATCACCACCCCAGCTGCTACATCACAAAATTGGAAACCAAATAAAATAAAATAAAATAAAATGCTATATAATGAAAACCAAATATAGAAAATCTGACTATTTTTAAATATTTTTAAATTTAATTCATTTTAATTTTAATTTCAAAAAAATTTATTACTATTATATTTTTTATTTTGCAATTCATCTCTGTGGTTTCTAATTATTTCTTAGGGTTTATTTATTTATTTATTTTTTATTATTATTTGGTTCATAATTCTCCTGTACGTGAAAAAAAAGGACTTGTAAATTTCTTTTTAATAAATTTGCAAATAAGTGTTTTTGTTTCTCCATGCATTTTCTGTGTGCACTGGTATCTATTATCTACCTCTTCTTCTTCTTTTTTCTTTTTTTTTAATTTTAATTTTTCCTTTTTAGGTTTTCCTGGCTAATAAACAAGATTTCTGGCTAATTAGTACAAGTGGTTTTTTGGCTTCTTCATTTATTCATTCTTGTGAATTTCTATTCTTTTTTGGGCTCTTTTGTTTGTTGAGTTTAATCCTTAAAATAGTGGAAGTGCCCAATGCCCAAAGAAATCAAAATGAATGAATGAATCCTGAAAATAGAAAACAATAAATTGTGTGTAATTAATTTATTATTTAGCTAATTAATTCATCCCATCTTTTTCTTTCCTAAAACTTATTACCAAAAATGAACTTACAATAATAAGACTTGATCATTAATTACTTCCCACTTACATAGGGGGGGGGTTTATTAGGGTCACCCAAAAAAAGTCTTTGAAATTTATTGTCAATTTGTCACTAGTGTCAAAAACCCTAGGCATTATTAGGGTTAGTGTCAAATTTGGCTTATTATTTAAAGGGGTTTTTTAATTAAATAATTTTCTAAATAATTTAAATAATAAAATATACAAAACTAATCAATAAATAGTTTGGGGAAATTGTTTAAATTTCTAGGCCATGTTTCATTTCAAGCATATGACAATATTTCTATTGCCATGATAAACCTTCATTTTTCATAAGATGCAACACCAACACAATAACATGCATACAATTATATTATGTTCTTTCACCAAGGGCCTAAACCCCATTTGGTGCATGGCAAGGTTTCAATATGCAAATATTGCAAAAACTTATTCTTACATCACTTTAGGCTTACTTCAACCTTATTTGGTCCACCAAATGCAATATATGCATTCATTCATTCATTCATTTGGAATAATTGATGTTAATTTTTAATTTTTCACATGTCGAAATTGCAAAGACTTAAATAAAATTTCATCCAAGTTTTACGATAGATGCCCCATCTCATCATGGCCCCATATGAAATATTGTAAAAGCTTGGTCCACCATCACATTATGATTGATCCATTGTATGCAATAACAACGTGAATGATGGATGCATAATAGAATCATCTGTAAATTCACCCTGTCTTTGGTCCTTAGTTTTTTCTCTCTAAACCCTCTTTCACCCTCAAATTGATCCCCCAAAATAAATGGAGTGGGGGTGGGGATTTGGGGAACTCTCCAGGATGAATTTTTTTTTTTTGTTGTTGGGCAAAGACAAAGGAAGGAATGGGCCCAGTTGGATGTGTCACAATTAATTTACTATGGCATTTTTTGTACAAACTACGTTTTTTAAATGGCAATCATCCATAAGAAGTTTTAGCCATACAAACCGCATATGCATTTCCAAAAAAATTAATTATCCTTTCATGTTTTTTTTTTGGGCTACCTTGAAGGAACCTTATGGTTTTTTTTTTTTTTTTTTTCCCCTTAATTTTGGCTATAAAGCATGAAGTGGTGATGGTAGTGATGATATCAACCCAAACCCTAAAAAGACCCCAAAATAATTTGAACTCTATGTACCCTAAGGTAAATGTAAGTTCTCACTTAATATGTGTATAATGTAAGTTAGTGCTTAATTTCTTGATCATCATGTTTCAATTTTTAGGGTAGACGGTGTTAATTTTTGAAGTGGTGATCATCTATAAGATGATTTATTTAGCGGCATATTAGATATGATACTAGAAAAAAAACCAAAATCCTTCAACATATTATAACTCTATAACTAATCTCAAGTTTCAACACAAGCTACTATACTCTACAACTAATCTAAACACATTATCCTTGCCTTGGGAGGCAAGGCAAATAAAAGAGTTACCAAAATATATTGAGTTTGATATCATTCCTCTATTTTTATGTCTTTGGGTTTCTTTCAAAATTTTATTCGTATATGGGGTTTAGGGTTTTCATGTTACGATTTTTTGATTTTTAAAAATGCATACATACATCCCATCCATCCATCCCATCCATTGCCACACTGAACAGCAACCCTTTGGCGGCCAATGCAGGATGGATGATATGTGGACAGAAAATAATTTTTTGATTGTATTTGGCATGTCCCTTATGTACCAACCATCCACATGCATCTATTTACCTAGTAGCCACCAAGTGACATACCTACATATATCGTATGGTACTTACCTACCTACCTATCTACCTACCTACCTACCTACCTACCTACATAAGTGATTACCTAGGTAGTGTGAAGGGGGAAGCAGGAGGGTTTATAGGATTGGTCACCGCGATGAAACCTTAGTTAAGTAACTCGGATGCGGTCACACCAGTTTATATACCAGGGTTTGAGCCTAGTACACACCCACCCAACACTGGTCACACTGGGGTTTCCAATGGATGATGGATGGTGCACTCACTCACTCACTCACTCACTCATGTGTGGTGTGGGTCACATAATACACCATCATCCATCCATCCGTCATGGTGTGAGCTACAAGTGGTGGTGGGCTTGTTGGTTCACTCTGGTTAATTTCTTAACTATGGTTAATGAAAGAATTTTTCCATTGGTCATTGTGCTTTAGGGTTTGGTTTGGACTAGCTTTTTCTTTTGTGTCTGTAAAATGGGTCTTGAATAAACCCTAAAAGAAAACCCTTTCTTTATTTACAGTTGAACAATGAAGATTTGTTAAGATTTGGAACATAGCAATTGACTCAAGATCACATTTTTATTTTTAATTTTATTTAAAATTGTCATTTACTTCTCTTCTTCTTCTTCTTCTTCTTCTTTTTTTCATTTGTTGTTTCACTTTTATTATGTAGAGGTAATAATAAAGTTTGGCAGGTTTTTATTAAACATTATCTATTATTATTAACTATGGAAGTGTTAGCCTTCATTTATAACACACAATGCAAAGTTGAGGAGGAGAAGAACAATGCATCAAAGCCTAAAAGGTCGGGGGATGGTGGTGGTAGTAGTAGTAGTAGTGGGTCTGATCATCTGACCATGTCCTTATTATTAACTACAGAATCATTTAGTTGGGCTTTCTGAAACTTGCTACCTAATTAGGTCACCAACAAAATTTGATCAGAAGTAATTAATTGATGAATTAATTAATTAGTTAATTAATTACTAGGTTGTGTAACACTCATTAATCCTCCAACTGCTAAATTCATTAAAAAAAACTCCATATATACTACCTACCCAAAATTTATTAAGAGTCTGTTAGTTTGTTAGTTAGTTAGTAGGGGTTTTCTTACCAGTTTTTTTTGAAAACCCTAATCAATACAACATAGTTGGCCCAATTGGGTTTGGTGGGGAAGATGAGCATTCAACTTGAAACCCTCCCAAAAAACAAATTTTGTTGTAGTATTGGGGCTAGTGCAAGATCTGCCTCTAAATCTGTGCCCCATTATGGTTTGAGTGGAGAATTGAATAAGGGGAGAGGAGGGGGAGAGGAGGGGGTGAGGGGGGTAGTGAATGAATGAATGAATGAATTACCTGCACTAGTAGTAGTTGCCAATTAGCTCTGACTCACTTCAGTTGGCCAGTATGAACCTTTGCTTGCTGGCTTTGCAGGTGGTTAAAAAAGCCAAAAGGAAACTGAAGATTATATATATATATATATATATAACAGATTTAATCAAATTTCCTTACTTTGCGGATACCACTGAAAGAGGGGCTTTCATCAAATTTCCATACTTTGCAGATACCACTGAAAGAGGGGCTTTCATCAAATTTCCTTACTTTGCAGATACCACTGAAAGAGGGGCTAAGGGGTGAAAGCAGGGTCAAAGACAGGGTGACTTTTCAGATATCTGTATTGAGTCAAAAAGGATGACAACATCCCTTGCCTCTCAACTCTCTCTCTCTCTCTCTCTCTCTCTCTCCTTTGAGTCAAGTCATTCAGGAGAGAGCCAGGCTGAGGGAGGCAACACCAAATCCTTAAAGGGGAAAAAAAAAACCAGATCTTGGGCCTCTTTTAACACCAACCCTAAAACCTTTTTTTAAAAAAACTTTAAATTTTAAAAAAAAACTTGGGACTGTTTACCCTAAAAAGGGGGGAAACAAAACTTGGGCCTGTTTTAATACCAATGGTGGTGTTTTGTAGCTCACCCATTACCTATCTTAATTCATAAACTAAGTTAAAATTACACCAAAGTAGCAGAGATATTATTAATTCATTGTGGGTCTTCTCAAGCTAAAAAGTTGAAGTTAAAGGTGAGAGAGAGAGAGAGAGAGAGAGAGAGATTGTTTTGAGTTTCTTTCAAATTATAGGGTTTCTGGCTTCATTGAGTTATAAAGCGGAGAGAGAGAGAGAGAGAGAGAGAGAGAGTCTAATTTCAAATGGGGTTTGTTGTTGGGTTCTTTGAGTTGAGAGACTCTTTCAAAATGGGATGATTTATTGTTGTTGTTGGTGTTCAATAAGTTTTCAACCAAATTGAAATTTTGGCTATGAAACATTGAAGGAAGAAGCCATGTGGAGGAATAACGGGGCATATCAAATTCAAGACCCAAAGTGAGTGAAGCTTTTTTATTAGTTTTAAATTAACACTTTTGCTATCAACAACAACACACTTTATATTCAAACTGACAGACAAACAAGTAATAACAACAAACCAAACCAAACCAAGCATGCCCTCTTTCTTCTCTCTTCCTCCTCCAGCCTCCCCCCTCCCCCCACCCTTCTCTCCCTGCAACAATAACTAAACCCAACACATCCGTTGGACAAGTGATTAATGGAAAAGAGTTAACAACAATCAAGTATAACATTCCACCATTTCATTCAATGACCCACTACTTCTAAAACAAGAGGGAGAGGGGGAAGGAGTCAGGAGGACTATATCTGTTGTTTCTCTCTTCTCTTAAAAACAGACACTGCTAAACAAAACAGTCAAACTGGTGCATTGCACATTTTGTGGAATTGATGATCTTCTTCATCACTTAATTTCTAGATAATGCTGCAGCAGCAGCACTGCAGCAGTTGCAGCAGCAGCAGCAGATTTGAAGGCCATAGCTGTTGCTGATCCTCAAAGGTTTTCAGCAGCAGATTTGAAGGCCATAGCTGTTGATCATCTTCAAAGAGGTTTTCAGCAGCAGATTTGAAGGCCATAGCTGTTGATCATCTTCAAAGAGGTTTTCAGCAGCAGATTTGAAGGCCATAGCTGTTGATCATCTTCAAAGGTTTTCAGCAGGCTAGTAGCATTTTTTTTTGGGGGGTGGGGTTTGATTACTACACTTGGATTGATTACATGAGTGATGTAAGTTCTTCCTATTCTATCAGCAGCAGATTGTTGTGATTCTTCTGGTGCCAACAACAATACACAAATCCAAAAGTACAAATCCACACACACTTAAAGAAAGAAGAAGCTTCAGAGTTTGATGATGGCACTAAGAGTAAACCCTAAACCCTATGTGTCAAGTGTCTCAACCCCAGTCTTCCTTTTCACACAATTAGAGATTTAACACCAACCCTAAACCCTAAAAAGGGAGGAAAAACAAAACTAGGTCACTTGGTTTTTTCTTTTTTGTTTTTGTGGGTCCATTTTGTGATGTAGCCAAAATAGTGATAACCCATAGGAAGGTTTAGCCAATTTTGGCTGTGCAAGCTCAATATGAAAGTAATTTTTATTTTTCTAATTTAAAAACACCCTTTCTAGCCTTTTTTTTTGGCTACTACATACTTGAACTGTGTGAATAGAAATCTGGCAATTTTTCTTCAATTGTGGTCAAATATAGAGGCCATTTTTACTTCCGCAAACCCATTTTCACACTATTTGAAGGCTATAATCAAGTGTAGTAATGTAAAGTGAAAATAGTCTTTGTTGAGGGGTCAACATATGATAACAAAGCCAAAAAAAAAAAAAAAAAAAAAAAAACTAATTAATTATTTTATTTAAATTTTGATTTTTAACTTGATATTATATGTTTATTTTTCTCACTATTGGTTTAGGGTTTGTTTTTTTCTTTAAAAAATTTCATGGCTTTCCTTCCATTTCTTCTTTTTCATTTTCTTTCATTTTCTTCATTTCAACAAGTACGATCACCATGGATCATAAAAGAAAAGAATGTATGTTAAATAAATTTCAACCAATCATGAATTTTTTTTGCCTGGCTTTTTATTTTTATTTTATTTTTATAATATTTTTTCTTGAAAAAATTACGTAAAAATTTCAAACAATCATAGTTTTTCTAGACCATGGACATTAAAGCTTTGTGCCCATCTTCAAAAATTCTATTACATTTTTTTGAGAAATTTTTATGACAAAAAATTTGTAAACTAATCATGGCTTTTTGGGCTCATGAAATAACAAATGTTCGACCCACCACTCAAAAAAATTATTAACAAAATTTGAGTTTGCATCATCATCAAAATTTGACCAATCATGGTCCCTAAACCCTAAACCCTATTTGAGGTGGGCCTAACACCAACTCCATTGTACCATGAAACATTATCAATAGTGCACATGATGTTCAATTTTTCATCCATTTACATTTCCTTGGTCTTTTAGTTCTTCAACCTTTGCATAAAATGAATTTGAACTTTAAAAATGGTTTTTTTCTATAATAATAATCTATTTATTTTGATGACCATAAGCTTTCAAGTTCTAATGTAGAGGGAGCCTTGGCAATGACCAATAATTTAATCAATTTTCTAATCTTGGGCAACTTGGTTGGCAACCTCCATTCTCCCCATGGAAGTTGCAACTCCCAAAACAACTTGCTTGAAAACGTTGGCCATGGCTTATTATTCCGATGGGTTATTATTATTTTTCATCTATCTTATCCATGCAAAAAAGAAATTTTTGGGACAAGGATCGAACCTTGCACCTTTGGGTTGAAATGGGATTTTAACCATTGCATCACATTTTTTTCTTTTAATTTATTGTGCCAAAAAAAAATTTATGATAGGTTGTCTGCATTAAAAAAATCAAAAATATTTTTCCAATTGCCCGCTACCTTGCAATTATGTTGAACCTATTGCGACATTTAATCAATCTTTGTTTGCATTTTTTCACAAATGTCTTATTATTCATTTGGTGATTTAATTTGTGTTTTAAACTTGTTTGATTGATTAAAAGTACTCCATCAAAAAGACAAACTTCATTATCATATATTGTGTGTTTTGTTGTTTTCATAACATGGTTACTTCTTTAGCAAGCTATAATCAATGTTGATAGGTTCAAAGTTAGTAAGCAAGTTGAAGTCCAAGTTTTAGGTTAAGTTTTGGGGTATCTAGATAAAAGGTTCATTTTTCAAGTTGTTAAGATTCAAAGTGGAATGATGTTATTTTCTTAAAAATTTAATGGCCTTTCAAGAATGAAAGGTGGTTTTGGTAAACTATGGCGATCCAACGTCCTAGTTTTTGTTTTAAGTCAATCAATAATATTAAACTTTCATTATTTTTTTAATTTAACATTTTTAAAAATTTGTGTTCAATTTGGACTTTTGATCGCTTTTAACTAATGATAATGATTATGCTTTGAAGATGGAAACTATTTTAGGTTAAAGTGATTTATGTTTAACTCACTTGTTTAGATTAAAATCAAGCTTTTACTAGTTTCATGGGTAGTTTGGGTTTATCAAAGGATGGCATCATTCAAAGAAGTGTTACAAGTTTCAACTCCTTCAAAGAGGGGGAAAAGGAAATTGGAAAGATGTTATTGGGCAATCAAATTGGCTAGGATATCCATTTTATAGTAGTGAATGGGATCATGGAAACCCTAGGAGTGGGAATAATTCAATTTGGAAGGCTCAATCCATTTTGTGCATCATTTATGAAAATATTGTGACTAAAGGGTATGTATATTGAAACCACAAAATTATGTTGATTTTAGAGCTTGAACAAGTAAAAAGATCTATTGGTGGAGATTCTCCAACATGAAATTGATTATCACATGCAAATCACACAAAAATCAATTTCCTAGGTTATCAGATTCTAACACATTGCATGAATTGGGTTGTGTTTGTGAATGCAATAATGAAAATTGTGATCGCCAACTTTTAAATAAATGCAATTTACAAGGTTTCATGCATTTGAACTTCACTACTCCTAATTTAATTAAAAAGTTGTTAATGTTAACCTCACACAAGGCATCATGGGGAATGTTAATTTATTGGGAAGGGGTGCACATGTTCAATCTAGATGTTTGCATGGCCTAAAGGTTGTAATGTGGGTTACACTCAAGATGCTATCATTTGAATGTAAACCCTTGCAACAAAAAAAAATCTTACACACACCGAAAATATTTTGGGTGAAAACCCTAATAGTCACAATAGACAAGACCTTTGGTTTTATGTTGTGATAAAACATGGATGGGTTTCAATGGTAGGCATTTTATGAATGAACATGGAAGAAGTAAAATTATAGTTGATTTTGAAAAATGCCTAATCAAGTGTTACAATTGTGGAAGCTTGTTAATACACCTTGTAAGAAATTATTAAACATTTTGGGCTTGGAAAAAAAAAATGAAAATTGGACTAAGAATAATAATAATAAATGTTGGTAGAAGAAAAATGTATGAAAAATTGAGCAAGGACCATTCTTGAACAAAATGAAACAAAGGTAACTTGTGATCAATGGTGTTGGTTTACAAATTGAACATGATGGTTTCACAAAAGTGATTAAATTGACGCAATAAAATCCAAAAAAATGCTTATAATAAATGGAATCCATCATCATGAGGAGAGTTATAAAGGAAATTAAATTTAGGAAAAAATATTTTGTATTCCTATAAGCTCAAGCTCTAATGCAAGAGGAGTAACAACAAAAAGGTAGTTGCGAGATAAGGTGGTTCACTTTTTGCATCACATTCACTAAACGGAAAAACTATCTTTTGTAGCTTTTTTTATGCAATTAAAGGTATTGTATGCAACTATTTTTTAGTTGCATATGAGACTTTTAATTGCATAAGACAAATTGAAAAAAACAATTTTTCTACTAATGATTATAATTTACACATAATGCACTTTATTCAAATCTCACAAATGCATGGTAAAGTCATTAATGTGACAAAAACATTTGTGGATTAAAATTTTCAACTTGAATAAAAATGTGTAAATAGTGATAAAAACTCAATAAATGTACACCAAACATATAATAATGCATTTTTGGAGCGGAACCATGGACTATGGTCTTAAATTTGCATGAAAACTCAAATGCATTTTAAAATATTATTTTTTAAAAAAATGTCTTATAAGGACTCAATGTGTGATAGATGTTAAAAAACAAATATGAACTTCAAAAAAATAGCAAAAAGTTTAATCAACAAATAACTATGGATTTTTGAACGACCAAATTTGGACCTTATTTTTAAAATTCCTTATCTCAATCATTTTTTGTTGAATTGATGTTTTTCCCCTAACATGTACGTCAAAGAATTGTTTAATTGGACTCTTGTTCATTTAAATTTTATTAATTCGTTAATCATCACATAATTCACATTTATGTAACGTTGGGTTTTTAGGGTTTTTTAAATTTTGATGTTCAAATATGGACTTTTTGGAATGTTGCATTTATTGAAAATGAACCACTTGTAACCACCCATAAGTCCCCTTGGGGCATGAATTCATAGTAGACACAAAAATGCATAAAAAACTTGAATTTGTAACCAACTTCAATTATAAAAAACAACAAACACATCTTTAAATACTTGAAAAATACCCTATGATTACTTCAAAGATAAACCATTTTGCGTAACCGACATCAACCCCATAGTGATAATGTTTAGAGTGCCTTCTACATAGTATGGGGTTGTCCACGAAAATGCATCAAATCCAAATTACTAGGATGAGTTAAATCTAAAAACTTTTATAACAAAGCAACTTAGGTGAATGCAGTAGCCACCTTTCCATTTTGCATGAAATTGGATTGAATAATGGAGAAGATTTAGATTTTGAAGATGCCCAAGCCACACAACTATCCCCAATGCATTAAGAGAGATGCAAAAACATGTTACATCCTAGCATGACCAAGGTAGGCAAACCTCAGATGCTAAGGGACTTCAATTGGAATTGAATGCCTAAAGTTAAAACTTGCAAAAGCTAAGTATCACTATTACAGAATGTGGGTGTTAGTGAATTCATTGCATCCTCACTAGGTCTCATTCACTGCAACCAATGATTTGACTCAAAATCTAGTGAAATTATTTGGCATATAGGGACACCTTTTGTTGTAGCTATCAATATCCACTTAATATTTATTAAAAATATATTATAATCAAAGTCATGAAAATGATTGCAAGGGGCAACAAATCTTCCCCTCCATTAAGAAGAAATAGTGCATTTAGCCTTTATTAATTTTACGTATGGGGTTTTCAAAAACAAAAAAAATTGGACCACCAAATTGGGAACTCAAGACTGAATATGGTAGCTAAAAAAAAAGCTTTTCTACTTGACACCATGAACATGGACAAGAGGGTGAAAGTACATTATAGTGACCTTTTTTGTGTTGTCACTATTTTTTGGACCATGGTCATTTTTGAACCTAAACCATGTCAAAACTACAAAAGATTTTCACAATGTTTTTGCATATTATGGTAAAATGTAACCCAAAAAAAAGAATTAAAAAATTAAATTATTTTTAATATTATGGTGGCTTGGAGTATATTTGCATGAAAGAAATACATATCATTCTATACTCAAAAATGCAAATATATTCCAAAAATGATTGAAATGATTTTTAACTTTCATGAAATTTATAATTATTATTTCACACGTCATTTCACATAATTAAACCAAATCTGTGAACCATTTGAGAACTTTGATAATTTAATGTCATAAATGGGTTTTTTTACAGTCTTAATTATAAGTATGTGGTAAATTGGCATTTTCACAAACAATCATTTGCAAATGGAATGTGACAACTGTTTTGAGGTGGGTACTATTTTTAGATTTTTTAAAAAATATTTGTATTATTAATGAAATGAAATGCTAGGGCAATTTGTAATGACAAAACAATTTCTATTATATTGTATACATAAAAATATACCCATGGTTCCTTTCTTTTACATTATGGATTTGTTTTCAAATAATATTATATAACATTAGTTTTATGATAATCAAAATTTTAAAACCAAAATGCCAAATTTTTAATTCAAAATTAAATGGACTACATTTTGTGGAATTCATATAAAAAATGTCTTTGGTAGCATATGGAAAAATGCCCCCAAAAGGGGGTACTGTAAAAGGGTTACCCTAAACCCTAAACCCTAAACCCAAGATCATATTTATCATTTTAGGCTCAAGTTCTTTTCCTCAACCCTTCCTCTTGTTCCTCTACCCTTCTCACAAATTCAGTTGTAGAAACTCAAGTTGGTGCAAATTTATGCTCAAGTTGATCGTTGAATGCAATGCGGTTCCTTCGGTATGGATGGGTGTTTGTCAATGTACCGTCGATGTCCAAAGTACATGTTCTTCCTCAAGTGACAGGAACATCATGTGTCCATGTTTGGACCACATAAAGGGCATGCCATGTCACGCTTCACTTGACATTCATAAATAAGCCATATGTGGGGTAATCATGTATGTTCCACATACATATGGCCTTTAGCAAAATAGTTTGAAACCCATTTGCCCTAGTCACATCAATTGTCCAAACTCCTTTCCACAAGGTTTTTAATTCCTCAACCAACGGTTCTAGATACACATCTATGTTATCATTTTTCATTGACTTTTTCCTTAGAATCAACAAGGATAACATCACAAAGAATTGTCATCGACCATCACGGTAAGTTATAGTTGAAGAAAAGTATTAACCATGTAGAGGTGTTTGTTGACAAGTTTGCATAAGCGTTCACCTCATCAAGGGATAAACCTAATATGATGTTGTGAAGATCCATTACAAAGTCAAGCCAAGTGTTATCAATGTGCTTCCAAGCTTTTGAATCACACACCAAACAAACCTACCCATCATTGCTTATGTTTACACTATTTCAAGACATTAGTTCCACCAACTTTGATCATTTATACATTCTCTCAAAGTGTGGAATTAAAGGAAAATGGCAAAAAACCTTGCAAGGGACCTTGTTGAACTCTTCAACAAAACAAAGCATTTGACATTTTAGACACGTGGTGATTGTGTTTACTTCCCCCAAAATAGGACATGGATAAAAACACAATCCAAGGAGCTAGAAAGGGCATTGAATGTTAGAAAAGTCACAAAATTGGAATGAATAGATAAAACAGATCCTCAAATTTCAAGTTTTGGTTATGCAAGGACTTTTGAATTAAAGTTATAGTCCTACGAAATAATGACCATTTTTTAAAGGACTACCTAAATGGCATGAATATTTTTAAAATTAATTTCAAACTTTTTTGGGTTATGGATGAGTGCAATGTAACATCAAGCACACATTAACAAAATTACATGTTGATAACAAATTCATGATGAGCTAGTCTTGGAAATGGAGAAGCAAGTTTTCAAGGAAATTGCAAATATGTTTCACTACCATATGGAAGGAGCTACCACTTTTTAAAATATTAACAATCAACTTCATAGAAATTAATTTTAGTGCATCCCACACTTGGCTTTTGTAATGTTAATTTCTCTAACCTTGCAGGGTGCACTAAACCCTTTTCAAAGTTTATATTTGTCAATTTTCCATGGGAGGATTTTTACCTTCATGTACTCTGCACCAAAAATCTATAGGGGTAGGGTATTGTTACTAATGAAGTTCTATCCATAGATGCATGTACAACCATGATATCCAAAAACATAATTACCAACAAGGAAAAGGTTATTAAATAAAAAATAATAACAAGAAAAATGGAAAGACTTGAAGATAGGGATTACCTTTTGTGTGCCTATTGTTATGCTGCAGCTACCATCTTACAACAACTACCATCTTTAGTACACCAAAAAAAAACCCATAATAATCTACAGACCTCCTATAGTTGCTGCTTATTATTTGTAACACATGTAGGTTTTTTATGGCTACTACCTATTGTGTGTAATGATTGTAAACCCTTTGTGGTTAATGCCTACCAGTTGTCGCACATGTAAAACCTCTTTCACAAATGCCTACCATCTACATCAACTTTCCATTCCCTTTAGGCCTCAAATATTAAGTCTACTTTTTTATTATTACCCTTTAGTGGCAACTACCATCCTATGGTAGAAGGTACTTCCTACTCCAAAAATTAAAACAAAGAATGGATGACATATAAATCTTATAGAAAAAATGAAAAATTATACATAAAAGTAACAAAATTTTATGTTTAATACTAATATGAACTAAGTTCTTTCCTCTATTTTCATATTTTAAATATAACTAAACACCAACAAAAGACATGAAAATCCATCAACAATTTTCCATTACAATAATCAAAGCACAACTTGCTTCCATACTCTCTTGTTCTCCTTCAATATCACATACACATTTCTTCCCTAAAAGATTATTCTAGCCACATCCAATCTAGAATCATAATATTTTGAATATTCCAAGGGAATGATCCACAATCCAATTTTATCTTCATTTTAATCCCCTTTCTCCCATATCACACAAGGTTCACATGCCTTCCATGAAAATAGACCTTCCTTATCATTATCCTTATCTTAATCCTTCCAGACATCCCATTAGTTAGTTGAATAATCAATCTTTATCTTTCTTAAAACTCTTCACAATTCGTGGACTACCACCAACCATTCATCTAACTAATCCCATTAACTTCATTCCTTTGTACAATATAATAAATTATTACCACTAGTAACCCTTTAGTTATTATGATGTTCATGGCACTAATTAGCCTATGAATTTCTACCCTTAACAATGCCATTACCTTTTATCTAGAAAGGAAACTAGCCCCATGGGCCATTTTTGAATCAAATCCATCCGAAGATGCCAACACCTTTTTGCTTAAAAAAAGGACTAATCCAATGGCATTTGATGAATCAAAACTTGTTTGTTGTGACTTTTGACAATTTGAGATTTTATTTGTTGTTTATTATTTTTATTACTTATTGTGTTTTGGATTATTGTATTGCAATTCTTCTTTGTGTTAAGCTTCAAGTTGAAACTTCATGGGGCTCCCTAAATCCATATGATGAAAATCTAGTGACCACCATTTATATTTAATCCTTTGTAATTAGGTGTTGAATCACATTTGTACATTATTTTTACACATTCAACCATCATAAACTCATGTGTGTGGTTCTCCATTCAACACCCAACCATGGAGACACATCAATTCATTGGGTTAAAATTCAAATAGGAATGAAAATGATAAATCTCAAACTTGTATTGAATGAAATTCAAACAATGTGATTTCAAGAAATTATTATTTGTTTTGTTCCAGCAACACGTATTTGTCTCATTATTGTCACACATTGTGAACAATTGGGATGAGTGGCCCAATTATGATTCTTGGAGAAAGGTTAATTTGGGAAAGTTTGAACAAATATAATCTATGTTTTATATATTTATATATTTCAACTTTTCAATTCATGCTTGTTGTCTTCATGTTACAATGTTAACATTTTTTCCTTCAATGGTGGCAAACCCCATCTTGGTTTTGTGATCTCCATCCACTAGGTTTGTGCATGTGTGTGGCAGGTAAATTGTTTTTTTAACACACTAGTTGGTATTTGTGTTGTCCCTTTTTTTTAATAATTCATACTAGCTTGTGCCAATCTTGGATCTTATGTTAAACTTTCATATTAGCCTTGTATTGACTTTAGTTAATACTAGGGTCAAAGGTTGATTTTTAGCTAGTATGAAGAAATTATATACTTAGTATTGAGAACATTCCAAGTGAATGATTCAATTCATGTGTAAATTTTGATAATTCAACAAATGTGAAAATTTTCATTAAGTTGTTCAAGTATAAATGTTAAGGACTAAGTTGTTATGCGTGTTTCAATTTATACAATTAAGTGCAATATGCAACATTTGAATAATAGTTTCAATAAGGTCAAAGTGAATGATTCAATTCATGTGTAAATTTTGATAATTCAACAAATATGAATTTTTTTTATTAAACCATTCAAATATAATAACAAAACATTGAGTTGCATGTGTTTCAATTGATAATTGAAGAGAGGTGAAAAAAATCATCATTTTGTTCGAATATATGAGTGGGGTCTTAAATTGTTACACGTGTTTTAACAAATTATGGTAAGTTTAAAATGCAATTCATGAATAACAGTTTGAACATGTTAAAATTTCATGGTTCAATTCATGTACCATGTTGATAGTTAAAGAAATGTAAAACAAATCATGAACCCATTATAATGCATGGTGTAATAAAATTAAAGAGTACTTCAAATTTGACATCATCAATTACACTCATAAGTGAATAGCATTGTGAATGTAACAATTATGAATAAAATTGACCATTAATTAGTGCAACAAGTAATTTCCAAACTTAAGATGGCCAAATATAGTTGAAAGTAATCAAATTGGATAGTAATCACAATGTGTGGGGATGGAAAAAAATACATTATTTCTTCTTTTGTCACAAACTAGTTACAAAACACAACAAATCAAAAATTGAATATGGCGTTTCAAATCTCAAATTGGCTAATTATCAAGGTCTATTTGGGGAATTGTGCATGAAATAATGGAAACCTCGTTAATAGGTCTCAACAACGTTGACTTGCATCAATGAATCGGTTGATAATTTCAAAATGGGCAACTTTCACATTTCATTCGTCAATGCAAAAATCTACAAACTTGGCACAATATAGAGGAGACATTCTTAAGTATGTAGACGTTTGTTGCACAGTAGATGACCACCTTCTTTTCCAAGAAAGGTTGTTTTAACTCCTCACATTAGGTTGTCTTCATAGACACCATTGAAAGAGTTCGTCGACCATGCCAAGAAGAAATATTCCTAATAAATTTACCAACCTTCTAAGTTTTCTAAGCTTTTGATCTCACCTTCCAAGCATGCATACATCTTTCAAGAACAACAATGTGTGACTAGAAATCTTCACCACCACAAAATGCATGAAAGAAAGAGAGAAAATGAAGGTGTTCGTTTGACAACAAGAGAAAAAAATTAATATTTTATTACTATAAGTGTAGTAATCAAATTTGTTTACCATGAATTTTTTCTTCATGTGTTAATTTTGTGGCCATTTACTTGAGGTGTACGTTACGTATGTTCCATTGGCCTCAATTTCTTTTTGTGTGAAACTTCAAATATTTTTGTTACAAATTCAATATCACCAAAAATTGAAAAACCATCATTTATATTTTTTATAAAAAATAACTAGACTTCTATACATAGTTGAATTAGTTACCCAAAACTTCAAGGAAAATAGTTTTTTTAGAGGATTTTTTGAACATTACATTTTTGCATGGTGAAATATTTGAGTTTCCATAATTCTTCTTTTGCCTTGAGATACTTTTTAATGTAAATGGCAAGGCCATAGTGTGACACACCCCTTGTTAGGCAATGGAATTTTTGTTTTGGTTGTATAAGAAGTTTTGGAATATGTAGGTGCATTTTTTTGGTGGCTTTTGGGCTTGGGACTACCCACCCAAATAAACTTGACAAAGAAAAAGGCCCTTAAATAACTAAAAAAGATAGCCAAAAATATTTTTTTCTTTTACAAGTTGAGGGCATAATATTGTTTTGAACTTATGGTTAATAACTTATTTGACGTTCACTTAACAAAATGCCATTGTGAAATGCAAATAAAGATATAGGGAAACATTTATCACCTACTTACTTTTAATATAAAATTTTAAAATTTTAACAAATCAAATAAATAAATGAATTATTATCGGTGATCATAATATTTACATCACCAATTTTATTTTATTTTTCAAATTTGTGGTGTTTTTCAAGATCATCTACAAGAAAATTTTAACCATGTTTTGGTTATAGACCATATATGGAGGTATAAATTTGTTAAAATATTTCTATATTTTGGCTACAAGTTTTTAAACCCATTATAAAATTATATCTTTTTAAAAAAATGTAAGATATTTGGTTTTTTATTATTATTTTTTAATTGATGTTGACGACCCTTTTTATGTTCGCAAATTGGTGGAAAGTTACCACAAATAAAACATTTGGTTACATCATTAATAATTATTTTAATGTTTTCAAAAACATTGGACAAGTTTTATAATCATTTCAAATATTGAACTTAAAAGTTTTCAAATGATTTCGAGGTTGGAATTGTTTATGTGTTTAAGGTTGGAAATTATTATAATTATTTAAAAAATTGTATCGATTATAAGTACCTTTTTTTCTTTCAAATTTGTGATCTCAAAATTTTGCCAATCTTTTTGGTGTTTATATTTTTCCTTGATAAAACATTTAAACGTAATCATATTGGAAAAAATGAAAAGTTGAAATTCTTCAAGAAATTGATATATTTAACATAATGGAAATAACATTGTTAAAGATTGAATGAATGTATACTTGAATTCACATTGAATTTATATAGATTATAGGTCAATTAAAACAAAATGACATTTTAAAATTTATTCATGTGACATGTTATTCTAAGTTTTTTAAAACCTTTTATATTTAATATCATATATATATAAACACAAACACACACACACACATTATTGAATAAGCTTCAAGATTGTGTTTTCATTTGTAATAATTGAATAAATTTTGAAAAATAAAATGTATGTTAAAATAAAAAAATTCCAAAAAATTCCATGCAAAGCATAATTTAAAAAAAAATCTTCTTTGTTAATGAGGTTTTGAAGCGGTTTGGTGATTAATACCTTTGCGTGCTTCCATGAGGTCTTGAATTCAAACCTTGATGAATGTGTACATCAATGTATTATGTATAAATGAAATATATGAACTTGTATATAATGGTGAATGGCATCCAAAAAAAATTGTTGAAAACATTATTAATTTTTTTTTTTCATGTCACATAATTTTTTCACAAAATGTCGCAAAAGAGATTAAATCCATGACTCCATGATTTGAAAAAAAGAGTTATATGATGATGTGGTTATTTACTCCACTTCATATTAACTTGGGACGATATATATCCATGTCATAATTTTAAAATTAAAAATTATCCAATGCAACATTTGACGATCAAACCATGACTAAAAAACATTTCACTAAAAAATCCTAATCAACTAATATTTTTTTACTAAAACCATACAAGTTGCAAATTAATCAATTTTGCGTCATTACACAAAAAAATTAATGAATTTGAGTAGTTAAAAAGGACAATATTTCTTCTTGTGTAAAGACTGCCACATTTAGTCAAAGTCCATTTCAAAAATATAGGTTATAAAGTACTCACAGCGAGGCATGCTAATCATTTTCATCACTTTGAGGATTTTAGCAAGGTGTTCAATAATGTTTGAGCCAATCTTCATTACTAGTAGACCAAGAGGGGAATACCATATGGGTGGTACGAATGGTTTTTTTGAGCATAGCATATTATTGTATACCAAAGGAAGAAAACATCACCATAAAACATCCTGAAATTGCACCTACGGGCCTAAAACTATAACTAATATACAATTTTTTACTCATTGATTTTTAAGGTTTTGTTTTGTCTCTACCTTTTAATGTTTACAATTGTTTTTGTCAAAAGTGATGACATTCTTATGTCTACAACATATTCTAGATTATTGCCAAGTGTCACAGAATTGGCATATATTTCATAGGACAATGTAGTATGGTAATACTTTTGGCCATGTTTAAAATTTTGAAAAGTTCATGTGCACTAGAACATGGGATTTAATTTGCTATAAGATTTGCAAGAAAATGTTTAATAACACTTTGTCAATGAATGATGTATATGGTGAAAGGTAACAAGTTTCAAGTGATGGATTGGAAGTCATCAATGCAATGGACAATGCAATCCAATTTCACTAGGTCCTTCCCAAATTAGCTCATTGATTATAAGTTAAGTGTAGATTGTGATGCTTGTGTAACTTTTAATGATGACAACCCACTTTTCACAAGTCTAATGTTTTTAGCTAATGTTCATCTATTTGGGTATACAACATTCAAAAGTCACAAAATATCTATTAGTCACCCTTGTTGTTTTTCGACCATTCTCTATATGAATTATAAATATTAGAGGGTTATGCTACATAATGTTTGGGTTTTACCATCCAGGCACAAAGAATATCTAATGTGACCTTGAGAAGAGAATGATTGTACAATAATGGTGGTATTTAGAATTTTTTTTGGATAGTTTTACATTTGAAAGGTATTTAATTTGGAAGGTATCAAAATCTATACCCATTGCTTTTGTAGTGCTTACGACTTGAGTTGGGTGGTAGGTGTTTCCATGGAATCGACTACATAAATGCTACTTGTGCGACCACCTACGCTACACTTGATCACTATTCATAACTGTGGGTAATGAGTTCAAAGATACCATGACATGGAACTATTGTTTATTTTATGTTGGTATTTTGAATTTAGATTGTGGACAATGGTTGTATAGTGATGATGCATGTTAACTAAACAATTTTTGGAATCTAGACAGAGAACAATTACATTCCAACAATTTCATGTTTTTGGTAGAAAGCTCGTATAATTAAGCCCATACCAGGTATATTTCAAACAATCATTGAGTTTGGACCTTGATACTTCACATGGTAGAGTTGCACTAAAGACCTTATCAATCAAAAGATATTAATGCCCAAGGAATTCCTTAACGAATGTGAAAGGATAAATGTGATTTTGCTTCACACATGGTTCTCGATGTTATAACATTAATGCATTACCTTTGTATTGAGTGCAATATAGGCATCCAAAGCATAACATTTTTGACCCAATTTACCTCTATTTGTTTCACCATTGAACAATACACATGAATATGTGAGTTTTAGAAAAGACATGATTATTATGCAATTGTATAAATTGCAAATTTAGCATTTTGATTTGTTGATATAATGCATGAAGGAATCCTATGTGGATATTTTTTATGGGCAACAAAAACATCAACCATGGCAAATTTATTTCTTGAGTTTATAAATGTAACTTCTTTTCATTTACTACTCGTCTGTTTTTCTTAAATCTTTTTCTATAATATGATGCAAGTGATAGTTCTCCAAGTTTTTCTAATGGAAGAAATGCACCTAACAATTGTTCCTTGTCACTCCCAAATGGGACCAACTCTTTCTCCTTCATGGAATTTTTATAAGCTTGTTACATTGTCTGACACATGAAATAAGAATCACTAGTACAATGTTAAACATGCATTTGGGTGAACTGAAATTTTGTGTTCAAGTGTTGTTGTATGTGAAATAAATAACCTTTCCCAAATTGTCCCATGTCTTCATCTAACACTCATATTTAAATAACTCATTTTGTTTTAGTAGGTTGCACTATTGAATGACCTTACAACTAATTAAAATCAATAAAGATGCAAAATGTATGAAGGTTCATTTCATGGTATGTATGTCCACAAGATTTTATGTTCTTATATCGTTCAAAATGTAATATTTTTACTATGCAACTGAGATATGGATGCTCTTATGGCTTTTGTGCTTCGATAAATATTTGATGTAGGTCACTAACATGTGTGCATATTGAACTAACTTTTCTTGTTATGTTGTTGTATAGATGATGGTTTTTTGGTGCAAATTATGTTTTATAGTATAGTGATTGGCAATACAATTTGTTGGCTATTGAAAGTCAATTTGTTAGCAAGGCCAGGGTCTTCATCAGTTCAAGTCATACCTTGCATTGAAATTGCTTCACACTCTGCATTTACAGTACGCTAAGAACCAAAGAGATGGTTTGCAAGAACACAAAAAATACTCTATAATCTATATTTTTTCAATTAGACTTTGAGTAAATGGCAATCTTCACAAATTGGTTATAGAACGCATGGAATCAAAAAATGAATACGGCTTTTAAGAGCTCAAAATTGTTGATTGCCAAAGTCTGCTTGGGGAATTGCGCCTGCAGCGATGGATACCTTGCTAATAAGTCTCGACAATGCTGAATGGCGTCAATGAGTCCATCGATAGTTTGAAAATGGGCAGCATTCGCATTTTGTTCAT
This sequence comes from Sphagnum contortum, assembly GCA_963920785.1. Taxonomy (NCBI): domain Eukaryota; kingdom Viridiplantae; phylum Streptophyta; class Sphagnopsida; order Sphagnales; family Sphagnaceae; genus Sphagnum; species Sphagnum contortum. The sequence continues at coordinate 2,569,118 of OY987290.1, read as the reverse complement.
CAATGCAGGAATCTGCAAACCTGGCGAAATCTGGAGGCGACATACGTAAGTATGTAGATGCTTGTCGCACAGCCGATGACCACCTCCTTTTCTAGAAGAGGTTGCTCAAACTTTTTGCACTGGGTTGTCTTTGTAGACACCATTGAAAGAGCTCGCCGACTGTGCCAAGGAGAAATGGCGTACCCCAAATCAAGGAATCTGATTCTGCACAAGTTTCCCGATACATTTGCCAATCTTCCAAAGTTTTGATATGGTCTTCCAAGCTTTTATACTTGCCTTCCAAGTCTTTGATCTGGCCAATTAGCAATAACTTTGGCAAGGAGGTGGTAACCAAATTGACAACAAATTTATTAAGCAATAAGGAGTTATATACAAATGGTTGCAATTTTTTCAAGTGGGTAAATACTTTAATTTCATTTGTTGACTTGGCTTTCAATTGGTTTTTTAGGTGATTTTTCTTACAAAACCTTCATATCATGGTTAAACATTAATTTCATATCACAATTTTACTAAAAGAAATACATGCAATAAGGTTCCATAGGGTTGAGATTTCAAGTGCATATTGAATAATTAGTGATAATGTCTAGACTTGAAGAATTGTTTTATGCATGCCTAAAAACTCATTAAAAAAATGGTTTTAGGTTCAAACCCGTTAGTGTGTAGGTGAAAGTCCTACTAACTATTTGCCCTTCTTAAACTTGGGGGTGTTAATAGCTCGTTAGGTCAAAGTAACTACATTCTTTTGTCCACAACAACATAAATACAAGGCCTTTGCATACAAATTGATGGTAATTAAAGATCACTAATATGAAATCAACAATGGTAAACATAGATCATAATTAAGGTGCAAACCGAAGTTGGGCAAATACTAGGCCAAAAACCTACTATCAATTTATAGTAGCCCTAGTTTCAAAGACCACCAAACTAATATGATTCCAACAATACAATCTTCATACCCATGCTCGCATGGTAGGAATACGTCATACTAGGCACTTGTTTGGTACAACCTACCATAATCCTAACTCCATACCAACATTATGTTAAATTCATTACCCACAAGTTATATTTTGCACTCATCACAATTTTTTGAATGGATGTATAAAAATTTGGCAAGTTTCACATTTATATTTGAACATGTTAGTGATTATGTCAAAATGTTCATGCATATAAGGATGCATGTAAACCTTTAAATTATATTTTTTCATATATAAATTTATTGTAAATTGATGTAAATTTAAATATATGTTTTTCCCTCACTTGTTTTAGGCAACATGAACATTTTTTTATATTATGAATGTCCATGATGCCACACCAAAAACCCCAAAAATAATCCTTAAAATTTTCCCCATTTTTCTTAGTGTATGAAAAAAAAATCCATGTTAAGAAAAGTGATCTAATTTTTTTAAAAAAAAATTTGGTAAATTTTAATATAGTTTAAAATTTTAATTTAAAGATAGTTTAAAATTTTAATTTTAAAATATTTAAAATATTAAATATTAAAATAAAAATATTTTAATTTTAATTTTATTTTAATTTTAAAAACTTATTACTAAGTTTATCAATATGTTTTACTTTTTATTTTATTTTAAACATGATTTATCAAAATTTAGGGCTTATTTTTCTATAATTTATGTTTAAATATTTAGTGGTGAATTTTAAGGCATTATGTTTTTTGTGATATTTATAGCAAACACAAGGGTTTTGGGTTGCAACATAAGGTCATTATTATTGGAAAGTTTTTTTTTCTTTTTAAAATTCATACTTTAGAATCTAAAAGATGGTAGATGATTTAGTAAATTTTTATTTCATGTTCCCTCTATAGCAATTTAAAGTTAAAAGCCTAAAATAATGGTTATATTTCTTTAAACATAATATTAAAACATTATCAATTTTCAACACTTCCACCTCCAACTAATGTTTTTTTTGAAAAATTTAACAATTTAGCCAAAGTGGCAATCATGTGTAGGAAAATGAAAAAAATGGCAATTATCATTAACATAAGTTAGTGAAATGTGACTATAAACCAAACATAACAAACAAGCAGTTTTGGCCACAAAAACCTTTAAAATTTTAATCTTTTTTGCACTTTTGGCTACATATATACCTTTCCAAAAAACATTTAAAAAATGGTAAAATTTTAAGTTTTTTTATGGATCTTAGTTTGATGTTAAAGGACCCTCCCAAGTTTGTAATTTCCCCAAAATTTGAAATTTTCTTTAGGAAATAGCAAGGAACATTTTTTTTCCCATAAGGACTTTCCACTTTTGTAACATTCTCAAGTTGTGAAAGTTTTTTTATGTAGGCTAAGGAACATTTTTTAGGTTCCTTTAGGGTTTGAAACCTTGGGGAGAGGGTGAACCCAAAAAATGTTCCTTACTCATAGTTGCCCATGCAACTTGAGCTCATGTACAATGCTGAAAACTTTAAAAAATCAACCTTTTGTGTATAGGAAAAGGTTTTTAATGTAGATCCTTCTAATGATTTTAGTCCCTCCTCTTGGCCTATTGGTTGTGGGACAAGTGTCAAAATTCTTGAAAGGGGTTTACATTTAGACCTTTCACCTACATAAAAAGTTGTTGTGCACTCCCATATCCCAACACTCTTCACAAAACGCCATAGTTTTTCTCGATTTTTTTTAATAAAAGTTTTAAAAAGTAGGACACTTACAAACTATAAGGCCATTTTTGGTTAGTAAGCATGATATTAGGATTTTGTAAGTGTCCTAAACAAGGCTACAATGATTATGAAACCCTACCAGATTTTATTAAATGAAAACATGCAACAAAGGGGGAGAAAAAGGAATAAAAGGAAAGGACCCAAGTCTTGGAACACAAACAAAACCCCAAAAAAAGGGGAAACCACCAAGAGGGGAACAAATCATGTTCCCAATCCTCCCCCACTCACAAGAAACATCAAAAGGTTATGCTTGAAAAACTTGACCCTAAACCCTAAACCCAAAAATACACATTATTGTGGGAGTTTTTAAAATATGGGTATTTGATAATATAAATGTTTCTTACTATGTTGCAATGCCCATTTGTGACCAATAGTACACCCTCATTAAACAACAATTTAGAGGTGAACATAATTTTGTTTTTTTAAACCACAAAAATGGTAGTTCTCCCTCTTTGATGTGGCATGTAAATGCAAATTCCTTGTTATCTAACAATCTGAGAGAGAGGATCCTTAGTGCTATTTGAAGGCACTTTATCAAGTGCAATTTCTTTGGTTAGACAATTTCATGTAAGATCCCTAGTCAAGTGGGATTGCAATGTAAGAACCCTAGATATATGGAAACTACCATAATACCTTGTCTAGTTTGGCATCATGATGTTTAATAACAATTTTTTTGTCATGAACATTCAACATTCTGAGTATTATTATTTTTACAATTACCTATGTCTTTTATTTTCTTGAAATTGTATGTGTAATCAAACATATATGTTTGCATAAGTAGGTCTTGCAATCTAATACAATTATTATTTTTGTCCTTTCTTTAATATTTTCTTTTACTTTCCAAAGTTTAGGCATAAGAAGTGAAGTATTTTTGGAAATTTTAAGCATTACAAAAAGTAACTAATTAATGCCTAATGAACCTAGGTACTATGATAATCATAAACATTGTGTTTATACCTCAATTGTTAACATCAAGGGAAGTCTTCTAATGAAGGCATTTCACCTTTGGATCCAAGGCCAAACATAAGTTCAACCATCAAAAGTAATAGCTCAATGTTGCAAACAAGGAAGGGGTTTGCGAGGTTAGAAATGAGAGGTAGCAAACTTGCCACTACTAATATTTTTTAGGAAGATTGTATTGTTTGCAATGTAATTGGCACTTGTCACCAAAATAATTTTCAAGATCAAGATTGGAAATGGGGGGACCCCATAACACAAACATAAAAACCATCTTGCCTCGTGCAAAATAACATACACATGACGTTTTTCATTATCCCACTATTGTTTCAAGGTCATGAAAACGTACAATTACGGTTGTGGTACACAAAAGAAATGTCTCACCTCAAAATTACTTTCAAAACACTATTTTGAATGACTATTACATTTTCGAAATTATTTTTTAATGACTATTATTTTTTGAAATTATTCATTTGGTAAATTTTATGTTTTCATTAAATATTCACATACTTTTTGATTAAAATGGTGGTGATTTTTTGTGATTTGGATGATTAAAACATGTTCTTAAATGTCATGAAACTCTTGTTTTCATGACTCATCATAGATGGTTCAATAATTGTGTCCCATTGTGTAGTTTTATCGAAAAAGATTCAACGAGACTAGCAATTTGATTGGACATGTGAAGCATGTTACGAAGGAAAAAAATATAATTACAACTTATGAATTTATTGAATTGTATAGTGAGCTAGTGGTTTTCCACCTTCCTATCATTGAAAAACAAAGGCATGTTTCTATCCTTTACATGTTTGGGATTATCACATGTGCACATATTAGAGAATTTTTCTTTCTCCACCATTATTTTCCTCAAGTAATAGATTAAGAGGTATGTGTTTAATCATGATATTCAGAGTTTCCTGATTGTTGTTCCCACATGTGTATTTTTCAATGTTATTTATTGTGAAGTTTATCATTTGACTTATGTGGGAGCCATGAATAGACACAAGAATTTGGGAGTCACTAGTAAAATCTTGCATGATATCCAATATCTTTAATGGGATGGTTGATGTATTAACAAGTGTCTTTAATAATTAAAAAAGGCGGTTTGTGCTATATTGGCTACCAAATATGCGAAGGAATTTGTGGTAACAACTATAGAATTGTGACCTAATTGTGGGGTGAGCCAAAATGTAAGCACATTAACACCTTTTAAAGGCTGGATGGAATTTTAGCTTGTGAATTTTTGCATTATATCATGCATGAATTTAAAATTGTAAATTTGGTGACAAGCCATTATGCAACATAAATGTTTTAAATCCACAAAAAATTCACATTTGCATGAAATTGAGCAAGTCTTCTTGAACTCTCGTGCTAAAAGCACTTGGCCATTTGAGGTTAAAAACATTGATCATGGCATGAAATCATTCATCTTTTGCATGTTAACTCTCATCCAACATTGTTTACTAATACCCAATAATTGGAAGATAAGTAACCAAGGGTATTGTTTCCCATGAATTTTCATTGGTATATCCCCGTTTCCAACCCCATGTGTCCATGGGTTTCATTTCAACCATTCAGATCCTATATAATTTTTTTAAAAATAAGAACATGTAGGAAATAATCGTGTGTTGGTTGAAAATTGTCCACCTACTAACCATTGTTATGCATTGTTGTTTGTTTGGATTATATTTTTTTGTAGTTTATAGAAAAAATTTCAATTATAACACCATCGGGGCAAGCCAAAATAAGAATGTTGAAGGAAATTACCAAGGAACATAAATTGGACTAGCCAAATTTTGTGGAATTGATGTTAAAATTTTGGATTTTTCATCTAAAAAATGTGTTAATGAGGATAATTAAGTTATTTTTTAATTAAAAATTTACATTTCGAAGGTTTGGAAAGAAGTACAGGACATGTGGGTCCAAAAAAAAGACATTATTTGATTTTTTAATAGAGTTTTAACACTCCAAATGAAAGTATGTCATTGTTGAATGTCTAAGTAGTCCCGCATTCCTTTTTGGTTTATATTTGAACATGACATTCAAACTTTTTTCAATTGATTTGAATCTTCATTATAACATTTATTAATTGAAAGCCTAAATATATATAACCCGCTTTCATTGTTTAGCATCTTAGAACATTCATTTTTTCTTGAACCTTGCTTTATGATTCATGACATAGAAAAAATGGGTGTCATGGTTCTTGTTGTGGTACCCCAATCGTGAAAGCACTCGCCAAACATTTTCATTTTGATAGAACCCAATTCTTTGCATTGACAAAATCCAACAAGTTGTGTTTTTTTTACAAGTATGTCAACTCCTAGCTTTTTCTCAAAAGTTCACCAACAAAAATGATAGATCCACCCAAAGTTCGGTCCATAAGTATAGAAAAATCAATTGTGTATCTTTAAAATAAACTCCCAATTTTAACTCCAAAAGGACATGGCAATCTTGAATTAGTTTAGCTACAAACATTCACTATCATTTTATGACCTCCATTTAGTTTTTTTGCCATAGATTTGAAAAATAATAATAATATTGATTTTTACACCATTAATAAAAACATAAAATGATACAATTAGACTAAACAATTGCAATGGATAATTTCTTTTTGTAATATGCAAGTCCCAATTTGTCTTTTAATCTCACACCTGAAAGCAAGAAAATATCAATCGAGAGCTTGAATTTTGCAAAGAGAACATTGTAAAAGAACATGCATTATGATTTTTCCATATGTGTTAACAAAATAAATTCAATTGTGTGCCAAAAACATTGTTGGATAAATCCTTCTGACCCACCTTTTGACATCATGAATGGCGGCTTCAAGATAATTTAACATTAAGTTATAGAACTGACCTTAAAATTACACAATTGTTGTTAGAAACAAACATGTAATTCATTCAGACCTCTAGCTTTACTTCAAAATAGGAGGGGGAAATCCAATGCACATGTTACCTTCCTTATTATAACATGCACAATATCATCACTAATGTGCATGTTATTATTTTAACCCTTCAAGGCCCAATCTTCAACTTTTGGCCCTTTTTTCCACCTAGACCTATTAAATTTTGAATTACTCACAAGAAAAGTAGCTTATGCAAACTTCACCATTGAACTAGGTGCTCAACTACAGTAATCATTAACTCACAAAAATTGAAAATAATTTACTTTATGGATTTCAAGGACACAATGTTAGATAAAACGAGTTGGCCAACTTTGTGTTTTGTTTCACAAGGGTATATATTCCGCCCTTTGAGCCTTGAAGGGTTAACTTGCATTTAAATCATCACATGCATTGAAATAGTTAGCTAAAACTTAACTAAAATATGTCATAGTTTCAAAAAAAAAATGCATGCAACACAAATGTCTAAAATAATTATAAGATTTGATATCAAGTTTTTTTCTTCAAATTAGTGAAATAGGTGGGTTGGGGATCTTCCATATAGTAATGACCTCATTCAACTTCTCTTTCTTTTGTTTGGATATAGACATTGTCAACCATTACTAATGCCAACCTTGATACATATCATTATTAAAATCAAGGTTTTCCAAGATGTTCAAGTTGATTGCTCTCATTTCCTTTTTACTTGGACAAATGTACAACTTGATTAGTGTCTACAAATCCCTCGCATGTATCATTCTTGACTATACAACTTGACTATTTTGGACCTTTCGATTTAGTGGTCAACTATGACATTCAATCAATTTGGACCAAAAATGGCCATGGTTCGTCAAGATGGATGATTATGTAATCAAGTTGGACATTGAAAGGTCTAATCCAAAGTACTATCTAGAGTGTTGATAATTTTTTGAAAGGAATATTGTAATTTTTTACAAAAAAATAAAGAACATCAAATGGATTTATACATGTTCAATTAGCAACAAGATGTGACAAGCATGTGGTTTTCAAAGTTCACAACTTAGCAATTGAGTTCTTGTGTGATATTGTAATCTCCACTTAACAATTGGTAGCAAGCTAGTTGGTGAGAATATTTTTTGGAAAAATCTACATCAAATTGATGGGCATACATTTTTTTGGTCTCATATTAATCAATTTCATTAGGATAATGACCATTGATATATCACATGTGGTAGAATAAACTTAATAGTTCATCAAAGACGTGAACAACATCGATCCATGAAGTGCACATTCATGGTAGCTAGCCAAAACAAAAGTCATACAAGTAAATATACATACAATGGTTGGGTCATTATGACAATTGCAAAATGTATGAGATTCACAATAATAATTCAACTTACCAACAAATTCTATCCTTGATTCATGCTAAAATGATACATGACAATGAAACACAAAAATTCAAATCCAATGCACAAGCTTATGTGTCCAATTGCATAATGGATGGAAAATCAAATATTGTCAAAATTGTAATCAATTTAATTGTCCTATAGTAGATTAATAAATCATCATGTGAATGTCTGGATATATTATTACAAATGAAAAAACCTTTGAATTCCAAGTTGACAAATTTCATTAAAGCCCTAACAACTATAATGTTTGATGCAACCTTGCCACACATTCCAAACCTATAAAATCATGCTCATGAACTAGTCAAAAAGTTGATCCATGTTGCACCTATTTAACACCTACATATGGCCAATGTTCGAGTGTTTTAATATGCATAAAAGAGGGTTTAACCAATTGCTAGTACTAGAATGTAACGCATTAAATAATCATAGTACTTGTACTAAGTTGTAAACATGTGCTTTGAACAGATGACACTAACTTTCATAGTTGGGAATATAAATATCACCTGCAAATTATGAAGAAGAGGAATCTTCATCACCTTTATTGTCATTTTCTCCATAAAAGATAATCACCATTTCTTCATCAACAACATGGGTGGGGGTGATCAATTCACGAAAAATATTTGTCATGTTTGTGGGAGGAGCAACCGCATCATCCATCAATAAACATTTTAAAATCAACATGATTTACATTGTCTCCCAAGTCAAAGAAAACAAGTTCAACACTAGTTTATTGATTGTATTTGCTACATTGCCCTTTTGGTTCTTAGCGCAACATGACCTTCTAATTGGGTGCCCTTGGATCATCTGCAAAAAAAATTCTTCAGTATGCATTAAAAAGGCAAAAGATTAGGCTAGCATAATAATGAAACGTTTAAATTTCACTCTAGAATTAACCCATAACCATCATGTTTGCCATTGCATTAGGGCTTTCATAGTTTGCCACCATCCAATTACAAAGTAGCAAAACAATGTGGAACCACCCATAATTTAATTCCAAAGTTTTTTCGATCCACCCAAAGTGTTCGGGTGACACCATCACTGGGTTTCAATCATTCAAATGGGATCAACCATGTTATTTTGGTAAATTAATCTTTTATTATATGCTCTTCTTGCATTATGTGCAAATGTTTTTCTTTCTTGGGTCCTCTATTGTTGAGCAACAACATACCTCATGCACATAATAAATTATGAACTTATTATCATTTTAGTTGCAATTTGTGCTATTTAAGACATAAATTCATTCATGGACACCTAGAAAAACAAAATTTCTTACAATTTTGAAACATTTGAATAGAAACCAAGCCCAACATATTTGCAAATTTTGAGTGCAATGGAACCATGGGTCCACAATAAGCACCATTCTATTATATCACTTAATTAAGTAAGTTGCCAATGTAGTAGTACTTGCCAATGTACGATTATCATTGTAATATGCCCAAAAAGTCTAACCAAGAATATGAATAGAACCTACAAAAAAACTAGTCCTAAATAAGCAAGGTTATGACACATTCTCATTTGTGTCATGCATCTATTGTTGATGTATTATGTAGAACAAATGTGTGGGTCCACCATTTAATGGTAACACTCATTCTATGCGGGTCCCATTTCCTTCAAGAACCTTGTTGTGCATGGTAGGATCTTGCTTATCATCCCATACTTTTCGTCTCATGGACTTGACCTCTTGGATATATTCTATGTAGAATCCTAAAGCCTCTTCATTGGAGCATCTTGTCACCATGTGATCCCCTCTAGTCTTGCCATGTTTTTCATGTATCCTTTTAAAACCTTCATATAAAGCTTTATTGGGTACATCCACCTTGTGTGGATTGGGCCATATAGCTTTAGTTCTTCTACAAGGTGGATGATTTAATGGGTCATTATATCAAAGGTAGATGGGGGAAACATTTTTTCTAAAGTTGACATGGTTTTTTGCTACTTTTACCTTTAACATTCCACAGTCGTGGGGTCAATCATCTTCACACAAATCTTTTTTAAGGGCGACTTAAGCTAATAATATATTTGTGTAGTTTTTATTGCATCAATTGCAAAGGCAAAGAAGTAGTACTTGTTGCATCAATATACGGTAGTCATGGGACTTGAGGCCCTTTGAACTCTCCATCCCTAGCTATTAGTAAATAGAAGTAACATAAAATTTTGCATGTAGACAATAATAAGAAGCATACTAACATAGTTACATACTAACAATATGGATGTGGGCAAACCGACACACATATAGCATACCAAACTTGTCAATTTGCAAGTACACACTAGTTGTAATATTTAAAGGAATAGAGCCAAGGAGGAGTAGAAGGCATGCCAACATGAAAGCTAACCAATTAGAGCTTCTTGACACAAAACCAATGGTAACTGCTTTGCGGTTAGTATAAAATGACATTAAGAACTATTAATTTGTTACAAGAAGACTATTAGCAAAAGAATATGAGGGAAAGAAAAGAAAGGAACAAGGACATTTGAAAGGAAGAAATGGACCTCTTGTATCATATTTTGACAATGGAAATATATTGAGTCTGCTTGTGAAGGTTTCTTTCAAAGATAGTTTTTTTCAATGAAATCTCTTCTATGATTGTTGTTCCTTGGCTTTTGGGCATGTGGTGTTTAGAAGGATTTAATGGGAAAAAACTCCATGGCTAAACAAGACTTGCAAAAAGATGTAGCTAACATTTGGCAACCATGTTGGGGAATCTAAATAATAAAGGGAGAACATGAGTTGGGTAGAGGTCTATGAATATGATTTGAAACTTTGTTTATTATAGGCATTAATTTGCGTAACCATCACTAAAGATGAACAAAAGAGAATTGGTGTTGATCATGAGAAAAAATTAAAGGGTACACAGTTAGAAAAGAAAACATGTCAATGGGTACACTTACCATTGAGGGTGCAATGCAAGTTTTGAATTTCTCAAAATTGTTCACATTGTCAAAATTTGGCACTTCTAAAAAAACTACTAAAGTGTGAACAACATTAAATGGTTGAAATAGTAAATGGGAATGACGACTCTAGAATACAAAAGAGGGTTATTTTTAATGGATTGTTGATATAAAAGCAAGTGAATTTTGGGCTTGGTTTAAAACGGTTGTACCAACAGAAAAAAAAAGGTTCGAGAGGATCATATTTATAACATTCTAGTATATGTTACTTTTTTGGATCAAGCTTATGAGCTATTGAAGGCACGTTGTCATTTTGGGTGGAGTTGGTTGAAATATTGTAAATAGCCAAACCCATGCTTTGTCACGCCAAATTGTTGGCGTTGTTTTGAATCCCATTTCAAGGGTCGACTAATACATCTATAGGAAGATATCTTGAAGAAAATACATAATGGTACTCCAATTTGGTCTTTGAAGAAGGGATTGTTGGTGATAAAAATGGATCAATTATCAAAGTGTCGACGATGGTTACTAGTCATTGTTGTACGTTATCTTTAACAAGAGTCACAATTTTGATAGCCATTGAGTTAATAAGTAAGTTGAGCAATTTAGATGGAAGCTTGTAAAGAAGTAAACAAAAACCACATGGTAAGCACATGATTCTATAACAAATAACACACTAAGAAGACCATATGGTTGATCCATTTGTTAGAAGGGGCCAAGTCTATCCTGATCTTCCTGATTGTAATCATCCTGATCTTTTGGAGAGAGAGCACAGTTGCCAACATCCCGATTATGGCAATCCGGAGCGAAGTGGAAAGCTTAAAATATTGGTGCAGGTTCTTTGATTTATGGAATACTCAAGGCCATCGGGTACTCCTATTCACACAAACACAGCAGATGCTGGATATCATAGAAAACTGTGTAATCTCCAAGGGCTTTGTATATCGTCGAATGGATGGATCCACACCTATCAAGCAGCGGATGTCTTTGTTAGATGAGTTCAATGAGGGTGCTCATGTGTTCATTGTCATTCTGACCACAAAGGTGGGAGGCCTTGGAACTAATCTTATAGGTGCCAACCGTGTTGTGGTCTTTGATCCCGATTGGAATCCATCTACAGATATTCAGGTATGCCATCTCTGTGACATACAAATTGAAGAGGATGGTGAAAATTGTCTTTCACAAGTCTTGTGTTTGGCAGCAGTGGTGGTTTTCACTATGGAATTTGAGAGTCTCTGGTGGTGAATGCTGTGCAGGCTAGGGAACGGGCTTGGCGTATTGGTCAGACACGGGATGTCACTATATATCGCCTTATAACTCGAGGACCAATTGAGGAGAAGATTTATCATAGACAGATCTACAAACATTTCTTGACCAACAAAATTCTTCGAGATCCACAGCAGCGGCGTTTCTTTAAAGCCAGGGATATGAGGGATCTTTTCACCCTCCAAGAAGATGTTCATGTCAGCAAGACCGAAACATCAACCCTGTTTGCAGAAGTTGGTGGAGATGTTCCACTGAGAAAAGATGGCGGATCTGTACAGACTACCAGAAATGTAGGAACAAGTAGGCAGGGAGCTAGAAAACATAGAGGACATGCGGGAAGGGGAGTAGATTTAAAGAGAGAATCAGTGGATGACTTGGATACAGGGGGCACAACCAAGGAACTTGCTGTAGATGAAGAGCCACAAGAAGATGAGTCCCGAATACTGAAGAGCTTATTTGAGGTCAATGGCATTCATGTAAGTTTCTGCATGGTTCCATGGTCCATTATTGTGTTATGTTGCTGCCTTGATATCAGATGCAGCTTTGTCAAATCAGGAGTTTCTTTGTGATCATGGATGTATCCTGTTGTACTTAGTTGAGTCCTATTTTAGTGTGTTATATAGGGTTGTGAAAGACCAGATGAATTGACATACCTGTGTGCATTATTTTTGTGTTGTGAGATAGTCGGCGATGGATCACGATGCAATCCTTGGAGTGCATGAGTCCGAGAAGGTCAAGATAGACCATGAGGCAAGCCAAATAGCAGAGCGTGCAGCCATGGCATTGCAGCAGTCACGGCAGCTGCGCAGCATTGACAGTGTACAAGTGCCCACTTGGACTGGCCGCTCTGGCAGTGCAGGTGCACCTGCAGCACACAGGCACAGGTTTGGCTCCACTTCAATTGCCCGACTAGCTTCTTCATCTTCTGCAGCAAACCAGGAAAAGCCAAGTGATGGACAAGTTGCCATCTGGGCTTCATTGGGGCTGGCAAGGCTGGCTCCTCTCAAGACCTTCTTGCTCGAATGCATCAGCGACATGTTGAATCATCAGGTACAACTTTCAGATAGCAGTCAATGAAGAAGGTGCTTATGTCATTTTGTAACTTTCTGTTTGCATGATTGTCATACTATTGATATAGAGACTTGTCGAATGTCAAATTGTGTTTGCCTTCTACCTTGAGTTGATGTACATATGGGTTTTGTTGGATGTGGAAGTGCTAGGCTCTACCAGTACTGCTAGCAATGTTGGGGTAAGAGGACTAAGTTCCAGCAGATCAGCACGAAGGGTCCAGACATCTGCACAGCCAGAAGTCCTGATCCAGCAGCTGTGTACATTCTTACAGCAGCAGGATGGGGTGGTGGCATCTGCTGATGTTGTTCAACATTTTAAGGACAGAATATCAACACAAGATGTAGCTTTGTTCCGGCAGCTTCTGAAGCAAATAGCAACTTTGCAAAAAGGAACAGGGGAGTCACATTGGGTTCTGAAACCTGAGTACCAAGACAAAACATGATGAATCGATTGTCTTCCCCCTTTTAGTCACAATTTGTTCAGTTTTTATTCCTGTGGTGATTATCTAAGGCTAACAGGTCACGAGTCCTATTGATCCTGTTTGAAGGAGTTGGCAATATACATGGAAATGATGAAGGTAACGAGTATTAACTAAAACTGAAGTGAATTACGTCAGGGATGATGAAGACACTTGGTGCACAAGAAAAGTTCTTTGTTGTGTATGATCTACAAACAACTGGATTTTAGGGTTGTTATTACTCCCTTTATTGACAATGGAAAAATTGTCCCTAACATCACAGAGTAGACACAACTGTAGTATTTGACATCAAAGTGAAAAGCACAGAATACATTACTTGAAAGGCAGTGAAAACCATGGTTGCTTTGTGACAATTCTCACGGCAGTAAATATGACTACAGTCTACTCATCAGCAATCTTCCCAAAATATTGTCAGAGTTTTAACTGTTCCAGTCCCAGTTTCCCTCCAAAGAGCCTTGAAACTGGGGTTCAGCAAAGCATGATAGTGATGAATTACCATATATGGTGAACTGTGCAAGTCTCTCTCCTTACATCAAACAATTGAATTGGAAAAATGATCTTTAAAAGACTTGACTATAGTGTTGGATCTTTGGAGCAATCCCTTGTAACCTACATTCTATGGTGGCACCTCCAATTTCCCAACTCTTATAGAGCTTCATTCAATAAGTTCCTCTAGACTTCCTGCAGAAGAAGACAAGTTTGCTGCCTGGTGCAGACTACATTGAAAAAAACAAATTGGAGAATAACACATCAGTAAGTTGTAAGAGGAAGGAGCACATGATCTGTCTGATAATCATGGTTCCATCCCCATGACCTTAAGACACCAGGTCAAAGATGAACATTGCATCTTTGACAGAAAGAAGACAAAAAAGAAACAGGGAGCTAGCAATAACTGCTAAAACAACTCATCAAATACCAACAACTAGCATGGATTATACTGCCTTCAAAGTGCAAATAGTGAGAGAGCCAGAAATACATTACCATCATGTGAAAGTTAGCAAGGCCAGGGTCTTCATCAGTTCAAGTCATACCTTGCATTGAAATTGCTTCACACTCTGCATTTACAGTACGCTAAGAACCAAAGAGATGGTTTGCAAGAACACACAAAATACTCTATAATCTATATTTTTCAAGTGGACTTTGAGTAAGTGGCAATCTTCACAAACTGGTTACAGAACGCACGGAATCAAAAAATGAATACGGCTCTTAAGAGCTCGAAATTGTTGATTGCCAAAGTCTGCTTGGGGAATTGCGCCTGCAGCGATGGATACCTTGTTAATAGGTCTCGACAATGCTGAATTGCGTCAACGAGTCCATCGATAGTTTGCAAATGGGCAGCATTCGCGTTTCGTTCGTCAATGCAGGAATCTGCAAACCTGGCGAAATCTGGAGGCGACATACGTAAGTATGTAGATGCTTGTCGCACAGCCGATGACCACCTCCTTTTCCAGAAGAGGTTGCTCAAACTCTTCGCACTGGGTTGTCTTCGTAGACACCATTGAAATAGCTCGCCGACTGTGCCAAGGAGAAATGGCGTACCCCAAATCAAGGAATCTGATTCCGCACAAGTTTCCCGATACATTTGCCAATCTTCCAAAGTTTTGATCTGGTCTTCCAAATCGTTGATCTGGCCTTTCAAGCTTTTATTCTCGCCTTCCAAATCTTTGATCTGGCCTTTCAAGCTTTTATTCTCGCCTTTCAAGTCTTTGATCTGGCCTTCCAAATTTTTGATCTGGCGTTCCAAGCTTTTATGCTGGCCTTCCAAGCTTTTGCTCTCACGCTCCCAACCATGCATGCATCTTTCGAGAACAAGAATGCGTGACAGCAGATCTTCATCGCCACCTGTAGCCATGGGTCCACACAAGGCGAAATTGCACCGCAAAGCTCTCCGCACTCAAAGCTTATAACACTCTGTCCTCGAAAGCTGCAAAATCCTCCTTCTGGAAATCATGCACATCACAGTAGTTTACTCACAGAAACAACATCTAGTGCGATGCCAAAGAAAAGAAAAATCTTGGCTCATCATGTTTGAGCGATACCAACGAAAAAAAAACAAATATGACGCTTCATGTGTGCGCGATGCTAAAAGAAAATTGAAATAACAACACAACATACACACAGAGACACACGCACGAAAGAGAGAGCGAGAGAGAAGACTGAGGTGCTCGTTTGACAACGAGAGCCAAAAAAGTGGCGTTTTACAAAAGTGCAAAAATCAAAGCATTTTACCCTGATTTTTTTCTTCACTTGTGTTAATTTTGTGTCCTTGGGGTGTACGTTAAGTACTTCCCACCGGCCTCAATTTTCAATTTGTGCGAAAATTCAAATTATTTCTTGCAAATTCAACATCACCAAAATTTGAGAAAGAATTCCCAAATTATTTTTTAAAATCTTTATAAATAACCAGATTTCCATAATAGATCAATGAGTTACCCAAAAATATGTAAAGATTTTTTTTCTCCTTTGATAATATAATAAATAACAGCTAGATTATTGACAATGGGCACTTTGGTTATATCACAAAGTTGAGAAAACAACTCCCAACTCCCATTTCTCTCTTCAGTTTTTTCTGTTTTATTATGCAGTTGTCTCTGAAGTTTTGGAATATCTGGAGCCAAAGTGGCAATCGTGTGTAGGAAAATGAGTAAAAATGGAAATTATCATTTAATAGAAAGTTAATGAAACGTGACTATAAACTAAACATCAAACACAAATCTTGAATCATCCTTCAATGTTTTTTGGCTACTTACTAAAAAACCAAATGCATCAAAGAGGCAATTTTGGCTTTAAAAAACCTCAAAAACTAAATTTTTTGCACTTTTGGCTACAGAAACTTTAATAAGAAACTTATATTTGAATCTTTGAAACAAAAAACAAACTAAGAACACCATATGGTTGATCCATTTGTTAGAGGGAGTCAAGTCTATGGGCTTCATTATATTTTGTTCCCACATTTTATCCAACAAAAGGTTAATTAAAGCAAAGAAATGAAAACAAAATTTTCACTTTTTTCCTGATATTCACAATTGTTAAAGCTTCAAAGTCGAACAAGGCATAACAAAAGAAAAACTTGTTTCCTTTCCTTTCCATTAAAAAATCTAATATGTTATACACAAAGCAAATTGTTTTGGCATGGTATTCTCATGACAAAGGTTTATCTCTTTGTATTATTTGTTCATATAAGGTAAATCTATAAAAGCAAAGGAGGTCAATAATATGTAAACCTATTTGCTAAGAAAAGAGATATGTTTGTAATTCTCGTTCATCCATACATAAAGCAAGAAAGAAATATTAAGCAAGATAAACATGATTATATGCATTACATGAATTTTTCAAAATAATAATGATACATTAATTACAACTTAATCTTTTATATGGGACAAGTATATAGGGGGGCTAATTTGTTAAAATTAATATAACCACCCAATATTCAAAATGACATAATTTGCCATTCCAACTTGGGGATAATTTTAGTTTTGATGTAAATCCTTTCCAACCCTTGGGAAACAAAAAATGATTCAAAATTTCACATGTGACAACATCCTATTTCATGAGTGGATCACTAAAAAGCATAAAAAATCCTGGCTATCTAATGGATGAAAAACACTTCATCTATTATCAAACCAAACTTTTATTCACCTTTAAACCTAATTTCCATCATTAGTCCAATTTCCCACTAACCTCATAACTCTAACGAAGGTTAGGAAATCATCCACAATGAGTGAGCTTGACCCCATCATCTTGTCAGAATACTTAGAGATAATTCTTCATCTAGAAATAGTTGTCATTTTCAACCATTATTCCTCCAATCCCATGAACCTCATCACATGATTGGCGTTAGGAATTCATCCACAAGGAGAGAGCTTGACCCCATGATCTTCTCCAAATAATTTTGAGACAATTGTTCATCTAGAAAAAAACTTGTCAATTTTATTCACTATTCATCCAATCCCATGAAGCCGATCACATGATTGGGGCTAGGAGTTCATCTACGAGGAGAGAGCTTGAACCCATCATCTTCTCCAAATACTTTAGAGACAATTGTTCATCCAGAAAAACACTTGTCAATTTTAATCTTTATTCATCCACGAGGAGCAAGGTTGACCCCATTATCTTCTTAGAATATAGTTAGAGACAATTTTTCATCCAGAAAACAAAACTTTGTCAATTTTAATTCATTAATTCATCCAATCCCATGGACCTCATCACATGATTGGGTCAAGAAATTCATCCATGAGGATGGTTAGCCATGTTCATAATGCTCTTCTTCGTGACAATCTTGTGCTCCCGCCGCATGCTCTCATCGATGGCGGTGGTGTCGCACACAAGCTTCCTTCCTCGAACGATGCTGCGTTTGTCTCTCGTGAGATTTGTCGCTCGCCTCCGATCTCTCTCTCTCTCTCTCTCTCTCTCTCGCAGGGAGAAAATCGCATGTGCTGTGCACGAACGCGAAGGATGCGAGGTGCGGAGCACAGTGAGAAAGGGATGGATTTGATGAAGGGGAGGAGAGAAACCCAGGTTGGGTGAAAGGCACAAAAACACAGAGAGAGAGAGATAGAGAGAAGAGAAATCCGGAGAGACAGAGGAAGGTGAGGGAAAGTCTGGAGGGAGTTATGGGGAGTAGTGGTGATGGACTATTGGAGAAGCAAGAGCAACAAGACGAGGCGCTGCTGTCCAGTCTCGGCGTGACGTCGGCGAATCCGGAGGATATTGAGAGGACACTTCTGGCTCAGGTTCGTGTGGGGTTTTTGGTCTGTGGTTTATTGTTTTGGTCTGGGTTGGATTTGTGAGTTGCGGGAAGATGGTTTTTGTGTTTGGGTTCCAGGCTTTGTGTGTATTTGGGCGATTGGGTTTGTTGCTAAAATTGTGCAGATCGTGGATCTAATGGGGTGCTAGAGAGAATTGGGGTTGTAGGAGTAGTGGGTTTGGGGAGGATGGAAGAACAGGGGTGGTAGATAGAAGGTTTTTGAAGGGAGAATTTAGGGTTTACGTGAAGAATGTGTTTTCATTGCGAGCAGGTGAAGCTTAAGGTGCAGAATGGGGGTTGTGGAGTAGTGGGTTATGCGAGGATGGAAGAACTGGGGAGCGGGGGTTAAGTGGAGGTTTTGAAGGAAGGATTCAGGTTTACCGGAAAAGAAGTTGTGTTTTGGATGTGAGCAGGTGAAGCAGAAGGTTCTGATTAGTGAGATTGAATCGGGGAAGCGAGAGGAAGGGGAAGATGGAGAGGAGGAAGAAGAAGAAGATGGGGGGGTTGCTGAAGTTGTGGATGTGGATGGATTGAGTATTGGGTTGTCGGATCGACGGAGTCGTTTGCAGCGGAGCTTGGCAGCTTTGGATCGGGAAATTGCTGCAGTTGCTGATGGTGCATATGTGTTTGAGCAAGGGTTTGGTGAGGAAGCGGAGAATAATGCAGTGGGCAGCTTGGAGCAGGATGCAGCTGGTCATCAGAAGGGCAAGGGAGTTTTGCAAGGACTCCGGGTGAATACAGAAGCCATGAATAATGGAGTGGTACTGCACCGAGCTTTAGCTAATGATCGATTGAAAAGCTTGCTTAGGAAAAGAAAACAACTTTCTGGAGAACTTGAAGCCCTAGAACCTAGTGATGAAGATGAGGACAGGTTGCAGAGTCTAGTGGCAGAAGCCACAGGAAATTCTCGAGTTGTGCAAGCTAGGAGGAGTGAGGTTGAAGTGGTGATATTACCATCTGCAAGCAAAAGCACTGCAAAAAAGAAGAAGGCAGTCTCGTTCCTTGAAGATGGCAATTTGGATGCAGCTTTGGATGATGCAGCTTCAGGGTTAGTAGAAACTGTAAGCATAAGCTTCCACACCAGTGTTGCTCTCACCTATTGATAGTGCTTGGTTAGATTTGTGCCTTCACCACAACACAAGCTAAGAGTGCAAGTAGAAATGCTGCAATGTTTTTGTATTATGTATGGCTTCAAACACACCAGAGCTGCTGAAGAAGGACAATTTTAGGGTTTGAAGCTCATGGAATTTTGTATTGCCTGGAGCTTGAACATTGGAATTGTTGTTTTGTGAAGATTTTTTTCGGTGGTGGGAATATGGGGGGGTTTTGTGACCAGGCAAAAGTACCTTGGCTTTGCAGGAACGTGACAGATTGATACGCACTGGCAAGCTTACACCTTTTCACCAAGTGAAAGGCTTTGAGCGTCGTGTTCAAAGTGTTGCATCAAGATCTGATGCACGCATTCTAAGCACAAACAGGGAGGAGGATGAGCATCGCAGTAGACAATCCATTGCTAAAGTAGCTGCTTCATTGGCTGCCATTGCTGAATCTAGGCCATCCACTCAATTGCTTGATGCATCCCAGCTGCCTGACTTGGAACCTCCAACACGTGAATTCAGACGGTTACGGACACCTCTCAAGAGCCAAGCTGGCAAAGATGAAGATGGGGAGAAAACCAAAGTCCAAAAAAAGAGAGAAAAGAGGAGGAGACGTAGACCACTGCCTGAGAAAAAGTGGAGAATGAGACAGGATCTTTCAAGTGATGAGACTACAGAGGTTGATGAAGAGGATGGTAACAGCAGCTCCTCTTCTCTTGCATTCTTTCGTCTTGGTTGCTGATTGGATGGTTAAATGACAGTGTTTGCTTCCTTGTGAAATTCACTTGTTTGTGCTTTTTTAGAGACTGGGGCATGGAACCAATTTGAGCTAGCATTGAGGATGTGGTTCCTGTTCTCAATCTGTGCACCTTTACCAAGTTTAGGTCAAGGAAATGTGTAACCATGGACTGCTACTATCTTCCAGAGAGCTGGACAGAGGATGAGGATGGCCACCCAAAGAAACGGTCTCAGGCGCACCTTAATGTGAAAGCAGAGAACATTGAAGAAGGCTCTGCAGAGGAAGCAATCATTGAGGTTGAGGATGTAGTACTTGATGGCGGGCTCAAGGTACCAGCAACAGTTTATGACAAACTCTTTGACTATCAGAAGACTGCGGTGAAGTGGATGTGGGAATTGCATTGTCAAAAGGCAGGCGGAATCATAGGTGATGAAATGGGCCTTGGAAAAACAATTCAAGTGATTGCATTTCTTGCAGGTCTACACAACAGTGGCATGTATACACCGAGTATTGTGATATGCCCTGTCACACTTCTTCAGCAGTGGAAGCGAGAAGTGCGGAAGTGGTATCCTGCTTTAAGTGTGGAGGTTTTGCATGACTCAGCAGCTGTGCTGTCACGAACAAAGGGATGCAAAGCAAAGAATGTCAAAACCAAGGGAGGATCAGATCAGGAGTATGAAGATGATGAAACTGATGAAAGCGAAGGGGAGGAGAAGAGAGGCGTGGCAATACGTAAAGAGAACAGGTGGGATGCAATGATTGACAAAGTGGCGGGCTCAGACTCTGGCTTGTTGATCACAACTTATGAACAATTGAGGATTGTTAGAGAGAAGTTGTTGGATATCAACTGGGGTTATGCAGTTCTGGATGAGGGGCACCGGATACGCAACCCAGATGCAGAGATAACCTTGGTTTGCAAGCAATTGCAAACCGTACATCGTATCATTATGACGGGTGCGCCAATTCAAAACAAGCTTACAGAGCTATGGTCACTCTTTGACTTTGTATTTCCGGGAAAGTTAGGGGTCTTGCCTGTATTTCAGTCTCAGTTTGCTCTGCCTATCGCCATTGGTGGCTATGCAAATGCCACCCCACTACAGGTATCGACAGCGTATCGATGTGCAGTGGTGCTTCGTGACCTAATAATGCCCTATATGCTGAGGCGCATGAAGTCGGATGTGGATGCACAGCTTACCAAGAAAACCGAGCATGTCTTGTTTTGTAGTCTAACAGATGATCAGCGTGCAGCATATCGAGCATTTCTTGCCAGTTCAGAAGTTGAGCAAATTTTCAACGGAAGCCGAAACTCACTGTACGGCATTGACATATTACGGAAGATTTGTAATCATCCTGATCTTTTGGAGAGAGAGCACAGTTCTCAACATCCTGATTATGGCAATCCGGAGCGAAGTGGAAAGCTTAAAGTATTGGTGCAGGTTCTTGATTTATGGAACACTCAAGGCCATCGGGTACTCCTATTCACACAAACACAGCAGATGCTGGATATCATAGAAAACTATGTAATCTCCAAGGGCTTTGTATATCGTCGAATGGATGGATCCACACCTATCAAGCAGCGGATGTCTTTGATAGATGAGTTCAATGAGGGTGCTCATGTGTTCATCTTCATTCTGACTACAAAAGTGGGAGGCCTTGGAACTAATCTTATAGGTGCCAACCGTGTTGTTATCTTTGATCCTGATTGGAATCCATCTACAGATATTCAGGTATGCCATCTCTGTGACATATAAATTGAAGAGGATAGTGAAAATTGTCTATTACAAGTCTGTGTTTGGCAGCAGTGGTGGTTTTCACTATGGAATTTGAGTATCTCTGGTGGTGAGTGCTGTGCAGGCTAGGGAACGGGCTTGGCGTATTGGTCAGACACGGGATGTCACTATATATCGCCTTATAACTCGAGGAACAATTGAGGAGAAGATTTATCATAGACAGATCTACAAACATTTCTTGACCAACAAAATTCTTCGAGATCCACAGCAGCGGCGTTTCTTTAAAGCCAGGGATATGAGGGATCTTTTCACCCTCCAAGAAGATGTTCATGCCAGCAAGACCGAAACATCAACCCTGTTTGCAGAAGTTGGTGGAGATGTTCCACTGAGAAAAGATGGCGGATCTGTACAGACTACCAGAAATGTAGGAACAAGTAGGCAGGGAGCTAGAAAACATAGAGGACATGCGGGAAGGGGAGTAGATTTAAAGAGAGAATCAGTGGATGACTTGGATACAGGGGGCACAACCAAGGAACTTGCTGTAGATGAAGAGCCACAAGAAGATGAGTCCCGAATACTGAAGAGCTTATTTGAGGTCAATGGCATTCATGTAAGTTTCTGCATGGTTCCATGGTCCATTATTGTGTTATGTTGCTGCCTTGATATCAGATACAGCTTTGTCAAATCAGGAATTTCTTTGCTATCATGGATGTATCCTGTTGTACTTAGTTCAGTCCTATTTTAGTGTGTTATATAGGGTTGTGAAGACCAGATGAATTGACATACCTGTGTGCATTATTTTTGTGTTGTGAGATAGTCGGCGATGGATCACGATGCAATCCTTGGAGTGCATGAGTCCGAGAAGGTCAAGATAGACCATGAGGCAAGCCAAATAGCAGAGCGTGCAGCCATGGCATTGCGGCAGTCACGGCAGCTGCGCAGCATTGACAGTGTGCAAGTGCCCACTTGGACTGGCCGCTCTGGCAGTGCAGGTGCTCCTGCAGCACACAGGCGCAGGTTTGGCTCCACTTCAAATGCCCGACTAGCTTCTTCATCTTCTGCAGCAAACCAGGCAAAGCCAAGTGATGGACAAGTTGCCATCCGGGCTTCATTGGGGGGTCTTGCAGGAAGCTCAGCTGGCAAGGCTGTATCCTCTCAAGACCTTCTTTCTCGAATGCATCAGCGACATGTTGAATCATCAGGTACAACTTTCAGATAGCAAGCAATGAAGAAGGTGCTTGTCATTTTGCAATTTTCTGTTTGCATGATTGTCTTACTATTGATAAAGAGACTTGTTGAGTGTCAGATTGTGTTTGCCTTCTACCTTGAGTTGATGTACTTATGGGTTTTGTTGGATGTAGGTGCTGGGGAAGTACTAGGCTCTACCAGTACTGCTAGCAATGTTGGGGTAAGAGGACTCAGTTCCAGCAGATCAGCACGAAGGGTCCAGACATCTGCACAGCCAGAAGTCCTGATCCGGCAGCTGTGTACATTCTTACAGCAGCAGGATGGGGTGGTGGCATCTGCTGATGTTGTTCAACATTTTAAGGACAGAATATCAACACAAGATGTAGCTTTGTTCCGGCAGCTCTTGAAGCAAATAGCAACTTTGCAAAAAGGAACAGGGGGGTCACATTGGGTTCTGAAACCTGAGTACCAAGACAAAACATGATGAATCGATTGTCTTCCCCCTTTTAGTCACAATTTGTTCAGTTTTTATTCCTGTGGTGATTATCTAAGGATAACAGGTCAGGAGTCCTATTGATCCTGTTTGAAGGAGTTGGCAATATACATGGAAATGATGAAGGTAACGAGTATTAACTAAAACTGAAGTGAATTACGTCAGGGATGGTGAAGACACTTGGTGCACAAGAAAAGTTCTTTGTTGCGTATGATCTACAAACAACTGGATTTTAGGGTTGTTATTACTCCCTTTATTGACAATGGAAAAATTGTCCCTGACATCACAGAGTAGACACAACTGTAGTATTTGACATAAAAGTGAAAAGCATGGGATACATTACTTGAAAGGTAGTGAAAACTTGGGTTGCCTTGTGACAATTCTCATGGGCAGTAAATAAGACTACAATCTACTCATCTGCAATCTTCCCAAAATATTGTCAGAGTTTTAACTGTTCCAGTCCCAGTTTACCTTCAAAGAGCCTTGAAACTGGGGTTCAGCAAAGCATGATAGTGATGAATCACCATATATGGTGAACATGGTGACTGTGCAAGTCTCTCTCCTTACATCAAACAATTGAATTGGAAAAATGATCTTCAAAAAACTTGACTATAGTGTTGGATCTTTGGAGCAATCCCTTGTAACCTACATTCTATAGTGGCACCTCCAATTTCCCAACTCTTATAGAGCTTCATTCAATAAGTTCCTCTAGACTTCCTGCAGAAGAAGACAAGTTTGTTGCCTGGTGCAGACTACTTTGAAAAAAACACATTGCAGAATAACACATCAGTAAATTGTAAGAGGAAGGAACACATGATCTGTCTGATAATCATGGTTCCATCCCCATGACCTTAGACACTAGGTCTAAGATGAACATTGCATCTTTGACAGAAAGAAGACAAAAAAGAAACAGGGAGCTAGCAATACCTGCTAAAACAACTCATCAAATACCAACAACTAGCATGGATTATACTGCCTTCAAAGTGCAAATTAGTAAGAGAGCCAGAAATACATTACCATCATGTGAAAGTTAGCAAGGCCAGGGTCTTCATCTCTTCAAGTCATATCTTGCATTGAAATTGCTTCACACTCTGCATTTACAGTACGCTAAGAACCAAAGAGATGGCTTGCAAGAACACACAAAGTACTCAAAATTCTGACCCATTGTGCATACAAAGTTAAAAGATAAAAACATGAACCATGATAATGAACAATCATGAAGAGTTTCATGCTGGTCAAAATCTATCAACTATCAAGAGCATATCATGAACAACTGCAAGCATTCCAAGATTTTTGGGGGAAATTTTGCTGAATATTGCTGAGTACGTGAGCACATCACATAGTCTCTCTTTGTGAAGGTTTTGGAATCCGGGGAGGTGCTCCAAGTTTCTCTCTGATTAATTCATCATCATCTGACTCATCACTTCCCTCTACTTCTCCATTCTCATTTGGAAGTCCACTCTGCTGTGCGGCGTCTGTTGCATCATGGGCTTCACCTACATTAGATTTTGAAAAGCAATGCTTGTCAGTGCTACAAACTTTATCAGCAACAAAGTAAAACACCATACAGTAGAGCACCTTCTAATTTTAGTGCCCACAAAAAACTCCTTACAAAATTTTGACTTTCTGGCAACATCAACTAAGGATCCATCATAAACCAAAATTGAAGGGCTTGCAACCTTTGATTTCCTATGAGAAGAACCATGTCCAAGATGTGAACCAAACTCTCAATATTTGCAGTTGCAAAGGATCCACAAGCAAACATTGCTGATGGTCTGATTGTGTTATGAGAAACATTGCTGTCAACATGTTTATGATGTTCATGCTTTGTGAAAGATAGCATGCAACTTTCTTCTGGAACGATGTGGTCTGTGGTCTGCATAAGACTTCGTCAAATCATGGCCAAAGAAGGCAACAGGGTCCAATCTTGGGGACCTTTGTGGTTTTTCCATCAGATTGTGTGCAGATAGATCCTTTGGTGGTTCACAAAACAATGATGCAGCAGAGCCAAGATGACATTCTTCACATGAAACACAAAAGAAATCCAAACCCTAAGAGCAGCTCACCTGGAGCAAGCCGGGACTTTTTTTGTTTTTGCTTCTCCTTTTTCTTCTGTCGCTTTGCTCGCTTCTTGGCAGTTCTTTCCTCAGCAGCACGGTTGCGCTCTTCTCGCCGTTTTTGAAACTCCTGCTCTGTTGTTCTTTGCAGATAATCAGCCTCCATGCGTGCAAGCCTGTCTTGCTCTCTCCGCCGCATTTGGCGATACTGGAAAAAAATCCCCCGCTGTGTCTGATTAATCACAAGCTCTTCTATACCAACCAACACTTCAAAGGGAAGGAGATCCATGAGCTCCTGGAAAGGATCTTCATGCCACGAAAGATGGAAACTAAGTAAGATGGCAGAACATAATCAAACCTGATGAAAGTCGCCTGAACCTGAGCCCGCCGAGCTGCCTGAAGTGTTGCTAATACGCACAGGCACCTGTTCGCTAATTCGTCGCAGCTTCACCTCCAAATCCTCGTCATCCCGCGGCCTCGTTGCTACCTCTCCCCCGCCAGTGTACTCCACAATCTCCCCTCCAGCTCCTCTTCCTCCTCCTTGCGCAACAGCCACAATCTGCGTGTTGTTACCATCTCCCCCCTCTCCCCCTGCTAGTGCCACAATCTGTGTGTTCCCATCTGTATAAGTCTGCGAGGTTGTGTACCTTGGCATTGCTTCTCTCTACCTCTCTCTCTCTCTCTCAGACCTGCTGAATCGAACACTGTAAAGCCTGAACCCTAAACCTCAAGCCCTTAACCTCGTTCCTAACGTTTCAAGCTATCCATCTACCAAGATTCTTCAATGTTCTCTCTCATCATGCTTGCAAGTACATGCCAAAAGGAGCAGCAGCACCATCAGCCCCTAGTGTTGAGAGGCTTCTTGCTACAAGCATGCTGGTAACCAAACTCTCTCAGACAGCAGCATCCAGACGAGAAACCTCCCAAGCGTTTTTGGATTCTAACTGTGCGAGCGATAGCTCACTATATCACTGCAGACAACCGATTGACGCGAAGGAATGTGGGCTCAATGAGGACAATTGTTTTAAAGCTCCCTCCCCAACATACACATTTCCAAAAGCACATCGCGCATCAACCAAAGCATTCTCTGCAGTCTCGAAACCTTGCAACCCTAAAAACACTGGTGAACACGTCGAACCCCCCTGCAACCCTAAAAACACGCCCAAGCAAGTGCGCTCTTGAGTCCTCTTCGTCGTCTCTGCTTCTAAGGGGGACCCTACGAAACGATGGGTACATAGGGTAATAAACATGCCCTCCACCGAACGTTGCCCGGTAACCGAACTGCCCTTTTTACACAAGTTTTCATTTTGGTCCTCGATTTTCAGGAATTTCCGCCACGTGTCACTCTGAGCAGGTTCCTCCCCTCACTTAACATTAAAATATTCGCTATTTAACATGGCATGCCACCTAGGATGCCACCTAGATTTTTCATTCAGAACTGACTTAAAAACATAACATCAAGTGTGAATGCACCACCATTAGGGCCAGAGTGAACCAGCACCCACCAGTGCATTTTGGACTGGATGCCTGCTATGACAATTTAAAGTATGATGTGATATATATACAGAATTCATCCAAAAATTCAAAACTTTCCACAGAACTCATGCAAATCATCCAACATACTTTCCAAGACATTTCCCACCAAAATTCATCCAAAAACTTTAACCAAAAAACTTTCATCCACGAAATTCCAGGAACTTTCCACAGTTATTCATCCAAACTACCCAAAAAACATTCCAAAAAACATCCCAAAACTACTTTTCCACAGAAATTCATCCACAAACTTTCCAGCAGAATTCATCCAAACCATCCCAAACTTTTCCGGAGAAATTCATCCAAACACTTTCCAGGAGAGAATCCATCCAAACCGTCCACAAACTTCCAAAAAAATTCCCTCCAGAGATTCATGCAAACCATCCACAGACTTCCAGAAACTTTTCACAGAGTTCATCCAGATCTCTGCTTCAATGAGCGCCCCATAGAGCAGCGCAGCGGCTCCTCCTGCGTTGCTGGTGCTTTGGTTTCTGCTTCTTTGCGATCTCTGCGGACAAGAAAGAAGAAGAGGAAGATCGCGTAGAGAAGAAAGAAGAAGAAGAGGACGGAGGAGGAAGAGGAAGAGGAGAACAAGGGGAGGGAAGTTGGACAGCAGGTTTTTGAAGAGATCTCGGGTTTATTGGATGCCGATGTGGGGACGGTGGGGGCTGTGGATGCCCCTAGACTGCTACAACAGGAGTTGTTGCGGAGGATCATTGTCTCTAAACTGGCGATCTTCTTCTTCTTCTTCTTCGGTTCTTTTGCTGCTGCCGCTGTTGCTCCTGGTATTGTCGGCGACGGCTACTATCGCCCCCTGCTCTTCATTCGTTGATCCTGTGCATATCTGCTGCACTAGGTTGGATCCAACCTATGTGAACTTGCAACCTTGCAGCTAGGCAAAGCGCAGGTAGGCGGGGGCTGTGGCTTCATCTTTAGCTTGGTTGAATTTGCGGTGAATGGGAGATGTTTCTTAAGAGGTTTTGCGTTTCTGCTGTTTCGGGTGCAGTCGGCTTCGCTTTGTTGCAGCCGGCCGGACGCTGGTGGTGCTGGTGGTGCTGGTGGTAGTAGGAGTGGAGTTCATAACGGAGGGAGATTTTGCGGGCCGTGTTCCGGTGGCGCTGGCGGTAGTAAGAATCTGGAATTGATCGTTCATAACAACTCCGAGAGGCAGTTGTTTTACTAATCTGAATTGAGCCTTGAATAGAATAGCGGAGATTTTTTCTTGGAATAATAGGAATCTGCTCTCTTTTCGACCGAAACTGTAGTGGCTTATAAGTCTTGATCCGAGCTTTTGCAAGAATTGACATTTGCCATAACTTTCGTTTTGCCATTCAGAGCAGTTTTGGTGGCTCCTTCTTTTTTTAAGCTTATAGGGAGACACAGTGGATATATATATAGAGAGGTTCTCAGTTCATGCAGGTTGCTTTCTGTTTCTTTTGTTTGCAGATTGATTGAATCTAGCAGTAGACCTGGTATGCCAAACCTGCCAAGACTGAGATGGCAAATAATTCAGTGCAAGATTTGGCATCACTTCCAAAGAAGAAGGTAGCATCAAATTCCTGGATGTTGCTTGATGTTAAGGGAGAGCCAATGCAGCTGGAAGTGGACAAGTATGCCATCATGCATCGAGTTGGCATTCATGCTCGCGACCTACGCATTCTGGATCCCCTCCTGTCATATCCATCCGCAATTCTGGGTCGTGAGCGTGCCATTGTCCTTAATCTTGAGGTGAGATCGGTCTTCTCCTCCATACCCACACTTATTGGAGCCACTATAAAGTTTATAAAAAATGGTACGGGCATCATATGCTCAGCAGCACAAGTGCCTCGCTCTTGCCTGATATATATGGACTTAATATCCATCAAGTCTGACAATTCACAGCATGTTAATGATGGGGGAGACTACCTCATTCAGTAAGTGAAGTGCAAAATATGATTTGACTATGACTCAGAAGTATGATCGGATGTTGTCCTCATTTTGATATGCTATGCCAATATGCTAAAAGAGTTCAATGGGGCAAGGATTTTTCTCTTGCCCTCATTTTGTATAGTGTTTCAGTTCTCTGCTTCACCAGAGAGAGCATTGCTTTAAGAGCACCTGTGCAGGCCACATAACAGGATAATTCCCATTGGGTATGATGTCACACTTATGCTTAACAGCATATTAGGGCTTCATGCAACCTTGCAATGTGTTATTGCAGGTTGTACTAGTGTTGAGAACTTCCAGGTATCTCAGAAGTGTCTAGCAGGACTGTATATCAGAGTTATACACTTGTGCACAAAATTCCTTGTAGCAATGCAAGGGCAGTCTAGGTATCACACGTGATACCTCTGTTGGGAGGAGGATCTTGGTTTTCATTGTTGAAGCTGGTGGTAGAATCTTTAAGTAAAGAATTCATTTGTGATTGTGTACTTACTTTGTCAATCTTGGTTTGGACAGCATATAAAGGCCATAATAACAGCAGAAGAGGTACCTTCTCAGTCTTACTTTCTTGACTTAATTTGGCACATTTCATAGAGTTTGCAGGCATATCCCAACTACTGCATTCCTGTAAGAGTTGACTTGATGACTAGTATCAGGGTCTTGCAATTGGCAGACATTTCTCATTAGCAATAGACCCACATTTCAGAGCAGATGCACAAAGGCAAGCACAGAATGAATGTGTTCAGGGAATGTCAATATATCAGTCTCCATGTTCTGGAAGCAGAGAGCTGTCCCCTCATTGAGGTCTCCCCTGGATTGCCAACTCTTTTGTGTTTCTAATACCATTCCTGTGAAGAAAATTTGAAACCTTCTCAGCAACAGTTTTATTCTAACCAGTGCAAATGCACATCATACCTCAAGGTTTAGTTTCATTAATGAACATATATTTTCTGTCTCATGTAGTTGCAGTGGTCAGTTTCTCTCTTGTTCATATGGAAAAGTTATAAAGACTTTATAAGAGCCCATTCCAAGGTGGGCTATGAAGAAACTCAAAATCTCTATTTGAACTAGGGGAGCCTGACAAAGGTTTACTGACAGAGGTTATTTTTCAATCTTGCATGTTTGATATGTCATCCGATCTCAAGATGGGAAATTGTGGGGATCCTTGTGCAGGTCCTATTGCGAAACCCAAGAGATGAAAATGTAAAACCTTTCGTAGAAGAGCTGTGCAGGCGTCTGCCTGTGAATGGTGTTTCTGATCACTTGGGTTTGAACGAATATGAGGGTGAGGGTAAAGAGTTGGAGAAAAGTGGCATGGGTAATTCTTGGAGTCCTCGAATCCAAGACCATAATGACAGTGTGCCAGGGTCAGATGGTGCGTTTACTGAGGAGCACAGATGTGTCATGTGTAGCAAGAGTAAATTGATGCTAATGTGATTGTTTCAATACATCACATGTACAGAAGGTATATTGGAGACAGTTTGCCCACAGGAATGAGCTCTATACTGTCTCCAGTATAAGAGGGAACAGAATAGAACATATTGGTGTTGCAGTCTTGCTTAGATTGTGATTTTTCAACCTTGAGACGACTGATGAGTAGTCCTGGGGCTGTATCAGTACCACCATTTGAGTTCCGGGCACTCGAGGTGGCACTAGAAGCAATCTGCAGCTTCCTGGAGGCACGCACAAAAGATTTGGAGTCTACTGCTCACCCAGCTTTGGATGCATTAACAAAAAAGGCATGTATAAAAATCCTCTGTACCCTTTTGTAAGGGTCAATGACCATGGTTGTACTGTGGGCAGAAACAACCCTATTGCACCTGATTACAATGTAGTGCAGGTGTCATTACATCTCACTGTACTGATATTTAATGCTTTAACAGTGATATGCTGTATTCTGTGTGCTACCGACATGTCAATTGATTTGAGTTTGCAGCCACTTTAATGTATCCTTGAATGAATGTTTGAAGTTGCCTTGGCCACTGATGTTTGATTGAGGTTTGGAAGTGGCCTGCATGCAGGTCAGCAGTCGTAATCTGGATCAAGTGAGGAAAATGAAGAGTGCCATGACCAGGTTAACTGCCCGAGTGCAAAAGGTAGTGCTTGTATTTTGTGTTTGACATAGAGGTTTTGTATCAAGGAGTGTATCTGGCGGTAAACATGCAGAAGTTGTGAGTAGCATTCTGTTTGTAGCATGGAAATCTTGGGAATTTCCCTATTGTGACATGGGTTTCCTTATATCTCCCATCTTGCAGATTGATTTTGCTATATGTAGATGAGGTATTGGAGAAACTTGTAGTCCTAGATGTGAACATGAGCCAAGAGGATCCTGGAATACATGTGAAATACATGAGGTGGCCACTGTTTGTCACAGGTGAGGGATGAGCTTGAGCAGCTGCTAGATGATGATGATGATATGGCAGACCTTTTTCTTTCCCGGAAAGCACTTGGAGCTGTATCCCCAGCTGTAAGTTTGGCTGCACCTAACTGGGCCCCAACATCTCCAACTATTGGTTCTCGTGTATCGCGGGTGAGCAAAGCAAGCACAATCGCAAGCTATGCTCATGGGACTGGTACTGGGGCAGATGATGTCGAGGAGCTCGAGATGTTGCTTGAGGTGCGGCTGTCGAGAATGACATTCTCTTTGGTTACTTGGCTCTCTGATTGGTCACTAGAGGTTTATGATTTTTATGTCTTCTCATTTCTTTTATCTTCTGATTTTCTTTGGTCACTTGATATTTTTTTGGCAGTATCTCTCTGTGATCACATTGTGATGCTATAGACTTTGGGTCTTTATTGCAGAGTATTTTCTTCTGTTTTGTTGTTCTCTGGAGCATGGGTTATTCTTACACAGCATATCCTTTCCTCTGTTTTCTTGCCTTATGCTATAATAACTGTGAGCTGATTCCCTCAATATCTCTATACTAGCAGGCTGGTGGTTGATGCAGTTAAGCATAAATGTACCTTCTCTTCTGTGAACTGCTTATGCATGATCATGGAGCTGCAATGGATGAGTTCTTCTCACCTCATTCAATATCTGTTGAGAAAATTTTGGATGGCTAAATCTGATTTATGGGATTTGCAGGCCTACTTCATGCAGATTGATGGAACTCTGAATAAACTCACTACAGTTGAGTGCTTTTATCTTTTTTTCACAGTTTTAGTCCTTTGGACCAAAAAGTACCGTAATGCAGCAGTTCATGGGTTTGTATAGAACCATTTTTGCACTATTTGTGAAGTTATGCACAAGTGCACTTACTGTTGACAAGTCATTTCAGATCTCATGCATTGCATCGAAATTGTTTTCATGACTCTGCATTAGAATGCCTGGAGACAAATTTCCTGTTTCTGTCAACAGTTAAAAGGGGCATAATATGGGTTCAGCTGCACTGGTTATGAATGGCAGCTGGGTGGCTTTTAAGTTTTGTATTCTGCTTGCAGCTACGTGAGTACATTGATGACACCGAGGATTACATCAATATCCAGGTGCTTGATCTTGAAACATTTGTGGCTTTTAAGATATTGTCAGAATTTAGTAAAGACACTTCAATATTTTGCTGCTCCAAGAAGATTCCAAGCATTACCCTCATGTTATATAAAGATGGAGATTGTGATGTACTCATGAAGTGCATTCATGCTTCTAGGGGCTAATAGAAAATGGCTAGAGGCTTCTAATTGAAATGACTGCACACATTTCTTAATTGAGTCTCATGGTGTCACTGGGTGATATGTCAATGGTAGGTTTATCTGTGGGCATTGTGGAAATGCAGATCAGCATCTGTAGAGCACATAAAATTTAAGGCAGCTGCATTCGGATCTTTAAAATGCACTATTCTGATCATTCCTTGTTTCCTTCTTTTTCATTACAGCTCGACAATCATAGAAATCAGCTTATACAGGTTTGTGCATCATTCTTTGAATCAAGCTCCCATTACTTCACTGCATTTCATGGTTTAGTATGCCCAAGACTGACATGTAATTTCTGCAGAATTGCTTGTTTTCAATTGTATATTTAATCCTCCTTTTAGGGTGCACATGAAACTCCTTTTCATTGGTGCTGCAATAACTTAGTCCTCTTATCTCCTGTGTTGAGTGACTTCAGATGTCATGTGTGGGCAAAGAGGAAACTCTGCAAGAAAGATGAATGCACATAGCAATGTGTTTTTTTAGGAAGGTTGCAAGATGGTGAAGGGGTGAGGCATTTGCCAAAGTGTGCTTTGGATGTCATGTCTATCCTGGAGAAACCTTGCATTCTAGACATATTCTCACCAGACATTTGTTTTGTGAACATGCAGTTGGAGCTGGTCCTGAGCTCAGCCACGGTTGTGGTAGCTGTTTATTCACTGGTGGCAGGCATTTTTGGCATGAATATTCCTTATATGTGGAATCAAAACCATTCTTACGTTTTTAAATGGGTAAGCTGGAGATTCTCCTTTCATTAGTATTCTCTGCAAGACTTTGGTTTGAAGAAGACACATCCATCTCCAAATTTTCTGCAATTTGTTGACATCTGGACATTCGAGGTTTTTCCTATATGCCTTGTGAAGTATGCTGTGTTGAATTGTGACTATTCAAGGGCATTTTAAGGGTTTGATCTGTGAAAATATTTACTTATATTTATGTCACTTATATGACAATTATAGGAGACTTTGAAATGGAACATCACTGCATGTTTTCTGTGAGTATGACATGATGAGTATGTATGTTGTGCTTTAAGTGTGGTCAGTACAGATATATACTGTATCGTGGTTCAACATCAGACTTAGTCTTATGTGAGGACCAAATGGTTGTAAATTTTGAATTTTCTGGTGATGGGAACTTGGGGTGGATAACAGGTGGTGATATTCTCAGGGATTGTGTGTGTGACCATCTTCATAGCAGTGTTGGGCTATGCACGCTACAAGCACCTGATTGGCACCTGAGACAAGTGTTGCATTAACAGCCTCTGTGTTTCATGGGCTCCCTTGTTTTTTCAGCTCCAGGAATTGGAAATCACCACTGACACTAGTATTGATACTCACATAGGCAGTGAGTTTACAGAGTCAAATCATCGAGCTGTTTCCTAAGCTCTTGGATATAGTGAGAGATTGCTCTGACATGGAAAATGCTTTGTGCTGTATCTGCTTAGTGAAAGCTCTTAGCTACTGGCTTCATCATGGAGGACATTAGCTTTTCATCATGGATTGTTGGTGGTAGAGTAAAATTTGGCCAAAATGATTGTTTTCAACAGCTTTTCTAAGCCCACTTTTAACCTCTAATGTCCTCCATCTAAGTTCTCCATTTCTTCTTGTCTAATGTTTTCCCATAGTAGTGACATACTCTCAATTCGATTCAAACATACGTGTATTATATGTTTTTTTGGGCTTTTTTAAAAATACTTAAAAATACTTGAAAATACTTGATCATCGTTGTCTTTGGGTTTGGGCACAACTTAAACTCAGCTTGCTCAGCGTTTTGCTCATCGTATTCACGTATTTCACGTATTCACATTTTCAAATTTTAAAATACTTGAAAATATTTCTTTTTGAGCACCTTCGAAAAATATGCGTATTTCGTATGTCACTACTATGTGTTTTCCCCGTCTTTTTATTTTGAAACTTGGGCTCCACATTGCTATGCATATTTTTACCAGGGATGAGTTTCCTTCTTATTATGTTCCCATATGATGATCAATAATTCATCATTTTTTATGTCAATGTCAAATGTAGTTTCAATTAGTATAAATATCATGGACATGAAAACGCACATGTGAATTTGCCTTTTTATATCCATGTTGGCATATTGGTGAGTAATGAAAAGGATGAAATAGTTATAAAGATAAGAGGCCAAATTGTTGAAGGCATTTAGGAAAATAAAAGGACATGTCGAACTCAATTTAGCACCAACTTCCCCTCGACCCTTGGGCTTGTACTTAAATTTTGGTGAGTTCGATGTTTGAGTTGAAAACTTTCAAGACCCATGGCTATGGCAATTTACAAACTTGTAACTCACCTTGATATCACATCCAAATTTGTCCTTTATCAGGTTTTTATGAAGTAGTTCATAAAGGTTTGTAAGCTTTTCAAGAAGGTGGATGTCAAATAATGTATAAGGTACATGGATGCTATGATGAATAAACACGATTCTTGGAGTTCAAACTATGAGCAATAGTTAGCATAAAGTGAGATCTTTTCACCAAGGTTAAAATGATGATGTCCATGTTTGTTATATCTCAATCTTCACCTTGTGCACCCACATATGAATCCACCTTCGTAATTTCCATTTGTTTTCTTCATTGCCGTTTGTTTCTTTTCCTTTTCCTTTTCACATGAAAAATTTCACATTCAATTTTGATGAATACACAAACTTTGAAATTTCAATCGGGGTTAACATCAATGGGCCAAATGATTATCCTTTCTAGCTCTTAGTTCCCAAGTAAAAGCATATCCAAATTCTTTTGATTCTCCAAAACTAGGTTTTTTTTTCTACCATTCCCTTTTCCTTGACTCCAATGTCCATTATCCTTGCAACCTTCCCATGAAAGTTGATCTTTGGCACTTCAAGCCATCATGGTGATGAAGGAGGTTCTTTATCCAATCTTCAAGGGTCCATCATCCTTGTTATTTAATCAAGGTTTTTCCTTAGAACCCCCATCTCTTGCTCAAAGAAACTTTTACCAAGATTTTTGAAAAACTTCACCCCTCATTGATCAAAGGTTGCAAAGATAATTCAATTCACTTTTTGCATTACAATTGATGGATCAATTAGTAAAGTTCAAGCAATTGTTAAAGATAATAAATAAAGATGTTGAGTAGTTGTAAACAAAAAAAATCTTGATGCAATGAAGGTTAAGTTTTTCATACCACTTCATCTTTGACCCTTGCATTTAAAAGGCACACTAAGGATGAAAACTTAATATGTTGAGAGTTCAAATAAGGGGTGTTTTTTCTCTTTTATCACAAGTCTTTAATTTTTCTCTCAACAACTAGAACTTTGAAAACTTTAAAGGTGAAAAATTTGAAGAAAGGTTAGTGAATCCAAACAAAGGACAACATGAAGGTGAAATGATCCTTTGAAAGCCTCACAATAATAAAATGTATTTTTAGGGCAATGAATTGCTAAAAAACATATTTTGTATGTTTGAATAAATTATTATCGCAATGATTAATGTGATTAAACTACTTGTTTAGATAACATTTAAAGGCCCATTTTTTTTTTTTGATGTTGTCTCCCCCTTACATATCGAGGGGTCAAGAAACAATTTACACATCTACATGCTTAATGTCGCAACCCCACTTTGGCCAAGTGTGGGGTGAAGCCCAACACTTGCAAAGTTGAGGATTTGGAGTCCTTCGGGACTCCTGAAGGTTTAGAGCTCGACAGCAAGGTCCAAAACACCTCGCATTGAGGTGTTTTTGGTGTCATTGGAAAGGTCTTGAAACGTAGATATCGAAAATGACCTCACATTGGCCATTTGCACATCTGCAGCCCAAGTTATGGGCAAAAGAAGGGTCGGGAGTCAAACTGACAATTTGACTCCCGACCACTAAAAGTTAGGAATCGACCTCTTCGCGACATCCGATTTGAGAGTGCAACATGGAGTTGGAAAGATCTCAACGAGGGCTACAACTTTGGTTCAGACCTCGTTGCGATTGGACTCTGCAGTCGGGAGTTATGGCCGTTCAAAGTTCCGAGAGTCCCGTCGGGACAATTTCGGGACTCCATTTCGGGAGTCCCAAGAATTTGTGCGATTTGGATGTAGCCTTCACGGCGAGCTACAGAGAATACTATATGAGGGAAGGTGGTGGCTTCCCTCGAGTTCGGGCCGTGGTGAGTCTTGTGTGTCCAAGTGCATGTGGCTTGTCCCAACACCCAAGGGTGTCCCGAATGCTAAACTAACCTCTTGTGGTTGGTTTTTGGATGCAGATTCACACAAGCTAAGCTAGTCCCTCTTCCTAGTCTAATCCCGGGGCTTCCAAGACGACCTTCTACCCTTTTTTAGTGTTGGAAGCCGGGAGTGTGCTTTAAGTCCCAACTTTCCGCAATTTCACAAGGTGAAACCCTCAAGTGGGTTCACCTCGGGACTTAGGGGCGCATCACTTAAAGGAGGCTCACAAACATCCATGCTTAAGAGGGTAACATGCTTACAAACCTATGGGAACCCTGTGCACCTACATGTTGAAAAGGCTTACACATTTAAACACATTCTTAATGGCCTACACATTTAGATGCTTAAGCCTAGGTTTACATTTGGAATTTTGGACAAAAACTTCATTTTTACATTCTTAGGTAACCTCATTTGTTAATTCAATTTTGATTAAAATTATGTAAATAATAATAATGTAGAAAATATGTTTGTAATAATAGTGACAAAAGTTATGAAAATAGGGGACAAAGACATGGCCCAAACAATATTGGTATCAACATATCTCTCTAGGCAATGATAAACCATTTCATTAAGTAACACATTATTTTAAGCAAGCCTTGGTGATTTACATCAAGGGAATTGAAATCTTTGTGGAACAATTCATACCAAATTGAATTCTTCCCACATTTGAAAAAATCACAAGATTAGTGCATATGTTTGATTTTGTTGGGTTTTCCCTTCCCCATATTTGCCCATTTTACTCCAAACTAGATAATCATGGAGGTATTGGAGGGAAGCAATTTTATCCATTTATGTGCATGATTTGTTTAAGATTCAATTAAAGTGTGTAAGCCTTTGAAAATTGAACTCCCAACATCCATCTAATTACAATGGGGCTAAACTTTGTTGAAATGTGCATGCATTTGGTGCAAACATTAATGCTATTGTTCATTTGTTGGATATTATTTTTAAATTTCATGTGTTTTGACCTCAATGCTTATGAACATGTTGCTCTTGAAGCTTTCAATGTTCAACATCTTAAAAACCAAAAAACAATTGTGGTGAACTTTTTGAACTTAGTCTTCACCACCTCTTGGACAAACCATTCACAACTAGATTGAACATTGTTTTGAAAGCTGGATGGTCTAATCTCCAACCAAAAGTCTAATAATCATTATTGAGCAAGAAGCTAACAACAATCCGTTTCAACTTTTGAAAGCGATTTTCAAAGGCTTTTCAATACCATTCATTATTATGTGAACCTTTCACAAACTCCTTTGCACCAAGTTCAAATTCTTTGTGAATGGAAGCATAATTGGAAAAATACTTGCTTGTACCCCAAATCTTGAACATGGTTGGTCCTATCATTTGAATTGGATGTACTTGTTTTGTCGAGTTAATGTTGTCGTGGGGTGGGGTCATTCATGAAGGAAGGGGACTAAGTGAGGCTATTTGAAGAACGCCCTCCAACCCATGTGCAAAACCCAATGTAAGGCATGCAAGTAACCAATCATGAATTCAACATTCATAGATCATAAGATGATAATGCATGTATAGATCACTTGTTGACCGCTCTCTATGTGTGAAGGCACTCTTCAAGCATAAACGAGGCATTATTAATGGGATATAAGGTGCCTTTTCCTAAGAAAGCCAAGACCTTACAACGTGCAAGTGTTGGAGGAAAATGAAAAATTCATGAATGTTATGTATGGGAAGAGGATGTAGCTTTAGACCCATTTAAAATTTAAGGTATAGTCATGAGGCTAGTAGGTTGAATGCTATTGTTGAAATTGAATAAACCTTTCTCCAACATAAAAAATCAATTTGTTTTGGTATATATATATATAGTTTTCAAATTTCATTTTTTTTTGTTTTGTGTTAACCAA
This sequence comes from Sphagnum contortum, assembly GCA_963920785.1. Classification (NCBI taxonomy): domain Eukaryota; kingdom Viridiplantae; phylum Streptophyta; class Sphagnopsida; order Sphagnales; family Sphagnaceae; genus Sphagnum; species Sphagnum contortum. The sequence continues at coordinate 2,530,276 of OY987290.1, read as the reverse complement.
CACAAATTTAATGACACAAATTTTAACTTGAAAAAAATATGTTTGTACAATAAAAGAAAAACATACATGAGACATATTTCAAAAGAAGTACCTTACAATTGTTTTAAGTTTACCACATGTTCATTAGGATTTTACATGAATCATAAGGTCCCAAGCAAAATAATCCTTTAGGAGCAACCTAAAAACACAAAGACAAAAAATCTGAATAATTATTACATTGGATCAATGATTTTTATGTTATTTTGGGTGATGAATTGTTTATTTTTTTGCAAAGCATTTAGGAGAAAAATTAGTTTCAAAAGATATCTAACTTGGGTCTCATGAAATCAAATTTGGTGAGGAACAAACTTACTTTTGGCATTATAATTTTACTAGAAGGAATTTCCCACCCATTCAAGGAGTTCTCATAATGTTTTTTTAATTTTAATTTTTTAAAAATAATTTAAAAATAAAATTTTAATAATAAATTCTCTAAATTTTTCCCATAAAAGAAAAAAACTACACAACAATACTGAACAAATAAATACATACATGACATAACATTTATCCATACATCATTCACTAAAATTGATTTCATAATTTCCCATTAATTTTCAAATGAATTCAATTCAATTCAATTCAATTCAATTATTGGTCAGGATAAACAAAAAATTGTAATTTGGTTGTTTTTTTTAATATTGTTGATAAAATATAACTTCTTTTCCCCCAATGATGGAGATTATATTAAGTGATAAAAATGGGCGAGAATTTAGTTTAAAATACCTGATAAGAATTAAAATAATTTTCACATAATGAATTTTAGGAGCTCTTTTTATATAATTCAAAAACCTGCTTGAACTCTTGTCCAAAATTACTCAAAAATTACTAAACCACAAAAGAAAACCCCTTTATCATAAAATTCATTTTCCCCACTAATAATGGAACCCCCCCCCCCCTTCCCATTCATTATTCCTCACCTACCTATTTTTATACTAAAATAATAAAATTTAAATAGAGAGTCCCAAAAATAAAATAGTAAGAGTTGCAGAAATTCCCAAAATTAAATCCATAAAAAATTAGAAAAATAAAATGCCCCCCCCATTTCTCCCCTCTGAAATTAAAAAAAAAAAGAATATCCCCCCTTCTCCCCTGTAAAAATAAAATAAAATAAAAAAGAAATTGCAGGAAATTCCCGCATGGGAAAAAGAAAAAGAAAAGATGAGAGAAGAAGGAACCGTTGTTAAATCACCATTCGGTAAATAATAAATACTAGCGTGGTAATTATTTTTTTACATTTTTTTTAAACTTCAGGGTAAAAAAAAAGTGTTTTGTTTTCACGGAGATTTTGAAAAACGTTGGCAGAAGCGGAGGCCGGAGATCCGGGTATCAAACGTTGAGGTACCCGGATATCCGGGCAGAGATCCGCCATGTTATTACAAACTTTTTTGCTTCGGGTCAGAAAGTGTCGTTACAGCAGACTGGCAGCAGAAATTTGAAAATCGTTGGCAGAACCGGAAAACAGGCGGGGCGGGTATTTGAAATCATTAGAGTGCCCGGATATCCGGATAAGACCCCCGGACTGGACGTGTGTTCTCTCTCTCACTCTGCCCTTCCGGGTAGGAATGAGAGCTGTTGGTTGACTGAGTTTATTATACCCTGAGGTTCTCTTTTCATACCCGACCAAGCGGCAAACAACCAGAGACCAGTCGGAGCACTTGATTATACCCGGATTTTATCCGGATATACCCTGACAGTTATAGGAACACAGCCGGACCAAAAGCGGTAGCAAACCCACAGAACATGGGAGAGCCCCGATGGTTCTCAGGTTATATCCGATGGTTCTCAAAATGTAAATTTGTTCAAAATGGCAACGAGCCCAGAACACGGGGACAATTTTGTATGGCCCCTCTGGATATACCCGAGGGTTCCCTGGAAAAAACGTCATAAACACAGAGAAAATTAGAACCGGTGGTTCTCAAGAGATACCCCAGTAATTCTCTGAATGTAGCAGTGTTGGGCAGCACTTAAATATACCCGAGGGTTCTGTATTAATACCCGGAAAGTGGCGACAAACCGAGCACTTTGCCCGAGGTTAGAAATATATACCCGAAGGTTCTCTACCATCCCCGGGAAAAGCGGCAAGAGAACAGTGGAGAAGACGGAGAGGCGAGTTGGGGGCGGGGGGAAGAGAGAGACCAGAGACGGAACAAGCGGACGATTTGGTGCTTTTGATGCAGCAGATCGCGGCGCTGGTGTGAGCAGATTGGCAACGGAAGTGGGGCTTGTGGTGTCACAAATGTTGCTGAAGTTCTTGGAAACAAATGGGTTTGATTGGATTTGAAAGCATGGAGAAAGAAGAGCTGCAATAATAGCAGGAGGAGAAGGAGGAGGTGGTGGAGGGGCGCGGGGTTTCAGGGTTTCTTTCTTGTAGTTTGAAGACGTGAGGCGAGGCTGTCGTGGGGAGTACCGAGGAGATGGAAATAGAGAGATCCAACAGTCGAGCAGTAGATGTAGCAATAGTGTGTTTTGTTTTGCGTCCGGAAGTTAGGCGGTGTTTTCTTTTGAGGGGATGATTTTGATGATGATGATGATGATGATGGAGTAGTGGTGGTATCATACAGCAAAGAAAAGACGACGCTGGAAAGTTTAGGTGTGGCAGAAGTTGGAGTTCATGAGGAGCTAGCAACGGCGAGGAAGGGAAAGAAGAATAAGGAGAAAAGCTAGTTTGCTGACTATTCTTCACCGGGAAGGTGATGCAGAACGGAGCATTGTGGCAGGGAGAGCGAGACTAGTGACACAAAAGGGTGTGGAACTAACAAACAGTTGAGAGCAGGGAACGGAAAAAAGAAAAGAAGACGATGGCGCAAGAAAAGCCTCTACTGGCAGCTTGTGGAGGGGAGACAGTGAAATTGTTTGATGTATCAGAGAGAACAAGAGATCCTTGCACGTTTCAATACACTCCGGCACCGGGCTGTCAAGTCAATTGTGCTCGATGGAATCATACCAGTGAGCTTCTCCCTCTTTCTCTGTCTCTGCAGTTCCTAAAGCTGATTATGCGAGTTCTATCTTCAAGCATCTATATGTATGCTTGAAGAGCTTTGAAATGCAGTTTAGGTCTTTTGATCTAAACAAACAAAGAGCTCTCATTTTCTGTGGATATATTGGGTATGCTCCATTTGATCTATGCATGACTATGTCCACCTGAAAGTCTATTAAACCAGACATAAAAGCTGAAAATCTTGTGCCTGTTAGGGTTTAGGTTTAGTTCATTTTGTGTGTGCTCATGTGAAGAGGGTCACATAACATGAGCTGAAAATATTGGCACACTGTGTGCAGTCCCATTGGTAGCCTTCATTCTCTTCTTGCCCTTGTTGTCTTTGAAGCAAAATGTTGACACGTGGATTAGGTTTTAGTGCTTCTCATCATCATGCTCTTTTCCTTTTGTCAGATATGGTGGTTGCAAGTGCTGGGGAAGACCACAAAATATCACTATGGATGAAGGACCAGGTGGTAGCTGTTGTTCCTCAGCCTGGAGAGGAGGTTGATGATTTTATTGATGTGAGTGTGCCCTTCTGCCCCTCCTACCATTTCACCTTCTGACTGCCATCTCCCTTTAGTGAACAGCGATTGAAGTTCACAGTTCTCAACAAGCATCATAAATTATATTAAAGTTCTTCAGGATCAATATTCTACAAGTAGCATTGTTAGACCTCTGTGTGTCTAGTTGTACAGTCAGGACATGTTTTCCTGATGGCAACATAGATCTGATGGTGACATATCTAAGATCATGTTGTACTTAGCAGGTCTATGAAATCTGTAAGGAAATTCAGTGTTCAATAGTTGTGTATTAGCGAAGGAGTTTTTTTTACTAAATTTGGAGTTCTAATGTTGCTACTTTGATGCTAATGGATATGCAGGAGTCAATCTTAGCCATATGCTTCAGCAGTAAAGGCTCTCGCTACCTTGGATCAGGTGGAACAGGAAAGATTGTTAGGGTCTGGGATTTGCAGCGAAAAAGATGCATAAAATGGCTGAAGGGCCACACCGACACAATTACTGGTGTCATGTATAATTGCAGGGATGAACATCTTGCATCTATTAGCCTCAAGGGTGACCTCATTGTACACAACCTTGCATCGGGGACCAGAGCTGTGGAGCTAAAAGATCCTCATGATCAGGTATGAGGATCACCACCTTAGTCCAGAGGATACTTGCACCCTCTGGGTGTGTCAATCTGAAGTTACTATAGCATGGAGAGTTATGGTGCTCTCTTCTTGTCTGCAGGAAATGACAAGTGAGTGGGCATGCTAATGCTTATATGGAGCAGGTTTTGAGAGTCATGGAGTATTCTCGATTGAGCAGGCATTTGTTGCTGACTGCTGGAGATGATGGCACAGTTCATTTGTGGGACTCCACTGCCCGCAGTCCCAAGGCAGGTCTCTTGCTTTTCTTTCTGTGGTTGTTATTTTTTGGGTCTGTCACTGCTGCTATTATGTTGATACAGTCTGGTTGTATGCTGCCAAACTTTTCCTGTCCACTGTCTGTCTGCAGACCTCCTTCCCATCCACCAGTCTGGTGGGGGGCCCAGGTGAGGATTTTATGCGTTTCCTGCATCTGGCATCTCTGTGTGTACCTGTTCTGATGTGATGTGATGTGATGTGTTGTGCTGCCCTGGTGAAGTGTAATGTTTTCTTTTGTTTTGCTGCAGTTGTCGTGGATCAAGCAACATTCAGCACCCACAACAGGCGTTTGTTTTTCACCTACCTCTGACAAGGTTGTTTTTTAAACTTCCTTTGTATTCTCCCAGGGTGGTTTAGGAGGATTGCACAACCAACTGGTTTGAGTTTATGAAGAACATTGTGGAGGACTTTGCAATCTTGATGTACTGAAGCAGTAAAGGAATTCATAGCTGTAGCACAGTTTTTCTTCTTTGCTAATGTCTTGGTGGATTTGTTCCACGTAGATGTGTGCAGCCTGGTCTCCACACTCATCTAAGTGGTCTTTGGTTAACTGCTTGCTTGTGTGCGATTCCTTACATGCTGTAAAGTGGAGCTAGGAAATACATCAACATTCAGACTACAGTCTGCACCCTAACAACATTTTGGGTACCTGGTGTCAGATGATAGTGAGCGTTGGATTGGACAAGAAGTTGTACATATATGATCCTGGTGTGAAGAAACCTGTGTACTCTGTGCCATATGATGCTCCTTTTTCATCATTGGCTTTCAGGGATGATGGGAACACCTTGGCTGTGGGGACCAACAGTGGCTGTGTTGTATTTTTTGACATGCGGGGTCGACCTCAACCATTCACCATTCTCCGAGCATACAGCTCCTCTGAGGTGAGAGATTGTGATTGTTAGTAGAAATCTTCTTCTCATGACAGCTTCTTGAATGATATGAACAGACACATTGTTTCAGGGGCTCTGCTGAGCTTTTTCTGCAGCAACTAAGCTGGATTTCAAAGTTTTATTTTAGTGGAATCTGGATGGTAGTGATGAGCATCAATATGGGCTTCTGCCTGGTGGGAAGAAACAGTGAATGTTGATGCCTCACTCTAGAAGGTCAGGGGTTGTTCTTGTGCTTGTTGCTTTTTGAACAGCTTGATACTGTGTGATGTGCATGCAGGCTGTAACAAGCTTGAGTTGGCAGTGCTCCAATCCCATAGCTGTAACTGGATCAAACTGCTCTTTGGAAGTTGCACTTTTGGGAACAAGTAGTGAGGATTCAGTGATAATGCCAGACCCCCTTCCTGCCTCAGGACTTGGGACACGAGGACGGATACCTGCTGCAGTGGGCTCCACCAAGCCATCCACTTGGGCAAGCTCCTTGCCTAACAATGACAACCCTACTAATCGCATTGGTGCTTCAGGCATCGGTGGATCTTCAGTTGCTGGGGGAATCACAACACGGCCCAAATCAGCAGGTGGTGACATCACTCCATTTTCCAGTTCTCGAATATGGGCGAATGGGCCAATTTCTCGTCTTCAGACCCCTCGTACTACCTCATTCTACAATGGGATTGATGATATGGAGGTATTTTCTCCACTGGTTGATGTGCAACCAATAACACCGTCGATCTCAAGTTTTTGGGACAGAGAAACCAGTGGGATTGAGTCTGCAGGAGAGAATACTGCTGTTGGGGGGGATAACAGCTCAAGAAGATCAACATTTGGGTCCCCAGCATCAGCAGCTTTACGTCGTTTCCCGAGTATTGAAGATATGGAAAAGGAGCAACGTAGGTTGTCATTGGGTTCTTCCCAGGTAATTGGTTTGTTAAATGCAGCTCTATTCTTCTTTGTGGTAAGGTTACAGTATGCTTATGCTAACTCTGATGTTTATATCCCGACAGTATTCATTACAAAGCACCCTCTTGTCAACAAAGCTGGAAATTGTGGTCAGCTGGAAATCAATCAAATGTTTATACTCTCAAGCTCTTTTCTACATAAAATGGGACTGTCCAAACATTCCTGGCATTCTCCTTGATTTTCTCAACATCTGACTGTTTTCTTAGAGATTATCAATGAGGTCTCACAGATACAGAAGGGTCTGCAGGATGGAACACAAAAAAGGACCTCCTTTGACTCACCTGCCACATCTACACCAGTATCAGGTGCATTAAGTAAGATGGAGCGGTCTCCATCTCTCACACCTCCAGAAGCATGGGGTGGTGAGCCCTTGGACAAGGGTTCTTTTCGACAACAACCACCCACCATGTCCAGGTACATGTCCTTGGTTATAGATCTCATGTAGTAGGTGGTTGCTCAGTCTTATGAAATTTTCATCTACTCCTGTATGGTAGGGTTTTAATTCAGGTTGCACTTGGTGAGAGACAATTGCTTCTGTGTTATTTGATCAGCTTTCTTATATTGGCATCTTTTGACTGAACTGTATTTAATGAATAAAATGTCCAGATTTGCACTAGGCTCTGCACTCCGTGCTGCCTCTGCAATCCCAACCTCACGTCTCGATTCTCTTGCAACAACTGTGTCTGGAGCAACAGTGAGTAATGGGCAACCCCATGCTCGATACACTGCAACACATGAGCAGAATATCCGTACCTTTCCATCGAGGGAAATGCCACCAAGGCCTTTGTTAGATCAGGATACACCTGTCGCTGTACCAAATGGTAGCTCAGGCATACATTCATCAGGCCCTGAACAGACCCTCCCAGACTCATTCTCAGGCTCTGCTGGGGAGCTGCCATCAGGTAGTAGTAGTGGAGGAACCTCACCAAGACAAAGATCATCAGATATACATAGGCGTTATGAAAGGGTGGAAGTTCCTGGAAGTGTTGATGGAAAAGGAGAGTTTGAGAATGGGGTAGCACCAAGATCAGATGCAGCTGTTTCAACTGGAGCTTCTTCACCAGGCTCAAATGTAAGCACCTAGGTTGCAGTTCCTTCAGTAGTTTTTGTTTGTGATGTAGGTTCTCTTGCATGTTTGGAGCTCCAATGCCCTGCAGTTCCATTTCAGCTGGTGCTGGACCATCCTGATCAGTATTGGTCACTTGAGTACTGAAAGTAATGTAAACTGCATGAATCACATTCATGGTTGTGTCAACCTGGCAGGGCTATGTACAGGGAAGCATACAGAGAATTTCCCTTCCTCAAGAACCTGTGCAACAGCAGGGGGGTGGGGCAACTTCATTTGCACTGCAACTAGTTCAAAGAGGCCTGGAAGAAACCCTTGGTTCAGTGCAACAAGCAATCCATGAAGATGTCCAAAATTTGCATTTAGAGCTCCTTCGTCAGTTCCACATCCAGCAGGTACTGTTCTGTCCCAGATGAATTTGCGAATTCATCACTTTGGCTACAAACTGGTGCTTGCATGATCCTTGAAAACTCAAATTTACAAAGTGGTCCTGACTAGTGGAAATGCTCTTGACTTGCTTTGCAGATGGAAATGGCAAGTATGATGGATTTGTTGTTGGTGAAGCAGGCTGAGCAAATGGAGGAGATTAAGGCACTTCGGAGAGAAAACCAACAGCTTCGTGATCTTTACTGATTGTAGCAATTTTCTAGGCATCTGACCAGTTAGTTAACTAATCAATAGCATCAACTAGCTTTATTTTGGGGGGGGGGAAACTGAACCTCTTTTTTGTGACCTGCTAATTGTGCTTCCTTCGAAGTCTTGCAGGAATATTTTTTGAAACTTTCTGCCAGTTGAGGTGCTTGCTAGAGAAATAATGCAACTGGGGAATTGCTTGTTCTTATGGTGAACAGTCAAATAGTCACAATGTGAGTTCTGTGCTGTCAGAAGAAATGGTTTTACACAACTCTCTTACACATATACAAGGATGTCTTGGGCATCATCCAATGGGTGAGATCACCTAGGAGCTGCCTGTTCTTGGACATGGGAAGATTCCCACATCCCCAGGACCTTTGTTTTCAACCTGGTACTTAGGCTGCACCCACAGTCTGTGGGCCTCAATCCAGGTAAGGTCCTCAGGCAGGAACTCCTCTCCCTACAAAACTTTTAACTGAATGAAGATATGTAAGTACTGAAGTATTGAAGCTTGTTGCAGTGCTTGCATACATTGGTGTATTGCAGTGAACACCCACAAGAATATTTATTGTGGAGGGCAAAAGCAGAGCTTTTATACAACCAGGAAAATGCATGATCATTGAAGAGGAGGTGGGCCCAACAATTCATTTTCAGGCCAAGTTGATCCAGAAAGTGCGAAGTATTCATGCCAGGAGCAACAGGTTGGTTATTGAAAATATGTAGCATAATTTCTGGGTCTTGGAATCATTTTCTTCTGGGTTCTGAAAGTCCTTATCCTGGAAGTTTTTCTTTGACTACAAGGAAAAGTTAAAACCTTGTTTCTGGCTTTCTTAATTGTGAGTATGGGCATTTCTTGATTCTCATGAGAGCAATTAAATTGTGTTGGATTGGTTAGTGGATCCATAAAGTCATGTTTGTGCATTTGTTCTTTTGAAGATCTCTATTGAATAAATGAGCTATGTCAGAAAAGAGTTTTGAACGAAAAAGAAAGGCCAATCAATGATCATCCCTCCCTTTTTAGCTTAATCAAGGAGAAGACTTCTACAACAACTGTGTTAAGACAGTTGCTGTGGTGTTTTTTTGAAGCACAAGTTTGGGCTGGAAGGTGTAGTAAAAAGAAACATATTTGAAGTGCCTTAGCTTTCACCTAACTTCAGTGTTGTTGGAAAAGAACTTGTATATTCTTTGGTTTTTTGAATGTCCTATTATAACAATGGCTCCTTAAAACTTCTTCAGAATTCTTTCGCAACAAGAAGTTCAGAATTCTTTCGCAACAAGAAGTGTGACAATGTCAGGCTTGACCTTTTTTAATCAAAATAAACACCGGAAGAGAGTCTTCACCTGAATTTGGGCTCTACCAATGTCTATCATGCAACGGAATTGTGTCGACTCATTCCTTATCCCCATTTGTAAACAGGAAAGTTTCAATAGTATAAATTGAGAGAGACTACTTAGATGTCATCACTTGGGCCAATTGTTGTTGTCAAGCCAATCATGGGCAGTTATTCTCATACTAATCCTTTTTCAGGCCACTGTCCTGTATATCCAAAGTCAGATTTTACTCTATTTAAAGGTCATACATTATTCAGAACACTGTGTGTACATGTCCCTTTTCTGCTGCCTGTGGATATGCTTTGAACAACAAAACTGGTAAAAAGCAGATATTGAGTTTACTTCTTTATTAAAAAAAAGAAGTGGTTTCAATCACATGTCTTTGGTGAGTTGCCTGATTGTTAGCTTTGTCAGTGACAGACATGATGTCTTGAACAAGCAGATTCATACATTTAGAGCAATCCTTTTGAAATTCATGTTAGTGATGAGGATCCGATATGTAGCTTTTTTAAGAGCTTAAACCTTGTTCCAACATTAGAGGTCACAAAATCTATCCAGCAGCTTTTGAACAGGATGGTGGACAGGAGAGTGGGAATTGCTATAGAAATAGCTTGTCGTGTTTAGAAACCATCTCCATGTTTTCTCGGTTGTAATTAATTCACTCTCTCATAAATCATGTGCAACTCAGTTGAACTGAGAATTTGTTGGCACATCAACAGGAGTAGCTCAGAAACCATTCAGAGTTCTCCATACCAGGTCTTTCTCATGCAAAGCAACAGCCTGAAGCCCAAGAGCACCAAAGAAATCTGCACCTCAGCTTCTTCAGTCCCAACATAATGGGTCAGTGATTTTCTCATCAGGCACACCTCAAAAATCCTCTCAAGAGTGTGCAACTTTTTCTCTCATGCCATTGTTCAGGTGCAAGTTAAGTTACCTCAATGTTCTCGGCCAAAGTGAACCAGCAACACACACCAGCACACCATGATGAAGGATGATGGATAGAAAGTGGTCAGGAGGCAAGTTTTCTGTTGGGTTTCAGTTCCCTATAGCTAGCTAGCTAACCATGGTAGTTAGCTTTGTTGCTTCTTTTGGCTAACTACTGACTAGGTAACAACCCGATTACTGGCTGCCAGTGGGTCAGTATCGAAAACAGCCATTACCTATGTATTATAACATCTACTTGCCTATTTATTGCTCACCTATTTTACTACCTATCTAACTATACATTGAACCTACTAACTTCATACAGAATGGGTTACAAGGTGAAACCAGATATTAAGTCAATTGATGTATATTCATCCACACCTCAGTCATACTTCGGTATTGAGTGCATTGTGCACTGGTGGTTGATTTCACTTTGCACCAATGGTCTTTTGTCTTTTGTTTGAACCATTAGCATGCATTACCTTCATTGGTCCCTAGTCCCTACATTCATTTTTGTGTTGGTGGTGACCATTTATTGAATCCATGTTGTAATGAACCCATTGTTGAATCTGTGCATAAGAGTCTCCTCTTGCAAGAGAATGGGTGAAAACAGAGAAGGAAAGGCAACTATATACTACTGCCAGGGAGAAAACATGAGTCAAAATTTGCGAAAAAGAAACTTGTCAGTAGGCAGGCAGGCAGCAAGGAAGCTTGGGGGTCTGTTGTGCAAAGTCTGTATGTGTGTGTGTGCAGGTGTGGGTATCTATCTATCTGCTGAAGTTAACCATGAGGAAGGAAGGAGGAAGACAAAGGTGGTTTGTTTAGGAAGAGTTTTGTCCTTTTGTTGAGGAGGATAAATTCAATTTGGGTTTTGTCAAAGTGTTGAAAGTGCTCATTGTAAGATTGATGAGAAATTCGTTTGTAAGCTTTCAACAAGTCATGAGCTTTACTCATGCCATTCAACAACTACAACTACAACAACAACAACAACAACAAGATTGATGGAATTCCAATTGTGGTTTTGAGATTCTCTCCACTCACTTGTTGGGTCAATGACAAAAGGGGAAATTTCCATCATGCATTGCATCTAGCAGATGATGATTCTCATTGCATCTTCTTTTGCAAATGCTCAATTCTCATAAAGAATTTGACTCATGTTGTTATCTAGTTTTTCTGTGGAGAACTACCAGTTGGGGGAAGGAGGGGAGGGGGTCATTCAGCACAAATTAGCACCTGGAATTCAGGATGAAACAGCCTTGGATGAGGTACTCCACCCCTGTTGTCTTGGACATAATAACTGCAGCCAAAAAAGAAGACCCCACCCCACCATATAAGTTGCCATGTCTCTTATCTAATAAGAAGTTGCAACACCCCCTCTGGAATCAATGAATGGATACATTGTTTCTTGTTTCATGCTGAGGAGTTATGTGCCTGAACAATGCCCCAGTTGTTTCAATCTGCAGCACCCCAACAGATGCACTAGGCGGTGTCATCAGGGCAGCACCACCAGAGCCATTTTAAAGCCTTGTTCTTTTCAAGGGATGGGTGAGTGAGTATATTCGACTGTTGCATGGTCGTCCTTGCCTCACTGAGGAGGGGGGCCTGCCAAATTGTGCAGGCAGAAAACATCCACATTCTGATGGAAGATTGCAAAACTGCCCCCCGCCCTCTTGAGCTGTAAGGGAAGAATAAAGACAAGTGTGTGCACACCATTGTGCAAGAGGTCTGCCTGCCCCCACCCTTTTGTCTTTCTAGCAAATAGGAATCATGTAAGGCATATGGAGATCTCTTCTGTTGAGGGCATGGATCGTATGATTTGAGTAGCTTTTTTTCTGGGGTTGCATTTGTGCTCACTGTGTTTCCGCCGCATCTTAGGACCCCCAGCACCTCCGTGAAAATGATGCAGGAGTTCTATGGGACATTTAAATTATTTGAAAGAATGGAAGCCAACTGTAGGGACAAACTGCTATGCAAATAGAATAAGCACCATCCCTCCCACCATCAAGACCACATATGGCAATCTCTTCCAGATTCGCTCCTGAAATCAAACAAGCACAGTGGTTACTCAAATCTTGATCAAAAGTATTTGACCTGCACATCAGGAAGACTATTTTAGGGTGGGAAGGGGGGGGGGGGGGTGTGTGGAACTCTGTCAATTCCAACAACCTTCATTCGCTCCTGTTTTGATGGACTAAGAGTAGCAGCGTAATCCAAAGCACAGTTGAGAAGTTTCTCAGATATCTACTTCAATATTTATTTAAGCAAAGAAGGAATTGAGGTAGGGGAAAGCTTGCCTTGAATATCAAATGGCCAACCAGCACCGATAACAATACATTGCTACGCTTTGCCTGACCACAGGAAATATCATCAGTTTACAGTTTTACAGTAATAGCTTTGTCAAACATAATAGAGATTCCAGACTGAATTGTTCATTTGGCACAGCCTCATGCACTAGGGTGGTACTTCTTTGGCCATTTCCCTGCTGAGTATATATTGTAGATAGGTTTATAAGGTAATTAGTACTAGTTCCAGTAATTTTGTTGATTTCATCAGTAGGGTATCTGACATGTTTTCAACACCTATTACACTACCCAACATAAATGTTAAAAAATGATGTCACCAACAGATCAAACCTAAAGTTGATTATCCTCACTAAACCCAGCAGTGTGTAAATTTCTTCATTTTTAGTCCAAACAGTTGTGGAGATATGTAACAGAATTGCCAAGAAACGACAATATTGCATTTATCTCACAGAATTGAGTAAAGGAGCTCAAGGTGGACACTCACAGCTATTGCATAGGAAACCAGCAAAGTCTCCAAGCTCTTCAAGTAGCAGATGATGGCGACACACTCACACATTGAAATTGTCAACATAGTTGGAAAGTGGTTGTATAAGTGCAAGAATGATGATGGACTGTGTGTCCCACCCAGAATCCACCACAATATCCTAGTTCAGAATTCCAGAAGTGAAACAACTGGAGACAATTTGAACATACACCATGACAAATACAACAGTGACCAGTGAGCCAGGTTTGAAGGTTTGGAGAACTTGCCTTTTGTCCACAGAAATCACTGGCAAAATTCACCAGCAGAGTTCATCGATTGATATACACCATCAGAAAAACACAATTCAATCCTATTGTGACTTGTGTTTGGAGACACATACCTGGTGAAAGCAAGATAAAGAACTACGGGAATGGCCATCAAAATGCGTTGAAAAGCTGCAAACACAATAATCGATGGTGCAATGTGCATGCCCAGTTTGTCAACACTGCCAAAAGCAAAAGAAATGCAACAGCTTGTTTCAGGGCACATTGAATCTTTGAAGCCTTGTGCTTAAGAGGAATCTACCATTATCAATCAGCTTGGAAGCTTAAACTTCACAATCTGGAGTCTAGTTCTCTTCAAAACTTTGGGCAAAAATGAAACAGACTAGTATGCAAACAAAAAAAAGACAAATTACCTACCTATTGCTGACACTGAGCAAGCCTGCAACTCCAAGCATGAGAACACTACCCTCTTCTTTCTTCAAAGCCAGTACAGGATTCAGTACATGTCCCAAATTCAACCTGCCAATCACAACAGTGTTACAACAGCCTTCTTGAATGCAAAACATCTCCAAAAACTGTGATCTACACACACTCCATCACTATTGACCTTCTCATTTCCTTCTCATTTCCATGAGCACAATACCCACTTTACATGGGATGATTATCTAGGTTTGCAGTGAACACATGAGCATAAGACCAGATTTACATGGGATGATTATGTATGGTTTGCAGTGAACCCGTGATCATAAGACCCACTACACATGGGATGCTTATCTAGGGTTTGCAGTGAACCCATGGGCATAGGACCCACTTTTCATGGGATGATCATCTAGGGTTTGTCGTGAACCCATGAGCACAAGACCCACTTCACAGAAAAAGATTATCTAGGATTTTCAGTACAGCTTTTGCACTGCTTCAACCAAGGATTTGATACATATTCAAGTTCTTGAGCACATTATTCTAGCTCGAAGCTCGCAATCATCTGAAACACTGGATTAGCCACAGAAGATGAACAAAGATGAGCAAAACCCATTGATCTCCTTGCTCAGGTTACTGTGTTATAGCAGCCTTCTTGAATGCAAAACATCTCCAAAAACCCATGAGTATAAGACCCACTTTTACATGGGATGATTAGCTAGGGTTTGCTGTACAGCTTTTTGCACTGCTTCAACCAAGGATTTGATACATATTCATGTTCTTGAGCACATTATTATAGCTGAATTAACTACTACAGAAGATGAACAAAGATGACTCCTTGCTCCTTGGGTTACAGTTTCTCTAGCTACAGTCTAAACTAGTTAGTTGCTCACAAAAATGCACAACAGAAGAAACTGAGCAATTTGCAGTGGATTCGGAACTAAAAGACATAGGAGATACATCTTAGACAAGAGAGACTGATGAACAAAAAAACACTGTTTGTGAACTGGGTACAACAAAAAAAGATTCTTCCTTACCAATCCATGGTTTTCCAAGTGCCGCCCTTGAGTAGTGTGAGTGATGGAAGAGGAGAGCTCTTCATATTCTCTTTATCTTCCGCACCCTTGAGAGATTGCTCGCTCTCGTCTTTCACGGCGCCGTTCTTAACGTCTTCCGGTACTACGCTTACAGGCCATGATGATGACTTCTTGTCGCTGCTGCTGCTACCCTTCTTGAAGGTGGATGAGACTGCCGCCAGAGCCGGAACGAGCGAGATTAGGAAGGTTTCGGACCGAGGAGGAGTAAGTGGCTGCGGCGGCGGCGGCTTGATGGGTAATAGTCCTCCTCCTCCTTTCACTTTCTTCCACTCAACAACGTCGCTTGAAGAAGAAGACTGGTCGATGGCCAGCAAGTAACCGCCCACGGTTACGACAAGAACACCAAGCAATCCTTGAGAGCTGGGGGACTCGTGCACAACGACGTAACCAGTGAAAAGGAGAAGCACGGGGGTGAAGGCAAGGTAGGGAACAGTGACGGAAAGTGGCGAGACGTGCAAAGCTCTTTGATACATGTAGCCGATCAGCACCTTGATGCAAGCACCGCCGAACAAAACTCCCAGAAACAGATCCAGCTCGCTCATCTCCAGAAAGGCGTACACGTTGAACATCCCCGTTGCGTAGACGATCAGCGACAGCACCGTCGCATCCAGCAGTCCTACCAGTCCCACAAGCTCCGCTGACGTGAATTTCTGTGACGCTAGTTTCCGACTTGCGTCTATACAACTGTGTCCGATCGCTGCCGCCGCTGCATATGCAAATCCTTCCCACCTCATCTTGCGGGTTGTTTCTCGTCCTTTCTTGTCCCCAGAGCGATGATCGGAGCGTCAAAGACTAACAACAACAATCGTTGCGAAATGCGATTGAGTGATTACTCGTCATCTTGTGATTAATCAAGGAGAAAAAGGAAAGGAAAAAACAAACGTTTCTGTGAGGAAGAAAGAAAGAAAGAACGAGAGTGGTTTCCCAGCGAGTTTTCTTTGTTGTCAAGTAGTCCTCTTTGTGATGATGATTATGATGATGCTGTTGTTGTTGTTATATATACCAGCAAGAGTTGTAGTCTTCTTCTTCTTCTTCTTTTTCTCCTGTGCAGCAGCAACGTTAGCGCGTGCAGCAATTTGCACCCGTTTGTTTCTTCAGCTCCTTCTTGCATATGGAAAACGCTCTCTCCAATGCAGCGGCATCCTCCTCCTCCTACTTTGCTGGCTGCTGCTGCTTGTTGCCGTTGCAAAACGGACAAGAATTTGTATCTCTTCCTCTCCTTCTTCTTCCGCTGTCCGTCTGTGCTCCAAATCCCGCATCCGTTGCATGTGCAGCGAAAAACAGTCTTCTTCTTCTTCTTCTTCGTCTTCCGCTGTCGGTCTGTCTGCGTGTCTGGGCTACAAATCGAACACACGAGATTGTGAAAGAGATGTCAATCAAATCTTCTTCCCGTCATTACTACCGTTACGGCCGCACAAAAACTTCTTCGACATCTGGAAACAAAGCAGCAACGATCCTTATTACTTTGCAGCAAAAAACTGAATTTCTGCTTCTTCTTCTTCTTCTTCCGGCGTGTGCCTGTGTGTGCTACAAATGGAACATACGATATTGTGAAAGAGATATCAATCAGAACTACTTCTTCGCGTCATTACTACTATGACGGCCGCACAAAAAAAAAAAAGAAAGAACTTCTTCTTCTCCAAAATGTGGAAACAAAGAAGCAATGATCCTTATTACGGCCGCACAAAAATAACTTCTTCTCCAACAAAGCAATAATAATGATGATCCTCCTCCTTACAAGAACACTAATATAAATACAACTCTCTGTTTTTTCCTCTCCGATTGCTTCCGCTAGGTACTACTATTGCTGCAATATCCTTCGCAACCGGTTTCATTCAAAAGTCGATCTAATCAATAGGTATATATGTTTTGCCGAAATTCGACCCCGCAAATTACGCAAGCCACAACCTTCTCACCCTCGAACATGCAGCACAAGAAGAAGGACGCTCAACATTGCAACAATAATGTATGTATCCAGAAGGAGGAGGAAGAAGAACCAGAACCAGAAGAAGAGAAAAAAGAAGAAGAAGAAGCAGAAGGAGGGTTTTTTTTTTTTTTGGTTTTTTTCCTGCGAAAAAATAACTTCTACAACACGAGCTCTTGCATAGTGACTACTTGATTTTCTTTGTGCCAAATTGTCAACACAAATTGCAAGGAAAATTTGCGAAGACGAAGAAGAAGGGCGAAGACGAAGCGCAAGTGCGATACGCGTCGTGTGGGCGGCCGTGCGTGCCTGCGTGCGTTGGGAAGAGTGTAACGCTCGTCCAAGACTTCGTTCATCCACAAACGGATGAACATATGAACGGATGAAAGTTTGCGTGGCAAGTCCCAAAAAGCCAAAGAAAAATGAAAAGCGATTTTTATAAATTTCTAAAAAATTAATTCCAGAGTCATTTCGGATTATAATTCGTCATAAATCAAATTTTAATTCAGAATCGTTTTTTTTTTTTTTGGTGGTCTATTTTGCACCCCTTTTAACGTTTTTGTTTGTTTTGTATTTTGTTATTTGTCTTACACTTTTTCAATGTTTTCTTTTTTTTTCTTTTTTTTTTGGGGGGGTTGGTTTCTTTTTGGTCATGAACTTCTTTAATGAATTGGATTTTTTATTGAAATTATTTTCTAGCAAATCAAAAATGTAAAAAAAAATAAAAATAAATGAAACAAAATGACATATAATAAAATTTACAAAAAAAGAATTTTTTGAAAGTTTAATGGGAAGCATGAGAGATAGAGAGCACCATTACATTGATATTATTATTTAGAGTTACATTTATGACATTATTTAGAGACATGAATTTATTTTTTTATTTTTTATTTTTTATTTTTTTGTGTTATATATATTTAATTGGTAATTGCAACAAACAAAAGAAATTGGAACTAATCAATCAAGTGAATTAGTGGCCAAGTTTTTTTGTACTTGAATTTCACCAATTATGTATGGAGGAGCCCAACATTAAAAATGGACAAAAAATACCTACAAAAGGCTTAATGAGTGGCTTTACTATTTGGAATATTGTCCAAGAGAGAAAGAGAAAAAAAATTTGTGAGTGTCCATGGCAATAATTAAGCCACATGACCCCACAAATTCACCTTCCCTACAACAATTAATTGATTCTCCTTTTGCATATTGTGAAGTGTAATGTTCCCATATAGGTACCATATCTCTATATATATAAATATTTTTAATGTTTTTTTAATTTTTTTAATTTTTAATTTTTAATTTTTTGGTCTTTTTTTAAAAATATATTCATTTTTATTACATGTATGTAATATTATTGGGATTTTTTTTGGGGGGGGGAAAAGAGCATTATTCACTTGTAAATTAAATAAATGTGATTGATTGGCTTTTTGACCTTAGAATCTTTATTTAGGACCACTTTTGGGAAGTGTTCATTCTTTAGAGGCCCCCCCTCCCCCACATAAGGGCCCATTTGTAGTTGGGGAACTTTCTCATCAAGAGGCTCAACCCCGCCCGGGTTTACTACATTGTCAATTAGATGTGAGTGAAATGAGTTATTTTTTTATTTTTTTATTAAATAATTTTAATAATATATTTTTAAATTTTATATATAATTATTTTTAAGATTTAAAAACTTAAAATTCAATTTTGTCAAGTAGCTTAGATTGGATGGAGATCATCCACAAGAGTAATGAGCTAAATTTGGCTAAAGGTTAGATACATGAGTAGAGTAGAATTCTTTTAAGAATCCGGCCTAGTTTTGGTGTCCAAATATTTCAACATGTGGGAACCTTTTTTGTTTTTCCTCAAAATATGGCGATTTTTTCTCTTTTTTTCCCCCAAAAAAAAAAAAAAAAAAAAAAAAGCATTCGCCAAAAAGGAAAACACACTCTCAAGTGTAGTCCTAGGCTCCAAATGGCATGTTGGCTAAAAAGGGTTGCTTTTGTTTTTGCCTGAAAGGAACATTAGCATGGAGCCAATGAGGTGAAAGACATTATGGATTATGTTTTTGGAAGGGGCATGTGGACAACACTTATTATGGCTAAAAGGGGCATGTGAAAAACACTTATTATGGCTAATCCACTTATGATTCGTTCAGCTACTTTTCGTACTAAATGAATGTTACCGACTGGTATAATTAATTGCATGTAAAAATACATGCGAGGAACTAATATAAATTAATTAAATTTTTTTGGATCATTTGTCATTTCACATAGTCTATTAATACAATAAAAATTAGAGAACTTTAAAGGAATAACCATGGCCACTCAACTCACTCTTGTGTTGGGAACTAGAATAACACCAACTTTTTTCTTAATGAATATAGCATTTCACACATGCCATGAACTCTTCAATGTAATAACAATTTATTATTATTATTATTATTATTATTATTATTATTTCCATACCAACAATTCAAAATGATAAAATTCCATGTGCATTTATGTGTGTGTGTGTGTATGTATATATGTTAGATTTTTTATTCATATAAACAATAAAATATCAAAGTCTATGTTCAATATTGAGAATTCATGGGGGTGTCATAAGTTGAAAAGATCAAAATTTGAAATAGAATTTTTTTAATGAAAAAAATGGGAATAATTCAAAATGTATATTTAATTTTCATTCACATTTTTCTTCCATAATAATTAGTATTCAAGTAGGGGTATATATATATGTATATAATTTTATTTTTTTCCACACCCATGTTTCAAAATGTTAAAAAATCACGAAGTAATCTTTGATTTATCATTTTCCCAAAAAAAAAAAATTAAAAATTTTACCTAAACATGAAAATAATGTAAAAATAAATAAATAATATTACATTATGCAATGGAATTATGAATACTCCTTTTGCTTTTAAAACAATCATCAATCACAATGCAATGCAATAGTGGTTGCACACCTACACATGAAGGGGACCATGAGGAGGAGTAGCACCCACCAACCACACCCCTACCATTGCCTTGCAAATTGTGGTGGCTTTTGTATTCTTGTGTTATGTAGGAATCAATATATTATAATTACTTGACATTGAGGGAGAAAATTGGCAAAGACAATGGAAAGATGTGTTCACTAGATTTTGTGAACATGTTTTCATGGCACATCTTTAAACAATTTTTTTATAAAAATAAATAAAATAAAATTACTTCATTTTATTTATTTATTTATTTATTTATCTATTTTCTATATCATGCATGCATGCATGCATGATGGGGAAAATACTCTTTTATTTTGACATTGGGTAGGTTATTATGGCTTGTTGTGCAAGACATAAATAATACAACAAGCATACAAAGTAGAAAAGTAATGACATTTGTATATAATTGGGTGCAAAAAGTGCAAAAACCCTTTCTTTTTGGTTTTAAAATGCAATTTTGCTTTCACCTTTTTTGTATTTTATTTTACAATTTATTTAGAGCATATTTTATGACATTAAAATTTTGTTTTACATTTTCCACTTTTTAAAAACCTTTTATTTATTTTTTGCCTTTTTGCACACCATGGCTTGAATTATGCTCTTTACTTATGACTTACATCATGGCTAAGTAGTCAAATGTTGGTGGCAATCTATATGTTTTTTAAAATTAATTAATTAATTAATTTATTTATTTATTTTGTGTTGTTGTTGCAATTTAAAGTTTAAATTAAAGAATGAGCAAAATATATCCAAGGTTAAATTACCATGTTGATTAAGCTTGAAACCTATATACAACACACAAATTCAAATCTTTTTGGCCTTGTGTACCAAGGCAAGAAGGATTAAGGGAGTGTTTAGATTCATTTTATATAGAGTATAGTAGCTTAAGGGATTTTTATAGGCCCCTAGGTAATAATAATAATAGGTCTATTTTTATATGAGGATTTTTGAAAGATGATATTTTGGGTTGTGTTGAAACTTGAGTTTAGTTATTATAGAGTTATAATATCTTGAAGGATTTTGGTTTCTTTTAGAGGATTTTTTTTTCAAAGATTATATTTTTTGCATGGTGAAATATTTGAGTTTCCATAATTCTTCTTTTGCCTTACAATACTTTTTAATGTAAATGGTAAGGCCATAGTGTAACACGCCCCTTGTTTGTTTCTACATGATTTCTATTCAAAAAGAATTCCCAAATAGTTATTTCCATTTAAAGTCCCAAAAATGTTCTTCATATTTTGCCACCCATTTTCAGCATCTCTTAAGTCATTAGTGCCACATTATGCATTACGCAAAATCAAATTCCATCTTAGAACTTGCTTTTGCCATCTAGTTGTGCATCAATGCTAATGAAGAAGCAAAACAAACACGAAGAATTGAGTGCAGTGATTAGAGAATTGTTGCAGCCAGAAATTGAACTTCCAGTCATGGTGCATTTGTTGTTGCACCAAGAACTTGATTGATTTCCACTCTGGATCTTGGCAGACTTGGCTGCAGCTCCCATAGTAGTACCATATATAATAATGTCACAATTGTGTCAATACCAAGGCAACAACATTTCAAAACTTGTGATGATACTAGCCATACAGAAAATTCTTTTAGTTTCAATCTGTGAATCGACAATACCCATCACTTGTTGGGCAAGATGTCTACCCACCACATTTGCCATCATTCATATGAGGAATTAGCCAAATTTTGGTGATGGGTCAGAGCATTTCGAAAGTAGGAAAATTGAAGAATCCTGTATATGAGTGACACTACTAGATTTTATTTTGGGGGGTCACCAAAAGCAGCAAAAATTTGCCCCCCCCCCCAACCAAAAAAAAAACCGCTGATCTCAACACTGAAATATGCTACAAATATTGTACTAGCAGTTATGCCAAGTCTGCAAGCAACCCATTAAGACTAGGGGTGTCATTGCTGACTAAAAAGAATGGAAGACAAACCTACACAAAGTGGACAACCCAAAGAGACTAAACATTTGGTGAAAAAACACTTTTCCCGATTCTTCTTCCAATCCAAAAGCTGAGCTGAGCTGAGCTGAGCTGAGTTGAGCTGAGGATTCTTCTTTCAGCAGGTTGGATCCTTTGTGTTTCAACTAAATCCACTGTGGACATCGAGAAGCAAATCTTGGAGCTCTGGAAACGTAGCAAGCAAGAGCATCTCCAGAAGGCTATACGACAGTTGCTTTATACAAACGGTTGACTGCATGCATTCCCACCCCAAATCCCACCAAAGTAAGCCAAACCACAACATCAATTGCACGGCCCTTCCAACACCGAACTGATGCTACTTAAACAGGCAGAGATCCTTTGCAACCTTCTTTTGAAAACTGACATGCATTCTCTAGAATCATTTGATCTATTATACTCTGATTTCTCTCTCTTACTCAAGAGTAAAAACCATTCAACCCTATCACATTCTCCCTTGTCCAGCCCCAAGCATATCATTTGACTTCTCTCCTGCAATTATGATCCATGTACAAAAATGGACAAAAAAAATCCTTCAAAAAAATTCCCATCCCAGAGCATGATGACCCACCTGAGAAAAATTGTATATATCTGTGGCACACCGTGTATACTGCTTTTTACCAATAAGATTCACCAGTGTCGCAGGTGCTCGATCTGCAAACCCATGGCCAAATTCCATTAGCAAAACCCAAACTTCTGTTCAAAACTGTCACTTCCAATTTGCCTGCCAACAAATAGTTTTCTCCAGTGAAAACACTTCTGCATATATATATAATAAGTGGTAAACTGGCGTCTTGAGTTTTACCAAGAAGTATTTCACGAACAACCATGGCTCTCCGTAAAGCCTCAAGATGATGCTCAAATGAATTCACTGGCGCCTGTTGCTGCACCCTCTGACCTGCTCTCTTGGCTCCCTCCATTTCTACACCTTCTTTTGGAGCACCTGAATTTGTTGAAGAGCCATGCCGATTTGGATGCTTGGTAAGAAAGATACCATCTGGCCAGAGAATCTGCAGCCATTATTTATACATCAGACCCAAGGTGTTCAATTTTGTGATGTAGCCATATTGGCGATCATCCACAAGAGGAATTAGCCAAATTTGACTACAGGTTCCAGAGGAGAGTAGAGAAATTTAAGAATCATGCTTGGAACCTATTGTCTAAATACAGTGATTTGAGGAAACAAAAAACAGAAAAAAAAACCCTCAGAATCTGGCGACTTTGGCACATTTACGTCACAAAAATCCCTTGTATGAGTCCCACTACAGTTTTGTTTTGTCACCAAATGGCAAAAATTTGCTGGGTAAAATAACACTGATGCACCATACTTACTTTTGATGATGAATTAATGATGAAAAATAGCAAAATCAGTTTTTCAACAAAAGTTTCTGCTCTCAGTTTTTCTGCAAAAGCCCACAAAAAAATGGAGCTTTGAAAGGAATGAAAAACCACTGGTGGTTGGTCACATAGAGAATCTGCTGAGAACCATAGAGAGAGACATAGAAACTTGCCCTATGAACCCACTGAATTCCTCTTGCCACAACCTCTTCACTCCGCAGCCATTGGATTTTCTGAAGCAGCCAATCATCAATTGCATCTCCCAACCCAACCTGTAAAATTTGCTTTGCCATCCACAACACTTGTCGTCTGGCAGAAAACAAAGGGGCAACAATTATCAGATTCATAATAGTGAAGTTTCTTTTTTTTTCCAATTTTGTCAAGTAGGTGGACTGGTGATCATCCACAAGACGAATGAACCAAATTTGGCTAGAGGTCAGACATGGGAGTACAAAGTATTTTTGGAATCCTGCCTAGGTTTGGTGACCTACAGGAACTCAATGTCTAAAAAAGGCAACTTCTAACTTCTTTTTCCTCAAAATGTGCGAAATTTTTTTGTGATTTTCAATCAGTGCCCAGTGTCCACATTTGCATGTGTGCGCTGAACATATTGCACAATATGAACTCCTGATATTGTCACAAAGAAAGAGAGGAGATTTGCACCTGATCCAACCACGCCCCTGGAGTTGAAAAATGGCATCCACAAGATTAAGCAATGGCACACTCACTTTTGGAGGCGACCACTGCACATCAAAAATCCCAACTCAATCAGTCACTTTAATACTAAATAAATGCAGACATACTAGAAGATCAGCCTTCTGTAACCAATCTTGTGCAAGAGTAGAAAACAAAGAGGGTCAAACTTGCTGGTAGTCTGGACAGAGAGTGGCCGGTTAGATGGAATTATTTTTTTAATTTTTAAGGGAGGCAGCTACACTAACACAATTGAGGCTTACCTCCCGAGGAATCACAAGTTCGTCCTCAACCAGTTCGGAGATGAAAGAGTCTACAGGTGAATGTCCCTCTGATAAAGCCCTATCAAAGTGTCTTCCAAAATACAGATTGTTGTCATCCAGAGTTGGCAACCCAAATTGATGACTGGAAGGCTTCGTGCCATCAGCTTCATGGGTGTCCACATGCAAATCACTGTCAGACTGCCAATCACCAGACCCAAAGCCATGAACACCACTATAGTCCGGTGCCATGTGATCTTCATCTTCTGAAAGTGAGGTTGCAAAATTTTTTTCACCAGATCCGCCACTATCACAGAGAGAAAGAACTTGAGAGGGTCCTGAGAGCTTCAGATTTGAAGAACTCCCAGGAGTGGTTGATGTTGTGGTGCTTTGGAGAACACCTGAGGTAGTCACAGTCTCGCTCATAGTCATCTCCCCACTACTACTATTACCCAGAGGAAGTCGATACCGGAGCCCAATAGTGGCGGTCTTTAAAACCCCTTGAAGGTCATCTGAAACTCCTCGGATTTGACGAAACATATCGTCCATTGCATCATCCACATTCACTGCAACATCATAAGTTCACGACACCAAAACATTTGTACAAAAGAAGCATTACACTCTAGATTAGACTAAGAACACGTAGACCAAGAAGAATCACAACCCCATTTCAAACACAGTTGAAGAACAACTACTGCTGACACAGATAAAAAAATGGTAATTGGAAACAGAAGCAATCAGAAATGACTCACCAGCTAAAGCCTTCATCATGGATGGAGCAACTCCAAACGCATAGTGCTACAGAAGAAAAAAGATAAAAGAGAAAAATGGGTATGAGTATCAACTGGTTTTCCATCTCCCTATGTATGTACAGCCACATGCAGGTCCAGAAAGCTAAACAGTGATGTCAAACACCAGAAAACCAGTTTCTCTCAAGTGTCCACCAAGGAGAGAAACAAAACCCACCTGTGAGTTCATGCTCAAAAAATCCCATACTTCATGAAGCTCTGCAATGCTTGGAATTGCCAGAAGATCCTGTTCAAGAGGATTCAAGAGCCTTTATAGCCCTAAAAACTCAAACGACAACCATCCAGGGAAAAAAATGCACCCACATCTTGTAGAACATGCATGAATCTTGATTTTGGAATACATGATGTTTTTACACGATGGAATACTATTGTGAAATTCTGAGAGTGAGTCTACAACATGTGCAGTGATGAAGGCGGATGGGACTCAAAACATACTCTCAAGTATTTGTCAAGAAGAACACAGCGTTCACGAACAAAGTCGTTGTCGAGACTTGATGTGAGAAATCTCTTTGGAGGAAGACTAAGAGAATAATTGGGCATGTCCTTTAAGCGCCTATGTAGCTGCTCAAAATTGCGAAACCTGCAATTACAAGCCAGCAAACCATAAGGGCCCTTGAGACATGGATCTGCTCATGTCCAGAGAAAGTTGAGATAACCCAATTGCTTGTCCCAGTCCTGCTCATCATATCTGCCCCTTTGATGAACCTTCACATTCATCCATTCTCCACAGGTAGAAAACATGGAACCTCGAAGGAACCAAGACTCAAAAAAGGGCTAAAACTATGCGTGCTGCACAATTTTTTGTTTTTGAAATTCAAAACTGTACACTGTACAATAGGAGTAGAAGTTATGCATCAGCAGATACAAAGAAAGCTATGACATGAATGACTACCAGGATCTGTTCAGAAAGGTCGAATGAGTGCAACTTGAGGACCACTTACAATACCTTCTTTGGACTTGCCAAGTTCGGTTGTCAGAGTCTCCAACCCTGATAGCATACACTGTAAAAGTTTTCGATCCATCTTTCTCAAAATGAGCACCCATCACCTGCAACGTCAACCCAAGATTACCATTCTTGCAGTGTCATATCAGGAGACAAAAAGGAAAGAGAAAGAAAGAACTCTGGGTAAAACCCTAAACCCTAAACCAATTGGCACCACCCAGACCTCCAGGTAGTCCTAATTTTGTTGGGCAGTAGTGTCAAGCTAATCCTCTGAAAAAAAGGGTTTGGGATCAGTGCACATGCCTTGCAATATAGCTTGTTCAGGGACATCCGAGATGTGAAGACAGTCGTTGGAACACCAGTCTTTGGCCTCAGAGACATTTTAGATTCATCTTCACTGTGTGCCCTGTTGTCAACATTCTCCAGATGCGGGATGACACTGATGGCTGTTGTTGTTGGTCTTACTGAGGTCAAAATAGCTGCTGCCTCCTCCTCATGAGATCCTCCTTTGAGCTCATGCCATTTTTCAAGTCCTCCCTCATCACTCCTTGATCTGCGATGTGATGAATGCATCTTTGCTCTTCGATATCGCTGTTGACCAGAAGCCAGCCTCTCTCGGTTGTTGGAGAAACTCGATGAGTTCTGAGCTTTAGCTACAGTTTCATGCTGATTGCCGGTACCTTCAATAATAGGTAACTGAGAGCCACTTGAGATACTTGGCACCTGTTGCAGGTCCTCTGATAAGTGCAAAGGAGCTTGAAGCTCTTCTTCATCAGTGTCATGTAAAGAAAATCCTATCCCTGGCAGTCGCTGATCTCCACCTTCTGAAGTGTCGAAAGGCAGGCCCTCATATCTCTCAGCACTCCTATGGCCTTGCTTTATGTCCAAAAAGTCTGTTGAAGTGGTGGCAGTTGTGAGAAGCCGGTGTGATGAAACTGGAAGCTGCCCCCTGAGCTCAGGGCTCTTAGAGGTCCCTTCCATACTGGTCATGGGTTTTACTGCAACTTTTGATTCAGATAGAACAAGATGACCCACTTTTCCTCCAGGAGGCTGTAGTAGTAGATCTACAGCAGACTGGCTAACTGCTGAACCTAAAGAGGTCTTTGAGATCTCCCTCTTTTTGTAGTTCCTGCCTTTGGCCCATAAGTTGTCAAGGTGCTCTGGTGTCAGAGCTTGTGTTCGCCGCTGTGTCACAGCATCCAACACCTGAGCCCAGTCATTGTGAGTAACTGAACCCAACTCCCCATGGCCAGGCCCAGAACAAAGCTGCTGCTGCTGCTGCTGCTCAGGGGTGTTGTTGGCAACCTGGAATTGCACTTCCACAATTACACACCCAACACCCGAAACCTCACAAGTGCATATATACTTCACAGTTCTGCAAAGAAGAAAGAAGATTTAAAATCCTGGTCTTCAAAACTACCGTAGTACAAAACTATCATGATTTCTTGCACGTACGTAACTTAGCCTGACTTTCAACTACTGACTTTCATCACATGTTTCAATTGAAAGGTGAGAACTTTTTGCCTCTATCAAAGGTTTTGTTGCATCAGAGGACTGTAGTTGTGTGACCAAGGCACTGAGGTCTCCTGTTGAAGTTGAGAGTGCTCCTTTGGGTGGAGGCTGGATCACATTCTTAGTCTCCTTTACTAAACCCTCTAAGTTGCCAATTGCTGTCATCTCAAGGCCTGAGAGCGATGGCTTCCGTTGCAGGATGATCCGCTCAGGGAGATGCAATTTGACATCCTTACTGTTAGTCTCACCAGATGTTGATGAAGCACGGTTGGCCTGGCCTGACTTCTCATTTGAAGACAAGGCAAGTGACTCAATGAGCTCATTGATGAACCTGAATCCACATAATTACACATACAAATGTGACTATATCTTTCAGCAGAGCCCACCATTATTAAGGGGCCATGATGGTCTAGGATTTGGTGTAACCCTAAACCCTAAACCCAGTATATTAAATATCCCATTTGCTTCTTCTGATCTCTCCAGAACATTCCTCAAAAGCCAATCCTGCTATTCCGGGGATAAGAAGCAGCACCAGCAATAGGTACTCACTACTCACCCAGGGCTGGCAAAGTTGAGAACAGGCAGTAGAACTGAACATGTAAGCAACTCTCGGGCTATGCTTTTCAGCAACCGACAGCGCAAGTCTTCACGCCTTAACACTAAAGCAACCACACCCCCCATCAGTCGTTTCAGTACCTGCAAAAATGGACATATGCAGAAGCAAGAAGTACCAGTCAGGAAAAAAATCAATTGGGGAACACAGGAGCAACCACTACCTAGGTTTCTGAAACTCCCAGAGACCACTTGGATCCGCTGTCAAAAGCTTAGGCAGTTGATTAATTCTGTACATGTGATTGTCTCTGCATTGTTGTAGCTGGATGCCCAATATTTCAGAAGGGCTGAAGCGCAAGGGAACAAAGGCAGAGACAGGGTTGCTTACCTTGTACTCTGCTTCAGGGGAGATGAGGGCTGGGTGCAGTTCCCTAGCAACAAGCATAGCCTCCTTCAATTTCTCATCTCTCTCTTCTGTCGAGAGTGATGAGAAATTCACATCAAGCCCTATGCTTGCTTTCATTCGACGAAAGAGCTCAAGATGGCTTCTTATTAAGTCCACCATATCCCTGCATCGTCAATGCCACATTGTCAAAAGTCTGAGGGTCAATGTCACGAAGGTGCTCTTTGCTTATGCCTTGCACACGATCTCCTTGAATCTGTGCAGTGTGTCTAGATGATGATTCACTAGTAGTAAACTCAGATTAAAAAAGAATGTTGAGGTCCCCCCAAACTTACCTAGAAATAAGTTCCATAATGTCCACACGCTTGACGCGACGGGCGAGTTCCCCAATCACATTATTGATCAAAAGCTGAATCTCTTCAGGAAACTCATGATCAGGTGTAAGTGATGCATACCACAGATTTGTAACCCACTCATCAACCACGGATTTTGTCAGATCATCCACTGCAGCCTCGATTGGTGGTGAGTCTATGTTATGTCGCCACCTGCCACATTACACAGTTGGCACATTTAATCCACCCTCAACAACAACAATAACAACTAACCACCCTCAGCAAGTCTGGTGGCACCACAGTTTCAAAACCCTAATGACTGGTGGGTTGAACAAAACTCTCTTGGAAAAAAGGAAAACTTCTGCAGGTGACTGATATTGAGGTGCAAGTGTTTTTTCACTCACCTGTTTCTCACAAAGTTTGATGGTGCAGAGAGAACAGCAGGGTCATTAGGATGGAGTTGGGAGCGTAGCTGGGGTCGGGGAGGAGGTGGACCTTCTGGAGGTCTCCTTCGAATCTCGACTTCTAAAGAAAGGCGGCGCACCACAGCCAGGAAAAGGACTGCAATGGGTATATTGATCCAGATGGAGCTGCTTGTCACTGCAGAAGAATCGAATCCAACAAATCCACAACAGTTATTAGACCAGTGTGGGACGGGTGGTCCAGACTCCAGACAGAATCACACAAAAGACTGACTTCACAGAGACAGACCTGCTGCCACCAACAGGACAGCAAAACTACCAACACTAATGAGCACACTAGGGTTGAGCACACTCTGTGTCTCTCACACTGTGAACACATCAATCAGTTCAGGCTGTAGATGATCCAAAGATCTGCACTGTAACTGAGGAAAATTTCTCAAATTGTAGAAGATTTCAGACGTAAAAATAAATCACAAGAGCCTAAACAAAGAATTCCATGTGCCATATTCTTCTTCTAATTCAGAGATGGGTTGCTCCTCCTACTGTCTTCACCCACAAGAGTCCTGAAGAGAAAAGACCCCACACACAAGAGTACTGAAGAGAAAGACCCACCCACGAGAGGCACTGAACAGAAAGACCCACAAGAGGGACTGAAGAGAGAAGTCTTACAGGACATGAAGTAGGCAAGGCAGACCACCAAGATTGCCCACAAAAGCGTCCGTCTTTTGGCTTCTTCCACCAAATCCTTCAAGGTCCCCATGGCAGTTTCCAACCCCAGCAGCAGGCACACAACCAGTTGGTCATAAGCAAAACTCTAAGTCAAGCTCCTCCTCCTCCTCCTCCTCCTCTTCTTCTTCTTCTTCTTCGTCGGCTTTAGTAAGTGGCTTTTCCTGCTTCCTGCACTCTACACTACTACTGATGCAAGACATATTGTTTCTTTTCTTCCCCAACACTACACGCATACAGAATGACTTCAGACAAGACGAGAGATGATGAAGATGTCTTGCGAGAGAGGGGGAAGGAGTGACGCTGCCGATTTCTCTCGTCCGTCAGTCAATCAGTCAGTCAGTCAGTTTGATGCACATGCGCTGCTCTGCTCCGTATCTTCCACAGCCGGTCGCCACTGGATCCACTTAGTGCCCATCTTTCTTCTTCCCATTTTCAGTGGGTGTCTTCTCCTGTCCCCCGCGCGCGCCTCTCTCTCTCCCTCTCACTCAAATGCACGCCAAGTTCGCGCGCACGGAAGCCGCCTTTTCCATGTCCCTAGAAACTTGTGTTTTTTACTCTAACTCTCTGTTTGTTTGTTTGTTTGTCTTTTTTTGGGGGGTTTTGTCGCAAAAGTGTTTCTGGCGCTGGTGTAAAGGACGAAGGATGGCGAACTTTTCTCTCTCTGTCTCTGTCTCTGTCTCTCTCGCTCTGTGACACAGTTTGGGATAGAGTTTGTGTTCCATCTTTTTTCTTCTCATTTTGCATCACAATTTTTTTGGGTAGAGTTTCTTTACTCTACAATCACATTCACATCTAGATTCCACCATGGTCTCCAATTCTGATTCTGTCTTGCAATCACATTGAGATCAACACCCATCTGAGATCTAGTTTCACATCTGTCTCCAATTCCTGTTTTGCTCTTTACAATCACATTCACATCTAGATTCCACCATGGTCTCCAATTCTGCTTCTGTCTTGCAATCAACACCCATCTGAGATCTAGTTTCCCATCTGTCTCCAATTCCTGTTTTTCTCTTTACAATCACATTCACATCTAGATTCCACCATGGTCTCCAATTCTGCTTCTGTCTTGCAATCAACACCCATCTGAGATCTAGTTTCCCATCTGTCTCCAATTCCTGTTTTTCTCTTTACAATCACATTCACATCTAGTTTTCACCGCCGTCTCCAATTCTGCTTCTGTCTTGCAATCAACACCCATCTGAGATCTAGTTTCCCATCTGCCTCCAATTCCTGTTTTTCTCTTTACAGTCACATTCACATCTAGATTCCACCATAGTCTCCAATTCTGCTTATGTCTTGCAATCACATTGACATCAACACCCATCTGAGATCTAGTTGCCCATCTGTCTCCAATTCTGTTTCTGTCTTGCAATCACATTGAGGTCAATCACCTTGAGAGTTAGTTTCCCATCTGTCTCCAATTCCTGTTTTTCTCTTTACAATCCACATTGGCATCTAGTTTCCACCATGTCTCCAATTCTGCTTCTGTCTTACAATCACATTGAGATCATCACCATGAGATCTAGTTTTCCATCTGTCTCCAATTCCTGTTTTTCTCTTTGCAATCACATTATTGTCCTTAACATTGTTGTTCAGTGGAGTTTTCTTTGCAATCACATCCAGAATCTAGTTTCCACCATGTGTCCAATTCTGTTTCTCTCTTTGCAATCAAACCCACTGAGATCACATTAAGAAGATCTAGTTTGTTGTTGGCCTTGTGACCCACCCCATGTTTTTGCTCTGTCTCCAATCCTGTTTCTCTTTTGCAATCACATTCGTATTTGTCCTTGCATTATTGTTTTTGGTGGAGTTTTCTCTGCATAATAATCATCTCTTACAATGAGATCTAGTTTTCACCATGTCTGGATTATCTAGAAAACTCTACATTGAGATCTAGTTTCAATAGTTCATCTATGGAAATTAATCAAAGTTAAAAAATGGTTTTTTCCACAATTGAGTTTCATAAGAATTTGGAAGTTAAGCCCATTTCAATACACATAGTATTGGCATGATTAACTTGATAGGTGGTTTAATATACTTGGGACAAGAGGCTAAGGGGGGCTCACTAGTTTCTTTGCAAATCACATGATGGTCTACAAAGTGAATGATATGATATTTTATTTTATTTTATCTTTTGGGTCTTAATTGGAATGTTCTTGTTGTTACTTATGTTTGTCAAAAACCATTATAAAAAATGGTGGCATCCTATCAAGCGCAAGCGGCCTCTATTTCAAGGCGTGCTTAAGGTGAGAGTTCTTCTCAACTAAGTGTTTTTTTTAAGGTGGTCCCCTCTCCTTATCTAACATGCTCCTTGCAACTTGGGGGGTTTGAGTACTTGATTTGTTCATTTTGGTTTGCCCTTGTTGCTCCGACTCAAGTTCTTCCCTCTTGTTCATTTCTCTCCTTTTTTTTTTCTTTTTTTTTTTTTTTGTGTGGGTGCTTTGTTTTATTAACACTTGGAGAGCTTTTCATTATTATAAACTTTTTACATTCACTAGTTTGAGATGCTAGTGGGTTTTCACTAGTTTAGGATATTGAAAAGATCTAGATAACCAAAGTCAAATGACATGAAAATGAAATGAGAGCACTTTTGACATGCATGAATTCATATGCTTTATCTAACTTTTTATGTAGAGAAATGAGGGTGGGATTTGAAATGTTCAAACCTTTAGGGGGGAAAAAGGATAAAAGGTGAAAGAATTTGTCTATCAAAAATTTTAAGGAAATACAATGAAATTGTTCCCCAATTTGCAAAGGAGAATGCATTGAAGCGGGAATTTAAAATTGAATGTCCACTCCTTTTAGAGGAGAGGGATGTTAGACAAATAAATTAATGTTCATTCTTTTGTTATGAATGAGAGGTGGAGGAAAAGAAAAATAAATGTTTACATTCCATAAAAGAATGCAATCAGAGGGGAAAACAATCATTCATTCACTCCAAAGAAGAGGCAAGTTTGAAAAGAGGGGGGGAAAAAAAAGTCCACCCATTCCAAAGGAAGAAAAAGTTGGGACAAAGAAAACAAAACAAAACAAAGTTCAGGCATTTTCTTTAAAGGAGAAAGAAGCTCATTTCGGAGATCAATAAATTTTGTGCATTTTCACTTCATATGAGGGTTTTACCAAATACTTTGTATAGGAGACCATTATTCTTCTACAGAGTACTTCTTTGTGTGGAGATGCCTCTCAATCTAACACAGGATTCTCCATTTCCATGAGCAACTAGAAAGGTGCTTAGTATGTGATCCTGCACAGTGAAACTGGATGAAGAAAAGTCAAAACATGCACGTTTAACTAAGGAAAATGGTTTTGGCTCAGTATAATTGCACAGTTTGCAGTGGCTGGTGAAATGCCCCAGCAACGCTCTACACCTGCAGAAAAGAGTGTAATAAATATGATCTAACTCCTGCTCAGAGAGTTTCTAATAGGCACATCGTAATGATTGGCCCAGGTCATTTGCAGTAGTCCCTCACCTATTTGCTGTCCCAATTTCAATTTTATGGGTGGGGGTTGCTAAGAAGTGAATAACTAAACTTGGATGTGAAAAATATTTTTTTGAGGGTCACATACTGAGCACCACTGGAGATGCTCTTACATGTGAGCTGCTGACATAGCTTTAAGTTCAGTGTCCTCCTCCTGCCATTAGGTAGTCTGCAAAACATGAAAATGAAGAAGATTCAAATTTTCTTGTATGGGGAGGTTTCAGAAGGCCTCCCCCCTCAAGAAGCAACAAATTGATGATGTTCCATAACGCAGACTCCAACTAAGATTTCATGAAAGATCATTTTTCACAGGAATCAGATTCTCATGTTATCTCGTAGGTCTGACCAAGTACTATTTTGCAAAGAGCTGTTTCATAACACATTTTCAGGTGACCCAGTGCAGTCTACCAATTTATTGGCCCTGCCTGTACTTTAAGGAGCATCTCCATTGGTGCTCAGTATGTGACTCTGCAAAAACATTTTGCCACATCCAAGTTTAGTTATTTTACTTTTTTCCAACCCTGCCCATAAAACTAAAATTGGGACTACAAATAGGTGGGAGATTACTGATAGCAACCCACCTGGACCAATCAAAATATCTAGCCAATCAACAGCAGGTGTTAGGCTTTGCAGTGCTTTCCATCAATCTCAGCATTATGTGTAAAATTGCAGGGCCAAAACCAATCTAGTGAGCCAACCCGCAGCATGTTTTGACTTTCCTTCATCCAATTTTCTTTGTGCACCAGTGGAGCTGCTCTTCTAATCAAATTTGAATTGAATTTTCAGGAACACAATGCAGCACACTTTCTGAGGAACAACACAATTTCAGAGAATAAGTCAGGCTTTGCCACTTTGCCATCGCCCTTTCTTTACTCATCACTCATCAATTCAATTCCCATACTCTCAGGCTCCAGCTCTCTCTATGAATAAAATCAATTGGTGCTCCAAGTCCAAAACTTGTGGGTAACACACATTGCCCACCAAAATATAACTTGAATGAGAACAAAACTGAAATAACTAGGAACCAATTTTTCCTAACCTTGACTGATCTCCTGCGTCCCTTGATATTTACATGTTAAAGGACCATGATATCCAGGGAGGGCCCTTTCTTCCAGAGAAATATCCACCTAAAACAACAGATCAAAGAGGAATACAAGTTGTTTGACAATCAAACCTCTCTGATGTGTCATGAGCCGCACTATAAAAGGAGCCAGCTTTGACATTTCATTCAGAGGATCTACTGATACAATCGTGCACCCTTGTAAAAGGTGAAATACAAAGATATTTCTATCCCACACTGTGTAGAATTGACAATTAAACCCTTCACAAGGTATTTGCTAGAAACACCCACACTACTTGATGTTCATGGTTACAGGTCCTTTTGGAGTCCCAGCAGCTCTTTTGTCTGCTGCTGTAAACCTTGGCAAGTTGAGAAGAGAGTTCACTCGTGTTACTCCTTCCAGGGCCGACCATTCTTGATCCTCTTCTGCATCCAACCAATCTGCCAAGCTATTTTTCTTCTGCATTTCATTGCCCCCCGTCTCCTTCCGTTCGTTTAATATCTCTCCCCCTTCTGCAGCACCTTCTGCACCCTTCGGTTGGTCTACTCTTACAGGCAGAGCAGTCTCTTGGACTTCCAGTTTTCCATCTATCATCTCACGGGCTGTCTGTGGGCTGACACTTTTCACAGGGAGGTCAACTTGCTCATTGGTTACTGGGTCATAACTTTCAAAGAAGACATCACCGTCTTCAGACAGCACTGAAGATATATCTGCTCTTGAGAGGTGTCTAGAGATCAAAGCTGGGTCATCCAAGTAAAGACACACAACTGCACAGTCATCCACCTTTGATGTTGGGTACTTGAGTCTCCATACACGTACAGCCGACTCAACCAAAGCCTGGGCTGCTGTTGAGTGTGTGGGTGCTGAAGCTACTATATGTACCACCTCATCATTGCTTAGCACATCCCATATCTGCAAATGTAACATTGGAAATGTCAATTAATGGTGTGGCAAGATCCAAATAACTTACATGTGGAATGTTCATGGTATGCTATTGGACAGAGTACTCAAAAACTGCAACAAGCCAGCTTGCCAAAGCGAAGTAGAATACAGCAGAATACTGTAGTATTTTGTACACATGCAGATGGACAGTCATAAGATACATCTCTTACTAACACCAACAAGAAACAAGGGGTTTGAATTATCAAGTGTGAGAGAAAGTTGAATGATAATTGATCATACCCCATCAGATGCAAGAACAACAAACAGGTCTCTGTCTGTCAACTGGCGATAAGATATTTCTGGGACAGAAATGACCCCATAATCTTTCAAGCAAAAGTCACCAAATGCTCTGGCCATGGCCAATCCTGGTGAGTCATCAAATGGCAACCACACCCTGAAAACTTCTGGTTCATCATGCAGTGCAAACACACGACCCTTGTATTCCCTTATACGATCTGCTTCTTCTGTGAGTCAAAGCACACAATTCATTATGAAGAGGCCTTAAGAGGCTAAAACAGGGACGTGCATTCTTTACAGCACCATCTTTGCCTGAACCTGTCACAAGGAGTACCTTCTTATAGCAAAAGGTTCCAACACAAGCATGAGACACACAGATAACTACCCCTGGGTTAGCATGTCAAGCTTAACTCTCAGTGAACAACTGTAAATAACTACAGCATGAAAAGCTTCAAGTAGGGTCCAACTTTTTCAATGTGAAAATGGAAAGGACATGTACGAGGCAAGTTGGGTTTCAAATCAACTGTCAACTGGATGGCCTTCAACACGCCATTCTCATCTCTGGTGCCCATGATTGCTCGAGAGTCTCCCACATTCCCAATCACAAGGTGTTTTCCCTACAATGAAAGAAGTGCACCAGCTTAAAAGACCAGGTTGGATGGAAACCTACCTCAACTCTTCACACCACATCAACAGAAGCAAACACTACAATTTACACAAAATCCTTTAAATCAAAGCCCCAGTTCACAGCAATCCACAAAACAGAAAATCCTCTAAAATCAAATGGAAAGACCCCAGTTCACATCAATCTGCATATACAAAGTCTCCAAACCAATCTGACAAATACTGCAAGTTTTCTGTTACCTGCTTCAAGACTGTTACAGCTGTGGTGCCACTGCAGAAGCAGTCAATCAATGGATGTGATCGCAACTCTTTATCCATCACTCGATATGCTGTGAGATGTGCCTCCATCCAAGGCTGAAACATTGGAGGTTTCCTTACTGCCTCATCATTGTGGTGTGGCAGGTTTTCCAACAGAGCATTCTCACTGAATTCAAATAGTGCAGTATCTCTGTCAGAGTCCTCAGCATCACAAATTGCACTCTCATACATACTGCTCACATTTGAGCCACGGTCCATCTCTGCAGTGTCACATAGCTCTGCACTATCGTCTGTTTCACTCTCTTTGCTATTATCCTTTATTGCAGCCAGTTCTTCTTGCCAGTAATGCAGGAGTTTCGACGGTAAAGAATCTCTCACTCTCCTGGCAACAAGATGGCCATATGGACCATGGCCATCGTATACCCCACAGTACACTGTATCTTCCATGGATGCAAAATCCTGCAAAAAGAAGGAGAAAGAACACAGAATTGTCAGCAATGGAGAACAATGAGCTATGGTTCGAAATGCAATGGGGAGACTCATGTGGCCTCCCGTAGATACAAACATCCTTTTTCCTGGATGTGTGGGGAGCAAGCTCATCATCTCCATCACCAAATCGTAGGCCACGTGAGAATGACGGGATTCCAAGGTGCTTGCTGCATTTGGCCTATGGAAGAAGCTCTGACAACAAAACAAACAAAGTATAAAAAAAACCAGGTGGGCGGGGGGGAGGAAGGCATAGGAAACAACAAGCATGCTTTCTACCTCCCATACAACCATGGCATCCTGGTTGGTTCCTTTCCGACCCTGTTGCGTGTAGATACAAGCGACGTTACTTGCACCATTGCTACATATCCTGCCAGGAAGCGAAGCCAAGAGTGCATCATTCTTGGCTTCTAATGTCAAAGTTGCCATGGCTTCCCTCCTTAGCTCTTTCTGCCTTTGTCTCCTTCCCTTGGCACGCTTGCGTATATTGCCAGCTGCTACCGCCTGCTGCGTTGTCGAGAGACAAGACCCCATGTTGTACACAACTCTGCTTTTCGCCCATCTCCTTTCCCAAATCCCCGCGGAAACAAACCCCCAAACCAAAACCAAAAAAACAAACAAACAAACCCTTCACCACAACTCACTCAGACGCACACCTCAAATCTATCGGTCTCCCGCCTTCCGCACAGCAACAACACAAAACACAACACGCGCCGCATCTCCCAAATCCCGACATTCCAAATCCTTCCTCAGAAAAACCTTTGCAAGCTTCCCAAGTACACAACAGGCTAACTTAGGGTTTGGATTTTGGTATCAAAGTTCCCGAAGCAAATGCGGGACAGAGAAAAAACAAAGAAAAAAATGGACTTTGTGTGCGGAGGCTCGCTCGCGCGCGCTTAGTAGCGCCAGCCAGCGCCGAAGTACGCCAGAGAATACACCAACGTACGCCAGCAAGCGCCAAAGTACGCTGTTTTTAACTTTAAAAAAACTGCGCAAGGTTTCCGTTGGTAGGCAATGGAAGGAAATGGATTCAAGCGCATGATGGAAGGAAGGATGGATGGATGGATGGACAATGCCCTCTACCCCCTTTGAACCACCCATGAATGAGCATGGTTTTTGTTCTTGTAAAAAGCCTTTGCTTGACAATATTGCAAAAAAGGGGTGGGGGAGTTAGTGCCATGATGGGTCTTGGTTCATCACTAGAGCTTGTAAGGAGGGGAATTTTATTTTTTTTTAATTCAAAAAAAAATTGGGGAAGTTTTTTATTTAAAGGAAAATAGTCTATCTTTCTTTTAAGACCCTACTAGTGTATTTTTGAGGTAGGTGGATGTCCGGAGTCCTAAGCAAGGTTTTTTTTAATTTCCTAGCAATTTATCACCAAAAGGTGATGGAAAAAACAAGGGTGTGAAATGATGTGGAGGAATTATAAAATACATAAAATAAAAAATTGCCTAAATTTTGCCTTGTGTACTAGCTCGTGTGCCAAAAGGCAAAAACACCCATTTCCTTCAATCGCCATTTTAATATGGTTGATGTGCAAGCTATGTTGCCCAAAGCATCTATAACATTTTAGATTTTCATTTTTACAATGCTTTTGGGTTCTAAAGGTGTTGTCAATTTGTGACCATCCATTAAAATAGATTGCTCAATCTCGACCACTCAATTGGGTATTTCATTCAAAGAGCTTCCTTCTCCCAACTAGTAGTTAGGGTAACTATGCCTATCCCTAACATTGGGGGTTTGATTTTGGGGTTCAAAGAACAAAACTCTCCACCTAGCATTTCCAATGTTGGAAAATTGTTCAATTTGGTAAAGGAGTGAGGAAGCTATGGGGTGTTTCGTGTAAGGAGGTTTAGTGTTTGGTGATGGGTGAATTAAAACATATTAAGATTTCCAATTTAAGATCTTTGATCATTGAATCTTTGTTTTTATAATACAAATAAGTTTTTGAAAACCCTATTAGGCACACCCACCAGGTTTTTAATCACTCAAAACATATTAAAAATGAGGAAGATGTGGGGTTGGAATTAAAGAAAGGTCTAGAACAATTTTTTCAAACAAATTGATGCAAATTATCATTCATCCTTTTCTTGTGTTTCCTACATTGCTCCTTTACCTTTGACATTGAAAGAACATAAATGGCTTAAGTTCTTAAGTTTTTAGCTTAGGTTAGATTTTTAGGTTTTTTTCTTATCCTAATTATAAATCAAAAGGCTAGTTCAATGAATTATCTATTAGTGTATTTAGTAGTTATTAATGATTTTAATTAACTATTAATGAATTCACTTGTCGATAACAACTAGTTCTTGTTCACAGAAGGTTTGACCATTTTTATCATGGTAAATTTGTTCAAGATCACTCAAAATCTAATCAAATATAAAATGAACTTGGACACATATTAGTGTATTGTAATAATTAAAATTTTGATTCAATCCCATGTTGTCATTTTGTTTCAAGTTTGCATTATATAGAGTTCAAACAAGATGAAAAATCAAACTTATCATGACCAATTCCTTGTTAGTTTTGTCTCTTCACTTTTTAGGTGTTTGACTTCCATTGAAAATGTTCTCATCATTTGATTCATATAAAACATCGAGTTTTTGTACCATGGTAGGAATTTGGAATCACCTCATGTTTTAATTGACTTTTTATGTCCATTCCACAAAGGTCACCAAAAGCTTGATCTTCCATCTTTCACATCTCTATTAACTTCTCCAATCCATTGCATGTCAAATGAATCCTTTTCAATGATGCATAGGTTATGTTAACACAAACATGATGGTGAATCAATTCTTTTCATAAAAATCTAGCTCCATCTTCTTTTTAACATGTTGAAAGTTATTTTTGTGGCTACTTTTTTTTGTTGGATTGCACAAATTTCCAATGTGCCTTTTTAGGTGATAATTTATGATTCCCACCGTCACATGGACACCAAAACCAAGGTCACACCTAATAAACCACATCACCAATTAGTTTGTAAAGTAATATTTTCCCTTCACAACACATTTCCCAATCTATATCCTTAAAAAAAAACTTAATCATTAATTCCTTCAACCCAACCAAAATCAAAATCCCAAAATTAGCAATGCATGTCAACTATACTTTGGAATGAACATGAATAAAATCCTTCTTGGCAATAATATGAAATAGGATCTAAAGAATGAGCCATAATGGGAATGTGAGAACCATTAATTGTTCTAATGGTATACAAAAATTGATATAAATATTCAAATTCTAATGACATTTCATTTTATTTTTGAAAAGGCGAGTTCGAAGAACACAAGTGGTTTCAAATAGATAAAAACAACTTGACAAAATTTTCAAACCATACTTGTAACTAATGTTCTAAACAAAAAAAAATTGTATGAAAATTATTAATTTCATGTGAGTATCTTGACATTTCAAACTGACATTCAAAGTTTTGACAAAGAAATTCAAATGTACTATAATTTAACCTTATGTGTCTTTTAAATTTTTTTTTGAAGTACAACCCCATGAAATATTTTGGATGAAGCCCTCTATTCAATGATGTTTCCACAATTTGTGGACAAAACAAATAACCAAAACAAATAAGATTTAAATGATTCCATGGTATTGCATCATTGGTTGTTGAAAAAACAACACATGAAATAAAACATGACAAAGAGCTAAACAATGATGTACACAATGTGCACAAAACATGATGGTTGAGATTAGCCATATAAAAATGAACATAATTTGATACATTATGACAAAGATAGACATTATGAAAAATCATGTTTATCACATTGCCTTGCAACTAGAATTCCAAAACAACTAATATATAATTACACTACAACTAAAACATGGAAATATGGGCAATTAATCAATAAAATGTCTCATAAAAAAATCAAGGAGTTGCACTATAATTGAACCTTAATTACAAATGCAACACCTATACAATGTAATGTCTGCATTATACATATGGATGTACTCAATCATGTTTGATTTTTCGACAAGTTGCACTTTATTTCTATGAAAACTACATTACAACCACTATAAATGTAGCACTTAATTAACAATTATGTTACAATTAATGTATGATATTGACACATATGATCATGTACATGTATGCATCTCCACCATTCAATATGACATTTACAATTATGATTCACATCAATATAACTAGTCATGCCATTAAAAAAATACTATTTTTTCATTATTTTATGATTATTGTTCAACTATTAATAAGTTAATAATTAAACAAATTCTTGTTTAATTCTTAATTTTAATAATGAATTATTTTTCAATAACTTATTAACAATCAACATATCAATGAATAGTTAATTTTAATTAATCTAATTTAGATAATTATTTAAAAACATTACTCAAGTAATTGATACATAAATAATTCTAGAAATTGTATTGATTATAAAAATACTAATTTTTTTTATAATTAATTATCAATTCAAAAATTCATTCTTTGATAACTATGTATTCTACCCAAATTCATAATTAACATTTAATTTTTAACACTGAATTATTTTTCAATAATTTGTCAAATATTATATAATACATAATTTATTCAATTATTATGAACTAATTAATTCGATTGAATAATTAAACATTAATTTGAATTAATAAGTCTAATTCAGATGATTAGTTAGTTTGTTAAATAAAATAGTTTTCAAAAATTAAAATTCTGAGAATAAATGATTAATTATCTGAATTCAGATAATTAATTATTTCAAATAACTAATTAAAAAATTAGATCAATTGGAGTGATTAATTCAAATAATTAGTCAATAAATTAATTCAAATAATGAATTATCTGAATCCATTAACTAGCTAACTATCTGAATTAGAACAATTAATTCAAATAACTAGCTCAAATAATTAACTATCAGATAATCCAAATAATCCATATGATTAACTAATTGATAACTAATTAAATTATTATTTAAATTACATTTATTAATTCAGAAAATCCAAAAAATAATGTAGGTAGGTTTAATGATGCAAAATTTCCTACCTATTTGCCTTCCTAAATAAATAAGCAGTTAATTTTTCTTTAAAACCTATTTATTTAGGTGAATAAATAGATATATAATGTAGGTATGTTGAATGATGTAGTGGTAGGTAGGTAGGTTTAATTTGATGATGGTGATGATAAACATGGTGATAGTTATGAAGAAGATGAAGATGAGCATGATGGTACCCAAAAAAAGAAGATGATCATGAACATATTGATGGTGATGTAGAAGATGGATGACCGATTACTATGAAGACGATGGTGATAATGCCCAAGAATAAGAAGATGAAAATGGTGATAGATAGTGATGAAGAAAGATGGAAGAAGAAGAAGAAGATGATGGTGATGATGATTAGCTATTTATAAATGGCGGAAGAAGAAGAAGAAGAAGTTGAAGGTGCAAAAGAAGAAAGGGCAATGGGTTGAGGTGAGTGGGTGCTGTGTTTTCTGAGGGTGGCGAGACGTGGTGCTGGTGGGTGGTGCGCGAGAGGAGGAGGAGGAGGAAGAGTGGCGGTGGTGGGATTTGAGGTCAAAATGGAACAGTTTTATTGTTGCTCTAGTGATTGGATGCAGGGGATGATTGCTGCTGCTGCTGCCACCGCGTCTGCTTCTTCTTCTTCTTCCTCTCCTCGCTATAGGTAAGCTTGCATTGACAACCCGGTGGATACAACCGGAGCAGCGTCAAATGCTCTGCGAGTAGCAACTCAATAACTGAACAAGAAGCAGCAGCTCCATCTGTTGGCTTGGTCATACGGTATTTGGTTGTTTTATGTGCTTGTATGATCTCT
The DNA here is from genome assembly GCA_963920785.1 of Sphagnum contortum. NCBI lineage: Eukaryota > Viridiplantae > Streptophyta > Sphagnopsida > Sphagnales > Sphagnaceae > Sphagnum > Sphagnum contortum. The sequence goes on along the minus strand of OY987290.1, from coordinate 2,487,760 downwards.
CTTTTTTGAGGTGCCTGTGGTTGTGTTTCGTTGTTGTTGAGGAGGGAGACGGAAAGGTGGGTGAGGTTTGCGCTGATGTTTTTTGCACAATGCAATTTTTTCTTGGCAATGTAGGCGTGTTGGCATAGGCTCAATGTTGGTTGGTTGTGGATCACCTGTGCCGACGACTGTGATATCAAACGATGACCTCTCCAAGTTTGTGGACACTTCGGACGACTCGATTGCCGTTCGAACCGGGATCAGCACTCGTCATGTGCTCGCAGGCAAGATTCTGATTTGAGACCAAGCATTTACTCTGTTTTCGTCAGAATCACGAAGAAGCTTGCCGGATGAAAACATGAGCAACTGAGTGTAGGGACTTAGGGTTTTGGAGACCTCAGAGAAGAATTGAGCAACTGAGATGCCCCCGATTGCTATAGACTTGAATCAGGAGGTCATAGCTCCAAGGATGTAGAGGCAGCTATGTCGTCATGCTTGTTGGCAGCTATGTCGTCAGTCACTTGGTCTTCTTTGACAATGCAGGCTGAGTGAGCTAAGGGGTTTTCTTCTCACTAGTTCAGAGGGCGAGACAGTCACCAGCCCTTTGGGTGGAGGCTTCAAAGAAGGCTCTAGAGATGGCCAATGTGGATCCTCAGGACATTGATTTGCTGTTGCTCTGCACTTCTACTCCAGACGATCTCTTTGGCAGTGCACCCCAGGTAACAAATCTGTCAGATAGCCATGCCAGAGAGAAGTGGATCAGAGAAGAATGCAGAATTCATGCTCAGATGCTTCATGTAGAGCATTGTGAGGGGACTTTGTACATTAAAATCATTGTGCATGTTGCTGATGATGCTCTTGGTCTATTGTGTGTTAACTTATGTGTAGCTGTATGTCTGTGTGTGTGTTGATATCGTAGGTGCAGAAGGAGCTGGGATGCTCCAATGCTCTGGCATTTGATTTGACCTCTGCATGCAGTGGATTTGTGTTGGGACTTGTGACAGCATCTCCTTTTATCAAAGCTCCAATCTGTGAGTCCTGTGACAGCCCTTGTCAACATCTTGAAAACTGCACATTGAAACTCTTTGTTTAAGACTGGTCTCTCCTTGTACATGTATCATGATGACAAGTCAATTGTGGGTGTGGATGCAGGTGGAGGAGGGTATGAGAATGTGCGCGCGGTTGGGCTTAGGGTTTAGGGTTTAAACCCTAAACCCTAAACCCTTTCAAGATATGTGGATTGGATGGATAGAGGGACTTGCATCCTCTTTGGTGGTGATGCTGCTGGGTTTTGGATGTTATCATTCAATATGATTCCTTTCATGATTTTTTTGGTGCGATACATAACCCTTTGTTGTCAATTCCTAATTCTTTACTTCACATTTGAGATTAGTTTTAATTTTTAAAAAAATTCATTCAAGTTTTTTATATTGTTATTGAAATATGCATATATCACAAGTATTAATCCAAAATATAACGTTAGCATTATTCAATTAGTTATCAATTTGTTTTGAACATGTGAAATTATTTGAAAATTACTCTTGAATATTCTATTTTACTGTTGATGTTTGTGTTTCGCTTGCATATTCAATTTTGTAAGATTCTTTTGATATTATAAAAAAAATTCAATGTTGTGAAAATTATAAAAACTTTATTTACAAATGTCAATTGTAATTTTACTATTTTCAACCTTTATTTTTTTGAGTATATAAAAATAAATTAGTTAGTATCAATTACCACATGACATTCTTCAATTTATTACAATTATAATGGTTTTTATAACACCTTTGGTCAAATAATTTTAAAGTTCATCAAAGCTTATATATATATATATTACATGTATTCATTGAATATAATTATTTTCATGTTTTTGCGGTATGATATTTATTGCTTTGAAAATCATAGATTATTGTTTGGTCATTAGTTACAAATTCTTTACTTCACATTCAAAAATGTTTAAAATTCATGTTCATAGTAAAACAATCATTCCATTCTTTTATATTTTTATTGAGATTATGCATATTTCAAGATTATTAAATCAACATAAAACATTAGCTTCATTCTATCAGCTATCAGGTAACTTTTAAAAATATGTGAAATTATTTGAAAATTACACAACCTTTTATTATGGTTATTAGTTTTCATCATTTTTTAAAAAGATAAATTCAATTCTCATCTTTTTTAAACTTCATGTGCAAGGTTAAAAAATATTACAATTCACTTTGGGTTTATTACATCAAGATTTTATCATATCAATTTGCTTTCACACATTATTTTTGTAATGCAAAATTTTAAACTCTTTTTTGGATTTGCAAAAGTGATTATTAATTCTAAATATCTTATGTAATAGGTGAGATGAATGCATTGTTAATCATAACTAATGATGAATGGCCATTTACCACACTTGTATAAATTTAAATTTTAAGGTAGTTGTCAAGGGACAAATTGTTTTACTATTTGGAACATAAAAATATAATTATAATTGAACTTGTGATATTTGGAGAGACAACATACTTCTATATAATAAAGATATATTGTTTCAGTTAATATGAACTTTGGTTAGTCAGTTAATGAGCATTAAATTTTAATGTTTTTGTTGTAATTAGAATTTTTTTAATATTGTCATTTAACATGTATGCCATTCTTGCAATATCTTTGATTGTTAGATAGTGTTATGGTTGGTATGCTTAAATTTTGATGTTTCATAACATACAAATGCAGAAGACTTTGAATTGAATAATTATTTCTTTAATGATTAAATGTCAAGTTGCACCTATTTGTACCCAATTATAGGCATGTAATTGATACGTATATTTTGAAATAATTTATATTAAAAATTTCATATATTGAAGTCATAGACTAAATCTTTAAAAAGAACTTACAATATTTGTGCATATTTATATTAAAGAATATATGGTACATATATTTGGTATATTTATTATTTTATTTTATTTTTTAATTGCCAAAACAATAGAACTCAACTTGGGATTTAAACCCATAAAAAATGCACCCAATTTGCACATAATGCATATTAGTTTCAAAGTTACATTCTAATATTTTCAAACTTGCACATTTAATTTGAAGAAATGTATATATATATATATATACCTTATGATGTTTTATCAATTGATTTTGTCATTTGTTATTTTGATGCTTATATTTTTATTTCTATTGATTTTATGTTCAAAGTTCAAACACGTGTAACAATTTGAGAATATATGTAAACCTTAAAATAACTTGTGTTATATTGAGAATGATCAAGTCATAAATTCTAGAATCCAAATTCCAAATACATATGTGAAATTTGTATTCAAACAATTAAATTAAAAAACATTATTAAAAATATTTTTTCAACAAATTATTGATAATAATTTAATATATTTCAAGACATATAATGATGATGCATATTAGGTTTCATACATGTAACATCCTTCTTCTTATCAATTTAAATTCTTTACTAAATGTATTTTGAAATTTCAATTATTTAATTACAGATAATTGTGATATATTTACATTTTAATTTTACAAATTCTTGGATTTGATATGTAAAATACTTTTGAAATGACAAAATTTTTATTATTGTTATCAATTTCACATCTTTATTATACACATTTGAAATAATTAAAATTAATGCCAAAAGTATACGTATAATTTACATCAATTTTTAATTTATTATATTCAAGTTTATATTATTTATATCTTACAATCATTCCTTGTCATATAATATTTTGATATATATAATTTGATTTATGAAACTTTGAAATTTAATTATTTAAAATTGTGATATATATTTTTTTTAATTCTACAAATTCTTGGATTTGATATGTAAAATGATTTCAAATAAATTTTTTTTCTTATAATTATCAATTTCACATCTTTATTATACATGTTTGAAATAATCAAAATTCATCCCAAAAGTATACATATAATTTACATCAATTTTTAGTTTCTTATGTTGAAATATATAATGTTTATTTCATGCATTTATTCCTTGTCATTCAATGTTGTAATTTTTTTTTTTTAATTTAAATTTTAACTCCAAATGCATTTAAAATATAAATGTTCAAGTAATGATAGTCATGCAAGATGAGTGCGTGCCGCAACTTAACCCTGAGCAACGGGTTGTCTATGACAATGTCATGGCCACTGTCAACCGCCTTGCATTTTTTATCCTTGGCGGCACTAGCAAAACCTTTCTCTACAGTTACTTGTTGAGCACCATGCGCGCAGAAAGTCAAATCGTTGTTGTTATGGCATCGTCTCGCATTGCTACATTACTGTTGGACGCAGGCCGCACTGCACACTCACGTTTCAAGATCCTTATGCAAGGCCTCAACAACACGTCCACATGCTACATCAGTAAAGACTTTGAGCTGGCAGCACTTTTGTAAGCGGCTACGCTCATTGTGTGGGATGAGGCTATCATGATAAACATGCATGTTTTTAAGGCTGTGAACAGGTCTTTGCAGGACATCATAGTTATCATTAACCCAGCATACAAACTCCTACCCTTTAACGGCTTGGTTGTGGTGTTTGGTGACAATTTTCGACAAATTTTACCTATTGTGCCCCGCGACACCAGGGGAGATGTCATCGTTGCAGCTTTGAACCGTTCCAGCATATGGCAACATGCGTGTGTATTCAAGCTACACACCAACATGCGTGTGCAAAAATTGTTGACTCAGGGTGGGCGCATGCACAGGCAGATGCCACATGACAACAAACATTTATTGATTACTTGCAACGTGTGGGGAAGGGCGCAAAGCGTGTGTATCCCTCTGTTAGTGAAGACTCCATTCTTATTCCTCATGACATGTGCTGCAATGGCCGTACTATGGCAGATTTGATTGAAGAAGTGTATGGCGCTCTGTCATCTATTGTTCAATATGCTGCAAGATCTACATACATCATTGAGCGTGTAATTCTTACACCTTTGAACGAAGATGTGGATGCACTCAATAAACTTATCAATGACAAATATGCATTCATAAAGCACGATGGCTCGCTTGCATAACACCGCGTGTATTACAGTGCAGATTCTATGGTGCGTGGGGAACAATATGGCATTTACCCCACTGAGTTTTTGAACACACTTAGTTTTTTGGGCGTACCACCCCATGAACTGCACTTGCAAGAGGGTTGTCCCATCATATTATTACACAACATGACCAGCGGCCTCGCTAATGGTACCAGGTTCATTGTCATTCAACTCATGCAGCATGTCATTGAAATAGAGGTGGCAACAGGTATTGCAAAGGGCTAATGACTGTTCATTCCACGGCTAAGCATCACACCTTTAGACACAGAACAAATGTTTTACACTCTGGGCCTTCACTAGTTCCCTGTGCGCCTTGCATTTGCCATGACCATCAATAAGGCGTAAAGGCAGACATTGAAGATGATCGGCATTTTTCTACGCAAGCCTGTATTTACACATGGCCAGTTATATGTGGCCATGTCGCGCATTGGGTGCCTGAGGGGGTGAAATTGCTAGTTACATATGGGTGGGAGGATGTTCATGAAAATGCACTTGCCGATGTGTACACTCCCAATGTTGTTTACACAAAGGTGTTGTAACATGATCGTATAGACAATAGAACTTAACAGAGCGTTCGAGGTGGCTGGAATGGCATAGCCACAAGTTACCTACTAATAATGTTTATTTCGTGCATTTATTCCTTGTCATTCAATGTTATAGTATATGTTTTTTTATTTTTTATTTAAATTTTAACTCCAAATGCATTTAAAATATAAATGTTCAACGTAATGACACAATATTTTGGTATAATAATTTGGTTTCTTTTCAAACCTTTTTAAAGCCAACATATATATATATATATGAATGTTTCCATCAAAAAAAAATTCATATGTTTGAATTTAAAATGTCAAATGCTTTTAATATGATAAAAGGTTTCGTAACCTCATCATTTTCACGTTTTAATTATACATATTTTTAAAAATAATTATAATTCATCTTAAAATTATTAACATGATTACTATCAAAATTGAAATGATTATATTGAAGTTTATAATGTTATTTTATTCAATTTCATAAAATTTTAACAATTTTTGCCCAATGTTTGATATTTTTTTACATCAAACATATAATTTCATATAAAAATGGTTTTTGTATGATTTTTTTATAGTCTTATTTTCTTTTCTTTTTTCTCTAGTTTGATTATCAAGGACATGAAAAAACAAAAGAACAAAAGCTAAAAGAAAGGTCTAAGTTTAATTTTCCAAGCAAGGCATAAAACAATATTATGAAATTCAAAAAAATAAATATAAGAACTAATAATAAGAACTAAAAATAAGAACATAATATGTGCAAAATAAAAATGAAAATAAATATTTATAATGTTAATATATGTAAACATAAACATGAAAAAAAATGACAAGGTTCTGATACAAGATCGTGCCTAAAACTAATGTTAAACAAACTAAAGGAAATGAGGGTTCTTTCTTTTATTTATACTCCTTTGGGAATTCAGCTGAAATAAGTTTCTCCAAGAAGGTTTCTATGTGTGCATTCTATATATAATTACAAACATGGTGTTTGTCTGTGTGTTTGTCCGTTCGTTTTTACCTTTTCAAAGTTACCTTCCTTTACCTAATTTACCTAAGTTAATTTTTACTGAGTGGTACTTAAGAAATTATAACAAAAAAAAAATCCCAGCAGGGGGGGGGGGGGCAGTAGGGGTGGGGCGAGACCAGCAAGGCTGGGGGGGGCCAGTAGGGGGGGGGGACGGGCGGGGGAGTGAAGGGAAATGTTTTTTTTTCTTTTTTTTTCGTTTTTTTGGGTCCTCCCTCCTTTTCTTGGGGGTGGCTGGAGTGGCGTAGCCATGAGTTACCAACACTCGTCAAGTAAAGAAGCTTTTTCGAAACCTTCTTAATTGGGCATCGATTATAAGTTAATTAAAATTTAATCAAAAGTTAATTCAAATTTAATCAAAAGTTAACTCAAATTTAATTAGGAGTTAGTTGCACTTAATTAATATTTAACTAAAAATTAATTTAAATTTAATTACAAGTTAGTTAGGACTTAATTTAAAATTAATTTACACTTAATTTAGAGTTGACTAAAAGTTAATTAACTTCGACTTAACCAAGAGTTAATTATGCATTGAATTTTTTTTTAAATGAAATAACATGACAAATAACCAAACTAAATTTTGATTTTTATAATCATGATTTATAATTCTTCAAGTATATTGGATTCTGTGTTTCAAAATTTGATAACAAATTTTGCACTTTAATTCCTTTTGTTAACATTAAACAAAACATTAGTATAATCATTAAATCAACAATAGTGTGCTACCACATATGAGAAAACGTTTTTGGTCAATTGGGGATGTTAAGAATTTGAAACCAAACAATCATTTCAAAGCTATGGACAACTGAAAGAGTTTATAAATGGTTGGGTGCAAAAAAAAGTATTTCGTTTAATACATAACAACTACCAACCATGTCCAAATATTTTACATACTAAGGCCCAATTATAAGTAGAGATTAAATTGCTATAAAAAAATATAACGTTATCTAATTTTGATGTTAATAAAAAAAATTAGTAGTTTTAAATATCAATAAAAGGTTAGAATATTCAAAAGTAGGATTCAAATTTCTTATTAGAATAATTGTTGCAATGTCATTTTTTTTCCTCATGGATGTCTTTAATGTCAATTACGACCAATATGACATTCATCTTAGTAAATGAAATGCATACAATCTAATCCATCGAGAAATATTGTCTACTTACAAGGGGATTTTAAATCCATACCACTTCAAATGTAGGTACTTCGAATTTGACAAGAAGTTAACATGACATTTTACATTTCTCTCTTGTACCTAGCCACGAAGAACATTTTTTACAAGTTGGACATAATTGTGAAAGATGATTATACATCCTTACTCTTTGCTATCATTTTTCAAAAGGTGGAATCTTTTATAAAAAAATCAATGAACGATCAACAACTTTCATTCCCAATTCAAGTGTTGAAAGGCCAAAAATTTGTCAATGCTTAATATGTTCAAAAATACTTAAGTTTGATGATCTTGACACTAAAGAAATGAAGGTTGTAAAAAAAACAACCATTGAAATGTTTTAAAAGAACATTACTTTCACTTAAAACATTTCAAAAAGAAGGTAAATAAACTAGTGCAATTGAATTTTATGAACAGAACAACCCAACCCGTTCAAAGAAAAAGTTGTGGTCCACTTCTTAAATCAAAGAACAAAAAATATGTCCATAAATGCAACGTACCTACAAAAAAAAACAACTCTTTGAACCAAATATAAAAACATTTTGTGTATAACATTAGATGTGAGAACAATAACAAAATATACATTGGGTATAATATTGATCCATATAAACGATTTAAACAACATATGTGTAAACCATTGTGAGGTTTTCTTGCACATTAATCCATATAAAAATATCCACTCATAAAAATTTATTTAGGGGTGGAACTACTATGTAGTTGTATTTTAATAAGTTGAAGTGGTATAAAAGGATATAATGAAATTCATTAAAGAATCTAATGCGTTGTGTCCACTTTGAAGATACCAAGACATTTTGAAAGAATCAAAACTTACGTTGATAGTATGCGAAACAACATTGTGTTGATGTTTAATCAATGTTCAAATTTGGAGTTGACCCCCTTCAATCCACTCCTCATAATATCTTCATACAATTTCTTAATCTAACATGCATAAGGTTGTTAAAAAGTTAATCTTAAAGGCAACAATGTTGTAAACATTAAAAGTTATTTTGACCAGATTTGAAAAAATGATGGATTCAAACCCCCTTTACTTCTGGCAAGTGTAACTCCCTTGCAATAGTCTAATGATGCTAAAATTTTGAAATAACATTTTACACTTCCTAAATTAAAATTGTTTGAAATTTGAGACAAATCCAATAATGAATCTAAGGATAATAATTATTTTAATAAAATGACCAAAAACTTGTTCATGGAAATCATTCCATGAATTCCCTTACGACTACTTACTACATATTACTTCCTTGCATGTTCTTTTGTTTGCACACCATTTGTTTCCATGAATCACACTTCTTCACACATAATAATTATATCTCTTTACACACTCTTTTTCTTTTTCTTCCAAAAAAAAACAAGATAAAAAACCTCTTCTTTCTCCAAGCTTTCAATGACCCTTCCTTAAGCTTGTTCTCTTTTTTCAATGAAAGTTGTGAGAATCCTTCTCTCTAATCAATGGTTTCCTCATGCTTTATGAATCAATGAGAATTGAGAATGATTTGACCTTTATATGGAGTTTATGATGAAAATTATTGTGCCCAATGAAACACTAAGAAGGTTGCATCTTCAAATCATATTTTTCTTTACCTTAGACAACTTGATGGGGTTCTTGAGCTTGATCGTTGTCAATCCCGTCTATTTGACTTCAACATTTTATTTTTTCATCCTAATTATTTCAAGTAACTAGCAATTAAGATAATTTACCAGTAGTAATAAATAAACATCCTTGAGTTCCCATTTGATTAAATCAATTCAATGACATTAGTAACATTTTCGTGTATTATTTACTCATTTAATACCCCCTAGTTTTTCCTTACCCTATATTAATTAATTATGTAATTCCTACTAAATTGAAGTAAAAATTTATATTATAAAAATTCCCATGTATTATTTAAATTGATCGTTGAAATTAGGGTTTCACAAATTCATTAAAACTAAATTATCAAGGTTTTCTTGAAGTTTTGCCATCATTGTCACACATTGCACCTACCCTAATTTCTTAAATAAAGGCATCAACCTCTTTCGAATGCAAGTACCAAATTATTCTAGCTACCATTTTGGTTTTTTATTAATGTAAATAAAGATGCAATCATGCAAATGATGTTGTTATGCCTTCAAATCCTCCACTTACGTTAGTTAAAGAGGAAAAGCATGAAAAAAAATCATTTAACGTGAATGTTTCACAACAGTTGCATGAAGAAAAATCGTAAAAAAAAATGGTGTGCACCCGAATCGATCGTTCAGCATGGGATCGTTAATTATCTTTTAATTTACATGCTTTAACAATCTTTTTTTTAATTTGCTTGAGGAGCTGTGCCAAAAAGGTTTGAAAAATGTCAGTGTGAAGATGACGATGTTCATCTCCATTGTTGAACATGGATTCCCGATGACAGTCATTATCATTGGCTACGAAGCCTAATCAACTCCCTTTCCATAGAACATCAAATTTAGTAACTAGTTCCCACCATTCGTCGTATTATGGGTTTTTTGCAATTATGATATTTCCCATTTAAATCGTTTATTAAATCATTTATTAAGTCGTAATTTATTTGAAGTTACTTTGATGGAAATGCTAATAATTAAATTCGATCATAATTCTGTTTAAGACCCTAATAGAATTGAAGATTGAATAAGGATGTATTAAGACTACATTTTAGAATTTTATAAGTACATTATTAATGTCTAAAGATTATTTTACAAAACTAATTTAATATTGTCAAAGAGAAATGTTAATGTTAATTGTGGGTTGTATTCCCAATATATTAATAAAACCAAATCTAATTTTAAATCCTTTTTCACTTATCTACAACATAAAAAAGATAATGCACTATGGAAGGTTTACTAGGTTCTAAAATTTAATTACTACATTAATTTAAATAAGAAGGTTCTTTGCATTTAGAAATATCCAAATGTTAAATTCAACTATTAGTAATTATTATTTATAAGTTTACAAGGATTTAAATCATTATTACAAAGGAAATATATGAAACTAAATCCTAACAACTTGCTAAATTATAATCTGTAGCTCACAACCACCCAAGAAAATGAAACATGACATTGATATGATCAAAATAATCGATCTAACATTTAAGTTGGATATTTTGTATTCAAATATGCATAAGTACAAGGTTGATAGAATGGACAATCATCACATTCAATATTTTGATAGTACCTATAATACATGTTATAATGACCTTAAAGGTAAACCTACGTCATACAAAAAATATTGGTATTTGAAAAGGAAAAATATCATATGTAAATGTTGAAGTCATATGAAAAAATAGTGGATCAAAATCCATGAGCCAAAGTTGTGATTGTAATGGTGAGGGATGAAGAACACCCGTACCTCTTAAGTTTGTATGTATAATTTTTTATGCACATCTCTATGTAAAATCTAAGTAAATAACAAGCTGCAACAACAAGCTATAATTTTGTCTTCCAAAATAAGTCAAATTGCAAGTTGATTTCTTTACAAATCTTGAATCCTATGTGGAAAATGTGGATATGAAGCATAAAAATTAATCATATGTTTCATGTTTTATTTTATGGAAATCATCACATGTGGAGGAATTGCAATAATGGTTGGTACCTTTATGTTTAACAATAAAGTTAAGCAATTTACATCTTTTCAACATCGCCAAAATTAGAATTTACATTCTTTATGAAGTTGATCAATGGCTCCTTTTGCAATTTTTCTATTATTACCTGCATGTGTTCACATGCCTATAGCAAAATGTTGAAAACCCTATAAAATTGGAAAACCTTAAAAAACCCACAAATCAATCCACACAATAATTGATTTAAAGCTTGTGAAACATTTTCTATTTCAAAAAGTGTGGAATAGACAAACATCTTTACAAGTCAAAAAAAAAACCTTAAATAGAGACTCCAACACAAGATTGTCCATGTTTGTCTTAAGAAGCAAATTTTTCAAAAAAATTCATGCACAACTTGAAGGTAAAAATACAATAAACATTGTAGTCATAACCTTATGATAGTCTCTCACAATAAGTTAGACCATCAACACAAATAGTCTAGTGATATCAGCTACAATGATTATATGTGGACTTCGTTAGCTCTTGATGGTGGTGGATTTGGATGAATATATAATAAGCACCAAAACATAAAAAAGGTTCCTTTGACAATTCATGCAAACCAAAGCATGTTGAATCTACCCATGGACTATTGTTGCATCCAGGCCCCAACCAACTTATTGCTATTTGTTTAAAAAATAATTCATTACCTTGAATGATTTTTAACATATAAAACCCTTGTTTAGTCTTCCCTACACTTGTTTTTCACGACTTATTGTACTTTCATATACACTAACTTCTTTGCATTAAGCACAAAGATAAGGCTGACATTGTGCTTTGGGTGGAAAGCTTGGACTAACTTAGAGTAATTAGGCTAATTGCAATCCATAGCCAAAACACATAGTTGGTATAGGAAGTAATATCCAACACTTAATTTTAATTGACAATATATAAGAAAATCAAAACTGGAGTGTATTAATTACTTAGTTCCAACTCAATAGTGAAATCTAAATATAATACAACTTACCATGGTTCAAGAACCCAAGCCAATAATAATAATAATAATAATTGTTTTACTTGTTAAGTCTAGAAGCAATTGTATGTCTACAACAACAACAACATCAAAGTTGATTACATGAGTCCTAGTTGTAGTTGTAGTTGCATTTCATTGTGACAATGATAGCTTTAATCATTGGTGTTAAATCCATTTTTTGGACATAATATCAAGCAAAAAAATAAGTTTTTAACATTGAAGCCAATTTTGAAAATAAAATAATTATTCAACATTTGAATGCAAGAAAGCTATTAAGACGAATGGGTTATCACTACTATAGTAGCGATGTTGTTGTTATTTTTATGCAAAAGTTTTTTAGAAACCTTGAACACCAAATGTTATTTGCTAGTAGCACCTTTTAGTTCATCTTCAACTTGTTCATAGTATTAAGAACTCAACTTTTGCCATTGCTGTCATTACAAATTAACTTCATCAAAATAAACTTATTATCATTTTAGTTTGCCCCTATATAAACAAACATCCAAGTCTAAGGCACAAATATGCCTACACTCAAAACAATGAAATATTATAATATAGAAAATAGAACATTACTATGATAGATTAATGTCCCCCCAAAACCCTACAAGCCTAATTTTCATTTCTTGAATTTCACTCCATTTGAATTAAAAACTACAATGTTGAGTACATAAATCTAAGCAAGTTCATGTAATAACATATGGAGACCATGCTGACAATATTTGGTTGATTCAACCTTAACACAAACACATACCAAGATGAACCATCAAAAGGATGTGTGAGCTCACACTCCTTAAATTTGATATTTGCTAAACTTGAACCACTTCAAAAAACACATACATGGAGTCCACCAACGTTGTTTTGGTATTATCATTGCGCACATCCACGAACTATATGTTGTAATATTAGCTACAACAGCCAAGGTAACCCATAGAACCCACTCATGATTTTTGGAAAGATGGTATCATCACATAGAAAGAATTATTAATGGAAGGAAAAATAGGCCCCATGATCCAACAATGTGAGTGTTAGAATGTTGGATTATTTTAATTGTCGAATTAAGGATTGTTTATGTACTTATGGCAACAAGAAAAAAAACGAACAATTGTTGGATTATTTTTACTATTAATGTAATTAAGGATTGTCCATATAACTATGGTAGAATAGTTCAAGTGTTGTGAAAGGAAAGTAGCAAGAAAAAAAAATCTTTATTTTGAAGGTGTTTGAAATGATGCCATGTGGCCTCTAACATTTTACATTGTGTTTTGAGCCCTTAGGCTTACTTCCATTAAAAATACAAAATCAATGAAATTTCCTTATCATGTATGTGACCCGATGGGTTATAAAATGGTGGAGTGTTGACGTTTTACTAAAATGAAAAAAATAATTAAAATAAAAATGTTAAACTAACAAAAACTTTGATGACATCATAGAAAAAACAATTGACTGTTTTAATAAACATGGTTATGATGGCAACCAAAAGTCAAAAAAATGAAGAACCAAGTTCAAGGAGAGGGAGCTATTGAAAAATAAAACTACTCCAAATTGGAAAACAAAAGAGAAAATGAAAAAGACTCTTATGGAAACATTTCAAAAATTATAAGCAACTAAACCAGAAGGGGTAAAACATGTATCTCTTACTTCCTAGAACAGTGCCTAGGTTGGATTGCTTGATATGTAGGTATAGGTTAAAACACCTATTACATTAGAACCTTGTAAGGAAGGAAGTGCACTAATGAAAACCATGGAAGAAATATTCCAAAACATAAGCATGCAGATGTTGGAAACCAAGTACATTCTTGACTTGGGGCATTTGATAAAAATAGTTCTTGATTTGAAATGGTACTTATGACAAAAAATGAAACTACTTAAGAATACAAGGGTGTTAAAACCAATATTGAAGAATACAAGTACTAGAGCTAATGGAACGCCATTGGAAGGAGATATTATTGTAATTGCAATATATAATCACATGGTGGTGATACATGTATAGGTGGGTAAAACATTATTGAAAATATTTTATTGAATGGTGGATCCATAGTTAACATCATTATGGAACAACTTCATAATAAGTTAGGGTTACCAAAACTTGAACTTGTTATAACCTAAGGATGGTTGATCAAATCACTACTAAACCAATAGGTTTAATATAGGACACAAGGATTTTGGTGGTTAGGATACCATATGTAGTGATTAAATGGTACTACACAACAATGTAGTGGATGCCAATTACTTGATGTTGTCAGGTAGACCGTGGTTGTGAAATGCCAAAGTCTCACATGATTGGGGCAACAAACTGGTAATTATTTAGGGTAATGGTATAGTTAAAATAAATTTTATAACTAAACACCTAGGCAGTGACACTACGTGTTAGTGTTTTATGATTTCCAACATGGAATCATAGATGATGAATAGGATGCGATGTTCATAGCAGAATTGGTGTTATTTTCCATTGGTATTATTGTATTAACAAAAGAAGTTGGAATATTATTTGAGTCGTAGTTGAACCACATGTTATTCCATATTGAATTGTCGGTTCAATATAAAACATTGGTGTAACAAGTACTATGGAGTTGGCAAGAATTCAGCCCATGGTAAGCCTGGAAGACATGGTGTACCTAGAGACTTATCATTGCCATATTCTTGGTGATATACATGTGGATGAAATGCATGTTTAGAAGCGGGTGTGGCAAATGCAAGTGGTAGCATGGATGTTGATAGAGGAAAAAACATTTCATTAAACTAAATTTGGGCATAGTTTAACAACCATAATGTGTGAAAATTAATGTGCATTTGATAAACAACACAAGCATGTTCTCTAAAGATCATGTTACATGAGTTTTAAAATGTTTTTGCATGGACTTACATGTAAGGACTTGAAGGGGATTCTACTTGAGTTAACACAACATAAAATTGAGTTATACATTACAATTCATCAACTCATCAGGCTAGGTACCACATGAATCCAAACTATGTTGCTGCAATTAAGTAAGACTTATCAATGTCTTACTTATCAATGACAAGTAACAAGTTTTATTTAATCAGTAGAAGAGGCAACATGGTTTTTTCAAATTGAAGTAATGTTGAAAAAATGGGAAGTTGCAGATATGTGTAGATTTTTATAATTTAAATGTCACAACAAAGAAGGACCCATACTCATTGCCATTTACTGACATGAAGTATTCAACACATTCATTGCACATGAAACATATATTTTTTTAGATGGCTATTATAAGTATCATCAAATATCCATTACATTGGAGTACAAAATGAGTTTTGTAATGGATTGAAGAGCATTCATGTGGATGTGATAGTTGCAAGACAATACCTTGTTGCTTGAAAAGTAAAATGGGGAGAACACGCAGGGCTGGGTGAAAGCACATTGAGGGTTAGCCACTTTTCACCAAATGAAGTGATGTATAATAAGTATCATAATACATAGTAAACTAAAATGTTGATGGTATTTTTTGGCTATCCTAAACACAAGAATTTTAATTTTTTTTGCATGACAACATTTTGGATTTCAAAGTTCACTTTGAGTCAAAACTAATTTGATCCAATGGTTAGATGAAAAGGATTGGATAAAATTAATGTACATACAATGTATAAATTATAATTTATCAACAACCATAGGGCCTCATATTTGTGGTTCATGAAACATTACCAAAAAAAATAAAATTGAAAAAATAATTCAATGCCCATTTATAAAATCTCCTCTTCTTTGATATGGTGGTGGTTTTTTTTCCTGAAAAGAAACCTAAATTATGTCATGAAGATTTTTCTAGATGATTTCATTGTTTACAACGATATGGACACACACCTATCCAAGTTAACGTTATGTTCTTAAAATGCAAGGAATATGGTATCAACTTAAACCCTAAAAAATGTGCTTTCATAGTATTTTCAGATTTAATCTTTAGATTCATAGTTGCTAAGGAAGTGAAGTTACCAAATCCTAAGAAGATATATGCATTAATGAATATACTAGTTTCAACCAACCCATACTATATACATGTGTTCAATGAGATGGCACGACTTTACTAGTGTTTCATTAAGGATTTTACGTTCATAATGGCACCTATCACTAAACTAATACTCAAGTAGATTCACCATCGGATGAACAAGCATAATATGAAGCACCAATACCTATTGTTGTACACATGCCAACAAAATTCAAAGGTGGTGGTCTTTTTCTTGACATCAAACCAATTCAACAAGAAAGGATTTGGAGAATTAAAAGATGCTATCTCAATCCATACAGTTCATTACTCCATCACAAATCCTACATGACTTGGAGTAGTCTACATAGGAACTTGAACATGAACAAATGATAAAATCAGTATTGTTTCCATTTCAACCACCACCAATTAATGTTCCATTTAGAAGAGAAATACACATTCTTGATTCATAACTAGTATCTAGAATGACAATGGATGATGAACATGAAGTCAAAGTTGATTTGGTACAAGATGTTACACTAATTTTTTAGTGCGAATAGATGTTCAAACTCTATAATAATTATTGTTTTTTCATGTAACAAAGATTTTGAAGATGAAATCCACAATACAAGGGGGGTAATGTTAAGGGAACAAGTAGGCAACATAAGGACTTGACATGTAAGCAATATGGGATTGACAAGTAGGCCATTTGATATATAGTTCAGATTGGGACATATCCATGTAATTTTTGAATTCTTGTTATTCTAAATGGGGTTTTGGAGGGAAATGGGATAGGATATCCCTTCCCTATTTTGGTTGTGTATCACTTTTCTTTGCAAAGTTTGATTTTTTGATAACATTGGTTTGTTTGTGGCAAAACATGTAAAGGTTGGGTGTAAGAAACTAGAAGGAACTAAGGTTTGCATAACAAGATCTAATCAATATTTGCAAGTAGAGGACTTGTTAGAACTATAATAAAATGTTGTTAGCAATCTAAAAACTAAGAGTTTATTCATCATTCTAATACATGTTTTGAATGTGTTTTACATAGAACTAGAAGTTAGTACTTATCAATTTAGTTCACCAATAATTGTTAAAGTAAAAACACATATTTGAACTTCAACACCAACATTTAACCAATGCCAATGCTACCACTTGTAGATTTTTGCATATGGTGAATGTTACCTACCTTCTTGGTCCTCCCTTGAGGTGAGCTTCAAATTTTTTGAATAGTAAAGGTTTTTGTTGCATTGTCCTCCCCCTTTTTCACATTTGTTTTTCCCTTGTAGATGAAAGGTCATTATCAAAACATTTTGGCCTTACATACTCTACATATTCATCATTTTTTCACATGATTTTAGGTAACCCTCCACTACTCTTTTTTATTATTTATTATTTTTTGTTTCCAAATATTTTTGCTTTCATTCCAAGTTTGTTTTACCTTGCATACGTGGAGGTTACATGCTCTTATTGCTTACATTGCTTTCACTCAAATTAATACTTTCACCACACAACAAACCATGTTGTTCAAATGTAGAACATTTTCCTTTACATTGATAATTGTTAAATGTAATGTAGTTTCAACATTTAAACAAAATGTTTACTTTTTAGGTTGTACTTGGAAATTTGCATTCATTATAAACATTGCATTTTTTTCTAAGCTATCAAAAATTCCTTTATCAAATGATGCGTATGTTTTTGTATGCCCATTTGATTATGATGTTCGTAATGAATCTTACATTCCTTTTAATCTATTGAATCTTAATGCCAAATTGAAGCTCTAATGTAGTTTTGACCATTGGTCTGTTTTATACAAGTAATGTTTATTCAACTTTTTTGTTATACTTGATGTGAAAATTGACATTATTTGTGATTTGTTTTATTGTAACTGTAATATATACTAAATTTTTAAATATAATAATCTTGTTTAAATTGTTTCCAATTGAGGTAGGTATTGACATAATGTTATTAACTATGTAATTATTATGAAATAAGTAATGAGGGGTTGTTGCAATCATGTTTAGGGTGCTTGATTATACCTAATACAATTTCTTGTTGTTTTCACACCTTTGTTCCAATTGGGTAGGCATACACTCAATGGTGCGTGCCCTTTGTGTTATATTTAATGCATTAATTTAATTTCAAAACAAAAGTATTTTATTTGGTTAAGCATTAGCATAATGGATGATGCCTTTTGTGCAATAGGTTGAGTCAACCTGACTCAATCTTTTGACATAATTAAACATGTGTGTCATTTTGTGTTTTACGCAACTCATTTATTTGAATTAAGTACACATGTTCTTTATTTGCATAGGCATTAACATGTAATGGGTGATGTTTTCTATGTTCATGGTTATATTTGATGCCATTATGTAACGTTGTTCACATTGAACATAGTATTTGACAAATGTGACCTTGATTTGTTTTAGACAATTTGTTGGATTGTGTGTTATACATGTGCAACATTGCATGACTTATTTTTCTTTATTTATTCATTTGATTGTAATACTTAACATGAATCCTCGATTTATTATGGCAACTTACAACACTTAGTGTAAACCTTGATGAAGTTAAACACATGCCATTGATTCATGTTAATGTAAACCAAATACCAAAAAAAAATTTGACATTAAAATTTAAAAAGGTTTGTTCCATTAGGAAGTGATCACATACCTTTTGTGAATCATTTGCAAATCATCTTAAAACAATGATAATTTGTTAATGTTATATGCCCCAAACATTACACCTTCAAAACATTACTAAACATAAACCTTGGATTGTGAGGTTCATTTATCATTATGAAAAAATATCCTTGTAAAAAGAAACTTTTTATAAGGAACATATTTTGTTTAATTTGAAGTCTTATGGGTCACAAAAAATTTATGATAATAAATGCAAAAATTGAATTATTTCATTGCCATTAATGATTTTTTGTTGCATTGATGGATCAGTCAACATGCCAAAAATATTGAACAATTTTATTGAACTACCTATAAATAGAAAATAAAGGTGAAATATGATTATGTATATTCAAATAATAGAGAATACAAACTTGGGAGGCTCCTATTAGGAGGCATATAGGGCAAATCAAGGGATGTTTATTAGAAAATCAAACATTGATTTAAAAAAAAATGTTAAATCCAATGTAGATGTTAATTCTCCCTTACCATCAAATTATACCTATAGTGGGCAATTGTGGGGGTAGATTGTTATTTAGGGCAATTGTGATAAACAAATTTTGCTACATTTGTGAGGTTGCCCATGGGGTGCATTATGCTTTATCTATCTATGAAACAAGGTAGTATGGTTCGTTATTTTTTTGGTCACACTAAGATTTCTGAAACCATGGTGCTTCATGTCTCATTCTTGGTATCTTCAGAAAGCTTTCAATGAATAGGGGTGCATTGACTTGGTTTGACCTTATTTGGAGCTACAGTGTAGAACCTATTGATTATTGAACCATTTTTTTGAAGAAAATTGAATAAAATTGAAACCAAAAACTATATTGAAATTTGGGGCATTCTTGGGGATGTTGGAAAACCTTTAATGAGTCAAATTTAATAAAGTTTATTTCATGATTTTCAAAGTTAAAGTGTGGAAGATATTGATTTTTAATTGGATTTGGGTCCAAATGACATATAATGAGCCAATGTGTTTACTTTGCATTTAGGACTAATGTCTTTTTGAAGGTTTTTTTCCCCAAAAAACATGTTTTCCTAAAGAGGAATTTTCAAATGAAATGTTTTGAAACTTTTTATATATTGTATTTGTACTTGCCCCAATATGTCATATATTTTTTACAATCAAATGTGGAGAAATATAAATTTTCGAAAGTGCATAGATTTTGTTAGATTTTGTGTTTCGTCTTGAAAAAATTTCATAATTTCAAATCATACCAAAATATGTTAACACTTTCAAGTTTAATTTTTTATATTACAAGCTACAAGTTTTTTTTAAACAACATATACATTGCATCACATTTACATGTCGAAAAGGATTCATGAGGCTTTTAAAACCCTTGATTTTTGATAAACCAAAAATAAATAAAAATGAAATTTTGATTATTTTCTAGATGTGTCTAATAGTACCCCCATTACTATAAAAAAAATTGAGGATGAAATAAATTGTATTATGAAAATTAAGGGGCCCTTTATGAAAGTAGTGTTATTGAATGAAGCTATTAAACATCCTTTATTCAAACCAAATTTGAATATTAATTTTTTTATTAATTTTATATTTTTCAATATCCATATTATTCAATAAACATAACTTTCCATGATTCACATGCCATTAAAGTGCACCACATAGACAAATGTAAGAAGAATTACAAAAAAATTGACATTTTGACATCAATTTTGGCATGTTTGAGCTCCCATTTTGTTGGAAATTAAAACAAATTGCAAAGATTGGGTTTGGAAGGAAAAACCAATTGAGCCCTCAATGTTTCACAATGCCAAATTTATAAATTTTGAATTTTGAAAATTAAAGAACATGTTCACATTTGGGCCAACAATGTGCATGCTACATTAGTAGATCCCTAGTTTAGGGAACATTATGTTACTAAGGTCAATTACTATCTAGCTTTAGTTGTTTCAAATATTTTCAATAAGGTTTTATAAGTGTTGCGTCTTGTATCAAAAAATTGATATACCAATCTGGTCTTAGTATATAAGACAAATAAAATACCAACCCACAATTGGTATAAATTTTTTTATAAAAATTAGGTACCAATTTGGTATAAGTAACACATATTTTATGAATGGGTGGTATAATGGCATCAAACTATAAGTATGTTTAATGTTACACCAATAGGTATAAGCAATATCCACTGGTATCGATGTTGATTTCATTTGGGTCAAGTTTATTCGTCATCTTGTTTAGGGAACTCATTGATAACAACAACAATTTTAAATTTTAGACCCAATATGGTAATAACACATTAGGGTTGAACCACTTTTGGCAAAAAATGGCACAATACTTAAAATATTGAAGTTCATTTTGTATGATAAAAGATAGAAATTTTGAATTTGGGCACCAATGTAGCCTTGAAATTTCTATGTGAACACGTCTAATTTCTTAGGTACACAAAGTTTAGGTAGCAAGCATGGAACATGTAGCTTGATGTAAGCTCTCACACTACTCTGCCTTAAAGTGTAACAATCATTGCAATGGTGGCCTATGAATAGTTTGTTTGCATATTTGTGAATACCTTGGTTGGAGCGCAAAATGCATACTGTAGGAGGTCCTACACATTTGTTTTGAAATTTGGGTTTTGATGTGGTTATGAGGTTCACAACTCCATGAGTTCAACAGCTTGTAGAAGCTTGGAGGATTTTGAATTTAGTTTGTGATGAACGACTTGCTTAAAATATTGGGCAAAGCTCAACAAAAGTGCATTTTTAAAAAACACATTTGAGGATCCCAAAGACCATATCTCATGAATCCTTTTGCACATTAAATAACTCTCCATATGAACTTTATAATCCCTTTTCAATATCACTTTAGATGTAATAAATGTTGGAGCTTCAACTACCCTATAAAATATTATTGGGAACATGTTATTGAGGCAATGATAATGCAAGCCCTCTTTACTTTGCAATACCCTACCTTAACAAGATATGTTCAGAAAGACCTCTTTGGACAAGAGGCATTAAATTGATTGCTTGGTTTCATTTTTTCAACTCAAGTAGTATAGGGGGAATAATCACGAAGAACAACCAAAACTTACACATGAAATATTTATTATCCTTAAAATTAAGGAAATTTTCTTAATTATCTAAACAAAAACTTTTACAAAATTCATTTGTTATCACCAATTATGTAATTTAAAAAAGAATAGAAATGAGCTAGTTAACCAAAACATCAATAGAAATGAATAACTAAACAAATTACAAAACTAAGGATAATGGAGACCATCACTTGTGTTTTAGAGGAAGCACCCATTTTGATGTATCATTGATCCAAAACTTGCGGCCATAACTTGGGAAACTAGTCATTCGAGCATTGTCCATCTACAATACACACGATACATTTCTTTTTTAGATGAAGTTTGAAACTTGCATATTTGGTTACAACATCATACCACACACATTGCACTAGGCAAACACAATGTAATGTTCCAAAGATCGGTCCATCCAACCAAACACACACACATGTGTAAGCACTAGTAGAAAAGCGCCGCTTTTGCAACTATGTCTTCAACTACATTTCAACTACAAAACATAGTTGAAAGGAACACACACACACACCTTCATAGTTCAAATGTTCAAATTGCAACCTATTGTGTAGTTTAAACTTGTGGTTGAACAAGTGATTCGATTAATCACTGACATTGTAGTTGATGTTTCCATTTTTAATACTAGAAATCAAACTAGGTACTTACATATGCATGCAAAAAGGATGTGGGGTGATTACATACTATGTTTTGTTCTTCGAACAAAGTGCATGCAAAACAAAGTAGCAACCGTGTGGCAAATTTGGGCTCTTTGATCCAATTGTTAAAGAATTTCCAAGGTTCTTCCTTTCCCCTTGGCAATGTCCTTAGTGATGAGACAAATTCTATTATATACAATGTTTGATGAACGAGTATATATAGTTTGTTTCTTCACTATATAAATCATGGTAGAGAAAAAGCCAATGGATCTCAAAATTTGAGTTGAGCTCGCTTGATTCACGATGTGGTGCTGAATCCTGCATGCAACATAAACACATGTCTCAAGCAAGGGGTCTGTACATACATACCGGAAGGACAGCCCGGAGCCCTTGGAGCTGGTCACTGGAGACAGTAGGCCACTGCACTACCACAACGTCTTTAGTAAGTTTTTTAGTTGTTAGGATATGAATTCATGTAGGTACTACTAGCTGATCAGCACTATGACCACCACAAATGCTGCAAGCCTGCATTTCCATTTGGTCTTTTATTTGCAAATAAGAACACAAAGAAGGCAGCAACCGTTGAACATTTCACTATTTGTTCAGTACATCTGCCTCAGTTTTCATGTAATGAAGGTTTGGATTGAATGAAGATTTGAGTAAGGCGATGGTGTACTGGAGGCAAGTCTCCAAGCTCTACCAATGAGAAACTATTCAAGGCCCATGATCAAACTTGGTGTCTGCACCATATTGGCTAATTAGGGTTTTCACTTTACTCAATGATCAGTATTAGCTAGAAATTTGATGCAGGATGATACAATTGTGCTGGAAGGAAAATATTAAATATGTCACGTGTATTTTCAAGAACTTGCTCCTACCTTTTTCTTACTGAGAATGCCTTGATTATGACATGGATTTCAAATTTCCACTTTTGAAATTCAAATCACCCACATCTTCTTTGAGGGGTTGAGAAGACATACATTCCACAACATGATGGTCCAAATGACTTTTTCAGTGCATGGTGGTGTGGTCAGGGAGCCTTGATAGCGCCCATAAGTATGACCAAGCCTTAACATGTCACCAAAGAGTATGATGGGGCATGGATTCACGGTTTCTTCATACTTTGTATACACTGGCAGCTGAGAAAAAAACTGTGAATATACCACATTGCCACCACAAAAACCACCCATGAGCAAGGTCCATGTTGATACAAGGCACAGGGCCAATTATTTTCTGAGGAATTATTTCGGGTTTTTCCATTGTGCACAAAACTTGACTACATTGCTAGAGGCTGTCATAACAGCAACACCAACCAGAATACAATAGATTGGTGTTTCTCAGACATTTGTTTCTTCCAAGGCATGATCCAGAAGTCCCCAATTCATATTGGTGAACCTTCGTGATTTTTCCATCAACTTGAAGTTAGTCATGGAGATATATACATACCTGGGCCAAGAATGGGTTTTGAGGACCATGTTGAAATAGGATTGCAATCACTGCAGTTTGAAGTCCATCCTCTGACTTGTGCAACAAATGAAGCTCCAATGGGAACCTACCATTCACACAACGATTATGATAATGTTAGAACCACATCCAGGGAGGGCAACCCCTTGCAAAAATTTGGGCACACAAACAGGCCGTGATTGTTCTTGACCTCGTATTTTCTTAAGACCTTTCTGGCCCTGACTGATATGTAAATGTGACTATCCCCCAGTACTTCCCAATTACTCAAATTGATGGTTTGAAATTGGCAAGAATTTTTTGTCAAAAATATCCATACCTGCACTTATGATGAAACACCAGATCATGTGTCAAACGACATCATACACTAACTCTTATAGGATGCTTTTGATGTCATTTTGTGGCTGATACTTTCTGAACTAATGAGTGATTAAACTACGTTTCGTACAGACCAATACAAGTTCCCATTAGGTTGAGTGATGAATTGACCTGTATTCAAGAATCTGGTGTTCACTGGGCATATGAAAATGGAACTGTTTGGGTCTGTATGTGACACTGTAGATTTTCAAAATGCCCACTTCTGGTCCCACATCTACCTGCACATTCAAGTTGTGATTGCCCAATAAGCCAATACTTAGAGCAAATGATGTCAGCAGCTCTTGCATTGTGTGTGTGTAATGCAACACTCTAGATTTAATTGTCACATGAGGAGAGCATTGTCAATGTTACACAGCCCTTCTGGAATGAGTCTGGATCTCATAAACCTGAAAGAGCAAAAGGTGAACTAATATTGTACATGCAACACCACAATATGATTGTGTTTCTGGACCCCAATCTATCTGACCTGATGTCACACATTTGCATCAGCTTGTGAAGAAGAATCTGTGTTCAGTAAAGCAAATTGCCATGAACCAGCATTGTTTCAGTTAGTCAGTATGATGCTGTTGCTAATGTCAGAACAGAGCAATAATTATTCTACTCACAACTGTTTGCTATAAGGTGCAATATGTCAATCCAATTGCATGGAGAGATTTGTGAAACTATGAATTGTATTAAAGGGTTTAATCCAGAGGGTATCTTTTATCCATGTTGAGCAACAGAAAAGAATCTGTTTTTTCAGTAGTTTGGCAAGACAAAACTTAAATTTTTATAAAACTGGTTTCTGCAATCACCCAAATTTTGGAGATGCTCTTCCAAGTTTCAACAAGGGAATAATAATTTAATGACAGAACTTTTAATGACAAGTTGTTCCAATATGACAACATTGTTGTGCACAATTCACAAAGATCCAAGTTTGTTCTGTTCTCTGGACACAAAATTCTACACCAAGGGATCCAAGCTGTAACAATGAGATGCAGATCCAGATGAAAGAAAAGGATGAATTTGGTTACACCTCAATGGCATGGCCAGTATTAAAGATAGTGGCATTGACAGCGTTTGGAGTATAGAAAATGTCCAGTTCCCCCAGAGTAGGGTCGGTGATCATGATGTTGGGTGTGATAGCTAAAGGGGATTGACTGATTCCTGTTTTGCAGAGCTCCCACTCTGGCTTAAGCTCGCCCCATAAGTCAGGTCCATAAGGTCCACTCCCATAATCATACCCTTGGGGAGGAGGAGGAGCAGCAGTTGCCAGTGGTGCTGCAAAAGTTTAAAAATTTGCGTGAGTGGATTCACAACAGGAGTGTTTCAGAATTCTGAACACTACTTGGTTGCTAGCTTGATTTTTTAATCTTGTAAAAATATTGACAAAAATGACCATGAGTCTTCATTCTGCACCCATAAACTCTTAGAGGCCTGGAAACCCTGTAAGCAGCAATTGGTTGACCAGATGAACTCCATTGCAGCTGATGAGGCACATCAAAAGTGCACCTTACAGGATTGTCAGGTGTGAAATGCTTCAGACATCAGAAAATAGCTGGTCACCAGCTGTAGCATGTTGGCATTCTTTCTAGCATAGAAATATATAAACTAACCAGGTCCTCCTTGTGCTGATGTAGCCTGTGGTTGATCTCTTGATGCCGGGCTAATTGCTGTAATTGCAGCAGGCTCCTCAGACTGCATGGTAATTGTGTCAACTGCCAGATTAGCAGAGACTACTACAGCTTCTGTTAGAAATGCCCACATAATTGCCAAAGCAGCAACTTGAGCTAAGTAATCCTGCAAACCTAGAAACTGCTTCACTCCCTTCATATTCACTTTCTCAAAAGCTCCAGGCTGAAGCTGCAAAGTCTCTTCAGAAAGTTTTAGTTGCACTGCTGACACTAAATTTTTGCAGGCAGAATCACTTGCCACATTTCTATACAAAGACTCACAAAGGTGTTTGTTGGTCATGGATTTCTGAGGATGAGACTTGAGATGAGAGTGGAAAGGTTTGAGCTAAAGGAACACAGCTTCTTGGGTGCATCTAGCCTTGTTTGGCCATGCACAACAGACCCAATTTGTTGGGTTGGGTGGGGCACCCAAGGCCATGAGTGAGCTCGAGGTTTGGTGTTTCCCAAACCTCAAATATTTCCATGTGAATGCGGGAACATATGAAATTGGGGGAGCTCTCACCCTGGCATAAAAATGCCCTAGGGTTCTTCTGTTGGGAGAGATCCCTCAAAATACACATAGAAACAACAAAGGGTGTGTCACACCATATGGCCTTAAGCTTTTACATTAAAAATGTATCTTAAGGCAAAAGAAGAATTAGGGAAGTTCAAATATTCCACCATGCAAAAATATACACTTCAAAAAAATTCCTCTCAAAGAAACCAAAATCCTTCAAGATATTGTAACTCTATTATAACTAATCTCGAGTTTCAACACAAGCCAAAATATCATCTTTCAAAAATCCTCAGATAAAAATAGACCTATCATTATGACCTAGGGGCCTATAAAAATCCCTTAAGCTACTATACTCTATGATGAATCTAAACACAATATCCTTTGCCTTTCATAGGCAAGGCCAATCAAAAGGGAGTTGTTTTTGTACAATCTCAACTAACAAGTAACTAACTACTAACCAACTGTACCCAACCTTTGGACCCAGGACATATGTCCAGGGGTTTTTTTTTTCTTTTTTTTTCCCACTTTTGTGGTTTAGCCACAAATGGCAACCATCCATAGGAGGATCTAGCCAGATTTGGCTACAGGACAAGTAGGTTAGGAAAAAAAGGGTTTAGGGTTTAGGGTTTTGCATCAAAATAAAATGCTGGTCAGGTTGTGTTTTTTTATTAGACAAATGGAATTTGGTCTCTTAGAGGCAGATTTTTAATTGTAGTGAAGGAATTCAAGGGAATATAAGACACTTCTAAAGGGCCAGGTGGCCTTTTAGCAAGTTTCATATACAACATTTGATGGACCTGTATCAAAGAAGGTGATATTAGCAACACAGAATTTGAAGATATTACCTATTCCACAAATGAGTACAATTGTGAGGGTGAGGTGCCTTTGTTGGCCTTGCCTCCCAAGGGAAGGATATTGTGTTTAGATTCATTCTAGAGTATAGTAGCTGAATGGATTTTGGCCCCTAGGTTGTAGGTTCATTTTTGTAAGAGGATTTTTGAAACATGATATTTTGGCTTGTGTTGAAACTTGAGGATTAGTTATAGAGTTACAATATCTTGAAGGATTTTGGTTTCTCTTAGAATTTTCATAATTCTTCTTTTGCCTTAAGATACTTTGTAAAATGTACATGGCAAGGCCACAGTGGGACACACCCCTTGTTTCACATGGTGTTTTCTGACAAGGCTAGGTTGCAACTGGCAGGGAATTCATCTGGAATGACTAAAGCCTTTTCTACAGGAAATTATTTCGGAGGTTAAAACCAGTCTGGGGCAGTTCTTTGATTCTTTTTTCAATGAATTTGAGGACTATGATTATATATCAGAAATGGGTACCTATTTGATTTTGTGACAACCATGGTTATCAACCTTAAGAACCACCCAGATACCTGGTGAGGGTCTGGTGCAGTTTCTAAAACCAACCCAACACTGGTTGAAACATGAGAGTAAAAAAACAGGAGAGGTTCTAGTTTCACTTGTGACTTGAAAAGAGTTCCAAACTCATTGGCATTCTCATCAATTTCAAAGAGTTTAGTGTATGGATTCATACTTTTTGCAGATGGCTTAGAGCATCCCCAGTGGTGCTCAGTATGTGACCCTGCAAATACGAGTTTCTCATCTCACGTCCAAGTTGAGTTATTTACCTTTTTTGCAACCCCACCTATAAAAGTGAAACAAGACTGCAAATAGGTGGGAGACTACTAATAGCAAACCACTTGGACCAATCATTATGATTCACCAATCAGAAACAGGGAGTAACAGTCAGATCATGTTTATTACACTCTTCTCTAATATGCACATGGATTTGCTGCAACTTTTTACCAGCATCAGCAAACTGTGAAAACATGCAGGAGCAACACCATTTTCCTGAAACAAGTCCAGGGCTTGTTCCAGTTCTCAGACATTCTGCCAGTGAAACCATCCATTCAGAAGTGCACACATCCAACTGTATGCAATCGGATGAAAGGCAAAATAGCCAATAAAATGAAATGGATTGTATGGAATGGGCATTCTGTAGTTTTAATGTTTAATGAGTTTGGAAACACAAAAGAACTTCTGCATAGTTAGGTAGCTATTTAAACAGGAAATTATGGTGGAGGTTAATTATTTTCACACTTAAAACTTTCACTGATCTTCTCACTTATTTGTCTTCATTTATTCGATTGAGAACTTGGCATGTTTCAGAACAAAATTGCAACCACCTGATCTGTCATGCAAAATAGTTCCTCATAAACAAGGTTTGCAAAATGTGCACTTAGAAGAATGCAGAGTATTTACCCAGAGACTTGTATGGAATATTGTTTGCTTGGCTATTTTGCCAAGTTGACAGCTCCTATTTTGCTATTGTGCCAAGTTCACTTTGCCAAAAAGCTAAGTCCACCTTCATTTTACCAGTTTGCCAATCCATTTTGCTAAGTCATGAATTGCACATTGCGAAATCATCAAGTTCACATCGCTGAATTGCCAGTGCTACATTGCCAACTTGCCAACTCAACTTTATCTTTTGCAGGCTGCCCAAATGCTCTTCAAACTGCCCAAAATTTTAAAAAATTTACAAGCTGCTGAGTGCTTAAAGTTCATTCCTTTTCTGCCCAAACTTCTGCCTCAGAAAGAAAACCACCCAATTTTCAGGCTGCTTAATGAAGGGGTCAAACATCTTTTTATTCTGTGGGTTGGGGTGGGAGGAGGGGAATGAATTCTAGGCATTGGGCAGCCTATAAAGTTTTTTTTTATTTTGGGCAGTGTGAAGAGCATTTGAGCAGGCTGCAAGATGAAGTTCATGTGGACTTAGCAAAGTGATAAAATGGAGGTGGACTTAGCCTTTTTGGCAAAGTGAACCTGGCAAAATGGGAAATGCTAATTTTGGCAAAAACACAAAATAACAAAAGAGAATTTGGCAAAATAGCCAAGCAAAGGGTATTCCACACACCTGTTTGCAATGAGACCTAATTTAATTCATGATTCACCTCCTTTAAAGTCTCTCATGAGCTTGCTTAGATTTCATGTACTTCACCATCTTTTTATCACGATAACTGTTGTGTATACAACTCTTTCAGTTAAGTGATGCTCCATGTACACTGGCCAGAAATTCTGTTGTTCTGAACAAACTGGCCCGTATATTGAAGCTCATGTAATGTATGATCCAGTGATCCAGAGGTTGCAAGTCTACCCTGATACATCCATGAATGATATGACTCAACACCCATTTTGCACCATTGATTGGAAACCCATTATTGTGGATGAACTACAACTAGTTACCAAGGTTCCTTGATAACCTATCATGTATACCCTTCTACTTCCCCTTTCCCTTGCCCATGTAACTACTTATGTAGTTGCTGTGGTGGGTAGGGAATGCAAGTTGTTACTAAGTAGGTAGTAAGTAGGTAAGGCACTTAGTGATGACTAGGTAGGTAGATAGATGCATGTGGATCCTGTATGAGAACATGGATAATGCTTTTCACATCTGGGATCACGTGATTCTTCCTTGGAATCTACAATAAATCATATTTTGTCTAATTGCATTTCTAAAAATAACTTATAAAACATCGAATTTGGACTAATTTCTCAAATCTTTTGAATGGGTGAGATCATCTCATGTTGGAATCTATACACAAGTTTTCAACATCTGATGATTAAACCCTCTTTTCACGATTAGTCAAAACAATTTGTTCAAGTTTGCAAAACTGGCAAAAAGTTGATTTTGGATGTTCTACAAGGGTCTCAGAAGCTTATGTGAACCACCTTTATTGGCAGCACTCGCAAACATTAAGAATTCAAACCTGCATGTGGACCATGAACTTATTGGTGTAAAGGCATATACACACTTCCAAAATGGTGTCACACAATAAGAAAAAATCAGAAGGACAAACCTTGCTTCCACTCCCACCTCAAGTGTTATTTCTTTAAGGCTGCCTCCACGAAAGTCTCAAGACAGATTGAAATAAGCTGTATTTAAAGTATCATTTGGTTGCTCAAAATATGGTATCCCTTTCACCTTGCCCACTGTTATGACAACTTGATGCCTTCATTTTGGGCAATAAAATCGATTGCTTCATAGACATCCTCTACAACCTTGTCAGCCGGATATAAGGGGTGATTCTCAGGTTGACGAAAACATCCTGTCCTCACAAGAATAGAGAACCAAGGCCTTCCTACCCCAATGGCACCTGCAATATCAGTCTCTGGATTATCACCTATCATATATATGGTCTTTAGAGCACAATGCTTTTCATTAACCTCACCAACTGTAGCTGATTCCAGATGGCTGGAAACTACTTTTTCACTGGAGGTCAAAGGCTTGCCACGTTTCATATTGAGAAGCTTTGCAACATGTTGGAGGGAATTTTCTGCTAGCTCATAAACAACAGCTTTTGGTTTCCCAAAAGAATGATAAGCAAGCGGATGCCCCACCACTTCTTTGTATAGAGTCTCAAGTGCTAATCGGAATGCTCCCATACCAAATCGTGTGACTGGAAATTTGGCTTGGTATTCTAGATCATCAGCTGCAAAGAATAGTGGGGGCTGTGGACTCTCACTTTCTGCCTTCCCAGGAAGCCCCCCAGACCGTAACACATCACACAATACCTGCTCCAGGTGTACACACATTAGAAGTGTGTCATCTACTTCTTGCAAGAAGTCCAAAGTCCAAATGCAATGCCTTGTGCCAAACTTCCAACATAGATCAATCTCAACTTTAAAGAACACATCTCAGCCAATTATAATCAAGCATGGTTCTAGGTCAAATGCAGAACAGTCTGAAAAGATTTTCTTAGCAATCCAGTCAAAAGCTACAGCTTGGGTACCTTGCATGTATTATGGCTCCAAACTCTTCAAGGTGCTTGTGGAATTTTTCTAAGAAAAATCAGCTATATATGGAATCTGGTTGAAGAACTTATTGATAGTGTGTGAGGACAAATGGCCAGTCAAGTCATCATGGAAAGAGGCTGTTACAAGGTGTCCATTATTGTCGAGATGATGGACACCTTGACATCTTGACAATGGTGTCAACAACCCGTTGAGGTCAAGAGAAAACAAATTTACAGCAAATGGAAGTCTTTGTCCTTACTGAAGGTTCCCACATTGATCAAAATGAAGAACCCCAGAACCAGGACACTCTATGGACACAAGTGACTAACATAAAAATTCAAGAACAGTACTGAGATAGGAGACAAAAAGCTTTACCTGCAGATCACGACCCCAATCAACAGGATCACTGCACACAAAAACAGCACTAATTTTCTGGTCACTGGAGGGCATGAGGATGTCTCTTGAACTTTTACTCTGCTTAACCCAGGGCTTATAACTCTCCAATGGATCAATACTGTCAAACTCCTCCACATACTTGTCAATTTTCACCACCTTCCTGCCATATCCAGAGTTAGATTACCAACTTGCTTCTGCCATATGCAAAGACAGTGTCGTCTACTTTATATACTTTGTTCAAATAGAATGGCTCCCTGGAACACATTCTGCTTTGAGTCCTTTACTGTTTCAATTGCACATTGGTCAACCCTAAACCCCAAATGGAAAGTTCAAACTTGGCTCTGTCATCTAAATTCCAGATCCTCTTAGGTCCTTCCATCTAACATCTTAACTCTTATATGGAACTTTAAAGACTGTCTGCTTACAAAAGGGAAAAAGTTTAGGAGTTACCTAAAGCCATAGCTGGCAAGGACTTCATCTACTGCCCCTTTTCCAACACTCAACACGCGCTTTGACTTAAACCTGCATTCATTGAAATTTTTCTGTCATTAATGTGATTGATTATGAAGGCAAAAAATTAATTTCAAATGCACATTTCCATACAAACATGCTCCATATTACCATATCAGAAAGACCAAAAGCAAAAGGAAAAAATTGGAGTAAAGTGCATAAGAGAAGAGAAGAGTGAAGCAGAAGCAGTCGAACCGGTGTGAAAGAGACATGAATGGAGAGTGACCCAGAAGTACCTTGCCCATACCCACCCAACCAAAACGATAATCAGCAATGTCCCTTTCACACAGATCTGCTGTCCTGACAAACCAAAGCAGTGATAGAGAACATGAAGACAAACTCCAAACTATGAGCACACCCATCAGCATGCAAACCTGTTGGGCTGCAATAGGGACTCCAAGTTGTCTGGTTAGCTCTGCAGCTCTTGCAGCTTCTGTCATTCCTCCACCTGCATGTGAAAAGCAGCCCTTTTGTAAGTCAACACACATAAAAACCTACACATTTGACATAGACCACCCAAAATAGTACAACAAATAAAAAGTTGTCCACACTAACCATTCGTAAGAAATATATATGGTACTTGAAGCTCCGCTGCACCCATATCCAAATATTCAGAGTGAGAACCAAGTTTTGCAAAATGGTTGACAGCTAAAACAGCTTCATCTCCATTTTGTTATGCATCTTACCATTTTTAACATCTTTGTAGAGACGAGCCAAACTTTCGGGTGCCCGTCCAATAGGCTCCCTACCCCTCAAAAGCACTCCATCAATGTCAAATGCAATTCCAAAAGGATTCCTGTTAAAGAAAAACCACCAAACCCTGAAACTGAATTTCCAAAGCATGGTAGTCTAAGGACAAATCAAAGACATCTCCATATCCATGTTGGAAGACACAAAGAAATTGGGAAAAAGAAAAACCTGGGGGATACAAATTGCTTTGTAGTGAGCAGTCGCACATTCTTCCAACTGTTGTTGTGGCCTTGGGAATTACAGAAGAATGTTGAGTTCTTGTACCAAAATAGTACTTTTGAGCACCCTCCATGTGCAATTCTCGAAGCTGAGTTCACCATTGCTCAATTCTCTCTTCCTTGTTGTCGAATCCCGAACTTCAATTGCAGATCATTAACTGAATCAGTGTAACAACTCTACCAGATGACTTTACTTGAATTTTCGCCAATTGGAGTTACAAAATCCAATTGATTACCTTAGGTCAAATTCTGAAGCACCAGAAAGACCCAATTTTTTTCACGGGAGCTAACTTGAGGCAGAGGGAGGAAGAAGACAAAACGAAGAGACCTTGGGATCTGGAGGCAAAAATATTTAGGACTGTAAAGAGAAGTAGCGAAACAAACCGTAAACTGTTACATTTTTCAACAACGCAAAAGTCCAACTAAACTCCCTTGAAGAAGTCAGACCATATCTAGAACTCGAACCTTCACTGAAAGAGAAATTAGGTCGAGGATTCCAACACGCAAGAGGGGGTGGGGGGTGCAAAGCCAAAATATGGACTTGACCAGAAAGCATCTGCACAACAACATACCTTATTTAAATGCAGGTTGGATTGCCCAAAAGGAATGCGTACTCCAAAATACTTTCCTTTGATCTTGTCTCTCACAGCACAGTCTGCTTTTTGCTCCCATTTCCCGCTGCCACATTAGGTACTCATACTCAAAAAAGAAACTTCTTTCGACTCGACGTTCTCCACACAACACCACAGTATGCTGCTACTTGTTGGCATTTCTCCTTTGCATCCGATTCTTGCAGCGCCCAACAATGATACACTAATTTTCCATCATCGGATCTCAGATACAGACGTCCAAGCAAGCCTATGCAGAAGAGAGGGTTATACGATACAAGCTCCACTGCACACCCCTTAGGACTGAGGAGAGGAAACCCTAAGGATATAACTTTTGCTGGCCTTGCCTACTACCAAGGCAAGAAGGAAGGATATTCTGTTTTCACTCTCGTGTCTGCCATTCAGTCTTTTCAAGTGCATGAAATCAAAATGAATTAAAAAGGTGAGCCAGAAAGTGGAGGGTTGAAAAATGTCAATTTTCACAAGTGAAAGGGGATTTGAATTGATGAGAAACCTCCAAACCAGTTCCCATTCGAAAGAAAAAAACATCAAGGAAGAAGATGGTTATGATGAAAGAGCAAGATGAAAAAACTGAAAAAATTTGAGTGGATGGTGAGGTCCTACACTCTCATTGCTCTAAGAAAAGAAATGGACACCAAGCCTTTAAACACACTCATTGTACCTTAAGAAAAAGCGTTTTTTTTCTTCAATGTGAAGTAGGGTCCAATTCAAGGTTCAATCCACTTCAAATTGGTCCCTGGACCCTTATCAAAAGTGGCCCTAAAGTGCAATTTTAGTTCAAGAGTCCCTTAACCGACATTCTATGGGTCTTTAACCCTTGAGCAGCAAGTGAACCTACTTATATTTTAAAACCCCAATGTATGATGCCAGGGGTGCTAAGTGCTATGTATATTCCTTTGGCCAGCCAGTTTGTGAATCTGTGAACGTGTCTGGCAAGGTGCTGAAACTCTGATGATAGCCCTGAGTAGCTGCTTCCTAACTCAAGCCAATTAGCAGCTTCAGATGGCGAAAGAAGCATCACTGCAAATGCCCTTTCTTTGATGAGGGAGGAATCAAAGTATGTCTCCCATCAAACTTGTTCAGGGATCTCAAGAGTTCAAAGTCACTGAAGCTTTCCATGTACACATAAACTGCTCGGTGAGATAAAAGTCAGCTGATTTCCTTCTCTGGCTGCAAAGAAAGT
This sequence comes from Sphagnum contortum, assembly GCA_963920785.1. Classification (NCBI taxonomy): domain Eukaryota; kingdom Viridiplantae; phylum Streptophyta; class Sphagnopsida; order Sphagnales; family Sphagnaceae; genus Sphagnum; species Sphagnum contortum. The sequence continues at coordinate 2,452,636 of OY987290.1, read as the reverse complement.
GGCAGTTGCAAAGACACACCCATGTTGATTTCAACTGAATTATGATTTAAAGGGAGAGAAGAACGTAGAAAGCTGTGCTATGGACAACTAAGGTAAGCCTAATTAAGACATAGATTGACAGTAAAAATCCTAAAATCAAACACACCACACACCACAAATTATTGAATTGCTATTTTATCGCAAATGCTCCGAGTATGAGTGGAGCTGGTTCATCTTAAACATGTTGTGAAGTGTGCTGGTGGAGATGCTCTTACACAATAGACTTCAAACCATATCCAAATTGTAGGTTGGCCACAGTGACTGCCTTTTCGATGCTTATAAGGAGGAAACTAGGCTCTTTCCTAATGTGTCAACAAGCCCAAATCTTTGTAACATCATAATGACAGTCCCAGTTGCCATAGTTTCAGCCTCACAATTTAGGATCCCCTGCACCCCAGATAAGAAGAAACATGGTAAGAAAAAAAATTGCAGGTCCAGAAACTTTTTGCTGTGGTGACAGACTTAGGGGCAGTGGTTGAATTGGTTTCTAAAACTTTGAATCCTGCTAACTCTGAAATCAAATTCCTATACCTATAGCAAGAGCAACAAACTACATCATTTTTCATCACCAGACAGGTGTTCAGCAATCTTGAGTCTTCGCATCTGCTCTCCCTAAAATTCAAATGATGGGACATGTGGTGGGCAACAAAGGTATTCAAAAGAAGCAATAGTTTCACCAGGACATCACTTTCTTACAATTTTATATATTCCAGCAGAACCTCAGACCTGAACTTGCTGCTTCTTGAAGTCCTCTTTGTCTAACATGGTGAAATGGTCTGGCCAGATTGAATCCAAATTTGTGTACATACTGGAACCTCATAACTAACCATCTTCAACTGCCCTTGGATGAGGGAGGACTCAAAAGTGATTGATTGCATACTTCAAATGACCTGCAGGTAGTCTTGCAACCTTCTGGATACAGTCCTTGAGAAACATGCTTTCCCTTCTTTGCTGTATTTGGCATCATCCACCAAGAACCTCTTATTTAAGTTCCTATTCTGCCAAAAAGGACAATTTTATCAGGTACTACCCATGTTGAGCATCATGTACATGCATCCAACCATTGAAGGTACACAAATCCATGGTCAGTGGACACTCACTATCACAGTCACCAATCATCAGTCGCTCTTGAATATCTACAGTTCATGTTTAGACAGAGCCCTTCCAGCAATGACTGTTCCATTTTCATATATCCAGCACCAAGAAGTGCTTTCCAACCTAGTCTGTCAATCCATGACTCAATAGAGTGCAAGGACTAAAAACTTCTCACCGTTACTGAAGCTCATCCTTCTTCAGTGCACTTTCATGGATCCACTTTGTGTTTAAATGATGACATTCATATCAAGATCGCTCAAGAACACCCTCCCCATATGTAAATCATCATGGTGTTTTGCACAAAGTGGAATATGCTTCTTTCTCAGGGCTGATTGGACAGCCTTGATCCCCTCCAAGATCTGTGCCTCTCGAACAGACCTTACTTTATGCTTCCCACCTGCCTTTTCAATTTGATGTATATGATGCATTTCAACCTCTGGATCTGTGCACCCCTTAACTGCACATGGCTCCCCAAGTACTGCATTTCGAACCAGCTTTGCAAAAAGCAGATCTATGAGTATTTCTGGAGGTGTGTGGTCTGTCTTCAAAAATTGTCTCTTGTACTGACTGATCTCCTCTGGGTCAAGAAATGATGCCAGTTTTTCTCCATTTTTTGTAATTACCAGGTTCTTTGTGTAGTTCCTGATGACTTGAGCAGAACTTGATTTGTGTTTCTTAGCCAGTGTGTAAATAGCAGACCATCTCAAATGGTAATTGACAATGGATCTTACTTTGGTCAAATTTTCACAGAAGAGGTAATAGTTCAGGATTCCAGTTCCAATGCTTCGGTACCAAGCCACAATCCGATGATCTTCTTGAGTCAAGATCGGATCAATTGGTGCTGGTTGAGTCTTGCTATCCAAAAACCCTTTCTTGTGAAGCATATCACATAAGAGCTTCATTGGTGCTTCAAATACCACTCGTCCTTCAGGCTGTCTATTCAGCATGTTGGGCTTTGTTTCCTCTGTGGGACTTAACAGCTCAATCCTCAGCAAAGCCTCATTCTGGGCAGCACAAACCTCCAACCCACAAACCAAATCATACTGGCAGGAACACTGCAAACTTGACTATCTCTCTAATCTGCAGGAGTTAAATGCTGAGAGGCTAGATCTGTGATCACCATCTGCATAAAAATGCTAAGAAATATGTGCTTGAATTGCAGCATGCCAGAAATTGTGAGGAGATGGTGGGGGTGGTGCTAGGAAATATCTTGTTGCCTCAACCAGAATAGAAATTCAGGAACCGGCAACATAATGCGTCACCCCGTACCTCAGGATCCATGACTCCTCCTGAAGTCTCTATTGTTGTTCCTTCCTTCAACAGCTTGCTTGTCAATGCTGAATTCGAGATTGCACACACACAAAGCAATTTGTGACTTATTTTGCAAGATGAGACTGCCTTCTGCAGATACAGATATGAATCATTTCTGACCTACATGCAAGAGAGAACCCTAGTTCTTTTATAGAAAGACCATCAACACCAGGATGCAGGCTCTAAACAAAGGAATTGCAAAGAAATTTACCTGAAATGCTCCGAGAGGCTTGATGTGCTCTAAGTAAGGAACCAGTGCTCATCGACTGGAAACTATTTTTCAGCACAGAAAACTGATTCCACCTCGGAAACAGTGTGCTTGCACGCAAGTACTCCATCACATTCAAAGCACCGCCTGCATCCTCATCACGAAAAGATTGAAGAACCCTCATCACTTACGGACACACACACACACACACACACACACACAAAAGCTTCGCCAATTCAGCAGGTTCTCTCACAAAAAGTAGATATTTCCGCCGAAGTGCTGTGTGTGTAAAGATTCATTAAGCAACAACTCTAGAAGATCAAGGATTCAGTGAAATGTCGTCATACCTGGATTTCCAACGCCACTAGTATACGAAAACCGACGAGTAGGCGATCCATCGTGTGCTGCGATGCGCTGGAGACGGCGTACACACATTGCGGAAACAAATGTTCTTCCGCCTCCCATTGCATTTGTCAAGGCAGCAGCCCGATAACGGACAAAACCCCGAAAACCAGCAAAATTCCTTACTTCATCAGCAAGTTGCAAAATCCCTGAAGAAAATCTGCTGTTCAACTACCTAGAGCACAAATTTCAAGCAAGTCAATCGCAAGCAGCAGGACCTCCTGACGCTGCCAACTCCAGCAGCGTCAACTCAATTACATTCGCAGAGCGCTAAACCCTAAATTCGGGCGGAAGGATGGAAGGAACAAGGAACCGTAGTCGGCGCGCGCGGAAGCTGCAGTTTGTTTCAAAAGACCATTCCTAGACCCTAAATCCCAAGTGCGATGGAGATCGCGACCACATGGCCTCCTCCTCTTTTCCTTGTGTCGCTTCCCAGCATGAGGCGTCGGTTCCAGATCTAGATGAAAAAGAAGGCTTTGCGCACTCTGCTGCAGTTTTCACGTCTTCTGCTCTGTATGAGGATTTCAAGGTTTCGGGGCCATTTATCTTGTTGCTGTCTGTGTGAGAAGTTGTGAAAGGATTTGCAGTTTAGAGCATGGCGTCCATGCACGCGGAGGAGGAGGAGGAAACGGATGCAGGTTCCAGATGTTTTGAAAAAGAGTTGGAAGAAAGTCCAGGGATGTGCGGCGTGGCATCTGATGTCGAGGTGTTTGAAGGCATCCCACCTGTGAAATCCCGTGATGAAGAAAGTCACGTTATGGATATCTTTGCTACAGACCAAGAAGTCGCAATTGTAGAATCTGCTGCTAAGGAATCCAACAAGAAGAAGCGACTAGCTCTGGCTTCCAATGCTGATGATATTCAGCAAAATCAAACAGTGGTTTTGGAGGCTACGGATGCTCAAGAACTACAGACTGTGGATTCCTTGGAGGAAAACCAAGAAGCTGCCAGTGAGGGAGATAATGCGCGTGCTGTCAATGGTGCGGTGGTCTCGACTGACAGAAACAAATCAGCACCTGGCAACACAAAGAGACTTTCATCGTATTTTTCCTTTGCAAATGAGAACCGCGAGGCTGTGAAGGCGGAGCTCCAGGCTGCTGGAAAGCCTGCAACTGCGAGTACTGTAGCAAAGGTGCTAGGGGAGAGATGGAGAGCTCTCATGGATGCTGAGAAACAAGCTTTCAGCAGACAACAAGATCGGTCCAACAAGAAATCTAGCTGTTTACTTACAACAGGAAGGAAGCCGCAGCAGGCCAAAGATATGCCTGTTGCACAAGGCGAGTTTAGTGCAGGTGATGGAGGGGACGGCAGCCCCGATGAAGGAGATGGGAATCTGGGAGCTGAAGAGTTTACTGCACCATTTCCCCAATCCAGGGTCAAGAGGATCATCAAGCTGGACCCGGATATTAAACTAGTGGCCAGTGATGGGATTGCACTCGTCACGCAAGCAACTGCACTTTTTCTTGAGAGCTTGGCAGCAGCTGTATTTTCCTCTATGGTTCACAGTAAGCACAAAAGTGTGCGGGGACAGCATGTCATACTTGCTGCCAAATCCAGCAGGTCGGTTCTTCACTAGCACAGGACTTATTAGAATGCTATCACTTTTCTTGCCAAAGACTCCTTTACTTTAGTTCTTCAGAGAGAAGAGTCTTGGATTCTCCTATTATGTCTAATTCTTCTGACAACAAAGCCTGTCTTTTAGTTCCAGGGTTTGTTGGCTCTGCCCTTCAGGGTAAGACGTTGTGATGCACCCAGAAAACTTTGGTATCCCTTACATTCTAGGGTCATGTGGAGCCCACTGTAGAAACATTTCCAGCATAACTCATGGATCCACTTGGACTTCACCATGCTAAGCACCATATGTTTCCAGTTTAGTATGTTGAATATTTATCATACTGCACCATATGTTTCCAGTTTAGTATGTTGAATATTTATCATACTCATGGATCTCATCTAGGGAGCAGACCCATTAATGCAATGAGCTGCTTGTTAACCTTATGAGTCGGAGCACAGTTGTTACAGATTGTTGGAAGGGATTCTAATTGACAAAACATATGGTCTGCAACAGGCGATTTTGTGATTGTGTTGGCAATGATATTGCCAGTTTGTTACACACATCCTCCCAGCTGGGTGATGAGAGCGATGGTGAGGTGGAGGCAGATGAAGATGGAAATGATGGGGCCACACTTGCACAGCCACACAGAAAGAAAGCAGCGAGGAAAGTGTAGTACCCCCCCCCAAACTCCACCAGGCAGCTGCTGCATCATGGATTTCTTTTAGGGAATTTCCTCAAATTTCTATTCTCTGCCAACCCAAAGCCCTGACCTCTCATGTAAGTCTTTTGAACCTGCAAGTGATAACCACGGGTAGCTTTCAAGAACTCCGTACAATGCACTCTCCTCTTACAACTTTGAACAATTACTCATTGAGGCACACAGCTCACAAGCTGAAATCGAACAATTGCCAGGTCTCTATTGATCACAAATAGCTGATGTGTGGAAGTTGTGGTGCTCACATATGCATGATATTGGAGGGACTGTCCCAACAAAATTCCCTTGTAGGATCCTGCAATCTGTTAGTGACATTGTTTGAAGTAAAGTTGTCTATGCTCTAGAAGATGCAGTGAAGTCATTTGCTCTGAGACAGTTTCACAAAAGTTCATCGTGCTTCTTGATGATATTGTTGAGGGTTTTGGTTTGGAATAGTATAATTCACAATATTGGGTTATTTCTTTGTTGGGTCAAAATGATGTTGTTTGAAGAGTATCATTATTGTACTGTACAAAAAACAGAGTATGTTCATGATGTTATGATCTTATTTGTTGGCCTCGCCTGCCAAGGCAAGAAGGATATTGTGTTTACATTCATTATAGAGTCTAGTAGCTTAAGGGATTTTGGCCCCTAGGTCATAATAATAGGTCTATTTTTATCTGAGGATTTTGGAAAGATGATATTTTGGGTTGTGTTGAAACTTGAGTTTAGTTATAGAGTTATAATATCTTGAAGGATTTTGGTTTCTTTTAGAGGATTTTTTTTGAAGATTATATTTTTTGCATGGTGAAGTATTTGAGTTTCCATAATTCTTCTTTTGCTTACGATACTTTTTAATGTAAATGGCAAGGCCCACAGTGTAACGCACCCCTTGTTCCAAATTGGTTGTTTTCATGATTTTGCAAAGAAATCTCCTTGCAAACCACCCCATGTTCAGTTCAATAACATTTGCATCACATGCTTGATTTTGTTCAGCACTATACAAATGAAATAAAAAGCTTTAATTAAATTCATTAAGATGATGTTTTTGAGTGAAATTGAACTAAAAAGACAATCACCAATATGGGAATGGTGAGAAAATATGCAGAATCATTCAATTTATACTTGGAAAATATTCATCTTGTGGTACATCAAATTTGATTGCAAAACGAACATTGTCCAATGGCTTATAGATTTGAAATTTAATTTATGGAAAGTATTTAGCTTTCATTTTGTAGTTTAATGAACAAATAAACATATTTTGCCAAACATCTAAAATCTAAGAATTCCCCGAGATTCCAATGAGATTAAGTATGGAAATTTTATTTTTTCTGAAATTAAAATGCAAAATATGAATCAATCAAAATTCTGAATGTTAAATTATTTATTTTAGAAGTAAATGGAATTAAATTTGTCTTAAAATCCACCTTTTAAAATAATAAAATTGTCTTTAAACTTGATGACTCAACAGATTGATTTAAGATGGATCAAGCACTTTAGAATTAGTAGAAATTTTGTGTTTCGATTTAGTAAATTTTTATAAATTTTACTATATATATTATTATTTTTGTTTCATTGATATATTTTTTTCATTCTTGATTTGATAGGCTAAATGTTTTCAAAGTTTAATTATTCATTAGATAAATTCACAACAAATTGCAAACTAACAAAAATATTGAAAAAAGGGTGCAAGACACCCCCCCCCCCCCCAAAAGAAAAAAAAAGAGAAAAAAAGGGGTAAATAAGGTATAGGCAAATAGTAAATCCAGGCCCTCCAAAATGCTTGTCAAGTCCATCGAACTACAAAATGTACACATAATTTTAGGGTTTGAGATTTTAGGGTTTGGAGTTTGGACCTTCGTCTCTCTGTGAAAACCCTGGTCCACTCACTGCCTGAGAGGGTTCCAGTCTTTGTTCTGAACACAATGCCTTTGAAATATCTCTCTCTATATTTGGATTGCGAACTTGATATATCGCGGCGGATGGTGAAGTAGGCTTCAAAAGATGATTCGGTGAGAACAGAGCTTTCAGTTGTGGGAGAACAGAACTTTGGAGATGGAAGGAGCGTCTGGAGCCCATCACCGGGATCCCTTCAAATCTTCAGGTGAATTGTCTTTCCTGCGTTTTCGTGCCCTGCAAATTTCTGTCAGTTACTTCATTGAAATTTTTTGCAGTTAGATCAAACGTTCTCGGCTTTTATGTTGCTTCGTCGGAATCATAATGTCAGAGGATCAATTTATAGCTAGCTAGTCGGGCAAATAGAAGGGGCCAGTATATGTGAAGTGTATTCATGATGGAGACTGGCAGTGGGAAGAGTGGCTGGGCAAAGGAGGAGGCAGCAAGCAGCTACAGTTGGGAAGGAGAGGAGGGAGTCTGTGGTGCGTGCAAAGAGGCTGCGGAGAGCAGACCCATCAGATCATGGGGATGATGGTTCAATGCAACTTGCAGTCATGGGTGATGAAGCTGCATATAAAGCTCTTGAGGAGAGCACTGTTAATGCAGTCCACAACCTCAAGAATTTGTACTTTTCCTCATTCCACTTCAGACTCTCATGTGGTGGTGTAAAGCACACATAGTTTTGGTTGCAATTTGTGTTGTGTCTTGCAACAAATGAGGATCGGTTTTGTGTCAAAACTGGGGTTCACTGGGGAGTTCCAGCCCTAAAAAGAGATCATGGTACATTATGACTGTAGCTGGATGTGCATGTATTGTGAAGAGAAGATCATGGAAATTGGGATCACCAAGATCTGCCATCTCTTTCTGGCACAATGGGTGATGCTGATAGGAATTCTACTTGGGGTGTGAAGACTGAAGGGGTCACCAGCTAAAAGGATTGGAGCACTTCAAACTCTTCGGCATCTGTTGTCATGCACTGCCATGCCACCTGTACATGTTGCCATTGAAGCTGGTGTGGTGACACTTCTTGTGGATTGCCTTGCCTTTGGGTCTTCAGAAGAGCAGGTGTGGCTACCCTCAAAGTGCCTCTTGTGTGTGGTGTTATGGTATATATTGCAAATTTGACATGGAAGTTTGTTTAGTTTTCAATTCTTTTTTGCTAGAACAGCATCATGCAGACTTGCTACGGAAGGGATTTTAGGGTTTAAGATGATAATGCTTGCCAGTTGTTGCTTACAAAAGCAGCTGGCCTAGTGCAAGTTTAGTATTTATTGGATGAGGTTGGCTGCCTGAGGGTTGTGATGCTGGGATGTTCTTGCCAGCTTTTTGAGGCAGCATGGTGCCTGACGAATATTGCATCTGGGGACCTTCAACAAACCCGTGCAGTGGAGCCTGCCCTGCCCCTTCTCATCCTTCATCTTGGAGGTTATCTCTCTTACTCTCTTGCAGGACAAGCTAAAGCTGGTTTATCCTTTGCAGAGAAGGATGTCTGTTGATCCAGAAGAAGATCAAATTGTGTTATTGAATTCAGCTCCTCAATTTGCAGTTTCATTGGGTATGGGGATCATGTGTTCAGTATTGAAACTCCTGAATTCCAGACTAAACAATGTGAGACGAATGAAGAAAGGAACTGATAGAAACATACAGAAACCCTTGAGCTGGGAATTTAGAGGAAGAGGATGCAGAAAGTAACTGCAATGTCAAGGGCAAGACGAAATGGCTTATAGGAAGGTTGTGTGAAGACAGAGAAAAGTGCAGTGCATGTGGTCGAGCAGTGTGCATGGGCGATAGGAAATGTTGCTGGAGATGGAGAGATTTTCCGTGATGTGCTCCTCAAGCAAGGAGCCTTGCATTCATTATCACGCCATCTGCTATCCCCCGTCCCATCTCTTTCTCGTACAGCTGCCTGGGCATTGTCAAATCTCATAAAGGTTGGATTCCTAGGAATATTTCCTCAAATGTGCCTTCTCAAATAGTTGACAGCTGTTTATTCCTTTCACAGCTTCTGCTTTAATGTTAATTTTGATCTTACTTTACTTTCACTGTTCACCTCTATGTACATTTGCATCAGCCTCAATTGTTGCCATAATTGTGCTCAACAGTTAGAGGTCACCTTACTTTACATATCACCTTCAAGGTGTAAGGGATATTGTTTGAAATGTGATAGCTCTACTGTTTGTGGGCAGCTCCATGGGTAGCCACCATGATCGATCAGCGCTACTGAAGGGTCAACTCCAGATAGGATATGATATGTTCGTAATATAGACTTGCATCTGAATAAATAATTCTTCTTATAGATTGATAAATTGTTGTCAGTCTTGAATGCCTGCAAGCTTGAATGTGGTTTGGCAGGGTCCAAGCCCAAAGGCGGCACTGGAGCTTATGAAGATTGAGGGCATGGTGGACACCTTGGTTTCTCTTGTTTCAAAAGGGTGGGTATTTCAGACCTGCCTGTCCTTGTGTCAAACTAAATCTACTATTTAGTGTTGATAGCAAATTGATGTTCCTAGATTCTTGTGAACTTTGAAAGAATTTCCAAAGACAAATGAGGGTATTCATATGCTACATTGTTCACAGTAGAACAGATGCATGTGCAGTATGTCCTTGCAGAATTGAGTTTTTTTTTGCATGTAGGAAGGGGAATTTCTGTGGCATGAGTCCCCAATGTTTGTAAGTGATTTTTTACTGGTCTTTAGGGAGGAGGAGCTTGTGGTGGAGGTTGCATGGGTGCTGGTATACGTGACCTCAATGTCAGATTTGCATGTGACCCTTCTGTTGAATGCGGGTCTACTTCCACCCCTTCTTGGCTGCCTAGCATCCTCTGAACAGCTTTCTCTTCTCACTCCAGTATGTGGATTTACCCTGGCAAACATCTTTTAGAACTTGTCCATTACATATATCTACTGTTTACCTGCCTTTAAATGGTGCTCAGTATAATATCTGCAACACATTTTTCACAAAGGGGCCAAACCTGATGCAGTAATTGCAGTCAATAGATTTATGACTTTTGCCTGCAAAGGAGGTTAAGATTTGCTCTAAGCATCACAAACTCTTTACCCCGTGTATATGTTTGCAGGTTTTGCGGACTCTAGGCAACATAGTTGCAGGTGACAACTCCAAGACAGATGTGGTTTTGTCTGTGGGACAATCTCTCCCTGGTAATTTCTTCAGGAAAATTTTAATCTAGGTGCTTGCTGAAGGATCAAAGCTACATGAGAACAAATTCATTAAAGACTGTTATCTTCTCTTCCTTTCTTCTGATTGTGATCATGACTGCTTTAACTGGTCAGCAAACATAGTTGTGCAGAGCTGCATCAAACGTGCAACTTCAACTCCTAATCCCTGAATTAAGGCTTGTGTTGGGAAGTAGACTCAAACTTTAATAACCTGGTTCAATGCTGAGTACACACTTTCCATCCACTGTTGGGGAAAGTTGAGCTTCATGTGGAGAACACTATAAGTGTTGTTGCTAGGCGGAGTTGAATTCATCGATTCCCTAGTTCAGAGAGCTTCTGCTCTAATATAATGTTCCTGCTTCATCCTTCAATCTGGATTGTTGAGCTTCCTCCTTGTGTTCATACCTTCAATCTATGAGTTCTTCCCTAGTCATATTATTGTGGACTTGCATCTGACAAGTTTGATGGCATCTGTTCTGATTAATAAGTATGGAGGGCATGGGATTTTAGGTGGCATTATAGGGGTGCTTGCAAGGTGCTTGGAGAGTAAGCATCGCACTCTACAAAAGGTATTTCCATGCTTTGCCATTTGTTGTGACATATCTCTTTTAGATGTAGCAGCTCTCCACATTTTTAATGCAAAGCCAATGCAAAGTTTTTAATCTTGAAAGCTTCCAGCTTTTTTCTCTAATGGCTGCATGGATAAATGTAGTAATAGCTGGGTGTTCATTTATAACAAGCATTACGTTTGGCCCTCATCTTCCTATTCTTTGTATGGCTTGGAAGTTCTGTAGACAAGCTCATAAATCCTAGGTTTATAAATGCACATCTGACTTGTGAGTTCATTTATTTTGAAATGCCAAAGAAAGATTTTCTTTTGATGGTTCTGCCTTTGGAATTTGCAAAATTATTACTTCAGGGGCTTCTTATTCATAAGTGGGGAGTTTTCAAAGCCCACGTCACTTTCAAAAAGTCATTATTTTGAAGTTATGCCTGGTTCCGTCTCTCTTCTTCCTCATTTCTTGTTTTGGGTTTTTTTGCTTTCAGTTTTACTTCTTGTGTTACTCTTTGTTCATGGGTCTTTTTTCGCCTTCTGCTGTTCTTTTAGGTTTTGTTGAGCTTTCCAGCATCATGGCTGAGTTCTCCCATTACTGCAGAAACTCTAGTATGTTGGTTTATGTTTGACATTGACCTCCATCCACTGCCAAGAGGTCATGAAATCACTTGGGATGTTATGGTAGGTCTTTGATGCCATACATGTTGCTGTTGAAGTCTCTGAATATGCATACAAGCCTTGCTGTTCTTCAAACCACTCTTAAGGTTTGGGCTTTGTTCTCTTTTGTCTAGTGTCAGGTTTCCTCTCTTTTGTGCTGGCTGCTTTGTTGCTATTTTATTGTCATATCTATATCCTTGTTATCAGGTCATCCCTCAATTTTATTTAGGTTGATAGAAATTGTAAGTATGGAGAAATTCTGAGTACTTATTCAGATATTCTGATGGCTTCTCTTGCAACTATGTGGTTTTAGAAAGGAACCTAGGATTCAAAAGGCTTAAACAGTGACATTTTCCGATTGTTCTCAACCAGAATATGTAGGTAGAAAATGCAATTTGTATGAATTCTAATATTGCAGTTTCTGCCAAATTTGAAGTGGTCAATAGTTGGTGATATAGGTTCTTACAGTTTTTTTAGCTCAAATGGCAAGCTTGATTAGTTTTCTCAAGAGAAGGTGTCTCTTCAAGGTTTAATTGAATCAATCCACAGGTTTTCTTAATGTTTGTTGGGTTTGTTGTGGTCATAATTTCATTACTTACACTTGCCTTTACAGGAAGCGGCATGGGCAGTTTCTAACATAGCTGCAGGCTCCATTTTGCAAAAGCACACAGTATTCAATGGCGGTGTGGTTCCCCCACTTTTGCACTTATTAGCGACAGCAGTGTTTGATGTAAGAAAGGAATCAGCATATTGCTTGGGGAATCTGTGTGTAGCCCCAAAGGAAAGCAGAGAACAGGGTGGCATTATTTTGGAACACTTGATAGCTTTAGTTGACAGTGGGTGCCTGCCTGGGTTCATTGCATTGGTTAGATCACCTGATGTGGAGGCAGCAAGACTTGGTCTTCAGTTTCTTGAACTGGTATGGCAAATTTCCATTATTACAGTATCACTCATGTCCTTTGGTGCAAAATATGTTTGTGTTGGAATTGCAAGGTGTGCTGAATGACTCTAGGGTTTGGTGATGAAGGTGATGAGGGGCTTACCCAATGGAAGGGGCCCAAAAATTGTGGAGAAAGAGGATGGAATTTCTGCATTGGAGGAACTTCAGTTTCATGAAAATGATGAGTTGCAGACCATGTCCAATACTCTTATTGACTGCTATTTTGGTGAAGAGTATGGCCTGGAGGAAGAGTATGGCCCTGGTATAGATGTTTTAAGGGGGAGTGATGATAGTTCTGATTATCCACCATGGCGACAAGGGGGTGGTCTTACTGCTTAGCCTTTACCTATGAAGATGTAGACTCTTGTTCCTGTTTCGACTCTTTGTAAAAGGTTTTGCTTAATAGTAGGTGTGGAAGGATCAGTTGAGGGTTTCTTTTTAGAATTTGTATTTAGTGGCATAAAAATCTCCTTTATACCATTGAAGTACTCATTGAGCTTGCAATACAAAGTGGACCCTTCTTGCCAATGATATTTTGAGAGATTTAAACAATGTTGATAATGTCATCAAACTTAGATTCCCATTTGAGGAAGAAGACAATCTATTGTGCAAATAATTACAAATTTGACTTGTTTGATTTCTGATGTTTCCTGTGACACACTCTTGCATCAGTTTATGTGCATTTGAATGCATATTACAGGATGTAACTAACGCCAACTTTTATTTTAAAGTCTTGAACAACTCTCTAGTGATGATCTATGAATCGTGCAGCCACCCTTCAGAAAGGAAGTTTGGGGTGTTAGTAGGGGTGGTTGCAGCCATGAGGACACATCTTTTTCAGTTGTCAAGAAAACCAAACAACACTTTGGAATTATTTATTCTCAATTCAGCAAAACATAAACTAACATGACAAGAGTGCTGACATTACCTTTTGCATCACTTAGAAAGTGCAACACCATCATCTTCATCACGAATCAGTCAGTCTTTGGGACATCAATTGCTGTACCCTCAATAGCTGAAAATGTAGAGGGCGAGGATCGACGTTGAATGTGGATCGAAATTATTTCTTATAAGGTCATTGCTATTGCATTTTGCACATACTTTTCCTCATGTGACCTGGTAATCTTAGAACTTCCTTCTTTAATGCTTCACACTCTTCGATTGTCAGAACTTTCGTGGTCCTTTGATGCTGTACTTCGGTCTTCTAATGCTTCACCCATATTCTCACTCTTCTTAATTAACAGCTCATAACCAAACCTCATGAGCTAGTAGAAAAATAATGGGGGTACTAGTATAGAGGATTCTGGAAGGGTGCGATTCTTTACAATGCACAGCAGGGATCAGAAACAGCCTCATCGATGTCTCCACCCTGTTATGTCAGAGATAGAACAATATGATAAGCATCATCACATCCCTTGCACAGCAGCCTTTCCAGGTCTAAGAAACACAGTGGTAGCAACACCATTCAACTTCCTACCGTAGCAGAGCCTACCCTTAAATCGCTGGGATTCAGGATGCGTAACGAAGACTTCCTTACACATCAGGAAAAGAAACCTGTACGTGACTTGGCGACAGAAAAGGATCAGAACCACAGCCATTGGTTTGAACTGCTGTCCACAGGTGATTTCAGAATGATAACGAGTTGTTCATCACCTCCTCTTCTCTCACGTCTAGCAAACGCATGCTTACGAATATAGGTGGCTGGGAAACCTTGATGTATCACCAAACAATTCTAATATAGGAAAGAGCACATACAACTACAACGTCATACTTTGACAGATAGGAAAGCTAAGCACGAGAGCCGAATGTCCTACCAACACGATGCAAGAGCCATAAATCAAGAAAATCCATTATTTTAACATTCACAACTACCATCGGAAAGCTCAACAAGTGGAGAAGGGAGGAACATGGCTAGATTAGAAACAAGTCAATGAAACCGTTGTTAAATCCCCTAGATCGTCGGCTGAAGAAATACCACGCGGCCCAGGACGAGGAAGCACATCGTCAAAATGACGAGGGCCCTGAAAGACATCAAGATCTATGGGCTAGAAGGTCAAACGAAGGATACAACCTCAGGAACGACCTAGATTCGTAAAGAAGAAAAAAACGTAAGAACCATTGCTGAAGGACATAGCACAAATCTCCACCTCGGCATACCGCTAAGAGTTCATCAGATGCTATGAGTCGGAAATTTTGGAAGCAGAGCAGAGCTTTTGTAGGCTCGGTCGATTTTAGGGCCTGCATACGAATTAGGGTTAGGGTACTGGAACACTTTAGGGTTAGGGTGTGAGAGAAGCGTTCGGTTTGCTTCCAGACAGTTGCACCACAGATGCAACATTTCCTGAAATCTCTCTTGCAAATTGGAGTCGGAAAGTCGCTGAAATTTTATGTACATTCAACATTGTCTTAATAATGCAAGATGCTGCCGTGTCCTTGAAATTGACTTCAACTCAACAGGATTCATGCATTCACCAGTACCTGATCTCCTTTGTCAGAATTGGCATGTCAGGGGGGGATTTGAGGTACTTCGTCTTCGTTTCCAGACCTTCGATCTTCTCCCTGCCTTCAGCTTCTGGTCAGTATGAGAATGCACGTCTTGCTTTGAGGGTTTCACCTTTGTGGTCTTTGTAGATGATTCTCTTGACTAACTTCCAAATTTCGGATCTTAGTCTATCTTGCGAGTTTAGGCGTCGCTTTGAGGATGCGGTGTTTTTGGGAACCTTGGTTCATAACTTGGGGCTGTTTCTCATATTGAGTTCCTCGATAACTTGCAGGATGTGGGTTTAGATTGAGAAGTGGAGATGACTGAGAATGCATTGCAGCAAGGAAGGGACGTTGATGGAGGGCCCTTGCTCTCGTCCTACAGGCCCTTACCTGTGGGTGCCCGGCCTTCTTCAATCTCTTCGTCCTTCAAGGTACGCCCTTTCTTTTGCCTGTAGCAACTTTCAAGATTGGCGCTTGTTGTTACTCAACTTGCATCCTTTTCAACACGCAAATTCCAAAGCTGTTGCAACTTGCAACCGGCCATTGTGGGCAAAAAAACATGTTGAAACCCCCAAGCCAACCTTCTTTCCTTGAATTGGTTTCTTCTGTTCCTTTGGAGAGTGCAATATCAGTATGTTAGGGAAGAAGCCCACAAATCTCTGCTTCTGTCCATATGTTGAATTACCACCAGATCTGAAAGACTTCTACTCTGGCAGACTAGCATGCAAGTTATGATTTTTGGACCCTGTGAAAAGAATTTTCGTGGTTTTGAAAACTATCTGTGCTTTGTATAATTTGTGCCAACCAAAAAGAGTAGATGTTGATATTGAAACACCTCAAATGGAAATTGTGCTCTTGGATCACTCAACTATAGTGCATATTTACTATTGCCTGCCAGCTGTCTCTTATGTAGGCAGAATTAGTGCCATAGGCAACTGTGAGCACATGTTTTAGAACATTCCTCTGTTGCATGGGTGTGATTGGTTCTTGTTATGCAATTGGATGCACCAGGGAGTTCAACAAGTTGAGCTAGAATTGCGGTTATTAGAAGCTCTAGCAATTTATCACCCCTCAAAATTGGCAGGTACTCCTTTTGCTTTGATGATTACTTTCAACCATTCAAGGATGTGGAATTCTTGCTAATGTTAAACAGTCATTGGCCAATGGGCTACTTCAGAGGCCAAACTTCTTACTTCTGTTTGCTACTTGGCTTCTGAATTACTTTGGGCTGTCATAAGTGAAACTCAAACCTCAATCAAATCATCATAAGCCAACAAAGGCACCCCATGGTATAGCTGTGATTTTAGTGTCTTGTGTAAAGGCTGCTGGATACCAAGCTTTGTCAATTGTTACACTATGCTGGACATTTACAGTTATGAGGATCTGGCAGGAATTCACCGGCATTTTGTTCTTTTTGGCCTGATGGATCATCTTGAGAGAAGGTTTGTCCACCTTGATGGCATTCTTCGATTTCAAAACTCACAGAATGTAGCACATTATGAGCTCTAAAAAGTGCCTTTGGTAGCAAAAGTTTTCCAGGTGAATAGAGTCCTTAATTGTTGAGCCTTGTGAGTCCATACCTAGTTAAATCCTCTCTTTTTTTTGTTGGGGGGGAGATGCAGACTAAATCAGCGGTTTTCACCAAATGAAGTTCTTCAGCTTTTAGACTGTTTCTTCAATGTGGCCCTCTTGGTAAGCCATGGCCTCATTTGTTGAATGTGCAATGTTCAGTTCTTTTTGCAATTGTACACAAGACATCTCATTCAGACTGGCAATGGTGATGCCCATTTAATTTATTTTGTTGAGAATTACTGAAAACTGACGTCAAAGGGATCACAGATATGTGGTTTCTTCATGAAGGAAAAATAATTAAATAAAGTTGGCAGGCTTACATCATCAGAAGTAACTGATGCTCAGGGGTGGTGTTTGTGAACAGAAGGCAGATGATGATTACATGGAGCTCATGACTCTGGAAGAAGAATTTTCACTCCCATCATCCATTTTTGAAGACATTAAGGAGGCGCTTTAGATTTTGGACCTTCAGCACTTTATACATTCACATTCCGAGGAGTCACATCTGCAGAAGGACAGATGTCCCCGCCTTTCTGGTTTCTTGATTGAAAAAATATCTGGGAATATGTTGTTTGAACCATGAAGAAACTTGTTCTGGCTCATACAGGGAGGCCTACTTGCTTGCTAAAATCCAAATTCTTTTTGAATGTGTTGCATTATGCCAAAATCCCATCCCTCTCCAGTGCCAGTCCAGACTGTTATGCCTAGAATCTAAGTTTGGTTCTACCTATTTAGTGGCAGTTGTGCATTATGTTGCACACTTGGAGAATGAGCTTCACACATCATGTTTGCTAATAAAACTAGGTCACTTCGAAGTGATGAATTTGACACATGGGATAAAAGCTAAGGAGTAAACTCATTGCATAATGGGTCTACGCTTTTTGTGATGTTTGATAAAAATCATGAGAGTTGATGAATCGTTGAACTCTCTACTATGATGAAGGTACTGTGACTATGATTCATATTAATTCGTTCATGTGAGTGTCCACAACTTTTTCTTTGTTTCTAAGGAGCCATATTATTGATTGGCCCACCCCATAGAAGCACCTCTTTGGACCATCAAGTTGAAAAATAGAAACAAGTGTGCTCCCCTATAGCCCAGCTTTTCAGTTTGTATACATGAGAACTTTGGGCAAACCATATGTGACAAATCTGAGCTGCTATTGGGAACATCTTGTGAACTTGGGGAACTTTTTGCAATGATTTGAATGCAAAATTAATTAACTTATGATTTGTCCAAAAACCATCAATTGTTTTTTATGTGCATTATTGTGTGGACAAGTTTTTCAAGTGCATGGAATCAAGTTGTGATGCATATATTGTGTATTTTGATGAAATTCAAGTTTCATTTTATTAATAAATGTAAATATAAAATAAACCAATGCCTTGTTTGTATATCATGTTGTTTTACGAAATTCGTATAAAAGTCATCTAAATTTAAATATGGAAAAAACAAATGAACTCACACTAACATTTGGTATTCCACTATATGTAAAATCAAATGAAAATAGTTCCTTAGTTTATTAAAACCCTACAAAAGTTTATTTATGAACACATTGTAGATGTGAAAATGTACAAAGGTATTAGGAAAAAAAAGGGAGAATTTAAAGGATGTCAAATTAGCACAACCTAGATGTCAAAATCTTTTCATCTCAACAATTGATTGCTAATTAGCCATGGTGATGGGGGGTGTGTTTTGAAGGGGTGGAAATTGAAAAATAGTTCAACCTACAATTATCATTCAACTTAAGTTAAAGGGTTCTTGCATCCTTTGTAATGTGATAGAACTTTTTGACACAAAAAAATAACCAAGATAGAAAGAGGAGGGCCTTTTAGCCCTTTGAAACTCCATATGATATTGGCATAATCATGGAAAAACACATTGGCCTACTTGTGTACACATCCAAATACCTCAATTGCTAAAAGGAAGAATTGATCAGTGGGGTGTTGGTTGTGATAGTTATTTTCTTTTTGGCTTGAGTTGCATTGGAAGTAACCAATCTTTGAGGATTGCAAGATTGGGGAAATAAATCCACATGTGTTGAGTCAACAATGATAATGTTAGCTAGGGTGTGAACTCCATCTTGTGAGCACAATGTTGATTTGTCAACAGGAGGAATTGAATGTGGTTGAAAGAAATGCATGTAATTGCTTTCATCCCATGGGGAAGTCAACATCTTGTGTAATGGCAACAAAAATCTCACAAACTACATCATGGGTTTTCATGTGTTCATTGCCATGGGCATAACGTAAGAGGTGGACCCCATAAGGTTGATGGGTGTGTGCACACACATTGAAGGAAGCCTACAATTGAAGGATGTGGTAGTCCAAGCCATGTCTGAAGTGTTATGAAAAAATTGGAGAAAATCATCAAAAGGTTGTTTGAAAATTTATCGAATTACAAGCCGTGTGTTCATCCTAGGGCCATAATATCATAAAATTTGAGTATGATGGGCCTTAGATATCATATTGGGTATGATGTTGAAGACTCTCAAAAATGGAATTTTGAAATTGAATCATTTGTCGTCGAATGAGTTGTTCAAAATAAGGAAAATACATGCATGTTGGGGTCGGTAGAAGATTGCATGTGACCTTAAAGTGTTGTTGAAAAAAGAAAATCTTGTTGACTTGTGCTAAAATTTGAAAAAGAAATGGACATTGATTGACCATAAACCTAACACTATGATGGAAATTATAAAGGCCCAATTCCTTAAATAGGATGTTGGGGCAATGGCAATAATATGTATGAACCCAATGCCATTGAAAACTAATGGGAAAGAGACATGTTTATGGGCTATAAGTCTTTATGGGCTATCAAAGGACCTTAGACCCAAGAGGTGTCCAAACATTTAAAAGATGGAAAAGTCAAAAGAAGCAAGGGAGTCTATAAAGGTGAAAGAAGGAGGTGTGCATTATAATAAATACAATGGCCGTTGCATGAAACAATGATTTAAAATTTCAAAGGTTACATGAACATCACCCATTCTAGGGAAAAGGTTGACATGCCAAATATCTTTTAGTAGGGCATTATTGATGAAGGAGGATGTGAATGATGAGGTGTCCAATGGAACCTCTAAGAATTTAATTCCTTTTAATGGGGTGTTAAATTGAAATGAACTATCAAAATCAAATTACAAGCCTAGAAGGGATGTGTTACACATTTTTGAGGTTGGATAAAAAGACCTATTTCATAGAATTTGGTTTTTAAATGTTCATATGTAGATGATACAATTGAGGGGGGCTTATGATGTGAATGTGATATACAATGGATGGAAATAGATAAGAGGGGAAACAATTAATTATAGAACGTAGTGCCCTAAAGTGAATTAAGGTGAATAATGCCTTTCCAAAGGGATCACCTTGACAAGTTCCAATGGTAGATGGAATGATCATGGCATTGCCTTCATAGTTACTATGACTATAACACAAGGGAAATTCAAATGCATAGAATTCATCATTCAAAGTGGATGTGTTGAATTATGTCCCCACCTATTATATAAAGTTTTAAAAATATGGCCCTTCTTGACATTGAATTGAAGGCATTCACCTTGTCCAATTGGATAACAACTAGTCATGGTGAAGGTGTAAGGTGCATTTGGTGTCATGGATTATTGTTCCACATCCATCCTTGGTTGTTATTCCAAATTGATGTGGGGAGAAATGTGTTGCAAAAGCATTGTGAAATTGAAGGCATAAATCAAGGCTTGTGATTCAATATAACATTTCCCCATGGCAATGGGACAAATTCCACATGAAGGCTTGGTCATGGTTAAGAGATGAGCCACCTTAAGGACATGGGTAATTTGACATGGAATGTGACCTTGTGTGATATGAAAACAAAGTTGAAATAATTGTGGGAAGCCATTCACAAAATCTTCTAGGTGAAAATATTTTAGAAGTGTTCAAAAACCATCCCAAAAGGGTCACTTGCAAATAAATGTGACATGCATTGGAATGCCAACCTTGAAAGAGTTAAATGAAAGCTCAAGGTCTTGGTCTGGTTTGTAATCTTTGATGAAAAATGAAAAAAAACCATTTGATTCAAGATGAAGAGTGGTGAAGGTTGAAATGGTGTTTGAGGACATGGGTGTAGGAGAAAATGGTGCCAAAATGCGGGCTACTTGAAAGTACTCCTTTGCACATCTAAGAACTAAACTATGGAAAATATGAATTGAAGGATCATGTTGGGGAGGAGGCATTAAATTTAAACTTGTTGCCAAAGCTTGGGTTTGAAAGAAAAATAAATCATGTAGGTTTTCCTAATTGCATGTTAAAAATCATTTAGATCAATTCCATGTTTCCCTACACCTAGTTGCCCCACCCCAAGGGGGCAAAACAAAACACCATTGGGTAACAAGAAAAACAAATGCCAAATTACCATTTCATAAGGGTCTTGTGCTAGTTATTGAATGGAAAATGAAATGCCACCTATACATCATGTTTTAAAACATCAAGGATGTAATTATAGAGTTGAGGATGATGAAAATTTAAATGGAAGGACCCAAGGACATTCAATGTCAAAACCCAACCCTAAGTTGAAGTAGGTAGGGTGGGAGTAAAGGAAGGTATTAAATCAAGCTAATCACATGGGTTTTGATTAGAGGAATTGGATGCTTGACAAAAATGTTGGGGACAAGCTAACCTTCAATGGGTAAATTAATGCCCACAAGTGGGGCAAAAGGCTTTAGGTGGACGTTGTAAGCATGTTGGGGAGGTGGGGGTAGATTGGGGGGTTAAATCATTAACAACTATAAAGGTTGATAGAGTGGAAGGGGGAAAAGGTCCTAATTATGCATTTTTTGAAGGATTGGGAAAATGTAAGGTTACTAGAATCCCACATTTGCACAAAGGCTTGGGGACCAATAGGGAAAACTTATGGTGGCGTATGAAAATGCAAATGGATAATGGGAATTACGAGGTTTGATGAGACATGATGAATTAAGGGACATGGGATGTTTTGTGCCCATGTTTACAAGGACCACAATTATAAATAAATCACATTTTATATAAAGATTGTTTATTTTCACACAACAATTTTAAATTTACAAAGCCAACAACACCAATGTAAGTGGATTAAAAGGAAAAAAAATTAAAAACCTCATAAACTTCCTTGGTTAAGGCATTATGCAACCACCAAATTCTAATTTCGCCATAGATTGTTAAAAAACCATTGTTGTGAATTCGTTACCTTCATAGAAAAACTTTATATGAAAAATTCAATCCATTTCAATGGTTATTTATAAGGTACTTGCCACTCTTGCAAGAATATTCCTATCATGTCCGTGTTTGTTTACAACCTAGGCCAAGGAAAAACATTTTATTTTCATACCTCCCTCCCTTAAAAAAAAAGAAATTGAATACATAAGTGAACATACACAAACCCAACAAAAGACTGTTGTTGTCTTGTTAGCCTTCTACAATTGAACTTGATTTCAAGGTGCCAATGGTTTGAAAGGTTGGGTGTCTTGTGTTTTAAGGAAAAAAAACAAAAAATTGATGTTGAACTATTATAAGCACCCTAAGTGTCTATCTGACAAAATTTGTTTTTACATAAAGGTTCCTCCCATGGACAATTTTCCAATATTTTTTTAGTCTTTCACTTACAACTAAACACCAAGTATCCACACTCTAAAGGAAGGTGTTAGCTTGGGCCAATGACTCGTTTTATGAATAGGTAAAACTTTTGCTATTCATGAAATCCCAACTTAGTCTTCACAAAATACCCTAATATGAAAAGTGTCACTTAATAGATATTCATGAAACAATTTCCATTCCAAAGTCCCTTGGTTGCTTTGCACATGAATGTTTTTAGCCTGACTTTCTTGAAGGTGAAAAAAAAAACCAAACATGAAGAAGCAACAAACCCTCCATTCTCCCATGTGTGTGTAGTTGCATTAAATTTTCATGCTCACCATCCATGGTGTTTTTACCTCCACCACTCACCATGTATTCTTGTTTGTCTATTTCTTTGTTATCCGTAATACTAATGAAAGCAATAGTAATTAGACAATAATCGAATTGAATGTGCATGCATTTTCAACTACTGTTGTGGCCAATTTGGTTCAACTTCTCATGGATTTGTGATTTTTTGCTTTGCATGGCATTTGCACTTAGACACTAGGTTATTTTCAAAAAAGTCCACAATACTTTCAATGGTAACTAAAAGTCTAGATGTCTTGTTTCTTGCAAGCACGACAATATGTGTAAGTTTTTTTGAACCCAAAATTTTCTACTTCTCAAGCTTTACAATTTTGCTCATGTTTCATTTTGACTATATTTTTCAATTTTTCAAGTTTTCTTCATTTCTACATCAATTGTGTGGTTTTAGAATGATTTGAACACTAACCATTGCTTGAAGCTTGATGCCAAGCGTATAAAGGGTAATTTATGCACCCCCTATGTTTAAGAAGAGTGACCACACCCTATTCCCCTTTGGATATAATGCATTCAACATAGAAAAATGGAATGCAACTATTTCACGACATTAAGAATCATGCGTACCTACAAAGAAATTTCATCTTTGAACTCTTTGCATTTTGTTTTTGCTTTTGTACGTGACACCACAAAAAAATTTAATATACATCACATTTACAATTTAGGCAATTGTGAACAACTCAAGTTATTTTTCATCAATTGATTACAACATTTAATCAATTTCTAACCTGTAAGTAATTTAAATTCTCTCTTCAATGTTGCATCCATTGTGATTGTGTACCTTTAAGATGCACTTGCTACAAGGTTATAGTAATTTGTACAATTACATCTTTATAATGCAATTGACTTTTTTGTCCCAATTATTGTTCTTGTTTATGTATTTTTGATTTATCCTCTGGGTGAATTTGTTGTTTATATGTATCAACATTATAGTGTAGAAGACTTGTGTCCTCTATTGTGTTTATAAAATCTATCCAAGTTAGGGTTTTCTATCATCAAAACTATGTTCAGGATTTTAAATTTAGTGTTTTCTACATCAATTTGTGGCACATTTCAGAGTTTTCTTACATTTCAAACTCCATAATGTGCAATAAATTTAAGTAGAAATTGAAATCTTTTTATCTTGTTAAGTTCAACCTTAAATCTTTTATGCTGTAGAATTCATTTTGTTTAGACTTTTGTATATGTTGCGCATTTTTTCCTATCAATGCAATTTTTTTTCATTCCAAGTTTTTTTTCTTCTAAAAATTTCCTTAGCATCACGATCAATTATTTGGAAAATCTTGTTCATTAATCATGAAATGATTTTCATGGTTTTTACATGATTAACCAAATTTGAAACATGGATCACCAACAATGTAAAAACCTCACAAAACTTTGCCCTTTTCAATATATATTACACATTATAGATCATTCTAGCTTAAATAATAAAATATAATACCGTTTGATGGCTACCAGGTGTAATTTAATAATAAAAAACAACACTTGGTGGTCACTAGGTGCCCATATCATCGAGGAACACATGATTTGTTCTAATTGACAAAGATGGAAAAAGATACTTAGTGGCTATCAAATGCCTTTCTTGTCAACAAAAGGTAACAAAGACATTTGGCCATCATGTTCTTTTTTAGTCAACAATCAGAAAAGAAAGGTACTTGGTGGCCACCAATTGCCTTTACTGTCAATGAAAAGGAAAAAAATGTGCCGTTTTCTTTGACGAAGGATAAAAAATGCATTTAGTGACCATTAGGTTCCTTTCTTGTTAATAAAGAAGAAAAAAAAACAACTTGTGACCATTAAGTGCCCTTCTCATCAACAAAGGGTAACAAAGGCACTTGGTGGTCGCTAGGTGCTTTTTTTTGTTGACAAAGAAGAAACAAATGTATATGGTGGCCACCAAATGTCCTTCTAGTTGACAACAAGGAGAACAACACCTAATGGTGAGTAGGTGCCCTTTTGGTCCACAAAAAGAAAAAAAGGTATTTGGTGGGTGTTTGGTGTTTTTCTAATTGACAATGATAAAAAGAAGACACCTTATCATTGCTAGGTGTTTTTTTCATCGATGAAAAGGGAGAAAAACAACTAGTGAACATTAGGTGCCCTTCAAGTCGACAATGATGAACAAAGGGACTTGGTGGCCACCAAGTGCCCTTTTAGTCCATGAAAAAAAAAATGGCACATGGTGGCCGCTATGTGTAATTCAATTAGATTAAAAGATAATAATGCACTTGGTGAGCACATGTGCTCCCTTTAATCACTACAACAAAAGGTGTCCCTATATGCCAAGTGATTTCACTAGATTTTGAATGAATTCATTGGTCTTAATAAATGAGGACTAATTGGAAATAATTGAATTCACTAGTTTAGTGAACAATGATTAATGAACTGCACCCACATTTTGTAGTAGGGAATTAATGAAGAGGAAAAAAAGACCTAGGAACCACTAGGTGCCCTTCTAATTGACAAGGAGGAAAAAAAACACTTATTGCCACCACATGTCTTGTAATCAACTAGGAGGAAAAAAATCGCCCAGTGGCCACTAGGTATTAATAACTTGAAAGTAGGTGTAATTGTGATTGGGATAAATTTATTGATTTTTTTTTTAGCATATTTAGTCAGATGTGAATCATTCTACATAAATCCAATCAAGAATAATATAAGCCTTGTATCCAAGGTCTTGGGTACATTTATGGGTCAGGATGAAATTGTTTTTGAAATAAATTTTGGAATTTAGGATATAACATTATCAATTACCTATGGGGTATTGAATTGGTGAATCCAATAAACCCCATCTTTGAATT
This sequence comes from Sphagnum contortum, assembly GCA_963920785.1. NCBI lineage: Eukaryota > Viridiplantae > Streptophyta > Sphagnopsida > Sphagnales > Sphagnaceae > Sphagnum > Sphagnum contortum. The sequence continues at coordinate 2,427,316 of OY987290.1, read as the reverse complement.
CCATGTCATAATTGGGAATGGAACTAATGTACTTTGTTGAGCCAAGGTGACAAATTTGAAGGAGTATAAGCGAAATCTGTCAAAGGTGCTTGTGCATATATTTGACCCATTGAGAAAGAGTACATTGGGATTGGTTTGTGATCCTAGGAAATTAAATGAAAGTTTGCAACCATTGAACGTGGAAAGGGGCTTCAACATCCAAAACTTTGAAGAGTTAATAAGGAAAGATTTGAAGGGTTTGCATGGGTGTGTGAAGTGTTACATGTGCTGTAAAAGGAATGCGTGAGAGGGAGGAACTAGCTGAGTTTGTGTGAATGTGTGTTGCTCATAAACACAATGATGTGTGCAAGTAAAAGGAGCACTGAAGAAGATTAGGTGTAGAAAATATAAGGAGTTGGAGTTTTATGGAATACTATCAATGAACAAGTCTTTGGACTTTCTATTAAAATATTTATTCCTCCCAAATTCACCATTGTATTTGTGTCAAATTTCAATTAGTCTTAGACTACAAGTTGAAAAAAGTTTTTTCTAAGTTTCACCATCATCTAAGTATTTGTAAGGGAACTGCACTTGTTAAAAGTAGTGAGAGTTCTAAGGTTATATTTTCCCAACATTGTCAAAAATAACTCTCAAGTTTTTGGGCATATCTCTGGACTAAATAAAAAAAAGCTTATGAGTTTTGTGCCAAGGTTGCTTTTGATATTAATTTTTTAACAACTCTACACATGCTAGATTTGAAGTATGTATGAAGACATTATGATAAAGTGAACAAATGGGGGGTCAAACTACCAAAATGTGAATGCTAACGACACCAACATTACTTCTTCATATTTTGTCATGGTAAATGTTGATTTTTTTCAAACATGTTTTGATATTTCCTAAAGGGACACAATGCAATGGGTTCCTTCATATGATTAGTTACATTCCATTGGACCACCTTTTTATTCGTTAGAACACAATTATGTAGTAGTTTCATCATGAACAAAGGTTGTGAATACTTGTATTTCTTTGAGTTAAAAGGTGCATTTGCTAGGAGGTGGAATTGTGTTTTAACATTAATGTAGTGTGGTTCTACTAAGTTGGTGGTGTTTTTTTTGCAAGCATAAATTTTTTTGGCATGGGGGTTTAAGAGGAATATTGGAATATGGATTGAGTATTAATTTTGCACAAATTCATTGCAAATTTTGTTTACAAATATTTTTTTCTGGTTTTCCTTCTTTTTGCATTTAAAGTTTAGGTGAAGAAAAAGGGAAGGAGTGTGGTTAGGTTCATTGCCTATGAATATCATTTAAACATTCATTCCAATTGAATTATAAGAGGAGGAAAATGACATATGAATTTGGAAGATTCATCCTTCCCTTATTTTGGATATATTGATGGGATGTTTTAAGTTTGATCATTGCCAAACCCATCTGTTTGATTTATCATCTTAATTTTTCATTATGATTTTAAAAAAGTAACTATCCTTTATGATAGTTATCGGTAGTAAGAAGTAACATCTTTTGGTTCTTTTTTTACCAAATTAATTTAAAAACATTAATAAACTTCCTCTTAGTGTATGTACTATTTACTTCTTTAATACATATTAGTCACTCATTACCATTATTAATTATTTGTGTAGTACATAGTAAATTGTATTAGTTACTTATAAGTAAAATTTTCATTATAAATTTTTTTACGTACTATTTTGGATCCATCGTCGAAACTAGGGCTTAATAAATCCATCATAACTAGGGCATTGAGATTTTTTCATAGTTTCATTGTCATAATCTACATTGATGCAACCGTGCCTACCTTAAATTCCAAGATAAAAACATCATCTTTCTTTTGAATGTAAGTCCAAGGTTGTTGTTTTGAATTATTGTTTTGTTTTTTTTTGTTGACGTAAACAAGGATCTACCATTATGTTTCCATCCCTTCCGGTCACACCAATACAATATGAAGAGCTTGAAGAAACACCAATTGACGTGAATGTTTCCCAACAACGATACAAAGGAAAACCGATTTTTCATCTATCATCAGCATATGATTGAGGAGTTTGATAAACCTTTCTCAAATTTTCTTCATTTTGAGTGATTTAAAATGTTACATGAATACCTTCTCAAAGCTTTACAAATCATGTTTGAAATACAAAGCCAAATGAACAATAAAAAACGAGCAATACAAAAAAAAACATTTTTTCTATTTGCAAAACGCGTTTTCTTTCATTTTTCTTCATTTTGATCCCTCCTACTTTCAAACCTCATAACTTTCTTATTTTGTATTCATTTTAAACAATTTAAAATATTATGGAAACACCACCTGGAGTGATACAAATTATCGTTGAACTCTAATAACAATAGAGCAACATACAACATTTTTTTTGGATGTTTGAAAATCACTCTTAGCAATGTTCCATGGTTTGTTTTTTTGAGTTCTTGACCCTTTGTACTTTGGAGGACTATAACTTTCTTTTTACATTCATTTTTGACAATTGTTAGTGTGTCAAATACACTAAGAAAACAAGTTCAAGTTTTGTTTAGACACCGAAAACAATGGAGCCCTTCCTTCAAATCAAGCCTGCCCTGAGCACTTAAATGTTAGATCACTGGCTGGTTGGTTTACCCTATAGCACTCCCATAACATTTTAAATCACTCAAAATGAAAGCACATATGATGAAAATATAAATAAGTGTTCGGTCATGGGCAGGAGTTTGGTGATGGGCGGGTCTACCCCAGCCACTTTGGCTACAAACAGAAATTCCCCCAAAAAAGACACTGCACCCCACAGCGCAGTGTTCGTTCGTTCGTTCGTTCGTTCGTTCGTTCATTCATTCATTTATTTTGTGATTTTGCCTGCTTCGTGTCTCGCGAATTCCGTCGGCTGCTGTTTCACGTTGTCCAACGAAATTCTTGTGTGTTGATGCCGGGATCGCAACTGCTGTTGGTGCGGATACCTATCTTGTGCATAATAAGAGCATAGAATGCAAAATTCCTGAAATTTATTTATGTCCTCACGCGTCTTGTTCATAGATAACTAACGATTGTTCCTTCTTTCTTCTCCAATTTTTTTGGGGGGCGTCCATTTTCTTTGAGTTTTGTGGGTTTTGTTTTGTGGTTCTTGAAACGGTAAGGATTTAAGGCTCTGCACTGTTCTGCTACCTCCTTGTAACTATTGATATGGTTACAAGGGCAGGAGGGGAGGGAGAGCTTCGGTGGCTATGGCTTCGGTAAACGGGAATTTTCCCTTTCTCGGGACTCAATTGTTGGAATGTTCGCTGTCGCCTCCACCCGCATCGATTCTCTTTAAGCATTTAGGAAGAAGTTGTGTCGTTTCTGCCAGAGCACTTTTCACGAAGCGAAACGGAAAACTGAATGCTAGCGAAAGAAGTCGCAATAGACGTAGCAGCAGCAGCAGCAGCAGCACCACATCGGAGAACAGGAGTTGCGACAATAGTGATGCCTTATTGTTGGCAAGGAATAAGAACCGGCGAGGCAGGTCGGAGTCGTTGACGACTTGTAACGTGGCTGGAGTCAGCTCGGATAGTGCGAATGCGGAAACGGAGTGCAAGAAACAGCCAGATCAGTTCTACGGCCCGCCGCTCCGAGGTCGTCCGCTTCCTTTTGGAGCTTCGGCGTCTGAGAACGGTGTCAATTTTGCGGTGCATTCTAGCGGAGCTTCCTCTGTATGCCTATGTTTGTTCACGGAATCCGACTTACAACAGGTATGCAACTGATTCCTTCATCATCTGTAACGTCAGGTTTAAGCAATTGCAGGGCTTTCACTCTCTACGAGGACATGTTATTATTCACGAGAGACAGAAGAAAAGCCTAATTTTGTCAGTCTGATGAGAAAATGCTGCATTTCTGTTAGCCTTCAGCCTGCCGTTAATCAATCTCAATATACAATTTTGAGGGGTCCATGTTGAGGCATGACAATGTGCAGCATTAGGGTATGTGTTCCATGATGAACACTAGTACTGCACCGATGTACTGCATCTCTTTGGCATAGTTTTCTATTTTCATTAAGAACCTCTGTTCAACACTTCAGGGTAAAGTTAGCAAGGAGGTGCAGCTGGATCCAGTTTTCAATCGGACTGGAGACATATGGCACATCTTCCTGCCAGATATAGCATCAAACCTTTTGTATGGCTATCGTGTCAATGGTCACTTCAGCCCAGAAGAAGGCACTTGCTATGATGCTAAGAGAGTTCTTATTGATCCCTATGCAAAGGTGAGGTTCTGTTCCAAGTTGATTGGCAAAGATTTTGTTGTTCTGTTTTCCTTTTGTTAACAGATCTTGGATCTTTAACCATGTTTTTCCTTGGCAAAAGTTATTGTGTGTTTCAAAGTTACAAGTTGTCAAGCACCCTGGGCTAATATAGGCTTTAGGTGCTTGAGCTCCCCAGATAACAATGCTACAAAAGGCTAGTAGAGCCCATTTCTGAAAGGAAGCAGAGGGCAGAGGCTCTTGGTCATTTGTCTCATTTTGGGGTCAAAAGCTACAAATTTTAGATGGAAATCAAGCTTGAGAATGGACTCATTGGGCTGGTGGATTTGTAGGCAGTGATCAGTCGAGGAACCTATGGAGTATTGGGTGCTGAAGGCAATTGTTGGCCGCAGATGGCTGGTATGGTGCCAGATCTAGAAGATGAGGTACTGTAAATAGTTGTCTATCATCCGACATGAAAGCACACTGTGCAAAGTTGTGGTCCATGGAACTGAAGAGTAAAAAGCAGAAAGAAACTGATTATGGTTCTTGTACTTGTGGCTCCTGGATGACAGCAATTTGATTGGGAAGGGGACTTTCCACCAGGCCTTCATCAAAAGGACTTAGTTATATATGAAATGCACATCCGGGGTTTCACTCGTCATACTTCTAGTAAGGTGGAACACTCAGGAACTTACCTCGGCTTGGTTGAAAAGCTGTCTCATCTTAAGGTGCATTTCTTACTGCAAAGCTCCTATTTGGTCATGGATGATGTTGTAATCCTCACCATGTCAAATTCTTTGCTCCTTCATGTTTCAAATCTATAAGGCTTCATATCATGACACTCAGAGATTTGCAGAGAGGTCTTGGCTGTGCATGCAGGAGTTAGGTATCAATGCCATTGAGCTAATGCCAAGCCATGAATTCAATGAGCTGGAGTATTATGCATACAACCCTGTCATGGGTGATTACAAGTAAGTCTCGTCTTCCTGTTTATTGTGACATTGTAAATCCCAACCAGCAAGCATAAATCAATAACCTAGAATGCATTCTGGGGCAGAATGAACCAGCTCCTACACATGATTTGTCTTCAATCATTAATTTTTTTTTTTTGCACAGGATGAACTTTTGGGGCTACTCATCAATCAATTTCTTTTCACCTATGACACGGTATGCAGCAGCTGGTATAAGAAATTGTGGCAGGGATGCTATCAATGAGTTCAAAACCCTTGTGAGGGAGGCACACAAACTTGGGATTGAGGCAAGTAACTCACGAATTATGCTCCTTCATCAAGGCTATGTTAACAAACTCTTTCTTTTGTGCTTGTGTATTGCCACACAGCAACGTCCCTTTACAAAGAAACCACTCTTCCTATTTGAATTCCAAGGAACTTGCACTCATGATGTACGGAGGAATTGTGATAATTGGCATTGCTATTGTGGTATACAATATTCTCATATAACACAAACATATCTGCAGGTTTTTATGGATGTTGTGTTCAATCATACCGCAGAAGGCAATGAAATGGGCCCAACAGTTTCCTTCAGAGGCTTTGATAACCGTGTATACTACATGATTGCACCCAAGGTTTACACAACAACCTCTAGGTCTCACTTGCAGTCTTGTTACCTTTGTTGGTTTCTCCATCATTCTGGTTTCTAGCTTTTACTGGTCCTCTTGTTTGATGCATTTTATCTTGTCCTTGTTCAAAATAGCTCACTTCATTTCAGGGCTAGGTTCTCTATTTTTCTGGTGAAATTGACTGTGCACTTACTCATCATTGATTCATAATTGTTTGACTCATATTCCTATTTTCCTTTCATTTATACTTGAAACCAGGTGAATGTGGCTTGCTCTTGGCTTCCTTCAAAATTATGTCCAAATTCACACTTGCATTGAAGGACTCTTAGACTCTTCTCAATGTATGAAACCCAAGGTCTTAATTGTCAACATGCTCTTTTGAGTATCTCATGAAATCACAAGTTGTCATGGGAAATAGGAAGGAATTGCTAATGTTTCTACCTGTTGGTCTTGCTACTCAACAAATTAATATAGACTTGGCATATCTTCATTAAGCATCCAGATTGCTTCTGCCATTCATTTCTCAATCGCCCACCCTGGCAGCCTGGATGAAGACAAGGTGAAAATGATGTGTTCACTTATGGTGTAATGACAACATGAGGATGATGTTTTATGGTCAGGGAGAATTCTATAACTACTCTGGTTGTGGGAACACATTCAATTGTAATCATCCCATTGTGCGTCGGTTTATTGTTGACTGTCTGAGGTGCTTTTTCCTCCTTTCTCTGGATTTGTTTGCCAAAGGGAGGGCTTGGCAGTTGTATGACAAATGAGATTTATTGTCATTCCACCCTAAAACAAACCACACTTGCAATGTTGAGATGTGTAGTTTGTGATGTTTCAGTACAGCCAGATTTTTCTGAATGTGCAATTCATCCTTGCTAGTCCTCATCGGCAGAGTGAAGCTCCAACAGAATATTTCTCTGATAAAAGAGAAGATGGTGGCAGGTACTGGGTCACTGAAATGCACATTGATGGATTTCGGTTTGATTTGGCCTCTATAATGACTCGAGCCAGCAGGTCATTCGTCTACTACAAATGCTGATTTCCAGAACCATTTGCATTGTGCTTGTATATTCTTTAGAAAAGAAGTTTGGCTGTCATGTAAGCTTTCATCGCTTCTCATATTGTCTGCATATGGCCTGTATGACAAGGTCATCTGTAAAATTCCTAGGAGGTCAGACCTGGAGCTTACACACAATGCATGGGGGCACCTGCAGCCTGTGGGACAGGGCTAATGTATATGGGAACACAAAGTATATTGAGGGTGATGTGGTGACCACAGGCACTCCGCTAAGTGAGCCACCTTTGATTGACATGATGAGCAATGACCCCATCCTTTGTGGTGTCAAGGTACATATATGCCTTTTATTTAGTCTGTTGACATTTTTGCTTCTTGATGAAAAAATTCATGTCATATTCCTTGTCACAACTGGCTTCTTTTGAACAATGATTGTGACTGAGGCATCCCGATTCAATGATTCTGTGACAACTCAATGGATAGGATGCCAGTCAGCCTCTTCCTTTTAGTTCACCACAAAAGATCTGACCATTTTGTTGTGTGAAAGTGAACAAACTGGACAATAGGAAATTTAAAGTCTCAAGTACTACCTTTACAAGTTAGTACTGCGGCTCAGAAATTGATGTGGCAGCTAGTAGCAGAGGCATGGGACTCAGGTGGCCTTTATCAAGTAGGCAGCTTCCCACATTGGGGTGTGTGGTCAGAGTGGAATGGACAGGTATGTCTATTCTCTACATGCTTCTCTTGCAATACTGGTTTTTGATAGATATTCAGCTAATTTTGTACAGTTGTACTACAATCAACACTTTTCCTTTGAGAAATGTTTAATTGTGTCCTTTTTGAGTTTCTCTCATATTGTATCCTCTGTGATTTGAACTTATGACCATAAGTGGGCAAGGAGTGTGCAGTTCCGGGATGCAGTGCGCTTGTTTGTGAAGGGTACTGATGGGACTGTAGGTTCCTTTGCTGAATGTCTTTGTGGTTCGCCTCATCTGTACAAGGTATAACTTTCTTAAACTAACTCTGAAATACATTTATAAAAATGCCTTTGTTACTTCAGTTTGCCAAGTTTATTCAGAAGTCCTTCTTTTGCACAAGATCTGCTTCTCTTTCTAAACACAAGGCCTTCAATTCTCCTCCACCTGGTGCAGGAAGGTGGTCGAAAGCCATGGCACAGCATCAACTTTGTGACTGCCCATGATGGATTTTCTTTGGCAGATCTAGTGTCATATAACCAGAAACACAATATGGGCAATGGTGAAGGCAACCATGATGGTGAAAATCACAACAACAGCTGGAACTGTGGAGAGGTACTTTCAGGGTTCATCATTGTTCAAAACTCTTTTGGTGGTTAAAGAAATGCAAACATAGTGGGGAGTAAAAGTGCTGGAATACTTGCTAATAAGTGATCTTCACTGTTGTGCCACAAGCCTGACCTCAGATATGACAATTGGGCCAATGCTAACTATGTGCAGCAATAGTTTGGCAAGGAAGACGATTGTCTACCTATGTAGGATTGCTGTAATCGATTGTGATATGGTTGTGATGACAGGAGGGGGAACTTGTAAGTGTACGGGTGCAGCGGCTGCGGCAACGGCAACTCCGTAACTTTGTTGTGGCTCTCATGGTGTCACAAGTAAGTGGCTCCCCTGTTCCACATTAAAATTGGCCATGCTTACCCAGAGACCCTGCAGTTGGTCAGTATCACCTTGTTCATACATGAGGTGGCCACTTATTGCCTGCAAACTGCTGAGCATGCCACCAGGTCTCAGCAATCAAATTTAGGCCTCTAGTGAAAGTCATTGTCCATGTGAAGTCGTAGGTTAATGAGAGACAGTGAAAAAGGTTACCTGTGTCACAAATGGCAGGGTGTGCCAATGATAACCATGGGTGATGAATATGGTCACACCAAAGGGGGAAATAACAACACATATTGCCATGACAACCCTGTAAGCTTTCTCCTTGCCCATATATGCTGTGACTTGGATTCTATACTGCTGGCAGGACCTGTTAGGCAGGGAAAGACTGTTGCTAGGAGAAGCTGATCAATATTGTTGGGTCTACTTTCAACTAACAAAGAGTGGTGTCACAGCCTAACTCTCTCTGTCAAGACATTGTTCTGCTCAAGTGCAGATCAATTATTTCAGATGGGATAAGCTGAAGGCAGATTCAGATGGATTTCACAGATTCACAAGACTCATGGTCCACTTCCGGAGGTACAAATTGTGCACAATTTCTTTTGATCTCTGTACAGGTTTCTGCATACAGGGATGAGTCTGTACTTCCAGATGAAGAATTGAATCAATACTACAGTATATTACAGGACCACTTTGCAGGTGGTTCCAATATGTTGATCCCAGGGTTGCCCATGGTCGAACTTGTCACAAGTGCTCAGTAATAGACATAGGATTTGATCGGCAATGGGGGAAATGGATTCATGTTGACGTAATGAAGTTGGATTGAATGTGCAGAGATACAGTGGCACTGAGGTTAGGAGAGTTTCCAACAGCAGAGAGATTAGAATGGCATGGCACCACTCCAAATACACCTGACTGGTCTGAAACAAGTCGATTTGTTGCCTTCACTCTGGTACCAATTAAAACCTCTCTCACTCTCTTGTTCTGTTGGTGTCTCTCTACCTTTCTTGTTCTGTCTAAACTCAGCACAGGATCTATAGCCTACAAGGAATCTTATGGGGACAGAATGAGTACACAGACACACGCACTCTGTACCTTTGACCTCTAGACAGATGCAGAGAGGGAAGGCATTGTCTCAAGGCACTGTGTAGAGAAACAGGACATACTTCATGTTTTGATGGAATGTCCACTGCAGTGGAACCAAAGTGTGTTGTTAATTCATCAAAACCTGTATCCTTGCATTTATATATGCCAACTATACAAGTCTCAATGCAGCACCTAAAGCCCAAGTGGCAGATATTGAATTCAGGGATGAGAATGTCAAAGCAGAACATTTGATTGGCCTTCGAATAAAGTTCTACTGTCCTATGTTCACCCTCTTAGGCCCTCTGTGTGTGCTATGGAGAACCTCAAAACAAGGCTAAGAGACAAAATGTACTTTAAATCCAAAATCCAATGGATTTTTTAGGGGGAAATCATCTGAGAAAAGACTGTGAAATGGTGGACCAACAAGATCAAGCTAAGAGATTATGTAACCTGTAAGCAATCTTGCAGTCCAGCAGAGAACTCTGGCCATTGATTAGCAATAGGACACGAGGGAGGTCTGTTTCTATTGTCAGAGAGAGCATGGATGAACTGAATGACATTGGTAATGGTAGCATGGATCCCTATGAGTCCATGCTCTCCTCTTTCACCTATTTTGAACCATCATGACACCTGACCACTGGCAAGCTTGACACGAAGAAAAACGAGGGAACTATTGATGCCTGAACTGATAAGCTCCTGACTTTGTTGAGATGTTCTTCTGTTATCTTGTCTTTGGGATCTCTCACACATGCATATGGTACTGTGGTGCAGCTGGACATGCAGAAAAAGGAGTTATATGTAGCGTTTAATGCGAGCCATCTCCCAGTGATGGTATCACTACCTGAGCGCCCAGGTTTCAAGTGGTATCCATTAGTAGACACAAGCAAACCCTCACCCTATGACTTTCTAACTGATGACATACCAAACAGGGCAGTAGCATTAGCACAATCTTCAAGCTTCCTAAATGCCCATGTGTTCCCCATGTTGAACTATTCCTCTATTGTCCTCATTCTTGTCCCTGAGACTGTATTCTAGCCTTCCCCTTTCTCACATCAAGAATGCCACCAATCTGTCAATATCTTTTTGGGAGCTGGAATTATGACACGTATATAAAATTGTGAAAGAACACGTTGCTTAGGTTGAAATTCTCCCAGTCATTCCACTTAATTTGTTGAACAAACGTAGGAAGAGTGGAGTTGGAAGCGGACTAAAGAGGGCATGGTCTTGATATAAGATTTCATATATGACTATGATTTGATCATCTTAGATTAGACCCTGTAAGCAAGATCATCAAGAGCTTGATTGTATGCAGGGTCTGCCCAGTGGTCATGACTGTAAATGGGCATACAGTGACCAGGTATCATTGTAAAATGTGAAATTTGAGGTTTCAAATGTATTTATTGCTAAGAAATTGGCTAAAAAAACTTGTAGAGGTTGCCTCTTCTTCTTGAAATGAAAGTTCTTTTCCCATATCTTTGATATGTCAAGTATGGAAGAGTCTATGATGGATGTAACAAAGATCCGGCTGTTGTTCAATTATGTGCCAAACCATTCCCATGAGAACTTGACTACACATGGTTCATATATTTCCATCATAATATGTTACACTATGATGAAAAATATGGTTTTTGATTATTCTCATCAAACCTCAGATTTTGTTGTTGTTATGGTGACATTTTTGGTTCCACCAAACATATTTTTAAGTGGCACAACAAGCTTTTGAGATCTACTCCTAACTTGGAGATGAAAACTACAGTATTAACAGGGGGTGTTATACTTGATGGCCCTGCCATTCATTTAATACCAACAATGGATATTGTGGGATAAATTAGTCACAGCTAGTGGAAAAACAAAAATGTCTATTTTAATGCATATCATCATCATGTTGTTGCAAAAGAAAAATTAACATGATTATTTTTTTTTCCAATTTTTAACATCACCTTAGTTGTGAGGAACCCAAATTGAACGACAACATGTTCGAGGAACTTAACATTAAAAAATATTACCAGATCAAAACCAATAGGGAAATATTGCAACATGATTTTCAATTTTTTGTGAATTTAATGATTTTTTCTCAAAATAAAAAACTGATTGAATATTTACTTTTCATTTTTAATTTTTTTTCACATTTGTGCAAAAATTCAAACCAAAAAAAAAAAAAAAAAAACTTGTCGTGACATGTGTATTTGAATGTTTTTAATCACATTGTCACATTTTGAAAGAATTATATGGATTTTTGCATATGATGGGCATCTTAATCATTTTTGAAGAAGGTAGTTTCATATTTAGTTTTGTAAGTTATGAATTGATGACAGATTCACATCCAAATTCAATTGAGATTGGGTGCGGGTGCACATTTGAGGAGGTGATGGAGAAAACAAAATGTCAAAAGATGAACACGAATCTGTTTACAAGTAAATTAAGATGAATAATCTCATCTAGTTTCTAGGGGCCAAAATCCTTTGAAGCTACTATACTCTATAATGATTCTCGACACAATATCCCTGCCTTACAAGGCAGGGCCCACAAAGCACAAACAACATTATGATTGCCATGTTAAAAGTATTTAAGAAAGAGTGTCAAGTTTTAATGAACGTGATTTTAAAGAAGCGGTGGAACAAGCTTTTGAGACCCACAGATCAAAACTAGATTGTGCATCAACAATAAAATAGTAAACGTTCTTTTGTGAACAGTATGCCTTTCATGCACATGAGGTTTGGGCGCTGGTGTTGCTGCAACCCTTGCTCTAAGCTACTCCATCTACATTATTACGTGGGCTGGCATGTCTCTTCATGTTTCTAAAGAGCATCCGTTCTTTCATAATTGCAATTTCTTCATGCACATGTAGGCAGGCATAACATTGCTTCTGTCTATAGGTAGTTCAAAACATTAGTACCCTTTGCGGAATTTTGGTAGGAGGCCACTTCTCAAGCGACTACATATAAATGTTGTGTGATGACTTTTTTAAGTATCTTATCAAGGCATTGTGTACACAAAAAGTCATCCTCAAAATTACCAGGATGAAAGCACAAGGAGGTGCAGCAAAAGTTGCAATTCATGAAAGTCTATAATTGAAATTTTTTATAGGGGGACATGAAATTCTATAATTGTAAAAATAATAGGGTGTCCCCCTGCTGCAAGTACTTGCCATCAAAACCTTATGATCATTTAATTCTTGGGTTTTTTTGGCCTATTTCACATCAATCAAGTAAAAATGGAAGGTCAAGAGTTCATTAAAAAATAGTTTGAGCAACTATTTTTGTCCTTTATTTCAATTTCTCAGAAAATACGCTCTAAATGTACTAATCATAAAAAAGCAAATGAGTTCATAAGAAGTCACCCTCTTCAAGTGAAAACGTTGTCCCAAAAATAAAATGAAATATCTTTCAATCTTATGTTACTTTCATCTAACCATTATATATACACAAAGTTTTCACTATAGATACATCTTGTGGTGCATTTGATGAGTCCATATCTAGAACTAGTGTTCATAGGTAATTTTTTTCATTGTGACAATTTTGTATTACCTTTCAAAGTCCTTTAAGTGGACTTTAAAAATTGTGCCATGTGTTTTTATATTAGTGCCATCTCAAAATATGTGAAAATGTAGTTGTTTATGTGACTTGAAAGATGGTTCAAAGGCCATTGGACATCTAATGGCATCTTTTCAACTTGATTTGCAACTATAAATCTTAGTCGCAAATGCACATGTAATTAGGTGTGACTAGTGATATTGTTAGATTTAATGGTCTAATTGTTTTCCCTTAACTTTTTTCAATGAACTAACCATTGAATGTGTAGTAAGGTTTGGTGGTTTTGTGAAAATTTAAAAGGACCCATTGCAATTAATGGTACAAATAGAGCTAGGAAATAGGTATTAGGTAGTATGTAATTAAGTTAATTAGTAGTAAGTATTTCATTATATTGAATGAAATAATGTTATGTTTAATTATTTAATTACGCTGGGAAATTAATCAATTACTAAGTTGTAGTTGTAAGGTAACAAGTAGTATGCAATATGTATGTGGTTTAAGTAGTAGATATTTTATCATGTTGATGTGATAATTTTTTAATATTTTATAATTAATGAATTAGGCTAAGTAATTTATCTATTAAATAAATTAATGTTTAGGTAGTAAATGTAATTAATTAATCAAGTAGGCTATGCAATAAATATATTAAGTAGACAATACCTAGGATAGGTAATAGGTAGTATTTAGTTAGTAGGTCATAGGTATGTCATTTAAGTAATAAATATTATATCATGTTGATATATGGGTGAAATCATAGTCAAAGGAGCCACCCAAGTGAGTGGACACTCTTTAAAATTGCGGTTTTTTTATGTTTGAAAAATCACAAGAAAAAATAATAATTTGAATTTTCATAAAATTTTTGGAATATTTTTCATTAATTGCAAATGGAAATGATTTCAGCATAGATGATTAGAATGGCAATATGACTTGGACTAATGACTTTTTTTTAATAACCCATTTGAGCACATTTGGTTCAAAAGTGTTTTTGACATTGAAAATTATGGATTTTGAAATGTGGTTTAAACAAAAATTGTTCATATATATAGGGCTTGAATGCATAATGTACATGATATAAAATCAATTTGTTGTCAAAATGTATTTATATGTAAAATGCAATGTTAAATGGGGTATCCAAAATACAAAGTTTTAAGTTATAAACCAACATAAAAATGACATGTGTCATGTGTAATACTTGAAAAGGACTTTTATTTTGGTGCCCCTAGCTCCTTTGACCATGATTTCACCCATATGTGATTTTTTTGAATTAATTATTGTATTAAGTAGGCAATGTAATTCATTTATTGAATATGCTACGTAGTAGGAGTAATTTATGACCCATTTATAAACATTATATAGTGAATAAGTTATATATCATACATCTAACTTACATTTTGTTTGTACAATTTATGATTTAATATAAGAAAAATTATATAATATAATTTTAAAAATCAAATAGAGGTTTGAGATGTGAAAAAACATAATTTCTTTTTATATACATTTTTTTATCATAATTTTAATTAAAACTAAAGATATTATATTAGTGTTTTTTTTTCCCCCAAATTCTTCAAGTAGGTGCATTGGCTAGGATTCTTAGCAGTAAATGGCGACTGTCTTGCTGGATTAATAGATCTTTTTTGGAATCTTGCCTAATTTTGGCGACCTACGAAAACACATTGTTAAAATCTAACAACTTCTACATTTTTTAGGTCAAGATATGGCAAATGTTTTTAATAAAAAAATATCAAAATTCCCTTTGTTGGATTCATTAGCCCTTTCCTTTGTCGCTAAGTTGTGAAAATTCACCAAAAAGAAGAAGCATTGTATTATATGTGTACATGTAATAAAATATATAGTTCCATAAAATTAAAAAATGGAATTAATTAATATTTTAAAAATTAAATTAATCAATTATATCAGAAATAATATAGTTAATAATAGAAATTTTAATTTTATCTCTATTAGAATATATTTATGATCCATTTATATATCATACATTTGAATTAAATCCTATTGGTAAAATTATGATATATTAAAAAAACTTGTGTAATATAAATTTTAGAATCAAATGAAGGTTTACGATATGATTTAAAAAAAAATAAATATTATCCATTTATGAATCATGCAATTGAATTTATTTTTTTCCATGGAATGGTCATTAAAGACATCAATTTATATTCTTAAAAGGAAAAATATGTTTGCATACATTATTGGAAAAAAATTAAATTTAAACTTTAATTTTGTCATTTGGACAAAATTGTAATAAGATATCAAAAATAAAAATGATGTTTTGGGTAATGTTTTGAATGAAGTAGGTTAAATAGAATGCACATTACTTATTTGCCACAATGAGAAGGGTGACTTGATGATAAATGAATTAATATCTGTCCTTGGGGTCCAAGGATCAATTCCCACAAATGAAATGAGTTGTGGGGAATGTCAAAATGTTGACTTAAATATTCACTGGCTACCTAGTTAATTGACACAAGGTAGGTGCTTATTAAGTGTGTTTAAGTAGGCACAATAGGTGGTTTACATAGCAACCTAAACTAATTTTTAAAGCCTAATATAGTATATGTAGTGACATGTGTCAATGTGGTACATGTTAAATTTAATAAATCTAATATTACATAATTTTATACAAATAAAAATAAAAATATTCAAATAAATATAAAATAATGTGACTACATTATTAAGTCATAAAATCAATCACACTCTAAGTTGGTTTGGATGAATGAAAAGTTTATGTAAGTCGCATCTTTATACAACTGCCATTGCAATTTGATGTCATGTATGGTTTTTGTGATCAAAATTTTATGTGACTTGATTAAAATGACTAAGCACTGTAGTAAGTTGCATGTGATAATTATGATTAAAAACGAATTGTTAATCCAATCGTTTATTTACAAATATCTTGTAATGCATGTATTTCATATCGCACCAAAATATGTTAAATATGCAACAAGTCTTTAATGCTAGCAATACAAAACCACTACCACATTTTTAAAAATGTTGTCTACCCTTGGCCTATTATATTTTCCAAAAAAGTTTAGCTGACAAATTTTATACCCATAACATACCATGTTAAGATGCAAGAATACATATAACATGCTAGATAGCTCATTATACACTTATTATGACATCTATACATGCCATGTGAATGTTAATAACCTGCTAAGTAGGTTATGCACATAGATTTCTGGGTTGCCCTTACAAATTAATGGGGCAGGCGAAGTGCAAGCAGGGAGGAAAAACATGTGGCAATACTTTTGTACTGCTTGCATCTTTAAGGGAGCTTTGCCGATTTAATGTTTTCCCATATTGGTGCAGTGGTGGATACCCATTTTCACTGTTATTGTTACCTTTCCGAGGGATAGATGATTAGTGCATAGGTAGAGCTAGTGGGTTGCTAGAAGGTTGATAACAAAAGCTGGGCTAACCATAATGGTTATCTACGGAACCCAACATGGGGAAAAAGTTTCCTCTCCACCCACCATCATCTATGATCTATAGTGTTTGCACCATTCCGAGGGCTAGGAATTAACAGGAGAAATTTGTATGAGGTGCTTACGTTTGATTTATTGTTGTCAAAATGCTTGAGTGCATTTGTGAAATAAGGTTGTGAAAGTTCAATATGTTGAACTAATGCTAAGTGAGACCATGATAGCCTGTGCTGGTGGCTGTGGCTTCACTCTGGCTGGCCGATAAAATGAGTAAATATACGATTTTGCTGGTACATCTGGTATCACCAACTGGCGGTTACATTCTATCAGGGCCCAAAATTTTCCTGGTGTACAAAATCTGGAGTATGGTTGAGGTAGGTACGCAGGTAAGATTAATAATAGGCTAGTGTGATTCATGTACACTGGTGGAGCCTTGGGCCAACATTTTAAACCTCTCCAAGTTGACGCATCACACTCAAAGTGAGCTTAACTTCGGACTCTGAACAAACATCAATTCAACTTTTAATGGATTTTTCAGAGGCAAAAAAAAAACTCCATATTTAATAACTTTGGCTTTACTGGTCCAAACATTGCAAAATTGCAATTGTGCATAACATCTGGTTGGGAGCTTTTGGGCACACTCTTGGTGGAGGTTTCTGTACTTAGTGCTTCCATTACCTTCCTATGGGCCGCCTCTTTTGGGCTGTTTGCTTGCCTGGAGTTTGGTCCTGGCCCCTTTTCTCTCCCTTTCTTGGGTGCTTTCTTTTTATGAAGTTTGGCAGGGTTTCATCATTTGGGAGGGTTTAAAGAAACATGTTTGTACTCAAAGAAACAAACCAGCAAACGTCTCTCTCTCTCTCTCTCTCTATGTGTGTGTGTGTGTGTGGGGTTAGCAAATAGCTAAGTATTAGCAGGTTGCTAATGGGTCGGTAGTAAAAACAGAAACTGAGTTAACCACAGTGGTTAGCTAGGGAACTGGAAGCCAACAGAAAAGTGTTTCCTGTCCACCGACCATCCCTTCCTCATGGTGCGCTGAGGGCCACAGTTACAAGCTTCCCTCTGACCCAGTCGTAGCAGCTTGCGTCTTTAGATTACGCGCGCATGATGTCGAGCGAACGATCATGGTCGGATGTAGTTAAAACTTGACTTTCGAATCCTAATCGATGAAAGATCGCTGTACTAGGGTTCGAAGAGGACGCACGGATTGACCAGTATTCTTTGCACACTGCAACTTTACGTCTATGGACAAGACGTTGTACCGAGAAAACTGGAGGGTTTTGTGGAAAAAAAGAGACCTACAAGCTCCCACCTAGAAACAGCAGGATGAGAATCAAGACCTGCAACAACCCAAATTAGGACGTATCATCTTCTGCACCAGCTCCACCCCCAGTTGAATCATAATCTACAATGTCGACTAGCTAAAATAAGTTTCTTAATCTGTCAGGGTCGCAGCGCTCATTCTACGTGGATCATGTCGACTGTCAAACAAATTGCTTAATATAAGCGCTGCCAAAATGAGACAATATCCAGACTCCAGATGAACAAGCGCGGCTCGTCGCATAATGGCTCTGCCCTTTGAATGACATACATTATAAGGATGATAAATGTTCAACATACTAAATTGGAAACACATGTTGGACCTTAGCATGGTGAAACCGAAGTGGATTCTTTCAGTTATGCCTGAAATGTTTCTATACATAGTGGACTCCACACGACCCTAGAATGTAGGGACACCCATTTTTGGCCCCGTTAATCTGGGTGCATCACCAATGTCTCTTAGTCTCTACTTTGAAAGGGCGGAGCCAATAAACAGGTTTAGAACCTGACCTAATTATGAAATAGATTCCAGCCAGACATGACGTCTAGTTGGATCAGGTAGCGAATCCGACAATATCTAGCTGGTTTGCAGCCGACGCTATCTTAGCTTGCCCAGGCTCTAGACAGGATTAGTTTGACTCAGCTCGAGGACGATATTAGCAAAGCTCTAGATCCCTAGATCTCGCTAGCAGGTCGTAACAACAGGAGACCTGACTGATTTCACCTGCGCTAGATGCGAAAAAGTCTCCACAATTCCCCAGGGGCGATGGCTCAGTACTGCGATCTCAAAAAAGGTTCTGGGTTCAAACCCACTGGATCGCAGGTGAAAGCTCTGGCAGCCCTCTGCCACTGAGCGTGACTTGGGGTTGCCAACTGCTTGTCGGTCCTGTCTGCTGTTGTGCTTCCACAAAACAAAAAAACAGAAACCAGAAAAAAATAGAAAGAATCCACAAAAAGTCTCAAAAATTGTTTGGCAACGGCAATGATTGCGCTCGCTTCGTGACTCATATCAGTTAAACCTACTTCAAGAGCTATAATAAAGTTCTTTACAACCCATGAGTCGACAACAGATGGAGTTGACTATACAAAGCTAGACTTTCACAGGCCATGCCGAATATTCTTTACTGCTACACGGTTTTACAAAGGCTAGACTTCTTGTGTATGACGCGAATACAAGATGTAGGTAGACTCGCGCGCTTAGTGTGTGCAGACCGTACGTGGTTGGATTAGTTCAAACTCCTCCAAGAAACCTGACATTATTAAAACCAGAGATCTACGACAACAAAAGGAAATCAGAAATCGCTCCATGTAAGAGTATGACAAGTGAAAACTGCCGTGCATGAAAAATGAAGAACCACTCACTGTCCAGAATTGCAAGTCCTTCTACGAAGTGGTCAATAGCTGTATCTTTCAGATCTCTCTCTACGAAAGATTCTTTAGGTCTCGGCCTGCGGATAAGGTATTCCGGAATCTTATATGGGTCAATGCAGCACAGGTCTCAGAATTGTTATGCATTTTCATGCAGTCGAGGAATTTGTGGACAATCCTAGTAGTCTTTCCAGCTTCATGAGCTAGATATGTAACCAACCACCCACGAGGAAATTATCAGTTGCGGCCCAGCACAGTGATTCAGATTCATTGAGCTGACGAGAACAACGCTTAGACTGTGTACTTGTTGTACGCACTGTCCAGGACTGCAAAAGATGAGAATGCTTTATAATTTCACTGCCAACAATGCGTGAGCTCCATGACATAGCAAAGTAATACTTTTGCTCAAGTTGATGAATCCTTAATATATAACGTGGCTCTGGGTTCTTGAAGAATGTGCTACAAAGAAGACTAATTTCGAGTACAAGAAGCCGGTCAGAACACTCAGTAAATTGCAGCAAGAACCAAATGAGTATCGCATGTCTGTTTGCAGAAACAGTATTAGAATGGCGTGAGCACCGGGCTTACAGCTGCTGCTCATCGTAGCTCCAGAGACGGGGCACCCAAGAACTGCCAGAACCGTCAGACTCATAGCCATGATCTGAGTTCAATGGGTCGGATCCGAAGAACAGGAGCTCTGGGGGCGCTGGAAGCCGCATCGCATTATAGTATATACTGCTAAGCACACTCGGATTGTTGAAAAGATCATCGTCGGTCATCGACGTGCGGAGTGATGCTTGATTTGTTTTGTCCATATCATGAGGAGCTACTGCTGCTGGATCGACCATCATTTGTGCATCCAGAGAGTCATGTATTGACGATGTCGAACTGCTACTAGCTGTTGCAGCAGGACCTGCATCTGATACGTCTCTCATGACACCATCAACAAGTGTGGAAACATCCGCGGGTGTTGTTAGAATCTGCGCCACCTCTGCAAATGGGATCCTTGAGACGTCTGCAGCAGGAAGTGAATTGCTTTTCTGCAGTCTCGCGCGATGGAACCCGCTGTTTGCAGCGTCACTAGCCGCGGCCTGGATTGACTTGTCAGAAAGGTCCAACGGCCGAGGGATCGAGGAAGCAAGTTTCGGAAAGTTGAGAACCGCAGCAGGTCCTCGAAGTGCGAGTGCTGCGGTATCGTAAGCAAGGGCCGCCATTTCAGGCGATGCGAAAGATCCCAACCAAATGCGCGATTTTGTCTTTGGTCTGCGAATTTCCGTCACCCAAATACCCCAGGATCTCCTTCGTACTCCTCGATACACTGGATGGCGAGTTTCTCCTCCTCCGACATTGAAATTTGTTCTGGCCTTCTTGCCGCGCGCTTCAAGTTCCACTTTGTTGGACGATTCACATCCTGCAGAATCTATCTGCTGCGGAAGCTCTCGTTCGCAAGACGAACCTGCATCCGGTGAGGGCAAATCGAGCTCATCTTTCATTGCTCGATCTCTGGAGCTGGAGCTGTGTTGCAGAACTTCAAGGGTCAGGTCACGACTCATCCTGTATCTGGTTTCTGAAGGAGCGGTTGCGAGAAAGCTGGAGATCAGAAGGTCACTGAGCCCACAATAATCTATAGCCTAGATGCAGAGCGCCACCCAAATGTGTTTTGAGGTCGATCCAGCGAATAACCAGCTCCCGAAGAAGCTCTTTGCGGAGTGCGCTAGAATTTGGCAGCTACACCAATTCCTACCTGGTCCAAATATCTCCAGCACTCTTGCGCTTTCGATTTCATGCTATTCCTCAGCTTGATGCATAATTTCCTACTACTGTCCCTTTGAATCTGGTTTGGCAGATCTCCAGCTTCTCCTGCCATCTCTCTTAGAGTCTAGTCTTGCCGACTAACTGATTAAGGTTTCAGAGAATGCTCACCAAATATTTCAACTCTAGTCAACTGTTCTGCAAACATTTCTTCCTCTCAGTAGCTAGCTAGTAGTACTACTCTTTGCAGACAATTCAGATCTCGCAAAGTACGCTTGCAGCTCCAGTGGCAGCGAGCTCTAGCTAGTAGTGAACGCCTGATCTGCAACAACATGGGAAGTTTGCTAATGGGTAGTCAACATCATCACGGATGCTGAGAACACTTTCTGCCGTTTCCCAGGAAGACTAGAAGCAGACCAGGAATGTGGACCGGACATGAGCATCTAGTCTAGTACATGTCCGGAAACTTCACGTCATCAGTCGTGGTTTTCAGTTCGTGTCCCTTTGCTGTCGACCGAGGGTCTTCTTGCACGGATCGCTCTCATGACTGCCGCGCCCCAAGTTCCAACCGCCTTACATTCTCTAGACTCTAGACTCTCTCCCTGAGTTTAGTATACCACAGATGCAGTTACGTACTGTTTCTCTTCTTGCCTATATAGCTCTGGACAGGAGCTCCGGTTTGTTGTTGGGAGTCCTCTTTTGCTTTCGTCAGTACTCTAGGAGCTCTCTCTCTCTCTCTCTCTCTCTCTCTCTTCCTGTCTCCTTATACTTAGGGCCCTTTTGTTACACTTGAAACTTTAGGGAGTAAGTAGTGCCCCCATGCACTTGAGACTTAACCTTAGGGAGGTAGGACCCATTTGCACTATAGGGCTTAGACTTAAGGCCCCTTTGCACTCGAGACTTGGACTTAAGGACTTAGGGCCCCTTTGCACTAGAAACTTAGACTTAGGGTCCTTTTACATACACCGGAGATTGAGAACCAATCTGACCATTGAAAGACAAAATCCCTGATTGGAGGAAATGGTCACATTGGTACTAATTCACTTTACACTAAGGCCTAAGAGACTTAGGTCATGGACCCTCACTTTAGTATAAAGGGCCTTAAGGTCTGGTTTTATAGGTAGCTTAACTTCTCTCTCTCTCTCTCTCTCTCTCTCCATTACACTAGGCCTTAAGGTCTGTGATTTTGTATGTAGCTATACATCTTTTTATCCTCTCTCTCTCTTCCCCTTACACTAAGCCAGGTGATTTTTGGATGTAGCTAGATTTCTTTAACCTGCCCTCTCTCTCTTCCCCTTGAACTACGGCTATGACAAATTTTTCGTGGCAAGATTTCTTTGAAGTTATCTCTCCCACGCTCCCTTAAACTTAGGGCTGTGATTTTATATGTA